>JAQAHW010000002.1:10000000-10704375 GCA_027580185.1 Tuta absoluta
TTCAGAATGGCAATAAATGCATCATTTTATATTTGTACTCTCTGAGCGTTATGTAATAATACAAAACATTTTTAGTTGTGTGTAGTTTTTGTCAAACTAAACCAAATTTTATTTTATTTTTTATTAAACCAAAACAAAAAATTAAATAAGCTCTTATGGTCAATGTGTCAAATACATTAAACAAAAAACTCTAAGATAAATTTAAAAGTTTGCAAAAATTATAAAAAATATATAAATTAATGAAATTTAACAAAATATTCAAGATACCCGTTACCAAACTGACTGCCCGCCCACCTACTTTGTGTGAATTGCTCGTGCTCATATAAAATTTAACATTCCGGTCTTGTGCGGGATAACCCCGGCCGATCCCACGTTACACGAGAAATTGTTACGTCTGATTTAAAAATGTGTCTCATTTGGGGCAATTCCATTTGTTTACTAGAAAAGTGATTTAGCAATCCATTTGATATTGTTATTTGTTGCAATATTGGTCGCTATACAAACCATTTGGAAAACAATTAATGTTCATTTAGATGTAGATAGTATTGTAACCGTAGCCATTATCTACGGCGTAGCTATTTGCTACGACGTAGCTCCGTGCTAAGTTAAGAATGAATGATAATATATGATTATTATTTCAAGAGTAACAGTAGCTATGAGGAATGGAAAGGATTGTCGCATAATGTCCAATTTGATGCAAGTCAAAAAGTGTAGACGAAAAACGATTGTTGGCCCAAATTACGATACGCCATGTAGGAGCACCTTAAACATAATTTCGTCATAATACGACCAAAAAAACAGATGAGGGTCCCATGGTCCGTATTCAATGGAGATTACTGAATACGGGCCCCGGGCGGGTTATCTTACCGGCTTTATTAAACGAATGTTATATCGGGTTTTATATGAGCACCCGTAATTGTTTCTATGTAAAAGAGTTATTATTAATATCAAGTGGATTTTAGTTAATTAATCGCGATACTTTTGAGGTGAAGATCAAACAATGAAATGTATGAAAGTAACCGCGAGTGCTTAGAAAGTTATAATAGCTTAAAGTCGGTTACTAAGTATACTCTTTCCGTCTCTCACCTTGGCAATTATTATTCCCATGTGATGGTTGGGTACGTCATGCTTAAATCACGGCAATTTATCGGAGGGGTGAGCTGCATTGTTGAACTTCATACATGCAGTAACTACGATCATAGCTCAACATCTTTCGCTTACGATGTCCTACTCGAAAAGAGAGATGAAGAGAGAAACAAGATAAGTTTCACCAATATTTTTATTAATTATACAGATAATAGATAGATAAACGCTTTATTACTTACAACATACACAACAGAAATAAAACAATACAGAAAACTTATGACTGAAAGTAAGCAAAGGCGACCTTATATCGCTTGCAGCGATAATCTCAGGAACGAATATTTTATCATGTTAGCCTAAACTCTCCCACTGCTGGGCTTTTGCCTATCCTTTCCCAATCCAGATTTGCGGTCCATGAATATCTGTGACCATTCAGGTCGAACTCCACCCATATCGCCATATTTTCCTATGTCTCCCTCTGCGTTGACGTTCTTGTGAGACAAAATCAGTTGCAAGGTTAGCCCACGTCTCCGGGTGCATTGGGCATACATGGCCGGGCTAGTGTCACTTGGATGCAGCCTTCTTGCCTATGTCGATGATAAGAGTTTCGGAGTGAAGGCTCGTTGTTCCGATCTACACTAAAATTGCTCTCTGACATGCCCCGAGTTTAAATTTAAAAATACCTTTTGCTCATCATCACAAAGATTTGAGGGGTATAGTTAGGTAGTTAGTAAAAATTGTTTTTGTCATAGGTAACAGCGGATGAAACCGTAACACTAACATGTAATAATATTTAAACATTATTCTTGATTAGTCTACTACTTCTATTGTGATAATATTCATCTAACCCTTGTCAATGGTATCTGGCTTTTGACAAACGAGGGATCTAGCTTGAGGGATCACAATATTCTGATCATACAAAACCAGACCGATATCCGGCCGTGTCATTGGCCGCTTGATTTATGGATATTAATCGCTTTTTGGTTTACCCATCAAGTCTGCCGGATTGTTCTGGCAAATTGTTGGTGATCACAGGAAATTGAAAAACAATTAAAGAGAAACATAACATGTAGATCGATGTTGTATTTACTTGATAAAGGATAATGTTTTATCAAAAAAATGTGGGAAAGGTAAAGATATCGGATATAACATTGATTGTTCTACGACACTGTAAACTACAAAAATATGGCATCGATGTCCGGCTGCCACTGTTCATCGAAGAATATTTCGATTGTCATAGTTCGATATGTGCCATATCCTAAATGCAAAAATCAAATATCGTAGGGAAGGACAACAAGTATAATAAATTAAAAATCAATTAAAACACGACTGCTTTCTGAGATAAAGCCTACATTTGGGATAATTTGAGGATACTTCCGATACAAGTCCCATTCGAATCTGTTCAGCGGTTAATGAGTTTCAGTCCTTTTAAGAATCGCACATACATACATGCATGAACTCTAAAAACATTACACTCCTTTTTTGGTCGGGCAGTCGTGTAAAAACACAAACCGTTGACATGAATATTTTTATATCATACACTACCCTTCATAAATCGTCGCGTCGGCGCGAAAATGGATCAATTATAACATTTCATCAAACGGTAAAGTAACAACAAATCCGGGCCGTATTCTGTTATTTGAAAAGCTTCTCATTTGTGGTTCAGTTGGATGGTTTTGGTCGTTCCGTATTCCGCTAACAGTTAGAAGTATAGAAAGGTACCTATGCCCTAAGGTAGACTAGGAGATAAGTCCGCCCGTGTACATTTTTGTGCATAAAGTTAAATAAATAAATAAAAATCACAATGGCAATGGAATTTCAGCTGCGTGTCGATGGCATTTTAATGGCGAAGAAATAAGAGAATCGAAGCCCAGGACTGAGGACGTATGACATACACTAACCTTCAGCACACTCCAGCAAGCTTTAACACGCAGACCGGCAGACCTCGTTTTATGTGGGTAGTAATGATCAGAGTGTTTCGCCAATAGCGGCCCCTGGAGGCCTACAGAGCCATCTACACGGCCACCTAGCAATAGTGCCGCGTTTTATAGCTTCGGGTCAGATTTTATATGTATAAGCGTTCGCGTAAACAGACATTATTTTATGATTATGAATCAATTCAATGCGATTTCGTGATAAATGTTAAAAAACGTTTTTATATAAATTTATAATGACAAGTACACGTAGAACACGTTACACGTAGTAAACCACACTTGGTTTAATTAACACGATTAGGTTTCCCAAGCTTCCGCCATTTTCCGCGTATTTGGTTTTTCAGTAGTGTTTTCTCTTTATTTCACCGCTAGACTTACTTAACCGAGCACTTTACGTGTACAAAAACCTCTCACAGAAAAGAGTTTTAACTCTTATGAGGGTTTTTTAGATAAAAGACGATTCTCGGGCAAACTGCTTTTACTTTGACAAAGACCTTTTTGGCGAGTCCATTTCTTCGGGACAGGTATGACGTAGGTAGTAAATTGCGGTTACCATATCTTCCCGAGGTATATTATGTATTCTTTGCAGAGACCATAACCGAAAAAGTGAAGAATGAATTTATGTTTTTACTGTTTCTCATTTATCAATCGGTGTAATTTAATAAATTATTTTATTGTTCTAAGGCTAGGTTTTTGGTTCTTTACATATTAAAAAAGAAGAAATTATCGGTAAAAAAATTTACACGTCATTTTTCTCTTTGAAAATCAAACTCAAACACTAAGTCAAAAGAAAGACAAAAGAAATGTTACTTTCATATGGACTTAATATTTTCTTTTCTATTCATTTATTCAATAATTCTCATTCATGTGCCTACGAATTTTCCCAAATGTGATTGAAGTGGATTATACTACCTGAATCCAAACAAATTCAGAATCTATTGATATCATACTATTCTAGGCACGTAATTTTTCTATTATAGTTACTACAGCGTTACAACTACATTATGTCTCAATATCACCCTTAGTTTTTACAAAGACTTATTTTTCTTGCAATCAATGGTGGCGGAACGCATCTCTGCATTTAAATGGTAATTTAAATTCAAGGCTAATAGTGCCAACATAGGATATGAAAGATTTTCCGTATCTATAAGTTGTCAAATTCCATACAATCTGAATTCTGTGAATAAACAAATACGAAAAAATTGCAACATACTCGTACCTAGGTACTGTCAGCAGCACTTCAACCTACCTATTTAAGATACCAAATTATAAAATAAAAAAAAAATAAAAATAAAAAATTATTCATTTAAGCATGCACACATTACAATTGAATTTGATACCCAAACTAGGAAAGTCCTGTGCTATGGGTATCAGTTCGACTATGACACAATCAATTTAAAATTATGGTTTTCATACAACTACTAAGAATAACCAGTATAATAATTTAACACCTTAAATTAGTAGTTTGATTTGCTGCTGAAATACCTAAATTATTCACTCCTTTTTCTTTTCATTGTTATCGAATTTATTGACTAAGCTAAAAAATTACATAACTATTGAATATTCTTAGCTACTTCAAGAACGAAGTATTAAAACAATCTATTATTAAACCGTTTGTTGTTTGCATAAAGACATATAGGACACATACATATCTAGAACAATTTACAACAGGTTATTCAACTTATTTCTAAAAATGAATCTATTCCAGCAGACCTCTTTTTATAATAACACTTTCTTTAACACCCGGCACATCCATCGTCTAGCTAGACTGACATGCGACTAACCAAGTTATTTTTTGAGAAGGAGCCTCAATTTTGCTGATTCAAAGTCCGGAAGAAGTCCTTCAAGGAAAATTATAAAAATGCTTAAAGAAAGGAGAGCTGAAGTGGCAGTGAGCACATAGTTCGTAGAATCAACGACCGGTTCGGAAGGTTCTGGAATGGCAGCCACGAAACGGAAACTATTGGATCAACAACCTTATAAGCCTCATAGTTCATTTAAAAAATTCTGGTAAATGTATTTTAGAATGACAGTTTGATTTACATTGCGCATCTTATAAGAATAACTTTCTCCTTAGCTTCGATATTAGCTTACTGACTACTGCACATTAAATTGTTATTGTTATTTTGTCAGCTTAAGGTATGTCCTCCTGCGCACAACTTTTGTATGTTATCAGCTCGAAACTGCAGTAGGCACTTGCAGTAGACCTGTATGTCTAGCAATGGACATCTCATGGCAGATGATAAAAAGGATAAATAAGCGCTGATTTGAACTTGGTCTGAACTTGCAAAAATATATGCCTTTTAATTTAGGGCGCCTCATCTACCCCGGTGCGAGTGTGTACCAGTCGTTTTAAACATTACTACCTATCCTCATTTACAGTGATAAACAATAGTGGTCAATGTCAGCTCGGAAAACTAAAAGTCCTGCAAGTTGACTTCCATTTGCTATCTTGAAAGTGGAGAAAAACTTAAGATTGGCCAAGTTTGGGTGCAAAAACTGTACGACGACGTCGGATGACGCCGGGTTATATATATTACAGCGCAGACAGGATTTATTTGATAAATGGCATTCAACTTATATTGCAGTCAAGTAAAAGTCAGTTTTATAACGTTTAAAGCACTCACGATTACTTTCACACATTACTTTTAAAGTAATTCCACCAATTTGGACTAAGCGCTTCCAGTCATCATTTATAATGCGCACTGCTAAAGAGTGGAACTCACTACCTGCGTCTGTGTTTCCAAACGCATACAACCCTAATCTCTTCAAAGTAAGAGTGAACAGGCTTCTTCTGGGTATGACCTAGACTAGAGTCAGGAGCAAACCCATCATTATAAAAAAAGTTAGTTAATATCGTACCGCACGATATTATCGTCTTTTAGGCGTGGCATGTAAATAGTTAGCACCACAACAAAATTTGAATTCTTTGATTCCAAGCAAAGAATGTTATTTATTTTTAGTCTAAGTGTTTTCTATGTATAATATGTATTTATTTACAAAAAAAAATGTATCAGGTGTATGTATATGTATAATACTTGAATGTCAGCTGCGGCCAAACTTGGTGTTGGTCACAGATGAATAAGATATGTTGGTCTTCACTTCCAGTCATAGACAAACTGTCATAGTGTTGAGTACCTAAACTCCGTGGTCCTCACGCTGTGGTCGGTATACCCGATACTTGTTGCTGTTTGGTGTTTGTCGGACAAACGAGCTGGGGCCGTCCTTAGCCTAAAATCATACTCATCTTATCTTGCAGTTGGTATATGAAAATTACGTTTAACAAAATTTAAGATATGGAACATAATAAACCAAAAGCTTAAGTCTCGAAACGAAACCAGTTTTTTTTATTATTGTACCTACTTTAACAAAATGTCAACATAATATAATTGAAGTTATTATATTTTGTAGTAATAGTTTGAATTTACCACAGAAGTTTTACTCCTTAAACCCGGTGAAACAACCGGCGAAAAAGCTTGCATGTTTTGAGGTATAATCTATTTATCTCTTCTATAAATATCTGAAGCCCAAACGACATCGCAATTCCAAAAGTAGCAAGTAAATTTAAATTTTATTACATCTGTCATTTTTATCCCCATTCCCAGTTGTTTATTGTCACACGGCGCTCGGTCACAAAATGGCCCTAATCCACTGAATATTTATTGTTCCGAATCCGAATTGCTAATCTGTGGAGGCATTGCGGATTGTAAATTGTAGGAAACATTGTGTTTACCGTAAATAACAGCTATTCGGGGATATTTTTCTCGTTTCATTGTGTCGTGGTCCGCAATCAATCTAATTTTTTTTCATGTGCCTGTTTCTTTGTTCTTAATGGTTTGAAAACAATCTATTAATTATGATTACTTAGAGACTATTACCAATAAAATAGCAATCTGTTAGACAAGGCCTAAAGATAAACTTAAATTAATTTCCACGCAGTTTGTTATTAATAAATCCTCGGTATTTTATATAGGGGCCCAAAAATTGAGAATCCTGGAAATGTTTATGTTTCACACACTGGATCAATCACAAACCACTCTATTCTTCATTGCTGATCTAATATAACATACAAATAAAAGCTGATAACGAACACACGATACGTAAAGCAAATACACGATAACCCTTCCAAAAGGTCACGAAACTTTTGCTGGTACTTTTTGTCCGTCATGAATCATGACCTACTAATGTGTCTAGCTGAGTAAGTATAACCGGGTAGCAGACACAAAAACTGCTCACTCGTTGGCGGATAAAAGAGGGCTTCGGGGATCAGATGGTGAAACGAAAAAGATATCCGACATATTGCATTACAATACCTTTTCACATACTTTTTACATAATATTATATACATGTATGTTTTACTGTATTGCTTGTCCAGGTAATTAAATTTAATACTAACTTAAACACACAAAAGTAGGTAAATATTATAACTAAATAATTTACCTAAAACTAGCGATAGACCCGGTCTAATACTAAAAATGAGTGAAAGTGATCGCGAGTGCTTAAAAAGTTATACCTAAAACTAAACTAAGAACTGGTCCTCCAGTGCGTCCCCATGAGAGATTGTCCCCTATAAGCTGGCAGCGTTTCCCTTTTGAATGGCCAAATTTAAGGCGAGGAAGCTGTCAGGTCTCCGGTCAACGGTGGTCTTGTTGAGGTGCGCTAACACCTAGCAAAATACTAAATGTGCATTTGAAAGATTTGAAGCTTTTACTGGTAAAATACGAGTAAATGTTTGGTTGAACTGGGAAGTTTAAGCTTTTCTTCATAACAACCAACCAACCAACCGTACCAGCATTATGTAAAAAGGTCACACTTTTTTGTATGTTTGTAGGGATCCCTCCAAATTTCGAGTAGACGATATAAAAACTCCGTAATATTCTCGCGTTAGTGAGGCGGGTAAACGGGGGCATCTGAGGCAACCGCTAAACAGCCGGTCAGCGGCGGATATTTTGCTATTTCCACTGACAAATGGGCGGGGGGAGAGGGGGAACCGCGGGTTTTAGCGCAACTACGGCGGTCAGGGTTCGCTGGTTATTAATGTATACGACTTGGCTTCAGCAAAGTGGAACAATAACTTGGCTGGTTGGGTGCGGTCTTAATAAGCGGCGTTTTATGTTTCATGGAATGGGTTTTACTCTCGACCTTAATTTTTACCTACTTAGCTAAAAATGTAGCGAGTTTGCTCAACAGTGAATGCCAACAAACTAAAATAAGCCGTGAAATAAGCGATGTTTTCTTAACAATATTTTTCGTTACCTAGCATGCTTTATTTCCAAAATATATGGCAAGTTTTCCCCGCAGCAGGCGTTCCACAGACCCTCATTCTTCAGGCCTCATCTCGTGGGATCATCATTTCTCACACGCACGTTACTTCCTCGTTTTCAATTAGTGTTTGTGAGTTATCGACTGCAAGCCGAGCACATTTGTTCACAGCTCGCTTCCGTATACTTACTTACCTAACAGAGGCTTACGTTTTTGGTATACAAATAACGCAGTTCTGAGTAATCTGGGATGAAAAAATATTATTTAAATGTCAATCCGGAAAAGATTTGATTTTATATCGTACTTGTAGAATAAATAGAAAATCTTTGATGTAAGTATTCAAACAATCTGAACCTTTTCAAACTGAACTATAAGATGTAGGTGTAGTGCACGTAACTTTTCATACATAGAATGAAAATCAGCTACGAAGGTAAGTATTCGCATTATAGACCTTTCTTATTACGAAACTAAGCGTGACTAAGCCAGTACTATTTCTCCAGTTCTTGACACAATCTAAGCCCAACTTTACCTCAGAAACCCAAATAGATTTAAAACGGACCGCCGTCCATCACACCGTACGCGATAAAGCACTCGTCCATCCGTCAGCTTCATGGCCATTTGTTTCCATTCCCGCCGGCGTCGGTGTAAAGCAGCCATTCTTATTCGTAACGAGCCTCTTTTGAACACATGTTTATGAGTATACCATGAGCAACTCTCTCTCTTTTCGTGTGGGACACCGAGTCGTCCAACGACCCGATGAACCCTGGTTTCAGAGTTTTTCAACTGAGCAACTGATGGTATGATATTCAATTATTCCGATCTTGGAAAGTATTTTGCAATTTTAGGGTACCGTTCCTCATAAGGAATGAAAAGGAAAGCCTTATAGAATTACTTTGTAGTCCGTCCGTCTATCCGTCTATCGCAATCCTTCATCTCGGGAACGCGTAGAATATATCGAGTTGAAATTAAAACCATATACTTACTCAGATCTACGGCCGCGAATTCTGTAAAAAACAAGTGTTTTTGACCCTCTCAAGGGAGTTAAAATGTATAGGGTACTTCCCGTGGACCTAGAACAATGAAATTCGTAAAATTAGCTTCGTTTTGAAGTAAAATGTGTACATCATATGGGGGCCGAAATCGCAAATAATTTAAAGTTGAGGCTATTGTTTACTATAGGTGGAGATTTGTTATTAGTCCGATATAATTTATTAATCTGGTCTAACTGTTGTATAAAACTGTTAATCTCCCAAATAAAATAAAATAAAATAAATTTCTTAGTGGGGTATCGTATAAAAGGGTTCAATGAGCAAGTTACGGAAACTTCGGTGAGCGAGTCTGACTCACACTTGGCCGGTTTTTCGTATCCATTTTAAATACCTACCAGTATATATTACGTAGCTATATAATAAACAGAGTCACAATAAAACAATTTGAAACGGACTAAAGTTCTTAATTACCTTCCGGTCTTCTTAATTACGTTCCGGTTCTACGCAGAATGCTGACACCGTATTTTGTATCAGGTCTTGCAGTATGTTGGATCTGGTTCTTCCGCTGCGTAATCTGTGGAGTCCAAGTGGCTGAGATGATGTTTTATTGTGATGAGTAATAGTTGTGCAAACTCAAGAAAATCATTAACAAACAGAGTATACAACACAATGTTTTACCAGTTAATACCTATTGACGGCCGATGTGTCGAGCACAGTTCAATGTTTTGTATTCATACACAACTGAAAAACAATTTTACATAAAACTGAACAACTGCGAAACAACAACTGAATAAAAACTGAACAACTACCGAACAACAACCATCTGACCGGTGCGGTGGAACATGGCGCCAAATTTGAGTATTGGTAAAAGACACTTCGTTTTATTTCAGAATTTTTATCAAAAGGTACGCCTTCTCATTAGACGTAATGGTTCAGCATTTGAGAAGAAACTGTCATATCTATAGGCAGAACTTATGATGCTGGTTTTTATACAACTATTTTCGAGTTTGTAATCCAAACATTATGAGGCGAGTGTAGATAAAATAAAAAATACTGCTGCCAATGCTCACGATTTATCCCATCTAGGTGAAAATGGGGTGACGCAATTCCAACACTAACACGACACACAAACAGGATACGTAAAATCACAAATGTTTTCAATCACATTCAAATATTTCAGCTGTTGACTTGACTAGGCAAACACATTTTGTGAAAACAATTCGTCGCTCAACGGAAGCGGATTTTCATGGATTACTAACATACCAAACAGGGATCAAATAAAATTGACTTGTTAAAAACTTTTTATACCTGAATATTTGTTATCAACGAAAGGCCCCCGAAAATTCAATTTAATAAAAAGCCTCGGTAAGCAAATGTTTGCCATCGCCATACGCTTTTTGTTACCGTGTTAAATTTTCAATATTCGATAGGTGAAATTTATTTCTACACAAAAAGGTATAGTACAAGCTCTGTAACAACACTTTTTTGCAAACGCTGCTGCCACTAGAAAAAACATGTTAAATAAGTTGTGACATTGTTAAATGCCTTTTACCGCGGTTCCTATCCTCCTCCGGCCCAAGCTCAAAAACACAATTTTAAATTTCCGCCGATTGTCCTGGAAGAAGGACAACATATTTTTGGCCTTGCAGCCCAGAACTTTCGGTGGATTTTTGTACCGGTTTTAAGGGCGGGGCAGACCGGCTCCGTATGCGTTCCGTATCCAGCTCTCGTCCGTAGTCACGCACGAACTGATGACGTTGTAATGTATAGGATTGTATGAGATACGGCACACCGCTTGCGTTGCGTATCCGTTCCGTGCTGCACGCAAGCGGTGTGCCGTATCTCATACAGTCCCATACATTACAACGTCAGCAGTTCGTGCGTGACTAAGGACGAGAGCTGGATACGGAGCCGGTGTGCCCCGCCCTTTAGTGAAAATGGATTTTTAAAATTATTTTTCCTATGTATTATGGACATACCTTGACCACCCCGTGCCATATTTGGCCTGATATTTTAAGTTCTTTTTAAAGGACATTGGGCTGATAATGCATAATCAGCTGATTTTTGTTTGTGTATTATAAATGACATTGGGTTGCTAGTATATCACGGTGACCATATTTATTTTCAAATAAAATAAAAGATAGAAGATAGAAAAAATCACAGTATCTTTATTATCATTTTGAAAATTGAACATAAATCACTAATCGTGTTTGTAATCTAGTCCTATATAAAGTTTTAGGAACTTTTAGAACTGAAAAGTAATGAAAATCACTATACTTAAAACTAATTATCTGAAATCAGTCTCTAGAATTATTAAGAGATCATAAATTCTTAAATACAAAATAATGGTAGGAAACTTCGCTCTACACATTGTATAAACTTCTTTCTAAAATATCAGTCTACACGAATATAATTAGTTTGCTCAACTTAGGTAGTCACTTAAAAAATATATGATGCACATTAACTAAATAATGACAGTGTCATAACGAAAACAAAAGTTTTTCTAGAATGTAACATAAACAAAAACTTAAAACCTCTTCTCATAGCTCAAAACATAATCTTTTGAATTAAATATGATGAAACCTATTTTTGATGAAACTCGGAATAACAATTCCTATTTTTGGTAAGGCACAAGTAAATTTGACATGAGGTGCACTTGAAAAAAGTCTTGTTGTAATGGCATTGTCTGCAACGGTTCTGTTTTGCACTGAGTTCAGGCATATGCTCTGCTGCGTGTGTTCGTTGTTTTTTAGACGGTATTGGATGTGTACTCTCTCTCCCTCTCTTTCGTGAAGCATTGACAACAACATTTTGGATCTCTTCATCGCTTTCGCTGCTCTCATTATCTTGAGAATCCGCGTGTAGACAATCCTGAATAAGGGTTTCGCCAAGTTCAAGTTTGTATGATCTTAACAGATCAATATTCTTGCTTGGTGTCCCTTTTTTACGAAGGTCTGCTTTATATTGCAGCCAAGCATTGCTTACTGCCAGATCAATCATGTGCGAGAATATCCTCACTGTCCACTTTTTAGTTTTGTATCTATTAGGGCAAACAGATAACAGGCGATCTGCCAAATCCACACCGCCCATGTTTCTATTATATTCTCGCACTACTCGAGGTCTGGTAACACTTAAATATCTTCTTTCTTTTTTGCACCAGCGCTCGCAGCAATCTATCTCTTCTCCTGCTTCAACTGTGGACATTAGTGAGACCGTCTTACTGTCTAACCATTTGGTAACTGCTAATTTGTCGTCTTTTCGCACCATCACGTGGAAACTTCCTCTTTTCTCGGCTTTCAGTTCGCGGTCATCTTTGAGCAAGCAGTCACGAGGTATACGATTTTTCATCAGTGTTCCGGTACACCCAATGTTCCTCCTCAAAAGCTCATCAGCCAATCTTTGGGATGTAAAGTAGCGATCAAAATACAAAATATGGCCTGGGACCAAATTATCGGCCAGTAAAAGTACGGCTTTATCAGCGAGACCAAATGCGGTGTTTTTATATTGGTGATACGTAGTTTCTCCTTGGTATATGTGAAAATCACACACCTTTCCGTTTGGGTTCGCCAGTACAAAGGCTTTCAGCCCAGTAGGATGAGGCTTACCGGGACAATATTGTTTCATAGGGCAAACTCCTGTGAAAGGGATCATCATTTCCCCCACTGACATAGATTGCGATTTTTCTTGTAAAAAGCAACCATGCTGGATATTGTCGATCAATGGACGAACTCTCCAAAGACGATCTTTACTTTTCTCTTCATTGGATACATCGTCATCGTATACCATTTTCAATGAGTTCCTTATTTGAAGGAAACGGTTACGAGCAATGTTGTCGGCGATCACTGGAACACGCCAACGCTTTTGCCAGTACATGCGAATACTGGGATAATTTATACTGGCCATGATCATTGAAGCACCTACATAAATCTTGATTTCGCGGGCAGTGATATCCAAACTTTTTCCGATTAGTTTAACTGCTGTTCTATTGCTATTGATGGCAATCACTTCTAAGAAGTCGTCTTTTACACATTTCTTGAAATAATCAATCTTATTGTAACCTTCTGTATCCGTGTGTAAATAAGCAGGTAGAGTGATTGAAGGTACATTCGGTGGAAAATCTTTTTCTGCCCAGTTTGAGTTAACTGCAGCTTCTTCAATGTCTTGGGCATGCCTTTCTTCAGATTCTTGTCTTTCGATAGCACAACCCCGTCCTCGGCCGCGTCCTCGACTCGTACCCCTACCTCGGCTTCGTCTACGACTTCGCCTTATACTTTGAGCATGACCCCTTGCACGACTTCTTCCTCTTCCACACGTGCCTCTTCTGCCTCTACCTCTTACGACTCCATGAAGGTTAGAAGCCGACTCTTGCAAGTAGTCATCTAAGTATACAGTCTCACTCGCAGTTTCATAAGACCGGTCTGAAACATTCGATTCCGAGTCACTTACTGCAAGTTGTCGATCTTGTGGAACATACTCCGGGTCACCAATGTCCTGATCTGAAGGATCGAAGTCCTCGATGTCCGAATTTGCAAGTATTTCGCTAATATCTCTATCAGAGATCTCTGTAGAAAAAAATACATTAGTTAATAAGGTGCAACCCAATGTCCCTTCTACATGACATCGATTCAATAATTTGCTCATCAGCTCAAATTTAACAAGAAACTCCTAAATAATAACTGTTCGTTACCGGAAAATCTCTTACTTAAAAGTTACAAATAGAATCCAACGTTAAAACACGTAGATTACCACAAAAAAATGGATTAATGGAAAACTCACCTCTCCTCCGTCGGGTACTCATCATAACATGTGGCGGTGGAATGACGGGACCCTATTGGTCAGGCATCAAGAATGGTGGATCACATGATGTCTACAATAATTGACCAATAGGATTAAAGTAAACCATAAACAAAATGGCGCAAAATTTGACCTGTAGGCGCGAAAATCAAATGTGTCCCTTACACTAGACACTGGGCGGAAAATTCATAGACTTTATTTCAAAACTTGGGCGGTAACGCTTAAGCTAAATTGTGATTTGTAAGTGTTAATGGGCTGGACGAGGCTTTACCTTCTACTGCTGATAACTAAGCCAGTTGTGGCTGGCCGATAATTGGACATAAAGTAATGCTAATTTAAAATCGGTCTAGTGCAAGTTGGACTCGCACGCGAAGGGACCCGTACCATTATGTGGACAGACAAGACAGCCGAGTCTCAGTAAAAGGCTTCCGTTTTGGTCCTTTAGGTGCGGAACCCTTAAACAATAATCATCGTCAAACCGTAAAAATAATCTTGTTTTTGTGCTTGTGCAGGGCCAAAAACACGACTCTAATGATCATTGTCTACATTTCACGTTCCGTAGAGAAGAGCTCAGAGCTATCTCATACATACATACATAATAATAATAATAATAATATCCTGGACAATTCACACACAGCGCCATCTAGCCCCAAACTAAGCAAAGCTTGTACTATGGGAACTAGATAGCTGATATTAATACTTATATACTTTTTTTTGTAAATAAATACATATAATACATAGAAACACCCAGACTAAACACAAATATTTGAAAATTACTAAACAAATATTTGTGTCTTGTGGGGATCGAACCCACGACCCTCGGCGTAGCAGGCAGGGGTACTATCCGCTACGCCATCGGCCCAGTCAACATATAATCACGCCTCTTTCCCATAGGGGTAGGCAGAAACTACATCTTTCCACTTGCTACGATCCTAACACACCTCTTTCGCTTCTTCAACATGCATCAACCTTTCCATACATGCTCGTCGGTTATGAAAAGGTTGATGCATGTTGAAGAAGCTCTCTCATGTCTTTTATAATTGTACCTGCGATCCACAAAGCGGTGTTACCCACTGCTACCCATTTTCCTGAAGGAACAAAGCTTCTCACGGTAAAAAAAATTTAAAACCTGACTCTTAGATCACTCTATTTATTTGAAAAGATCGTATCAAAATCCGTTGCGTAGTTTTACAGATCTAAGCATATAAAGGAACACGGAATTTATACTATGTAGTGATGTTAATGTTTTAACACACACTGGTTGAACTCGAGTTTTGAAAATTAAATGCGTAACAGTTTGGGATAATTCCATACTTATTTCGTAGCGTAAATCCTAGTACGAAATGGTTTAGTATTTCAGCGCTGCTGGCTACTGCGGTTAACGAGTTCATTATTCATAGTAAAGATGATGAGCAGTTACATAGTTTTAGTTTAATTTGAACATATACTATTTGAAAAAGTGTATATAACCTGATATTAAGACTATTTCGATTGCGTAAACAGCAAACTAGAACAGTTTTATAAATTATAAAATAACCAAACTTTTTATATCTGAAATCATAAGCTGCTAAGTGTGATCAGCATTTTTAAATAAAATATTTAATTTCGTCGGTTCAATAAGTAATTAGGTATAACAAAGTAATTATAACAAAGCAACAGAATATATTGTTCTCGAAAAAAATATAAATACTAAAGTCTGTCTAAGTACTGTTTGTGACAAATAAACATAAAATGGCGAGACGGGTACGTGTTAAGGCGGGGTTCCCCAATTGTCGTCCGTCGCTGCGTATTTTCAACGCATTGTTACGCATGCGTCAGTCAGACGAAAGGAAATAGTGTATTCCGATATTTAATGATTTGTAGTCAAGTCGTTTGATAGACCGCACCGAAGCCGTTACATTACATTGAAAGCCACAACAGTCCTTTGCTGGACACCACGATTGGCAGTCGGATTGGCAAGCGCATTGCATTTCCTGAATGAATTTAGTTATTAGTCGCTTTTTACGACAGCCACGGATAGATTTTGGGTGATGCTATCTAAGCCGGCATCACACGATCATCGTAGCCGTATTTTTATGGAAATAATTTCGGAGTTCTTTCCTCTGACAGACGCATGCGTTACGGTCCGTTAAAATAAGCAGCGACTGATGATGTGGGGCCAAGAACCGCCTTTCGGTTGTTTTATTTATTTGTTATTGTTATTTCAAAGATGTCTGGTGACCGGGGACACCTATTCAAGGGCAATAAAATGATTTACGAGTTCTGAAAGTTACTCCCTTCATGATTATAAACGTATTTTTTACATAAACGTCAAATAGCGTATTCTTCCTTTGCGGAGAGTTGTCACGCCACCGCCGCCTGGATCAACGAATGGTTTATTTTAGTGGATTTTTCCGAGCTATCCGTCAAAGTCGGCTGGTAGGAGTCATTACCAAAAATTACTAACTATAGCCATGTCAATACCAACCTACTTTTTAACTTACCATGTTTCATTCAATACACATGGCAGGCGGATAAAAAAATATTTGGGTTATCTTAACTAGGGTGAAAGGGACAGCCCTCTGAATATTGATATGGTTCATTCAGACTTCGGACCATGAAACTGATTCGTATGAGAAAATATTTCTGGAGATGTCAAAAAAATGTCATTCCCGTAAATGCAGTCAGCGGATCGTGATTTTGCATGGGAGGAAATTTTTGTGTTGTTTCCTGGCATATGTTTTTAAGGCAAAGTTGTTCAGTATCATTGTCTGCATGTATCATATTATTATTAGTTTTCAGAGAGCTGTCCCTTACACCCCGTATTATCCGCGGGTATAATATAATAGGATACCATCAGCTGTTAATTTGAAATGCCTCCCATCTGCTCAATAGCACGCATACATAGGCAATCGTGTTCTCAGCGGGGCGCTTGATGGAGTCCGTGAGGGAGATATGCTGAGCATTCAGCCAAGGAGGCTTCGAACTGGGTCACAAATGAAGACCCTCCCAGCGTCTATACCCATTGCTTCCCGCTTTTTTGTAGGAATGTTTCAAAAATAGGTTTCATCAAGATACAAAATCGCTTTTGCTTCTCTAGGATAATCTATTTTTCAATCCGTGAAAGATTTTTATTATCAGCCGAGATTATCAAACGAAGAAACAATATTTCCTCTTTATTATATTACAAATAGAAACCCCAACATAATTTAAATATAACATTACAATGAGATCTTATAAATAGCTACAACAGCAATCTCTGATTCAAAAGACAATTATAGGCGTACACAACATTCTCTTAAACTCTTAACAGTAACAGTAAATTATACTAAGTTTAAGTGTGATGACATCGTAGGTATAGTTGACGAAATATTTTAAATTGATCCGATTACTGCCCGCGCTTGAAAATTTTGCAAGTTTTCTAAAACTGTGTACCTAACACAAAAAGTGTTTTAAAATTTGGGATTGATCCGATTCGTATTATTCAAGTACAATAAAACAAAAGTTACTTATAAGTCAATGGATAAAATTCATCGGGCCATTTCATAATTTGTCGACTATATCTGTATTCCAAACGGATCAGCAATTACCCGATATCCAGCCTACCCAGCTCATATTACCCAGCATGCAGTCAAGCCTCAGCCACCGCATTACGTGCAAGTGAATGCCTCGTCCGTCCCAGATAGCTGCAGTTTACCGCCATTCCTAGCTAGCTACCTTCGTTCTACGTTACGTACTACTCAGATATAATACTCAGATAGAATCCAGCCTTAAGGCGATTAGAGCCATAAAATCGCGAAATTTACATATCTATCAAGTCTTACTACATACATACATATATCACGCCTATAATCCCTTTCGGGATAGGCAGAGCGCAAATGGCCGCAAAAACGTACATTTACGCCACGTATGACAAATATTTGAGGGACATTCTGAAAATTGTGTATCGCCAAAGTGACAGGTTGTCAGCCCATCGCCTAAAATTGCAATACACACCCTCGAGTCCCTTAGTCTTACTACAAATATATGTTCACTCAATCACCAAAAATCAATACGCCAAAAATTCCCGATAAGTGTAATAAGATAAAGTAAACACCGAATGCGGAAATATACAAAAATACAATAAAAAACTAAAATTAGACCGGTTATTTGATAAATAAAATAAAGTATGTGAGTGTGAAATTGAATATTTTGAAAAATTGAGCTTCATGCCCACGGCACTACCTCTACATGACGAGATGTACCTCTATTTCCTAATATTGTCGTTGCATTTTTTCATGCAATAAACTCCAATCCAGTATCATGTTCACCGCTCCGGGCTGTCAGCGCGGTGCACTAGCGTCGACGCTGCGTAAACGCAACGTCAACGTCGGAGCTCCGCTATAACAACGGAGGATCAAGTAATTTATGACGTCATAACATAACTTACCTAGCGGCGTTACAAAGCAAAGCAATTGTTAATGCTTTTGTACTGTCAATGTAAAGTAGTTATGTTAATTAAAATTCATTTTTCATATCGCATAGTCAAAAATGAAATACATGGATGATGATGAAACACTATTTTTCACTATAATTTCTATGCTATTTCCTTTTTTTATTATTACTTTTATTACTTTTTTTAACTATGACAAATTTCCTTTTTTTAGTTTTGGACTATTCATTTTTCTAGCCCCTTGGCCATAAAATCTACACCGTCAGGTTGTTTGGTCTCAGTCAGGAGGAGCGCACCTGGAGAAGTTTTTGTGGTTGTTCAAACATTCAGCTCGATCGCGCTCTTGGATTGTTGTTCTGAGAAGAACGGATTGGACTGAATCTACCCGGCACGTGCCGGTAGTTTCCAAAAAGGATTCACCTAAGCGGTTGACTCAAGAAATACTTCGATGCCTTTAAGAAACTTTGAATGGACTGATGTGCCGATGTGGCGCAGAGGTAGTGCGACTGCCTGCGGCGCAAAGGTTCCGGGTTCTATTCTCGGTAGGACACTCACAAAGTTGATACTTATCACTTTATAAATATGTCCCTGTCTGTCTGGTTAGGACATTGATAAAGAAAGAAAGAAAAAAAGAAAAATAATTTATTCAGCAAACAAATATAACTTACAACTAATACACGATCATTGCAGGCTGAACCACCTGGTGCCTATGTTATGAAACTACAGGCTACAAGTCTACATGTGAAATTTTTAGTACATTGCGTAGCCGGTTTATATTCCTGGTATCATAATGGCTAACCGACTACGCAACTAACATCGAATTACACCTGTAAAATTGTAGCCTGTAGTTTGATAATATCGGGTACTTATTTCCCGAAAAGAAAAATGGTTCCGTGCTTCGTAGGGCACGTTAAGCCGTCGGTCCCGGTTGATGTCTATGATTACTTAGACGGTGGTCGTTTTACAACCATGTCAGAGGCCGTCTCCTAGTAGTAGGCGGTTAAAAAACTCTGACATCAGCGTTCATCGGGTCGTTATCCCACACGAAAAGATGAAGAGAAGTAGAGTGGACTTGTGGTGGTAGTAATTTTTGCCCGTGGCCTGACTGGATTATTATCTGCCTTCATCACACTTTATATGTTGGGCGTATTGGCTAAACCATCCTGCAGGCCACGCCGGTACGGCATTGTTGCGGTGACTGAAATACGACGCATATTGTTCCGCGTCCCCTCAATTTCGTACGTGTGAAAAGTTTCCGCTCATATCGGTGAATTTATTGTTGTTGCGACCAAACTTTATACGATGTGGAATAATGCAGTTTACTGAACATTTTGTTTGTCTATTATAAATAAGTTTATTAGTGCCGGTATTTGTATAGTTCCGTTTAATTTGTAGGTATTTATTTTCATTTTGGTATTTATTTTCATTTTGGTAAGGTGCTGGAGTGTCCTAGTCCGAATACCAAATTCTTTTTCAATTCCTTTTCCGTGAGAGCTGTACAGATGTGGAATAATCTACCGGGTGTCTAAGACTATTCAGGAAAGTGCGTCTAATTATGTATTTAAAAACAAAGTAAAAGAGCACTTCATACTCGTATCTCAACTACCTGCATAATATGATTATGTATGTTAATGTATATATATGTAAGTTTCATGCATTAAATAAATTTGTTATATTGTATGTATAGTTTAGTACATTGTATGTATATTTATTATTGACATTCTATATTCCTTTGTTGTTGCCTGTTTATCCAAAAAGTTATGAATTCTCAACAACAACAACAAATGGGTCGGCTGGCTCGCCTTTGCTACATTTTTTTATTGTAAAACGTTTTTTTATTATTACGATGCAGTAAAGAATATGTATAAAATAACATTATTTTCTTCCTTTTAATCAGATTATTAGTTAAAAAGTAAACGTGACAAATAGCTCCCGTACGGTTACCAGGCAATCCACCTTCTTCAACCACAGCCAGGTATCTGAACATGTTACATCGTTTAGGCGTCTCATAGATTAAGCACCTATAAATGTAGTTCATACCTACTTAAATTATATCTGATTTCATCTGCTATTAATAGTTTTCCTGCGGAAAAACAAAACCTTTTCCCGACATAAATTATACAAAACAACTTCCTTTTGAATCACTCTATCTACTAAAGAAATCCGCATCAAAATCTGTTGCGTACTTTCAAGGATCTAAGCATACGTAGGGACATGGGAAGCGACTTCATTTTATACTATTTAGCTACCTTTCAACGGGTTTTTACACTATTTAGCTACCTTTCAACGGGTCGGGCGAGTTGGCGCACCTATCTGGAGGTCATGCTTAATGAGCCAACATGACGACTATTGATACTTACTTTTTAAAACACTTCATCGTGTTGGATATACTCAATTTGATTTTTCATGTCAAAATAATAAATATATACAATCAGAGACTCCTGCGGCTATCGCTATTTTGTAAACAAGACGACACTAGCGCGCTAGCGCTGCGAAAGTCAAGAAACATACAAATTCAATCGAACGTTTTTCAGTCGGTTGTCACGGTATATGTTTGAAATACACCAAAATTCAACTATGAAACTAGGTGTGTGGTTGAATGGCGTTGTTTTATTAGCGAACTAAATGGGTTTTTTAACCAGTTGACTAAGACGTAAACATGTTTCAGAAACAAAACAAGTTAAATAAAAAGTTTTTGTAAAATAAAAATTTTACAAACACGAGCAGCAATATTTTTATGGCAAGTTTAATGCACCCGAGCGGCTTTGTCCTATTGTACTTAGGTATTTAAGTAGGTAACTGTTGTGAAAATGCCACTTCTTTTTGTGAATTATTCTTTGAGCTTCAGCCGCGGAATAAATTGCCGAAGTTTGTTGTACAGTCTCCGGCGAATAATTTTCTCATTCATTCGTCCCACGTTCGCTCGACTGTTTGTAAAACGAAAGCAACATTCGGAAGCCTCGAGTCAACTTAACTTCTTTTCTCTGTGTACAATTGAATTTTATAGCCGCAAGGACCGGGAGAATTTGTGCAGTTTAATAACTGTTTAAGGAAAATGTACGCGAACTGATTTTTGTAAGTAAAATTTTGCATGAGTGTAAAGTGAACTGGTTTGTTCCAAGTACTTTTTCATTTTACATTTCAAATAATATTGTTTCACGGAATTAATTAATCCGTCGGCTTTTGTGGTATTTTATTATCATTTGTCGCATTAATCAGCGAAGCGTCATTTACCAGAAGCTTTAATTATGAATTTATAAAACGCATTATTTAATGAAAATGTTTATGACGTAATTATATTATCAATCCATTAAAATATTTCAGTCAAAAAACATTGCGAATCGGTACGAGTATTACGTTTCAGGAAATAAAGTGAGCAAAGAGATTTAACAAAACGCACCCTAACACCTTTTGTAGCTTTTGAGCAACAGCCTGTGACACACGAGTAGGGCTTGTTTTAATTCCACTTTTGCAACAGTATTTCTGTTTCAAAACAAAGAGCAGCCTAGGCAACTTTTCATTTAAATACTCGAATACCTTCTCTCAAAATAATCTTTGTAAAACGATATTTCCCTAAATTAATTCAACACTGGTGTTCAATGACAAAGTATATTTGATACTACAGTAAATAAACTCAGAATCTTAAATTTAAGGCATTGAATTAATAGGAAAAAATTGTTTTTGTTTTTGCTAGATTTTATGTCAATAGAAATAAGATTTAGATTTAAATATGAGCAGAACTTGACATACTGAAATAAAAACTTTTTTGTAAATAAAAAAGCCAGATTATTGTAAAGTCGTACTCACTGTTCGGTATTTTACTGAACCGGTTATAGAAATGCCACATTGTCGTGCGAATGTCACAGGCCGTCATTTGCTTGCTGGATGTTTGTCACCGCAAAGTAACCACAGTGTACGATCCATCTTACTCCCTAAGGTTAATATAAATACGAGATAAGGCGAGTGACACTTCATAAAAAATCTCTTAATATAAACCATCTATCAGAATGTCCGATGCCCAAGTTATCAAGTAAAATTCGAACCTGAAAACTCAATAAAATATTCGCTGTAATTAAAGTTATGGCAATTAATTCCAAAAGTGGCCGTGTTAAGGCACTTTTTTCCATAACTTTAATTGCAGCAAATATTTTATTGAGTTTGCAGGTTCTAAGGATAGTACTAAAAACTTGGGCATCGGACATTCTCATAGATTGTTTGTATAAGGAGAAAACTTTTTTTATGAAGTGGCGCCATAGTAGAGGTCGTTGAGGGGCTACACTCGCCTTAAGATGTGCCCACTTTTACAAGGGTACAGCATAATAGAAGGCTTTATCCGAATCACGGCACTTTCTGTCGTACTAGTCCATCTAACGTCCTTGCTGTCCCCGAGTGGCAATTGACAGTGAATAATGCAAGTACAGTGGAGAGCAAGCTGCTGGAAGACCCCATCCAACCTCGCGCCCCCATCCAACCTCGCGTCCCCATCCAACCTCGCGTCCCCATCCAACCTCGCGTCCCCATCCAACCTCGCGTCCCCATCCAACCTCGCGTTTTAAACACCGTCCGAGACACATCCTTACGGAAGAAGATGATGAAATCACAGTAGCCACTGCTGCAGCCATTGCGAGTAGATCACACTCCACAAGCTCTTCAAGCAACCGACGCCCCCGCCGGCGGGGGCGCGGAGGTCCCTCATTTGCTCCCCACTTTGGGAACTACCGGCACGTGCCGGGTAGATTTAGTCCAATACGTTCTCCCCAGAACAACTCGTAAGCCCAATCGCGCCCCAAGGGCGCGATTGAGCTGGTTGTTTGAACAACCACAAGCTTTTCCGGGTGAGCTCCTGCTCCCCACCATACAGTCAGGTGTAGATTGAAAGCCCCGGGGCTAAAAATCGTAGAGTCCACAACAAAAAAAAAAAAAAAAAGCTGCTGGAAGATAGTGGCTAACTCGTCCAGTAGCGTGTGACGTCATACTTTGTATTAGGATTAGCTAAAATTACTTTGCTAAACGGTTGCCTTACAGAATCGTTTGGAACTGAAATGCAAATAATGTTATAGGGTTAGCTATTTTCTTTTTACCTTAATATGTCCAAGTCTTCAGTTTTTTTTAATGATAAAATCTGTACGATTGACACGATTGGTGTCTTCTCGCGCGCGAGATAAGTCTCTGCCGTATGAATGCCGGGTTGGCATATTTAGTAGGTGGGCTAAAAAAGAAAGAAAATGCTAATAATAAAAGCTTTTACCATTAATTTATTAATTTCACCATTAAAGCTTTAGCCGTGTGATGCCGGCTTAGAATAGCATCACCCCATTATTTTCCCGTGGGAGTTGTAAGAGGCAACTGAGGGACTTGAGGGTGTGTATTGCAATTTTAGGCGATGGGCTGACAACCTATCACTATGGCGATACAGAATTTTCCGAATGACCCTCAAATATATGTCAGACGTGGCGTAAATGACCGTTTTTACAGCCGTTTATGCTATACCTACCCCATAAAGGATTATAGGCGTGATATATGTATGTATTAAAGCTTTAGAAATTTAGTTTAAAAATCTTTTAAGGTAAATATCAACGAGCTAACTAAGCACTGTTCTATAAAACAACTGCAGCAGCGTACATTGCTTTGTACTTGCAGTAGAGTGTGTAATTTGCGAGTCCTTTTAATCCTTCACTGTCACAAAACGAACGTGCGGTACAGTTTTTGAGTGAAAAATGACCGGCGGAAACGTTTTGTGCCCTCACTGAATGAATGAAAACGCAACTAAAAGCAAAAAGCTGTTACTTACCTAGCTGCGAAATTGCGGCACAAAAAGGGCGCTTCAAACTGCCTCCAGTTAACTGTTTCTTTGTAAGTAAAATGAACGCCAGAGGGAATTAATTGAGTTTGTGTGACTGACCTAAACAATGGTCGTTGAAATTACTTTCCTATTTTTCAATAATTGCTGATTGCTGGCATATTTTTAAGGCTTTTGAGAGTTGATGGTGGCTATCTTACACTCAATCACATAAGTGTGATCTATGCCAACCCACAAGACGGCTTATTACATTATCTATTGACAAAATGGGTGTACTTGCCTGAATATTTTTATTTCTACTTGTTTTTATATCGATGCTAGCTAACACTTGTTACACAAACACTTTCAGTTAATTGCAGGAAAAAATGCCTGTATTGTTCAAACACGATGAAAATGACTAGCTGAATGTAATTGATGTGTGTTTTTATTCGATGAATTGATGGCCGTTTTCACATAAACGATAACATCGTCACCGAAATTTAAGGAAGTTTTTCCAATAAAATATGTCAGTGTCACATTTATCGGCTAATGTGAAAACAACCTATTTATGTAGCAAAATCTTTTTTTTTTAGTACGGCCTCAAGTAACGTTTGATGGGCAACATAGTGACCCAAAATGTAGCGCTTAGCAATGCAAAAAACTATTTTCACGGAGGAAACTTTAGAGTTTGGAATGAACTAATGGCTTCCCCTAATGTGAAGTTAGTTGAAATCAATTAAGCGACCGTTCTCAGCGAGACCGCAAACGACCGCTGCTCAGCTTGATAAAGGCATTAATTCGTTGAAGCTTGATTTTAATCGAGAATTTTATTGAATTACCATCAACTTGCACAGCGCAGCGGTTTTACTTGCTGCTAGCTACCCGTTTCTCCTTTGGAGATTATCTTTCTGTAGGTCAGCTGGAAGAAATTATTTAATAGAAATAAGTTGTCCTGTTGTGTCGTCATTCTGTGTATATGTCTCTTGTAATGTTTCTTGTTTGCAATAAATAATTATTATTATAGATTATATACAAACTAAGTACAATATAACTCTGTCATAATTTAGCCTAGTACGGCTTTGTATTCTAAAACTGAAGTCATAATTATTCGTCACTCTGTCATAATCTGTTTTCAGTCATAAATCAACCTCCCAAAAAGGCCGTCTTATCCCAACAACCGACCAAATATGATATCGTATTGTAAGCACATCCAGAATGGCTTCATTGTAAGCTAGAACAGGAAACCTTTCAATTTAGTTGTTTACACAAATACAACTAGTGTACAAACTCCACACGAGACCTGAATTCAATTCCCAGCAGCTAACACAATTCTGTCCACAATCTGCTGTAAATTGAACCCCGAACAAGCTAGGTACAAAGGCGACTGGCCCGATGGCAGCGTAGCCTTAGGCTTAGGTTCGAATCTCAAAGACTCAAATATTTGTAGAGTAATTTTTGAGAAATTTGTGTTAAGACTGGGTATTTTTTAGATATGTGCCTATTTATTTAGAAAACAAGTAAACAGAATGTAAAAAAAACTGCAAATATTTCAAGGGGCGAACTTGCCAATGGAACTGAACAACTTTCCCCAAGAAACATAAGACGAAATATGAAAAAAAGGCCTCCCATACAAAATATTCCAGCCGACCGGGTCAAATGGAATAGACGTAATTCCAATTTTTTATTTATTTCATTGAAATGTTGTTCAGTTTTATAGGCTGTTGTTTTTGTCCCTTAAAACATTTGCAGTTATTTTCAATATAAGTTGATATTTTTACATCCTGAATAAGTATTAATCAGCTATTTGTTTCCATAAGGCTGTATGGCCTTGTGTGAATTGTCCAGAATATTTTAAAACAAATTAATAAAAAACCGGAACGAACATGTATACCAAAACGAAGATAGGGTTTAGTTCGGCTTGAGGACAGGCCATTTCAGATGCTGTGGTATACACGGAAGAAACGGATTGACCCTTGCTACAGATACATACATATAGCTCTTGCTTAAGACCGGCAAAGCCAGTATTTAAGTAAATAAATTTAACACAAGGTAAACTTTTCTTACAAATTTTTCTATTTTCTATTATAAGTTGATACTGGATCCGCCTGCAAAACCTAGTAATGCTAGACGCAAAAGTTAATTTAAAAAAATACCAATAGTTGCGTTTTTTGCTACAGAGATAGCTACGTAAGAATTATCGTAGCAAAGTGCTACATCATTATGGCTACAACATTAGTATGTAGTGCGTACTAATCACAGATTAGCAGATTCGCTTTATCTACATTGATATGTATTATTGTATTAGATATTTATTATAATTATCTTCTTATCCTTGATATTCTAGCATGAGTCTAAAGCTAAATAAGTAAACAAGTAGTGGACTAAATAGATATACAGAGTGCAAGGGTACACCGTACCAAAAACTTTGCAGGCATGATCAGACCATGAAACTGAACAACTTTAACTATGCCATAGAAAGTCACTAAGTGGAGGTATTTTGTATGCAAGGTCGTTTTTTTTCTCTTTAAAACATATCCTCAATAGAAAAAGTTAAATGACTCGAAACACTTAAACGGTTTACCTACCGCGAAAATTCGATTTTGTTGAATTTTCCGATATTTGCCGAGATATCTGGTTTATCGAAATCTAAGTAAGGTAAGAACCCGTGTGTTTTCAGTTATTATATGTGACCGCGAAGGTTAAATAAGGGTTTAATGGACTGATCGTGCCTGCAAAGTTGTCAGTACACTATTCCTTGCACCTACTGGAATTTTCTTTCTTCCATTCCCTGTGTCTGGTGTTTCGTCTTAAAGCCGGCCCGCCTGCCCGGCATTGTGACTTGGAATCCGATGCAATCCCGCCGTCTATCTGACTGAACAAAGTTAAGGCGAGTGTAGCCGACAATGACCTCGAAAGTGGCGCCGCTTCACAAAAAAAAGATTTGTCTTTATACAAACCATCTATTCGATGCCAAAGTTTTTAGTATTATCCTTAAGTAAAATTAGAACCTGCAAAACTCAATTAAATAGTCGCTGCAATTAAAGTTATGGAAAAAGTGCCTAAAAACGGCCACTTATGGTATTAACTGTCATAAGTTTAATTACAACGGATAATTTAATGAGTTCGCATGTTCTAATTTTATTTACAGATAATACTTAAAACTTGGGCAACGGACATTCTGATATATTGTTTGTATAAAGAGCTTATGTTATTTTTGTGAAGTGGCGCAACTGTCGAGGACGTTCTACACTCGCCTTAAAGACTTGCATTCAGAAAATTCAGTTCAGAGAACTTTATGTGAGTAAGTGGAGAACTAGTATTATAAATAGGAGAATGATTCCTTTAATAAATGTCAAGCTGTATTACTTTTATAAGGCGAATGACGCGGGCTCGTCTCGTCAGATATTTTTATAGTTTGTAACAAAAATGAGGTGAGTTTTATTTGATATCGCAGAAATGTATGATTCAGTTGAGATGTCACATAATGTTCGGGTATAAAAAGGTATGATAATATGACAGCCTAATGTAGACGTGTTAACACGATTTTCTATATTATGAGATGTGAGGCACAAACAGGCTAATTAAACATCCATATAAGATAAAGGAAATAACATTATTGTATACTTTTGGGTGTCCCTCAAGCTGTAATCCTCACCTATGAAAACTTAACGAAAAGCAATTTTAGTTTTGTCAAAAAATAGTGCTGAAATAGTGACAAATAGTGACATATGCAAGAAAATTAGTGACTTCATATCTCCCAAGATATGGCTATCGTTTGGTGAGGATTACAGATCGAGGCTCACGCTGTAATCCCAACTCTCGTGTGAGCAAACGGTGGGGTATTTTCACTTGGTCTACATTCCAAAAAATAGTGCCTAATTAGTGACTAATAGTGACAAAAGATGAGAAATAGTCGCTTTATAATTCCGAAGTTATAAAGGCATCTTGGTGAGGATTATACCTATAGCAATTTTTGCTGTAATCCTCACCTCATTTCTGCTAAACGCTTAGGTCTTTTGACTCAAATTTAGTATCAAAAAATAGTGCTGAAATAGTGTTCTGAAACTGCATTGATATTTATTTAGTTTATGTAGTAGAAGCAATTAAAAAACCCGTAAGAACTTCTTCATACAAAATGGTCAGGTACAGTCGCGAACAATACTTCGTATTGTCGTACTTGAAGCTCAATACTGGTTTGTTATGTCGGTAGTAACGTAATCAAACAAATTTATTTCCTTCAAGTATTTTGTTTATATCTGACAGTACACAATATTTCTCAATCAGTCAGACGTGGCGATGATAACGACCGTATTTTTTGCGGCTGTTACTGCTCTGCCTAACCCGTAAGGGATAAAGGTGTGATATATGTTTGTATCTATGTAGTACATAAATTAATACATAAAAGATACAGGTACCTAACTTGTTTGGTAAAAATGGAACAAAAAACATATTTATGTGGTAAAATTCATTGAACTCATAAATAAATAAAAGTAGGTATATAGGGTGAAATCTAATCAGTGACCGATAGCGAAAATCCAGGACGGGCTGGTGATAAGGAACAACTTTCCCCAAGGAACATAAGTAGAAACATGAAAAAAAAATTAGACCTCCCGTACAAAATTGTCGATCAGCTGATTTGGGTTACTATGGGAGTTCCAATTTTTTTTCATATTTCGACATATGTTCCTTGGGGAAAGTTGTTCCTTATCACCAGCCCGTCCTGGGTTTTCGCTATCGGTCACTAAATAGATTTAATCCTATATAGTTAATAACGTTCGAGGCATGGACTAATACTATAAGTACCTAATTATACCTAAATAATATTTTTTGTTATTTTCAAAACGTGCGTTTTCATTTTAATTTTTCATAATAATCGTAAGGGGCGTATTTGTTATTTAAGATATTTTATATTTGAGTTGTCATAATACTCAATATCGCGTAACGTGATGAAACCAAAAAATACCACGCAGGCGAAGTGCATGCAATAATTTCACTATTGTCTACCCTCTCGCTCACACGCGCGGCGGTCAGTTTTCGAGGCTCGGCCAAACCGGTTTTGTTTAGCGGTGGCTTGAGCGGTGGCGCGACCAAACAGGGCTTTCAGACTTAAGAGAATACGATGTGATAAATTAATGCGATGTGTTGATCTGAAAGATATAGCATAAGTACATATAAACACTTTATTGTTATAAAACCGTTAAAAAGTTCAAGGCGTTAAAAAATAGTCAGCCAAAATACCTACTCATAAAATAGACCAAAATAATGTCAGTGGCTCAACTTATGTTTAAGTTAATACCTACCTCTATTGGCAGAAATGACATTACCTAAATTAAAGCAAAAATCAAGTCTGTATTCTACGAAGTATTGTTCGCGACTGTACCTGACCATTTTGTATGTAGAAGTTCTTACGGTTTTTTTAATTGCTTCTACTACATAAACTAAATAAATATCAATGCAGTTTAAGAACACTATTTCAGCACTATTTTTTGATACTAAATTTGAGTCAAAAGACCTAAGCGTTTAGCAGAAATGAGGTGAGGATTACAGCAAAAATTGCTATAGGTATAATCCTCACCAAGATGCCTTTATAACTTCGGAATTATAAAGCGACTATTTCTCATCTTTTGTCACTATTAGTCACTAATTAGGCACTATTTTTTGGAATGTAGACCAAGTGAAAATACCCCACCGTTTGCTCACACGAGAGTTGGGATTACAGCGTGAGCCTCGATCTGTAATCCTCACCAAACGATAGCCATATCTTGGGAGATATGAAGTCACTAATTTTCTTGCATATGTCACTATTTGTCACTATTTCAGCACTATTTTTAGACAAAACCAAAATTGCTTTTCGTTAAGTTTTCATAGGTGAGGATTACAGCTTGAGGGACACACTTTTGGTGTAATTATATGTATTTTTTTACGTTATGAATACGGAATGTTAAACGAATTTTCTTCAATTATAAGATTACATTAAACTGAAACATGTACACTATTGCCGTGATCTGCTGGCTTAGAATATTTATTTATTTTTATTTATTTAACTTTATGCACAAAAATGTACACGGGCGGACTTAACGCCAAAGGCGTTATCTCCCAGTCTACCTTAGGGCATGTGGAAAGGGTCAAAGCAGGTGCATTAACCAAAAAAAAATTAAAGAAAGGCTTGAATATATATATAACACAGCAATATATACATATGTATAATAACAACAGCAATATACAATAAATACTACACATATACGTCTATCATATATAAATATTCATATATATAAATAATACACTAATACATAAATATACTTATATTATACCTGACCACGGGCATTATAAAAGTAAATACAAACGAACCGTAAAAATAACTATGTTAGAGGGTAGTGAAAAAAAAATGTTCATGACAACAATCAAGATGACTTTACTTGGTGTGATTTCAAAAAGTGTTCTCGCAATCTGGATTTGAACACTTGCCTACTAGGAATAGCATCACATCACCCCATATCTACCCATGGGTGTCGTCAAAACTGACTAAATGATGAATCCAGGGAATGGACAGCAGCATTATCTGTGAATACAACTTCTTGCACTGCGCTCGCCAATCCGCCTGTCTGGCGTGGCGAGTATGGCGAATACCCATGGAGGATCCCCATGTCCAGCAGTGGATTGTTGTGGCTGTAATAGTAGTAATAATATGTACATTATTATCTAGATCTGAAACCCTTTACATTAACAAGTCTGGGCATAGTTACATTCTCGCATCTAATATTAATTGCTTTGTGATCCGTCCAACTTCAAGAGACGTAATTTATATGGTAGGTGGCACTAAACACGCCCAATACATTTGGCCGGGTTAATTTATCGCTCCCACTTAAAGTCCGGCCAGTGACCACTAAATGAAATAGCGGGAGAAATCCATCTATTCGAAGAAATAATTTATCTATTGATTCGTAGATTGATTATTTCGATTCGAAGTTTGGTAGGTTTAGACTACCCATATGATTTATTTGGGATGAAAATTCGTAGAAGTTTTAGATTATTTTGAAAAACCGCACACGCTCCGGAAGCGGTTGTGTTATTAACCCTACCAATGACAACCTGTATGTGCTAGGTATGATATCCGGATTTTGTGTGGACTTCCGTTAACTCTTTTTGTCAAAAACCGGATCCTGAAAAACACCGGACAATCAAGTGTTACGTGTGAGAGTTGCCTTTATAATAAGGACAGTCCTTTGAGAAGGTGGTTGGTAAGATAAGAAATTTATTTATAAACAATTTACGAGAATTTCATCAATGCTTACTATAACAATAGTAGTCAAATCTCAATATAAAAAATAAGTATATAAACGATAAATTCATCTTGCAACATATAAATAATTGAATTCAAATTATTGAACAATAATAAATGACATCATTAATTAGTAAGATGCATAATTGAATGCCAAATTTTAAAAAACTTCCCGTTTTAGGTATATAATTTTTGAAAACTTGCAAAATTTTCAAAAACAGATGCATAATGAAGGGTCTAGCAGTAAAAGTGATTTTCTAGATTTGGTTACAGTATTTTGTTAATTACATTTAAAGTCGTCCAAAAGAAGCATATGTACAGAGATACCACCAAGTTATTTTATTATACATACACATACACATATCACGCCTATTATCCCTTGCAGGGTAGGCAGAGCGTAGACAGGCGGCAAAAACGGACATTTACGCCACGTTTGACATATATTTGAGGGTCATTAAGAAAATTGTGTATCGCCATAGTGACAGGTTGTCAGCCCATCGCCTAAAATTGCAATACACACCGACAAGTCACTTAGTCGCCTCTTGCGACTCCCACGGGAAAGAAACGGGGTGATGCTATTCTATGCCGGCCTCATACGGCACATTATTTAATTAAACGTAGGTAAATAGATGCAACTGACTAGCAACTTAGTAGCGCAACGGCCAACTTAGCTATTGTGTCGCGTACATTCTCTGAACTGTCACTTACGAGTAAGTTGTGTAGCCAAACCAGTTTAGAATAACTTACTATGTTATTATTATTAACGGACCTAACCTATTTAATTTGTGCCACGATAATTTTTTATAGGTGCCGTATGCAGCCTGCTTAGAATGGTAAAAGTAGCCATCTCCGAACGCATCAACGCCTCTTTGATTAGGAGTTGAAGTGGTCGCCATGGCCGAAATCGGTCGGAAAGATCATCACTTGTGAGAGTCGTGAAAAGCAAAGCAAGCTAAGAGATAAATTTGTCCAGGGAATGGGCAATGGGGTTCCCTGTGAATGCAACGTCTTGCACTGCGCTCGCTAATCCACTTGCCGAGCGTGGCGTGAGCGTGGATGCCCATGTCCAGCAGTGGATTGTTGTGGCTGTTTGGTGTTAATGGCGAAATTTGTTGTATGGAACCGTATGTAGAAACATAGAGGGTTACATTTAATTAAGTACAAATATTATAAGGGTGAGTTATACTAAAAATTTGTCAGTTTCGTAAGTAAAACTCACCCTTAAAACATATCAGCTTATTTATATGTAACCTTTTACTTAAATATAGGGTGAAGTTTTACTAGTGACTGATAACGAAAACTCAGATCGGGCTAATAATAAGGAACCTCTCCCCTGAGAACATAGGTCGAAGTATGGAAAAATAGGACCTCCCATACAAAATTGCCGAATACCTGATTTAAGTTACTATGAAAGCTTAAATAAGTATTTTCCGCTTATATCAAACTCTGTTCCTTGGGGAATTTGTTCCTTAGCATTCTGTTTTCAGTATTAGTCACTAGTCAAATGTCCTTCAATAAATCAGACGACCTCGCATCATCGGACGGTCCGGTAATATCGTGCGGCACGTGTGAGATCCACTTTGACAACATAACGTTTCTAGCAAATAAACTTTAGCAAAATCTGCCCAATTCCACCACAGACTCACACGAGAAGACCTAACCTAAGTAAACTGGTCGTAAATCGGGCGTTTACTGCTGATTTACTGAGACGCTGCGTCGTAAACCCCGCCTAGGCTACACAATGTATTCTAGCTCGCAGTATATTCCACTACAATAAGAATTATTACAATATTATTATGTGTAGATAGTAGGTTGCGTTGCCTTGCAGACTATGCCACGCTTGATGTCTTGCAGTCAGTGCCCTAATACGAGAACCTGCCCCAAGTGACCGATACTGAAAACAGTGTACGGGCTGATGATAAAGAACAGCTTTTCCCAAGAAACATAGGTCGAAATTTAAAAAATAATTACCCGTTTGCGTTTTTGGGCGACCCGAGTTGCCTTGCGTTTTTGCTATCGGTCACTAGTAAAATATCCCCCTTTAGAGGTATATTAGAATATATTTATTTGAGTCATCGACACGAAAATAGAAGAAGTACGTAGCAGGTTTAAACACTAGAGTTAATGGAACCAACTTAATTGTATTATATAATATGAGAGAAACATGCCATTTCTTGCCTTCAATGGACTTCACAGCAGATTCCTCTTACAAATATTGTAAAATTAAATTTGGTTACCGTCAAAGGACCTTCCTCCCCCTCCAGCTAACTAAGTCGTACCAAAATAAAACAGTGTAACATAATTGCTGAGTAAAACGTTTTTCCCTGTTTTAAATACGGTCTTGCTCCTCTTGGAACATTTGCGAGAGACCCAAAACACCCGAAAATCTCGACGTAATGCCGAAAAATTTTCAACAAACGCAAACCGGGCGCGAAATTAGGATTTTCCCACATTTATTTTCAAGGACTTGCCATTTTCATCTCTGTGCTCTAGCACAGAATAACCAATAGTATGTAGTATATATTATACATACAGAACGGACACTCACCTCCCTGCACCCCAGCCCCCGACCCGCCCTCACCCGAGAAATGTCAAACAACCAATGGAGAATTAAGTAGAAACTAGCGCTAGGATTGTTAAATCCTCTTTGTGTATTCATCGGGTTAGGTATAAAAATCAACCTACATGCCAACCCTGCACTCACATATGTATGATCACCCATACATTCACATGTAGAATTGACAGTTGTCTATAAAGAGTCCGCTCTATGGAGTGTCCGAGGTGTGGCTCTAGGTTAAATAACAATCAGTAGTATGTGTCGAAAACCACGTACGTATAATACAATCGCAAAAAAATATTATTCGAATATGACGTATTTAATGTGATGCACGATGCCTTATGTTAGGCTTCGTGCATCACGCGTACATCTCTTGTGGGGTAGGCAGAGCGTAAACGGCCGTTCTGTATATTTTCGTGTGAGTCACTGAGTTGACGAACGACTAAAGGTGTCAAAGTTTTCAACCGCCTACAACGAACATTTATGCCACATCTAACAAACATTTAGAGAATCATTCAGATAATTGAGTATCGCCAGTGGCAGGTTGTCAGCCCATCGCTTAAAATTGCAATACACACAATGTGTGAATGTCGTCTCAGAATAGCATCACCTCATTTCCTTCCCGCGGGTGTCGTTCGAGGTGACTAAGAAACTCAAGGTATTTTAATTTAACAACCTGTCCCTATGGTGATACATGATTTTTCTGAAACGGCCCTCAAATATTTTGTAATTTACGGTCGTTAAAGCTCTGCCTACCCCGCAGGGACTAAAGGCTAGATATTAAAATTCTTTATTCAATATTGGATAGTATTATCACATAATGACGACGTCATGGTCCGTCATTGTAATTAATCGCTTATGTGTACTGCCGCTAGTTACTAGTTATTATTCTGTGGTACTGCGTAGGTACTATACAAGCCAAACCATATTATTTGAGCCCAAATCATAAGAGGATTCGTACGTACTACGAGTAGCTCTGGTGACGAAACAAAATTGGAACTAGGTTAATGACGCTGTTTGTGCCCAAATTGAGGACCGTCCCGTCATTGCTAGTTCAGATCCACTGTGGGTATGTCCCTTTAATGGCTTAGGGAAGATCTAATGATTTTAACTTCAATCATAGAGTCTCTCTCTTATCTTCTCTTTTCGTGAGGGCCACCGAGTCGTCCAACGCGACGGTGAACCCTGGTGTCCGAGTTTACTTGTAGTAGGCCTCTGACATGGTTGTGTAACGACCGCCGTCTAAGTAATCATAGAAAGCAACCAAGATCGACGCGTAAACGTGCCCTCCGAAGCACAGAACCATTTATTTCGGACAATCAGGTGGATGACCCTGCAATGTCCTAACCAGACCGGGAAAAAAATCACAAAGTGATAAATATCAACTTTGTGAGTGTCCTACCGAGAATCGAACCCAGAACCTTTGCGTTTCAGGCAATCGCACTATCAATCACTGCGCCACATCAGCCGCCCTAGCTTCATCAATTATGTAAGTAAATAAAAGTATACTGAGATATACTACAAAAGCGTACAATTGTTTGAACCAGGCGACCAGGTAAGAATTTGTGATTGATAACGAACAAATTTCTCCAAGAAACATGGGTTGAAACGTGACAAATTTGATTGGACTTCGTAACCAATTAGCTGTTTCTTTTCTTATAGTGTTCTAATAAATGTTCTTTATAATTGGACCCATGTTCGACGGGGAAAGGTTAATCTTGATCATGAAGATATACCATGACTTTCTGATTTAAGCAATTTTTGCCTATATATATTCTTTATTGCATAATAATGTTATACAATATATAAGATAAATGTTTTACAATAAAAAGGTGGCGAAGGCGAGCTTATCTCTTCAGAAAAGATCTCGTCCAGCCTTGTCAGACAATTTATAACTGTGCATAAATACAACCTGTATATTAAATAATTGAAGGCACTTCTGAAAATGGAACTTAAAACAACCCGCAGCAAGAACGTCCGTTTAAATACATTTCACCTGAGGGTAGAGCTTGGCTGGACATTAATTGCTAAAACCCACTCCAACCCGCCAGTTCCGAGGACCTCTCATCTCCAAACTGGAATACCTCTCAAAGAGCAGCATCGTAGAATAATGACAGGTAGAGCTTCAAGTACTATCATAATTAAGTAAGTACGTGGATGAGTTTGTGGACTGGCCTTATCGGGTCGTTCGTTGACCCGGTGTCCCATACGAAAAGAGGCTTGCCTCTTTCGTATAAAATAAAATAGATAAACCGAAAAATTCAAATCTACTACTTTATTTGCGCCGTGCCGACGGTCTAATGGGAGTTTTTCTGTTGACTTCTGTAAATACTTCTAAATGTCAAACCAGAGGGCACTGTGCTAAACTGCAAATTTGAGGTTTCACGTTGTATTTGTTACTAATTTATTTCTCTTAGTTTGATTTGCTATCAAATAAACTTGTCGTCTAGCTATAATATTGAGTGTCATTCATGTAAGCAAACAAAAATCTATAAGAAATTTAGAACGATTACATAAATACAAAATAAAGATTATTTTGTAAAGTGGTAGAGTATCATGTAAAGGAACGTTATTTCAAATAAACTGAGCGCCTTCTACATGACACTCGAAAATCTCTAGAAAATTTCCCATTGCAGAATTTTGTATGACTAACTATCTAGATTAGTGGAATAAGCGGTTCTATTTGCATTCATGTGTGACATAAGCGAAAGCTACAAGTATGATTTTTGTAACAGTTTGAGATTCACTCGTGGGTTTCTTGTTTTGTTTAGCGCCATAGGTGACAAAAATTTCCAATAAATACTCGACATTTCACACAGCGCCATCTTCCCCAAACTAAGTATAGCTTGTATTATAGATTATAGTAATTAAGTAGCTGATATTATTACTAGTGTACTTTTATTTTGATACAAACATATTATACATCGAAAACACCCAGTCTAAACACAAATATCTGAAAACTTAACCTACCAAATATTTGTTTCTTATTGTGACTGAGGGACTTGGGGGTGTGTATTGCGATTTTGGGCGATGGGCTGACATCCTGTCACTGTGGCGATACACAGTTTTCCGAATGACCCTCAAAAATTGTCTGACGTGGCGTAAATGTCCGTTTTGCGGTCGCCGTTTACGCTCTGCCTACCCCGCAAGGGATTATGGGCGTGATATGTGTGTGTATGTGTGTGTGTGTGTGTGTATGTGTGTGTGTGTGTGTATGTTTCTTATGGGGATCGAACCCATGACTTTCGGCGTAGCAGACAGAACGGATTTGATGCTACGATACGATCAAATTCGTACGTCTTTCATATTTTTGAGAAAGCCAAGTCCTCAGATTGCAGGGTCTTTGCAGAATCAGTGCTAAGGTGGAAGAAATGTGTGCGAAAAGGAAATTAAACAGATTTTTTGAAGGAAGGGAAGTGTTTTAATTTGGTATTCAATTAAACAAAGTTGTCTGCAGAAACAGCATTCGTACTAAAAATACGAAAAAAACTGATATTTTAACAACTAAAGTAGATACAGCATAAGATAAAATCCTAGTTTTGAAGATATGTTCCTCAATAATCTTGATCAAATTCCTAATGATATTTACATGGAAATGGTTCCTAAAGAATTGCAAACCGTAGTAACAAAGGTATTTGGGAATCGTAGAAGCATGATGTTGTCTATCAAATTAATCATCTTTCGACTTAAACATTGACGTCTTTTTGTTCCATAATATTCATTTGCAGTGTAGCGTAGCAGCAACTCACCTGATAGCTCCGAGGAATTTTGAGATTAAATGACATATGACAACTATATCGTGTGATACCGGCTTGGAAAAGTATCACCCCATTTATTTCTTGTGGGTGTCGCAAGAGGCGACGAAGGGACTCGAGGGTTACATGTGTAATGCAAATTTAGACGATGGGCTGACAGCCTGTCACTATGGTGATAAACAATCTTCTGTCAGGCGTGGCGTAAATAACCGTTTTTTACGGCCGAGAACGCTCTGCCTACACCGCAAGGGATATATGCGTGATATATGCATGACAACTTGGATGGAATATCTTTAGTGTCAGTGTTACATTCAAACAATCTGAAATCCGAGCAAGTTTATTTTTTGTACTTAGTTACTTTACTTTTACCCACCTTTACCGTTTGCAGTAAAAAATAATCCAACGATTTTCCCAGCTCCCAGTGCAGTAAGCCACTTCAGAAACTCCGTGAAAACTCAACAATTCATAAGGAAAATAACTCTCTTTGCAATGCAAACAAGTTTTCTTAAGATGATGCCGGAATAAATAGGAAATTGAAATAAAAGAACGACACTTACAAGGTTGAATAAAAATCATCTCATTATACTTTGAGTTGAAACTAGTATGGGTTTGTTTTTTTGTACTTAAAGGTAGGATTGAAGGAGGCTCTCTTTACTTTTTGTGATTTCACAGACGCGACGAAGATTGATAATTAAGGTCAAAATTCTATTAGACTAGAATTGCTTTAAAGTTTAAAACGTAAATCCAATTCTAAGTTTAAGCATCCTAAGCCCCTTGGCCCTCGCCCTCTAGTGCACATGAATATTGAAACGTTACGGCGATCCTAAGCATGGATTACTAGGACCCCATTTTCAAAAATGCAAATGGTTTATAGTTATGTTTTACCGGAGCTACAAAAAAATGAATCAGGCTCACCTAGAAAATAACCTAGGTAACTAAATATGCAAGAGTTATTATTCTTGGGTCCCGATATGCCACTATGACTTTTTAAATATCGAAATGTTAGCAGAATACGAAACGGCCAAACCATACAACTAATACTATTTTAAAACACAATTAAGACGCTTTTCAAATAGCAGAATACATACCTTGTAAGAATTAGTGGTCATAGAAGGAAACGTTCAGTGCAATCATCATTGTTAAAACAATTCTTTTGAACTGAGGTTTAGTTTTCCATAAATTCTCTCAAAGTAATCTCCGTGCAAAAGCGTTGCTTCCATCTGTAAAAATATCGTTGAATACAGAAATGGATTTTCTCTGCCCTCGCTTTGGCAGTTTTCACACGCACCACATGATTTTTCTGTGTTAAAGGCTGTTTTCCTACTTGTCGTCCGTCGCTGCTTTTTATAACGCACATGCATTTGTTAAACGAAAGTCTGATGATGCGTCTGGCAAGTCGTTTAACAGACAAATCAGCAAGTAACATTACATTAACAGCCACAATAGTCCACTGCTGGCCATGGGCCTCCTCTTATCGAAGGGTATTCCCATACAAATACGGCTATAGTGCCATAGAGTAGAAATCACATAGAGATGACACTCCCGCTCCAGACGCGCTCAAGGTCAATCCGTCTGGCTGTCTCTTAGAGAACAATTCAGTCGGGAGTGCGCTTCGCCGCGGAAACGTTCGTCGTTCGGGTCGCCACCACTCACCACGCTTGGCGGATGGATTAGCGAGCAGAATGCAAGGTGTTGTATTTGTTACAGTAAAAACCCGTTTTTAGTTAAAACGCGTATTCACGAGTTAAAACTAGTTTTTACAAACTGCCTTTGTAAAAACTAGAATCTCCTAGTAAAAACTAGAATTTACTGATTTATACGGTTGAGTTTTAGGTAAAACTAGTTTTAACTTTGAACGATAGACAAAACTAGTTTTAAGTAGAAAATTTTGTCTGTAATTTGCCTTGACTAAAAATGAAACATTAAAATATATTTATTATTACAATATTTATTGAGAATATTTGTGAATTGTAACATTTCAATAATTCAGTAACATTCATATTTATTATCAATATAAAAATTATAAAAAGAAACATTTCTCCTTAGGAAGATTAAATAACTAAATTGGCAATTTTACTTAAAGTTTAAATGAAGTCTTACACATTTAACAAAAGTATTTTTAAAATCTTCATACACGACAAAAAATAGTATTCTACTTAGTGAGTTACTATTAATATAAAAATTACTAGCTTTTACCCGCGACTTCGTCCGCGTTACATAGTATTTTTAGGCAGAAGTTCTAAAGTAGGTATGTGTATTCATAGTAAGTGTGACAGTGATATTAGAACAGTTCTTATCACTACCGTTTAAAGATGACTTGCTTGCTTCTGTTGTTAAAGGGACAGTTCAAAATTTGCTATCCGGGCATTATTTATTTAGTTGGTGTGTATTTTTAATACATATCCATAAGGCATGCGTATGTCAGACAAAAGGAAATCGCGAATTTCTATTTTATTCCCTTACAATTACAAAATACGCCGCATCGGACGTCAAATGTGATCCCCGCCTTAACGTGTCATGTGGATGATACTTTCTAGTATAGAACATGGTAACGTATCACCTAAATAGATATGCCTAAGTACAATAAAGGTAGCGCATACGAAGCAAACGGCGGCGGCACAGCGGTATTTTTCATATAATTTGCTTAATTTCTTATTTGCCGTGTGATGCCGGCCTAGAATAGCATCACCCCATTTCTTACTCATGGGTGTCGTAAGAGGCGACTAAGGGACTCGAGGGCGTGTATTGCAATTTTAGGCGATGGGCTGACAACCTGTCACTATAGTGATACACAGCTATCTGATTGACCCTCAAACTTTTGTCAGACGTGGTGTTAATATCCGTTTTACGGCCGTTAACGCTCTGCCTACCCCGTAAGGGATAAAGTCGTGATTTATGTATGTATGTATGTATGTATGTATTTGCTTAATTTTCCGAAGTATGTAATGAAAAAATATCCTCGGTAAAAAGTAGGCAATGTCCTTTCTCAACTTATTCCTATCATAATGAACAACTTTTGCTTTGGAACCATTTCTGTATCTCCAATAGTTTAGGTGGGCTCCCGATTGTAGGCCTGGTGGTCTACATAAGGTACTCCAGATCCTCAATGTCCTCGTGAAAAGAAGCGGCCCATCATACTGAACAATTTTTGTTTTAGAACCATGCCTGTATGTCTAGTAGTTTAGCTGGGCTCCTGATGGTTCACCTGGTGGTCTACATAAGGTACTCCAGATCCCCAATGTCCTTGTGAAAAGAAGTGGCCCATCATACTGAACAACTTTCGTTTTGGAACCATGCCTGTATCTCTAATAGTTTAGCTGGGCTCCTGATGGTACACCTGGTGGTCTACATAAGGTACTCCAGATCCCCAATGTCCTTGTGACCAAAAGAAGCGGTCCATCATACTGAACAACTTTTGTTTTGGAACCATTTCTGTATCTCCAATACTTTAGGTGGGCTCCTGGTGGTACACCTGGTGGTCTACATCTATACTCCAGACCCTCGAATGGTGATAAAAAGTAGCCTATGTCCGTTCTCGGTATGCTAGCAATCTCTGTGCCAAGTTTCATGAAGATCGGTTCAGAGGTTTGGCCGTGAAAGCGTAGCAGACAGACAGACAGACAGACAGAGTTACTTTCGCATTTATAATATTAGTGTGGATAAAAAAAAAACATTTCTTCTTAGGAAGATGAAACAACTAAATTGGCAATTTTACATAAAGTTTGAATCAAGTCTTACACATTTAACAAAAGTATTTTTGGAATCAGAAGTTTGTGGAATCAGTTTTAACTGATTGGTTTCGTTAAAACGCGTTTTGACTAGTTAAAACTAGTTTTAACTGAATTTATTTTTTGAACCACAGTTAATTCTAGTTTTGACAAAGCTATTCAGTTAAAACTAGTTTTAACTCGTGAAAACGCGTTTTAACTAAAAACGGGTTTTTACTGTAACATATTCATAGGGAGAACGCGTTTTACAAAAATAATGCTATTCTAATCTGGCACCACACGGCGCCATTTTTGCACCTATTTTAAAATTCTGTACCTACCTATTAACAATAAAATGGTAAAGTAAGACTTTAAAACGGGTAAATATTTTGTTCCCACGGGAAAACTGTTAGCAGCGGTCGCAACCGCTTGACTGGCCGCTAGTCTGGAATAAAATTATTGGCACGTGGCAGCCCCGACTTAAAGCGCGGGAGAGTGCGGGGCGTTACGGGCTGCGGGGGGAAGTAGGTATTTAAAGTCGGCTTTTGGGGCCTAGACAAAGGAGTTTCGTTTCTTTACGCCAGTATTATTATCTATTCTTATGATAGTGCGTTAAAAATACGCAGTGCCGGTCGACAAGTGGGAAAACCACCTAAGAGGATCCGGTTATTTGACGATCGGAGATTTTAAAAATCCCGGATTGCATGACACACGTCATCACACTGCGGCTGTCACAGCTGGTAACCGGTAGTGATGCTGTCACGGGCCGCAATATCGTCCGGTGCATATACAGTCGGTTGTAGCACATAAGGTACCAGGGGTACTGAATTACTTTTGTTCCCAGCAATATTTATTTCTTGATATGAATATGTATTGGTACAAAATCACTTCTTTTATGAGAATAACTTTAAATTTGTATTATGTATTAACCGGGGATAAAAAAAATCTGTTCTTTTGTAGTACCCTTGGTACCTTATGTGCTACAACCGACTGTACAATTTACCAGAAATGGATTTTCTCTCTCTTCGCTTTGACGTGAGCAAATGCTTAGCGTCTTATATCCGCTCTTTGACGCCAAGTTTTCTTGTTGAATTGTTTTTATTCGGAATGGAACGTATAACCCATTTTGTGGCGATTCAATGGTTTTTTTTGTTTGCATGATATTGTTCGGATGCGTCTTGGACCCTCAAGGTCGAAAACTTTTAGTTTTATTGGCTTTTCATGCCTTTACAAGATTATACAAAAATCTCATCTGTACCAACTAGGCAAAAAAACTTACAGAAAGTAATAGATTTATATCTATGTAGAATTTTATTGAAACAAAGACAGATATTTGAAAGTAATATACTTGCCTAGGTTAGGTAGGTATCGCATAAATTTATGAGTTGAAAGAATCACTAACAACTAGGTATAGGCCAGTTCCTTATAAGTTCTGTCGATAATACTAACAATACTTTCCTTTTTATTGTTTAGGTATTGAATATTGATATAATTAATCATCTCGCCTTCGGTGTGTTCTTTCCTGTGCCTCATGAGGGATATTGACGACTCTGTTGGCTGTCACTGTCGGCCAGTAATGTGATTAATGGTCGCAACTTCCGCAATGTGTCAGATAGACACACAACTGGGAGATTCTGACGATGTAGCAAACGTGCCCTTGGAGTATTCAACATGCGAACCAAACTTAATTAAACACGCTTTTTGTGAAACATGTCCTTAGATTTTTAAAGAGAATTGGTACCTATACAAAAAACGGTAGGTACAACGTTATGTACTGTTACAATATATACAAAAAAAACAAATACTTTTTTTTCATTGAATGCTTATGGTAACCTTTCATTTTTTGCTTTTGCACAAATTAGAGAGACGGCGGGCGTCTTGGCTTTCATTAGTGTCTCAATCATTAGTAGGTTTGTCAAAAAGTGGCGTTAGAAAAGAAAAAAAATATTGCAATGCAGGCAGCCGTGAAAACCTGTTTACAACGTCAACCTAACGACATCTATACATGTTTCTTTAATATACAACTAAAAACGTCCATATCCGTGTCTTTATTTTAATGAAATACAAACTACCATTGATTTATAACAACTGTAGTAATAAATTAAAACGAAATACCCTCAAATTGTAAGTCTTATAAATAGAACTTCACTTCAAGTGCAATTCCCTGAGTCAGCGACTAGGTCAGCCGGTGTCTTCCATAATATACATTCAAATAACCGAAACAAACTTCTTCGGGAGAGTTTCGTAGGAACTCGAACTCCTTACAGGGTAATTTATGCCAGGATAGAAATAATTTATGGTCAGGGCGCGGGCAGCGGACATAGAACCAGCTTCTGCAGATGTGGCATTCCATTACTAGAGGAAATTCTCTACCACCTGGGACATCATACACACACATACACATATCACGCCTCCATCCATCATAGGCAGGGCTTTATCAGCCTTAAAAATACGGTTGCTAACGCCAAGTCTGACAAATATTTGAGGGTCGTTTCAGAAAAATTGTGTACCTCCATACTGATAGGTTGTCAGCCCGTCGCTTATAAAAACACATGAAACTCTCCCGAGTTCCTAAGTCGCCTCGGAATGAAACGGGGTGATGCCATTCTCAGCCAGCATAACACGGCACCTGGTACTAATAAATTTATATCCAGTTCTGAGACTTGTTATCATATGTACCATATCTTTAATTTTCATTGGTATGTTAAGCAGTCGGTCCCGGTTGCTGGCTATGATTACTTAGACGCCGATCGTTACACAACTATGTCAATTTGGCAGTTGACAAATTCTGATCTAGGGTGGATCGGGTCGTACGGCGGCGACTCGGTGTTCCCACTCGAAAAAGAAGAAGTAGATTGGTATGTTACCGACTTCACTGTGCCAATGGAATTTAAAGATATCCTGATCTGTGACAATGTTTAAATGTGTCGCAAAGGTTCCGGTTTCGATTCCCGATTGGGCACTGACAATGTTAATATACACTTTGTAAATTTGATCCCAGTCTGGTTAGGACTTTGCAGGCTGAACCACCTGGTCCGTAAGAAAGGTGGTTCCGTGCTTCACAGCGCATTTTAAGCCTACGGTCCCGGTTGCTGTCTATGATTACTTAGACTGGTAGTAGGCGGTTGAAAAACACAGACCATGGGTTTATCGGGTCGTTCGTCGAATGGGTGTCCCACACAAAAATAAGAATTGTTCTAGACAAGCCCCATCTTTCAAGTAACGGTCTTTGTTCATGGGTCCCTAGCTCGCCAACTGGGTTCAACTTGCTCGCCTCGTTCATTATTGTTTAAGTTATGTGTGCGGAAGTACATTTTCACGGTGAATTTCCTTCCCGTCCTCAGTGTGGAAAGCCTGGCACGAACAAGAGCAAGTTGTTTCAATTTTACTAGCTAAGACACATATTGCGGCGGCGGCGCTCTGTTGGTGTAGAAACGCGAGTTTGCTTGTCACAAAGTTTAAAAGACGTAAAAAAATCGAGACGAACTATTTCAAAGGGTGAATCTGAACTTATTCAAAACATGGGCATTGGAAAAACAATTGTAGCTAGTGAGTGATAGTGATAGTGATCAGCAGCACAACACACATTTAAGAGACCAAGTTATAATGTTTTTTCATAAATTTACCATTAGTTAACCAGTATAAGTTGAACCCTAAAAGGGTAGGTTAATGTTCAGCTAATAGTACGTCTTACATACCTAGAAGTAACTAAAGTTTTTAGTTCAAGGAAATAAAAATAAAATAAAAAAAAAGTGCTAAAATTGCAATGTTTTAAACATTTTGTATTCTGGTTAGGTGCCGTATTTTGCTATTTAAAAGCGTCTCAGTGTGGTTCAATATAGTGTCAGTTGGATGGTTTTGGTCGTTTCTCTTCCACTAACAGTTTGAAGTATAGAAAAACATAATGGTAATAGAATGACAATTAAGTTTGACTAAAAAACTTACAATGACTAAAAAATAACACAAACGGGACCCTAGTTTAATGCAAAATTACTTAAGCGGCGGTAGCACATTTTGTATGGGAGGGCCAACATTTTAAGTTGTAACCCGCACCGAGCCGTGCACGTGTAGTTTGACGATCATTTGCTCTTAAAACTTAAAGAAGAAAATCTTACTGGTGAATAGAAAGAGGAGGCCAGTAAGAGGGAAATAATAAGCATGATAATTTGATTTCCCTCCTAGATTCTCTTCGTTCCCGGAAAAGAAGCAAACTGACAGGGCTGGTAGGTATATGTAAAGGATATTATGACAAGATGATTCTTGGCCTTTTGGGTGATTCATTTCAGACCTTTTAAGTTATGTATGCTACGGTAAATACGTAAAAACACTTCAACGTATCGGGTATACAATTTTAGTCAACATTTTTGATTTAGTACTCAATTCATGTCGGGTTTTCATTGCTTCGGCTACATTCAATCTGTAAAGAATGAATTAGTCGCTAAAAATTTGTTGCAACCCTATCCCGGTAGATAGAGCCATGGCACGCGTTGCATAATTTCGCCAAGGGTAGCTGAGTCGCGGGAGCCTAGCTGGTAGAGGCGTCGCTACTAGTGATAGCGAAAGTCGCAGGTTCAAAGCCTGCCTACTGCGGTGCAAATTTGCAAGTTCTCCAAAAATGCTTATGATCAGAAAAAATTACCAAAAATACAGTCAATAATCAGAAAATACTTATCACAAATTAAACTAATAATAGCTTGTCAACTTTGGTCATGGTTCCTTGATATCCATACAGATAAGGCGTTTCACGCCGTCTCACTGAGAACTCATAGCAAGCATACCTATAATAAAACAGCCGTACTTTACAGTGACAGGATAAAAAGCTTTCATTTATTTTCCGACGTTTACCTACTAAAAACATAGAGGGCGGAGGAGCCTAAAATCTAACAATAATTTGTTTCTGGCAGTTGAAGTTCTAAAGGTAACTGTTACACTAAACGCAGAACACCTGCATTCCAGTGTCTAAGATAATGGGAACTCAGCTGTCAGACTCCAGACTCTACCAGGGGGATATGACTGCCAGCAAGTGACAAGGCAGGTATATTGCAAGCGTGCGAGAAACTCATATCCCGACTCAATTGATTCTCTACGACATAGATTCTACGGCGTAGTAGAGTCTACAGCAGCGTAAGCATGCAATACTCCATTCGAGTGAACGGAGCACGCCTCTGTACCGCCTTTGGCTGGATTTCAGTCACGTATGGTCGCAAATCGAAGCGTCATGTGTGTGTGTGTGTGTGTGTGTGATGTGATGGAACTGCAGTCGTTGGGTAAATACGCATCTGAGTTCGAAAAGCATCTTACTTAGGGAAAGAATCCTTTCTTAATACCTGGTTTATACCTTTATACTTGGTTAAAATTTACTTTGGTATGTTTAGATCGCAGTAGAATGGCAAAATCTGGAAATTGACCGAATCCTATGTATTGCGTCAAAAGCTGGAATATGGCAAAATTGTGACTTCATTCTGACAAACATATATAGGAATTCGATCAAATTGCTAGAATTTGGTAGAATACCTAGTTGTTTAGGAATTTGGCAAAACGAGGAAAAGGAAACTTTTTGTAATTGTCGTCGTGACTATTTTGGTGTAAGTATACCTAAAAACAGTTTGTTACAAATAAAATTAATGAAAAATTAATTTTCAAAATTGAACCAATAAAACTTAACGTCTGTTAGTGACTGTCCGCAAATAAAATAGTTTTGAAGATTTTCAGATTTATATATAGGTTTATATAATATACCTATTAAATAAAATAAAAACTGCAAATATATATGCATATTTAATTTTAAAAACCTGCAAAATTTTCTACCTCTGGCAAGATTTTAACATGCGACATTTCGCTATCACGAATAGCGACGACTCCTCCATCGGGCTACAGCTACGTTACAACCTTGGATCAGTAATTAGTAAATAGGCACCTAGCTAAATATAGCCTTAATAGAGCTAGGCTGATAAGTACGCGCTTGTAAGTCGTACTTAAGTAGGTAAATAAAGCTCTACAAATGGCTTAGAAGGTTCGCCCACTAGTTGTCCGTAATTGGGTATTTTCAAAAGCATAGTTAGGCATGCGTCTGTCAGACTCAATGCGAAACTTTCTTTAATTTTTAAGACGTTACGTTACGGTGCGTTAAAATACGCAACGACGTACGTACTGGGAGAAGCGCTTTAAATAATATGCTACGTAGGTTCTCAATGGATAATACAGCATTAACTGCATTAACAAAAACAGACTTGTTGAGGGACTGCAACTTACTCGTTCCTGCATTATGTATGACTTAAAGTTTCATCCGGATATATCCAGGGGCATCCGGTCTCCAGTTCATAGGGGAATAAGTCTTCCTCTTTACGATAGGTCCAACTTTCATATTACTGTAGGTTGGGTGGTGGAAAGGAAACGAGATCTTTTTCAAATCACTTTTGTGTTAATTTTCACAGTTTCAGCAGCCATCTTCAAATTCGTGTGTAAGCGAGATAACAACAACCGAGACAGTAAATGTTAAACTAAAGCCTACTATACATGTACAATTTCGTATTCATAATCGCCCATAGTGTTTTCTAAAAAAAAAAAAACAATATACTATGCAAAATTAACGCTACGTACGACTGCTTATCAATTTGACCTGATTGATTACTGACTTACTTAGAGGCAGTTCTCCCACTTGTCATCTGTGGCTGCGTGTTTTTACTCACCGTAGTGCATGCAGCGGTAGAATTTGCTAACTCCGATCTAATTCCTACAAAAAAACGACTACGGGGGTGCGTTTAGGGTGCGTAACGGATGTCAAACCACTTGATCACAAACAAATACAGTTACTTGTATCTACCTATAGATGTGCAACAAACTTCGTAGATGCTTTCTTTGCAGCAGCACTGGTAGTGTGACATTGCGAGGCGGTATCAAAATGTAAATCGGTATCGTGTCGTGTCGGCCGCGCACTTATCCACTACTCTCACAAGAGTGCACGGGAATGTATAATGGAATAAAGAACTCAAGCACTCGTTTTGTAACTTATTCACTTGTGTAGACTCAATTTTAATTATATCCATGAAATGAAACAAGTAAACATAGAGTTAAAACTTAAAATTAAAACAACAACAAACCCTTTAAGAGATCTCTTCCAGCCAACCTAGCGGAGGTGAAAGATGGGAATACACGGGATCAGATAAAAATGAATAAAAGTAAAATATAATTTACAATATTATATATACATACAAAAATACCGAATATAATACTAATACACATATAGCTATAATAAAAATGAACTAATACATACTAAAAAGTACCTATATATTGTATAATATATCTCAATTAAAAATATAATGATGAGTTTAATTGTAAATTTATAATTATTTTATAAATTATTGTAGTTTTGTTCACATTTAAAATGTTATTATATTTTATTGCTTTTCATGTCATTATTGCTATTTACAGAATGAGCATTGTACCTTTTTTTGACGATCACAATATGGTGGACCTTAGATAAATGATTGGTTCCGAGCGACAGCGAGGACCAATCTTTCATCTAAGTAGTGGAAATAGATTTTATTAACTATAGTTGAATTTTTAGAACCTGTCATAATAAAAAACCGGGACGACGGACGACTAGTGAGTGAACCGTCTAAACGTAAACAGACACCTCCGATTTGAATTTCTTACATTATGGAAATATTTGATTATAGCATAACTGTCTACAGTTACCAATTATTTACAAAAACAATAAGATGGCTCTTTTCCTGTAGATCTGAGCCGTAAGTAATATTGAAAATATCACTTTGCTATTAACTGAAACTTAGTTGTTCGATACTTAAGTTAGGCAGTTACTGGTGCACAAAGATAAACTTTATATCGACAAGGCGTGGAGACTTGATGAAGATATCGAGAGAGTTTAACGCCTCCGTTAATCGTAGTTTAAGAACTTTAAATGAATTTCCTTGTACGTGCTATCGCGGACTACTCCTTCGCTATGCAATATGCTATCAATATAAGTACATAAATTATTGAAATATCTTACATGAATATGTAGCGGATATTAAGATATTTATAATAATTTCTTACAAATATTTTTGGGTAGTTTTTAGTTTGTAAAGTTTTGTTGACTGTTTTTTGTTACGAGAAGATTGTTTTAGATCAAAATTTAAAAGATTCTATCGCAGAATTTTAGATAGAATGGAATAGGACAACTTGCGTGTATAATCTTTGATGTCATATACGGTTATATTTATATATATAATCTTTCTGATAGTGCTGCGTGATGCCGGCTTAGAATAGCATAACCCCATTTCCGTCCCGTGGGAGTCGTAAGAAGCGACTAAGGGACTCGAGGGTGTGTATTGCAATTTTAGGTGATGGGCTGACAACCTGTGACTATGGCGGTACACAATTTTCCGGATGACCATCAAACACTTGTCAGACGTGGCGTGAATGTCTGTTTTTTGCAGCCGTTCACGCTCTACCTACCCCGCAAGGGATTTCAGGCGTGATGTTTGTGGGTGTGTATTAATTGATAATGTGTGTCTTAAATAAATGAATTTACAACGCAGGCGTTTTGCATTGAGTCACAATTGATCTCGTTCTGCTCTAATAAGATTAACGTCTCTCTGAAACCAGTGTTCATTTACTCCTGAACCTCTGACAAAACAATGCCGGGGATTGTATGGCAGCACTGAGTAATAAATAACACGCTAACAAGATAATTATCTTTCTGCAGATCGCGCCCAGAACACCCGTTATTCGCATTTGTTTTATGCTCCACTATAAAATACCAGCTTAAAATAATGAGGAATTTTGTGCTATACAAATCATAGCGACAGTGTTTTGGCTGACTGACTAACTCCAATAAAAAGTTGCAAACACAAAGCCAGACCAAACAAGCGTAAACTCAAGTCTGAACGTGTCTGGGGTCTGGACATAGATCCTGTTACCGGCAAGAAGTAAACCTAGGATTGCCCCAGCTAGCCTCTGGCCATGCTGATTGATTAAAGTCCAAGAAAATGGTTATTACTACTAATGTCCCAATAATTGAATATTTTTGATCAGAGATTTAGCTCATGAGTGATTATGACCTTTTTCAAAGCTCGTGTAACACATCCTTTATTACTATCCCAATATTTTGCCGCAACTTCATCGTCGTTTATAAAACCAGGCTGATGTGCCAATCGGGGTGTCTAATGGAGGCCACGCTTTGGCGAGTGTAGCGTTGAACGACCTCCAGCCAGATGAACCGATGACTTCAAAAAGGCAGCTGGTAACGACTGAATGGTGAAACCGAGAGATCGTGCCCTTTTGCGTATCCCGAGAGAGGCCTACGTCCAGCAGTGGACTGCAATAGGCTGATGTATTTATTTTTGATCCAATCCATCAGTTTTCTTTCCAGTTTACGCAGGATAGTACCTGCATACATATTATGACTTCATCTAAATCCTTGGTATTCGCAAGTAGGAGTATGAGCAGCAAGCGGTGGTAACAGATCATCAATTCACCCATTTACCTAAGGGATCATCAACATAATATCACATACCTACATTTGGTCATACGATGGCTAGAGTGCCTTTTTTTGCTTTGACGATAGCTAACTCCAACTTCCAATTTATTTAGTTCGCGTTTGACTTAAAGATTAATGTGACTCTTAGACCAACTTGTGGAAAGAAAAATAAAGATTATAAAACTTCTAAGATTTTGCTAGCACCAACACTGTATTGAGAGGCAGTGGATGAAAGTAAGCACAGCAGACGGACGGCACTATAGAGTCTGTAAGGAAAGAGTATAGGCGTGGGCAAAAATGTAACTAATAATTATTTCATTGGTTGCTGTGACATTTCTCATACTGAGGCAGGCGCCCTCAATTTCTACTACTCTATACCATGCTCTATACTATTGTGTCAATTCGATAATTGCTCCTAAAATTACTCTGTGACTTTCCGTCAAATAGGTTTAGAAAAAGATAGTATGAATTTTAGTCATGTCAGGTTTAAAAATATCTAAGGTTTTTGTGCCATTTTCTAGTCTAATTTTGACAGATTTGCGTCAAATAACAAGACAATTTTAGCCGCGATCATCTTCTATTCTTTTTAAAGTTATATGACGAAAAGTGACAGTGCTATTTGAAAATACGAGAAATTATCGAATTGACAGCTATTACAAAATAAATAAAATCTGATACTTACTTCACATTAGTCTTCTATGGACAAAATCTTTATTTATCTCTTTATTGTGTTGTGAGCTCATATAAAATCCCCTACTTTACTGTTATTGCCCTCTTTTGATTCATTCTTTCATTTCGGTTAGTTGAGTTTTACTAATTTCTTTGTTTTTCTTTTCACATCCTATTTTATTCAAATTTTCAACCTTGATGTGTACCTATAAGTAAATAATTTTATATTAAATTAATTTATATTGATAGAAACCATATATTAGGATTTATTGAGAAAGACTTCGATACACTGCAGTCAACTATTAGTTAAACTTTTTTTTCTGATTTTTTAGTCAACTATTAGTTAAACTTTTTTTTCTGATTTTTGCTTTATGTTGATTTAAGCGTTTACCATTAATCCTATCGATTTTATTTTAAAAGTTAAGCGTCGTATTAAACCGAGTAAATTAATTATGACTTAGAAAATTGTAATGAAGCAACGCAAACAATTTAACTCTCCTAACTTTTCAATTTAAGTTAACGGTAACTTAAACTCAAAGTCAAAGTCAGAGTTCAGTCAAGTTTCATGAAAACGTGATGTACATTTTACCTTAAATATTAGCAAAATAAAGCTTGCATATGCCGAAGCTGTATGGTTATCTAACAAAGTTTGATCTACGACTTTAGAATGTGATCCTTTGCTACGAGATGCAATCGTAGACTATAGCTACGTTCGTGTAGCATATTATCGTGAACTACGAAGTTGTTTTTTGTTAGTTGGAACGAATTTTGAAAGCTGTTTTTGGCGCAACAGTGTCTGTCTTTGTGCGATATCAAATTTGTTTCCTTGAAACAAAAACTTATGCAACAACCAATCTACGGGCACTTAAACCTTGCACAGAATCTAAGTTCTATTTAGCAGCCGAAATACAATAGTGTTGAAAGCTCTGACTAAAGCACTAGGCTCTGTACCTAATATGGTAGAGTCTGTTGCCGCATTCATTAGAAAGCCTACGCTAGGTATATTAGTTTAGCGAAGATGAATACTAATGACATGTGTACACGACACCAGCTCCTCTGTGGATCTAATCTCAATAAAGGACTATATTATCCATTAAATAATGCCAGACGTACCGGACTGTACGGGGTGTTAAGGCCAGCCATTCGAATACTGATGGGGTGCATACAGACCATGAAACTAAAAAACTTTCCCCTAGGTATATATGTCAGGAGACGACAAAAAACGACCTCGCATACAAAATCACAATCACCTGACTGCATTTACTATCGAAAGTCAAAAAATATTTACTTATTCTGAAAAAAAGGGAAGTTGTTCAGTTTCATGTTCTGAATACACCCGATCAGTATTCGGAGGGCTGTCCCTTACAACCTTATACATATATTAACCTAGTATATTCTAGGTTGTTTGACATACTGGGACGAGAATCAAGATCAGGCCGACAAGGGAAACCAAAACCGTACTTATAATTCGATTTGGAATGTTTTTTGTAGAAACGGAAGAATTACAAAGTTCAAGAAGCACTGACTGAACGGGAAGCTGGATTTGGCTCGTGTCCAGTTACAAGAATTATACGCTTTTCTTTCTCCCTTCGGCTGCGCGAGCAGTTGAAAAATCTAACAAATATCTCATTTTCAGGTTTTAGATGTCAGAGTATATTTTAGAGTAAGTATTTCAAATAGTTACAGTGGCAGGTAGTCATAGCTACTTTTTTAAAATGCGGTGGGGATAATAATGTTTAGAACCCTTCAGAATTCGTCAAAGATTTATTAATTACTTTTCTAATCGAAAATGCTTTGAAATGTTAATGCTTTTTTGTCGAGAGTAAGCTCCTATGTTCACACCATGCGCCTACTGCTGCTCCTGCTTTTTATATTGAATTTTGCCCGAATATTGCCCGAAATACTTCCGCGGAAGTAGTAGTTCTCACACTGCTGTTATACTATATTCCCAACGACTTGCAGCAATGAGAGTGAGCTAGATAGCAATATATTCCACTCATGCTCGTGTTGCTTGCTAGTTCAGCCCAAGAAGATATATGATAGAGACTTATATAGGCGTTAAAAACCCATCCCTACCATTAAAGCGTATATGAAAGAAGCGTCTCGTCGCTTCTTCGACAACGCCCATCATAAAAACCCCTTGATAGTTGCCGCGTCCAACTACTTCCCCCATCCAACCTCGCGTTTTAAACACCGTCCGAGACACATTCTTACGGAAGAAGATGATGAAATCACAGTAGCCACTGCTGCAGCCATTGCGAGTAGATCACACTCCACAAGCTCCTCAAGCAAACCGACGCCCCCGCCCCGCCGGCAGGGGCGCGGAGGTCCCTCTTTTGTTCCCCACTTTGGGAACTACCGGCACGTGCCGGGTAGATTCAGTCCAATACGTTCTTCCCAGAACAACTCGTGGGCGCGATTGAGCTGGTTGTTTGAACAACCACAAACTTTTCCGGGTGAGCTCCTGCTCCCCACCATACAGTCAGGTGTAGATTAAAAGCCCGGGGCTTATATCATAGGGTCCACAAATAAAATAAAAACCTGTTTCCATCCGTAACACACTTTTTCGAAAATGTCGTCAAAAAAGAATAATAGTTGACAGTCACATGAATTGAAATATATTCTTCATCTCGTCAGCAAAATTTTTTTTGTTATATTATATGTTTTACATACATACACATCCCGGATACATAAATATTACATAGCAGGCCTTGTAGTAGATTATATCTATCGCAAACAAAGTGTGTATCTATGCATCTCTTTATTCTACCTTCTTAAATCTGACACAGAAAAACATATTAAATCAAAAACAAGAAATGGCTCGAAGGCGGACTTATCACATTAAGGGATCTCTTCCAGTCAACTCTTGAAAACCCTAAGTATCCTCAGAGGTAAACTAAACACAATATTATGTACTTAACAATATGCTACATAAATACGACATATGTATAATATACTTAAAGTAGTTGCCATGTGATGCCGGCTTAGAAAAGCATCACCCCATTTCTTTCCCGTGGGTGTAGTAAGAGGCAACGAAGGGACTCGACGGTATGTATTGTATTTTTAGGCGAAGGGCTGACAACCCGTCACTATGGCGATACACAATTTTCCGAATAACCCTCAAATATTTTTCAGACATGGCGTAAATGCCCGTTTTTTGCGGTCGTTTACGCTCTGCGTACCCCGCAAGAGATTATAGGCGTGAGATGCGTATGTATACCTAAAGTATTTAAAAATCAAAGCCGGAGTCGACAAACAACAAAATTCTAAAAAGTTGTGCGCGCGTATAAAATAACGATCACCTCGATAATTTATTCATACGCTTTTGACGTCGCAAAACAGCCTAAACACACTGTTTCATTTCTGTAAATAATCAGGGGCCGTATTCGGCTATTTGAAAAGCATATCAGTTGTGTTTCAATAGAGTGTCAGTTAAATGGTTTTGGCCGTTTCGTATTCCGCTAACAGTTTGAAGTTTTAAATTCCTTTTTTTTTCTTATGATGGGTTTGCTCTTGACTCTAGTCTGGGTCATAGGACAGAGATAGAGTCTAAGATGGAGCGAGCTCACCCAGAAGAAGCCTGTTAAAGGCACTGGCACTCCCACACACTGACGGAACGCAGCAAGCTACTTGGCGCCAGACTTCGGTGGGATGGTGGTCGCGAGTCAGGCGGCCCCTTACGGAGCCTTCCACCGCTTAGTGGGATCGTTCAGCCGGACTTATCCACAGGCAAGCCTGTGTTGCCGTTGCCCGGGGTGGACCGCTAGGAGGTAGATACCATACACCCCAATAGAATGACAGTTGAAAGACTTTCGATTGCATTGCTATGGCAAAAGATAAGAGAATCGGGGCCAAAGGTACAAATATTTACTTACGTTTAAAGTTAGTTCTGTTTTTTGTAAGTCTTTCTGTCTTTTCGTGTGGGACACCGAGTTGACGAACGACCCGATGAACCCTGGTGTCAGAGCCGACTTTTTCAACCGCCTTCTACTACTAGTAGGCCAACGACATGGCTGTGCATTGACCACCGTCTGGTAATCAAATCATAGACAGCAACCAAAATCGGCGGCTCAACGTGCCCTTAGAAGCATGGAACCATTTTTCTTACGGACAATTAGGTGGCTCAGCCTGAAATATCTTAACCAGACTGGAAAAAAAATCACAAAGTGATAATATCAACTTTGTGAGAGTCACACCGGGAATTAAACCTGGAACCTTTGCGCCGCAGGCAGTCGCACTACCACAACCACCACAACGGCCGTATTTGTAAGTTAGGACCATACCTTATCTGAATCAGACCACAAATGAAGCAAACTTAATAATTCCTCAACTTCGTATGACGTCACTCTTCCCTGCTGAGCAAAACTTACCAACTTAGCCAGAACTCGTCAGTTTCATAACGCATTTGCTCTCCTAGTCGTCTGTTTTGGAAGCAAAGTTGCCAATTGCTGATCTCAGAGCAAATAAACTTTCAGAGGGAACCCTGCGAACAAGACTAAAGCGATAAGACTCGCTGCAATCAAAATACCAAGCAACCCGGCTTTTGATTTCCTTTGTAATTCCTTTTCGGGATGACGCTATTCTTTCCTGTTGAGCAAAACTTACCTAGTACTTCTTCGTCGAGTTCATTATCATGAACAGTCATGAAACGTCCACAACTGCGCATTAGGGCACCTCCATGAACCTTTTTAGACCATGACCTTGGGTCGATTGTATGCAACGGCTGCCAACAACTTTTACGGCTGCGCGGGCTTATAGAAAACTAAGTATCTACACAAAACATAAAATTAAACCGAATAATGAATGTTTTTTGTGGGGTTTAGTTCTTTTAGCGCTTGTCATTTATGGTTGAGTATAGTTTTCATGGTTTCACTCTTGTTGTTGCTTGGGTTCCCTCTAAATATATACTTGCTTTGCGTAGCTAATGCTCTTTCGCCTTAATGTACGCTTTGGTTTGAAGTAATTCTGCGACGAGATTAAAAGTTTTTGCTGCATTACCGCATGGTTAATCTGAAACCTTATTGAACTTGTTATCGTACTAACTTGAAAATTGAACTTATTATCCTGGAATATTTTTATGTATTGTCTTACCAAGTCCAGCAGTGTACTGTTTCAGCTGTTGATGTAATGTAAATACCTAAATTTTTCGGTCCCATAAAAACATTATAATATAACATTCAAAAATTTGGATTTTTTCTTAGATTTTTACTCCGAAATGACGCCACTTGCAAACATTTCATATTTCTAGGTCCACGGAAAGCTGTATCCTATAAATGGCTCTCCACAGAATAAACGGGCGTATCTTTTCCAACTTTTAACTAAGATTTTGTTTCTTTTACAACTACAAGAAGCGGCAGAAGTGGCAAGAGTTGAACATTTGACTAACTTTGATTTCAACTCGATATTTTTACGCGTTTCTCATATAAACGTTCGAGACGGGCGGACGGACGGGCGACCAAGAAAATTAAAAAGAAAAACAAGTAACAAGTCGTACCTATATTTAAGCCAATCCTTCTTGTCCAATACTTAATTCCTTCTTTCACAATAAACAAATATTGTATTTTAATGTCCCAGGTGCAAAGCCCGGTGCTGGTGGTGGAGCTGTCTCTGACGCGGCTCGAGGGCACCCAGTTGCGCGCGCTAGGGCTCCTCTCCGTGTCCGGATTCAACATCACGTACGCCGTGCGTGGCCCTTCCGCTGCCCCGGGGCCGCAGTCCTGCAGCGCCATCGAGTGTCGTCTGCTGGGGGACTGCTATGCTACACACGACTATGAGTGAGTATACTTACTAAATATATAAAAAAAAAAAACATTTATTTCAGACCGAGTCCATATTAAGAGTCCATAAAAAAATCAATAATCAATAATAAAATAAATACTTACTATAAAATGAATAAATACTGCGGTAATTCAAACAGGATCTTGGCTTTCGGCGCACAGATTTCACGAGCTGTCACCGTTTTGAGCTATGATTCGCCAATCAAGGTGCTTTAGGAGGACTTATTTCGCAATACCTGCGGGAACCGACTGGGCGTTTGACTTTAAATCTGGAGAAAATTCAACAGCTTCTTTATTTCGTACATCATTTAACGACTTAGATACATTTTGCGCCTACCCGCAAACAATAACAACCACAGCTCAATCAAATCTGGCATTTTTCAACCATCCAGACTGTCATTTGAATAATTGAATCATTTCCGCCGTTCGCAATTCAGTTTTATACAAAACGGGCTCGCCAGTCCATTAAAATTACAAGGATAAACGCCACATTTTAATGTTTCCGCAAATCATTTCCACCAAAAGCCGTTGAGCGCTTTGTATCTAAAATCCACTAAAATATCCAGACGTCGTTAGAATAAAACTTCGCTTCGTGGCGAAAATAAATTCAATGCAAATTATTTTTACAAAGGCACTGAATTACGTGGTTACATTCGAATGAAAAATTAAACAGTGTAAAACGCTGAAAGCGTAACAAAGAGCAAGGTATTTTATTTAAGTAGCAAAATACTTGTATGGGCGTCATATTTATCTGCAATCTACTCAAAAGAATCCTACAATAATGTTGACATTGCAAACTCAGTTAAAATCCAAAGAAGATAAATATAAAACTAGCGTTTAAAATTGTTCATCAAAAGATGTATTTCTCGACAAAAATTGTTTCACTAATATGCCAACAAAATTCTTCTACTCTTGCACTGCGGTATTTCGCTAAAATCGCTGAGCCAGAAATATTTTTCCTAGACATGAATAAAAGAAGACTTAACAACCATAAATCTGTTGGGGTAGTAGTAACACTCCCTAGTAATCTTAGTATGTTATATTGAAGCTACTTATCAAATATCGATGTTGCCGTCAAGATATAACGTTGTATGATTCAACTTTACTCATTTCCTCGATGTTCTTTTTCTTCTGCAGAGAGTTCTTCTGTTCGTGTTTCGAGGGCTACTCGGGAGTGGACTGCGGGACAGGCCCGCTCTGCCCGCGCACCTCCAACATGTGCAAGAACGGTGGCACCTGCAGGTATGTCAGTCCAGGACATCTGTTCGTGTTTCGAGGGCTACTCGGGAGTGGACTGCGGCACAGGCCCGCTCTGCCCGCGCACCTCCAACATGTGCAAGAACGGTGGCACCTGCAGTTATGTCAGTCCAGGACATCTGTTCGTGTTTCGAGGGCTACTCGGGAGTGGACTGCGGCACAGGCCCGCTCTGCCCGCGCACCTCCAACATGTGCAAGAACGGTGGCACCTGCAGGTATGTCAGTCCAGGACATCTGTTCGTGTTTCGAGGGCTACTCGGGAGTGGACTGCGGCACAGGCCCGCTCTGCCCGCGCACCTCCAACATGTGCAAAAACGGTGGCACCTGCAGGTATGTCAGTCCAGGACATCTGTTCGTGTTTCGAGGGCTACTCGGGAGTGGACTGCGGGACAGGCCCGCTCTGCCCGCGCACCTCCAACATGTGCAAGAACGGTGGCACCTGCAGGTATGTCAGTCCAGGACATCTGTTCGTGTTTCGAGGGCTACTCGGGAGTGGACTGCGGCACAGGCCCGCTGTGCCCGCGCACCTCCAACATGTGCAAGAACGGTGGCACCTGCAGGTATGACAGTCCACGACATCTGTTCGTGTTTCGAGGGCTACTCGGGAGTAGACTGCGGCACAGGCCCGCTCTGCCCGAGCACCTCCAACATGTGCAAAAACGGTGGCACCTGCAGGTATGACAGTCCAGGACATCTGTTCGTGTTTCGAGGGCTACTCGGGAGTGGACTGCGGCACAGGCCCGCTCTGCCCGAGCACCTCCAACATGTGCAAAAACAGTGGCACCTGCAGGTATGACAGTCCACGACATCTGTTCGTGTTTCGAGGGCTACTCGGGAGTAGACTGCGGCACAGGCCCGCTCTGCCCGCGCACCTCCAACATGTGCAAGAACGGTGGCACCTGCAGGTATATCAGTCCAGAACATCTGTTCGTGTTTCGAGGGCTACTCGGGAGTGGACTGCGGCACAGGCCCGCTCTGCCCGCGCACCTCCAACATGTGCAAGAACGGTGGCACGTGCAGGTATGTCAGTCCAGAACATCTGTTCGTGTTTCGAGGGCTACTCTGGAGTGGACTGCGGCACAGGCCCGCTCTGCCCGCGCACCTCCAACATGTGCAAGAACGGTGGCACGTGCAGGTATGTCAGTCCAGAACATCTGTTCGTGTTTCGAGGGCTACTCTGGAGTGGACTGCGGCACAGGCCCGCTCTGCCCGCGCACCTCCAACATGTGCAAGAACGGTGGCACCTGCAGGTATGTCAGTCCAGGACATCTGTTCGTGTTTCGAGGGCTACTCGGGAGTGGACTGCGGCACAGGCCCGCTCTGCCCGCGCACCTCCAACATGTGCAAGAACGGTGGCACCTGCAGGTATGTCAGTCCAGAACACCTGTTCGTGTTTCGAGGGCTACTCGGGAGTGGACTGCGGCACAGGCCCGCTCTGCCCGCGCACCTCCAACATGTGCAAGAACGGTGGCACGTGCAGGTATGTCAGTCCAGGACATCTGTTCGTGTTTCGAGGGCTACTCGGGAGTGGACTGCGGCACAGGCCCGCTCTGCCCGCGCACCTCCAACATGTGCAAGAACGGTGGCACGTGCAGGTATGTCAGTCCAGGACATCTCTTCGTGTTTTGAGTGTACCCGTGAACGACCTCGACAGTGGCGCCACTACACATAAAATATTTTCTCTTTGAACAAACAATCTATCAGAATGTCCGTTGCCCAAGTTTTTGTTATTAACCTTAAATAAAATTAGAACCTGTAAACTCAATGAAATATTCTCTGTAATTAAAGTTACGGCAATTAATACCAAAAGTGGCCGTTTTTACGCACTTTTTACCATAACTTTAATAACAGCGAATATTTAATTGAGTTTTCAGGTTCTAATTTTACTTAAGGATAATAAGAAAACCTTGGGCAATGGACATTCTGAAAGATTGTTTGTATAAGGAGTTTTTTTTTTGAGTGGCACCACTGTCGAGGTCGTTCACGGGTACACTCGCCTTAAACGTAAACTACAAAATTCTTGAATGAGACAATACAACCTGAAAACTGTAGAATATCATAACAGCTGTAAAAATAGACACAAACAACCGTTGTTAATGATGGTTATAAGTTATAGAAGCCGTTTCACAGAATAACAATGTATGTGACCTGTAATGCGCATTATGCTCGTATAAATACGGTTCTATCGCATTTAATAGGAAGACGCGGTTTCGCTGTTTCCTTTATTGTCTTGCTATTTCCTTGGAGTAACAAATTTCCTGCTACACGTGTTGGAATGGAACTAGGGTTACAGTAGTTAAATTGTTCAAAAATAAAATTTGTTTTTTCCGTTCTATCCTCAATATTTTCTTGCGAGGAACTTTTGCTCGTTACATCTTGAAAGTCTTGAATGCACATTATTCAGCAGCGCTTGTTTAAGTTACATTGCGAGTAAGCCGCAAGTCTCAGCAAATAACTAAACTAGCTGGCATTTACTCGGGCTCAGTTATTTAACTCGACGGCCGATGTGGCGCAATGGTAGTGCGACTGACTGCAATGCAAAGGTTCCGGGTTCTCGGTGGAGGTATTCTCGGTGGGGCACTCACGAACTTGATATTTATCACTTTTTGGATTTGTTTCCGATCCGGATAGCACATTGCAGGCTGAACCACCTGATTGTCCGAAAAGAAAGATGGTTCCGTGCTAAGGAGGGCACGTTAGGCCGTTGGTCTCGGTTGCTGTCTATGACTACTTAGACAGCAGTCGTTACATAACTATGTCAGAGGCCTACTACTTGAAAAACTCTCGACACCAGTGTTCATTGGGTCGTTGGAAAGACTCGGTGTCCCACACGAAGAGAGGTAGAGAGTTACTTAATTATTCTAGATTTTCAATAATAAAATTATTTATTAGCATTTTATTGCTGTAGCGATTCTTCAAGAATTTTCGACTGTTCTTAATTGTTCTCTTGTACAGTAAATAGATACCAAGTACGTTGTAAAATGTGCTGGTGCTGACCCGAAAACGGTGAAACCCATACCTGTTTACTGTTTATTTTATAAATCGTATACAAAATAAGTGTGTAAAGAAATCTGGATTTTTTATTATAGAGATACATCTAAAAGTCTTAATGATATAACAACTCCACAAGAAACTGGCTTTCTCTTGTAGCTGGTATTTAACTTGGCAGTTGTTGGTTCTCAAATTTACTTACGTGTGGAACTTTGCAAGTCAAGACAACTTGAACCCTTCATTCTGCATGCGTGGATACTGATCACTTTGAAATTGTTGTATCTGCCAGTGGTCAGGCCCAAGAATGTCTAGGCACTGATCTAAGTATCAAGTTCTTGAAACATTTTGTTTAAGATTTTCGCGCTTTGTACACGTTATTATTGTTTAACCGCGCGTAGACCCGATGAAACCATGTATGTATGTATGTAATAACTTTATTGCACCATATAAATAACACAAATAACAGAAAAGGTAAGGCACAATGGCGGACTTATCGTCAGTCAAACTTTGAGAAATCCAGAGGACATGGTGTGTCTGCTGCTGTCAAAGAATAATCATTATAATAAGTGTATGTACAAATAATCCTACTTAAATAATTAAATACCTATCGATATAAAAACATACATAATATAAAAACATAATGTATTAAAAAATTTATTTGTAAGGATTTATAAATTAAAAAAAAAACAATTATAAATCGTCAGAGTTATCTAAGTTAAAAGCCCAAAGTTTCCTCATGTACCATAATAGAGTTCTTGAAACATTGTAACGACGTGTTCCGAAGATACCATTTATTTTAAACTCGTTAAACGTCATGGTCGAGACACTTCAATTTAAACCTCACACATACATATCACGACTATTTACGGGGTACACAGAGCGCAAACCGCTGTAAAAACGCCCATTTACGCCACATCTGACAAACATTTGAAGGTCATTCAGAAGATTGAGCATCACCCGCCATTGTGGGTGAGGGGCCGAATCCCCGGATCGTCAGTATGTTGTCAGCCCATCGACTTAAATTGAAGTACACGTGTAACTCTCCAGTCCCTTTTTTTTAGTTCTGGACTCTACTAAATCTACACCTGACTGTATGGTGGGGAGCAGGAGCTCACCCAGAGAAGTTTTGTGGTTGTTCAAACAACTAGCCCAGTCGGGCGTTTGGGGGCTTACGAGTTGTTCTGAGAAGAACGGATTGGACTGAATCTACCCGGCACATGCCGGTAGTTCCCAAAATGGGGAACAAATGAGGGACTTCCGCGCCCGCGCCGGCGGAGGCGTCTCCAGTCCCTTAGTCACCTCTAACGACACCCACGTATAGATGTAAATTAACGGTTAACTACCGTTATTTAACTAAATTCGCCGTTAGCTACCAATACTTAACCCGTTAACTATGGTTATTTAACCGAGTGCGGTATTGAAACGGAGAAGCAAAATATTGAGTTTTTAAGTTTGTTATGCGTAGATGATTGTTATCGGTCACATTATAATACTAAAAGTTGCTCGGATACTCCCTTAGAAGCATTTAGAGAAAGTAACAGAGATAAATGTTCGAGTTTTTCATTTTTGCTTGAAAACAATACCAATTTAATTCTAAAGATGTAGGTGCTCATACGTATTTAGTAACTGTAAGTTTATAGTAACAATAGGTACATTTAAAAAACATTTTGATTTTTTTTTACTGCAATAGATAGAAGGTATTTTCGATATCGAACCAATAGCGACAGTCATTGATGTTGCGGTGGCGGCGGCGTCTTTTGTTTATTTGACGCACACGCACCGCCCCCCCAGTGATCGTCTCGATCTCGAAGACGACGGCCACGTAGCGTAGGGTAGGTACGTAGGAAACCTCCACTACTAAGCACAAAGCAGCGGGTAGGCGGAAAACTACTTACGTCGACTCTTTTGCTCTTTCCTTTAGTAAAGAAGCAAGCGGGGTGGGTGACGAGACGACGACGTGGCAACGTTGCATTACATGATATTGAACTACCTACCTACCTACCATCGCTTCTTTTACTTCTCATGGTAGTCTACTGAGCTAGATCTCGGTCGATCAGGCACTAGGTACACCTACAGTCACGCCTACATCCCTTACGGGGTACCTAAACAACGTGTGAACGGACTAAATGTACCTTTTACTTGTAGACTAAAAATATTTAACTGAAAACAAATAGAATTAATTATACACCTAACCAACTGCTTTCAAAAACATTTATTAAAAACTTCATACAATAAAAAAATATATGAAAATAACCGTAGTAACCCAGTCTGACTGGTTATTAACCGTTAATAACCAAAAAAGCCGTTAATAACCACCTGGTTAAAATCGTTATTAACCGGCTTCCCATCTATACACCCACGGGAAAGTAATAGGGTGATGCTAATGTCCGTATATTTTTACAGGCAAATGGGGCCGGCTGCTGTGAGCTGTATCTGCGCTCCAGGGTACACTGGAGACCTCTGTGAATCACAAATTGCTGCTCCAGGTACGTATGTGATATGTGCAAGGATTTCTCATACATTACATTTTTAAATACTCCTACGTAGTTCAGCGTAGGAGTACACACTAGTTCCTTAAAGTATATTTGAAAATTGCTACTTTGATGATTCTTCAAATGTCTTATCAATTAAAATATCTCTTAAAGAATCCGCGAAACAAATGATGTTCTATTAACTCTGTCGTCGATTACTTTTCCCTGTATGACATCTAAAAACGAATATGAAACTAAATGATATAAATATAATTATTTTTACGTGTATTTATCTTATAAATAGAAAACAAAACGCCATATACAATAAAAGAGGTGATAGATATTTTTTCCTCGCAAAAAATCTATATAAAATTACTTGCACTCCGCGTTGCAACTGTTTTCTGCTACAGGTTGCAACACGGTTCTGGTACGGGCTTTTTTGCGGTGATTGTGTGTGTTAAATAATCTAAGTAACACTTGTACAAACAATGGTGTCCAGTTGAACATGGCGAGAAATATGACCAATATATCTTATTAGGCCCCTAGACCTTATTTGGGTCAAGTACCTTACATCCATCATCTCGAGCCATACTAAAATGTGATGTTATATTCTATTATGAAACATTTATAACTCCTTGACGACACAGGAAGTTACCAAGATTCCGAACTCTCCTGGCGATAAGTAGGTAACTCTCGAGGTATACAAGCTGGCTCCTCTTGAGACACCTGTTGTCAGACGCCGCGCTAGTTGACAGCTCCCTTGATACTTGGGGAACTTTTCCAGCTCACAGATTGTGTACTGGGCGTAGTTTCGACGTGGCTTTACTTAACTCTTCTTCTAGAAATTCTCATGTGCTTATAAATTCTTTAGCTCGTATTCTTTTTCATCGAAGTATTGCCGCGGGCAGGGTTAGAAACTACGACTTTCGGTTTATGCAATTTAGCAAGCTATTTAATAATTTACACCCTACGCGTTGACATTTTTAAAAATAATTGTGCTCATCCGTACTTAATATTATAAATTTGAGAGTTTGTGTGTGTATGTATGTATGTTGGTTACCTCTTCACGTCCAAACGGCTTCACCGATTTGGATGAAATTTGGAACACAGGTAGAGTATAACCCGGAATAACACATAGGCCACTTTTTACCGCGGGAAAACAACTATGACCACGGGTAAATGAGTGGCAGGGGGTGAAACCGCTGGGCGGAAATCTAGTTTTATGTAAGTCTCTAATAACGATATTTTCTAACTTCAATTGAAATAGGTAGGTATTGAATCGGATAGGCACTTTTTGAACCTTTGTTCCCTGCCCACCCCCTGTTGCCAATGTTCTCATTAGGTACGATATAATATCCAAGGATGTAGGCCACTTCATCGTTAATATTATTTTGTTCAATCCATTAGAAATACAAACAGAACAGACATAGTATTGTTGTAAGGAAGTAGCTCGGTACTAATTGCGGAAGTACTACCAATTGTTTTCTTAAAATGTCCCAGTAATGGACAGTACGGAAACAAAACGGATCCCGTAAAGGTGTTTGCGAATACCAACGGTTGTTTAAGACACGGCACTTTAAACTTTAGTTACTTGTTTTTAAAATACTCAGAAATGTTTATGTAGTTGTATGATAGTGAGGGGTATTATATGTAGTTGATATTAAAGAAACACAAATTGATTATTTAAATTTGTAAATGATTGTGCACGCCTTATCTGCCTCACTTTATGAGATCTCACAGCCCAAGGTCTGCTGGAAGAGATTTCTTTTTAGTAATAAGTAGACCTGTTGTGAATTGTTTCATATATGTGTCCTATGTTTTTTTTGTGTGCAATAAACGATTTATAATAAATGTTCACTTATCTTGTCAATTGCCGCGTGTTGCCAGCTTAAATCAGCAGCAACCCATTATTGGGATGCCCATGTCCAGCCTTGGTCTGTTGTGGCTGGTAATGTTAATGTTATAAATCATAACATGGTATAAATTGACTACATTTAATAGAGAAAGGAAGTAAGTACCTACTGTTTTTTAATAAGTAGGTACGAGAAGTAGGTATACTACGAACACGGTACAAGAAACGTAAAATAATTTTATATTTCATCCATCACTCTCATAGCATTTTTAGCATGCAGAATATTTCCTCAAGAATATCAGCCAGCAGCGCTACGAAAATTCTTATTTTAAATTTCAACTTATTTTAAAATTAAATTACCAATAAATGCACTAGGGACCGTTGGGGGCGCTATCAGCTATGATGGCCCCTCATTTCCGTTGTAGTCTCATCATTAACTTTGCTTTGATGTTGGTTTCCGGGACTTGTGTAACTTTACCAAATACGCCTTCTTTTAAGTATCAGGAAAGGAAACTGCCTGTGTAGCAACTTTTCGGCAAAGTGAATATTGAATAATATTTATTCATTGCATTCATTCATTTATATTTAAATAAGGTAATTTCTGGTTTATATTCAAACAAGTTGGTATCAGTTCGACCTACAATAAGTACATACATACTAACTTATTTTATAATGCGCTTCTGCCTATTTGTTCCGAAATTTACGTACGTCCTTCGTTGTACAAAGCTTTGGAAATTCCAAGATTTACTCGCAGTTTTGGATGAAACTATTAAAAGGACTCTGTGTGCCATCTTAAATATTGCTCTCGATGACGTGGCCTGGGTTCAGGCATCGCTGCCGATTCGTTATGGTGGCATAGGTGTCAGGAAAGCGACATCGGTTTCTTTGCCTGCGTTTCTGTCTTCGGCTCATTCTGCTAGTCCCCTTTGCGGTAAAGTTCTTAACCCATCTTTGGGTTCCGTGGGGATTTCGGGATTGGCCGAGGCAATAGAAATTTGGCGGGAAAGATGTCCTAACGATTTGCCGGATGCTCCACATGTTCAGAGGCAATGGGATGAACCGCTATGTAAGCAAGTTTCGCAGAACTTAGTTAGTGGTTGTTCGAACTCTTCCGATCGTGCAAGAATTCTGGCCGTGTCTGAAAGAGAATCGGGGTTTTGGTTACAGGCATATCCCTCGGCGAACTTGGGTACCCTACTGGATAACGGTACGCTCTCAGTTGTGGTCGGATTGCGTTTGGGCGTAAAAATTATTGAGCCTCATCAGTGCTTCTGTGGGGAGTTGGTGAATGAGTTGGGTCACCACGGCTTGTCATGTCAGAGAAGCGCTGGTCGAATGTCTCGACACGCCAGTCTTAATGACATAATACGCAGGGCTTTAACATCTACCAGTATCCCAGCGGTTTTGGAGCCTAACGGTTTGTTGCGTACGGATGGTAAGCGACCAGATGGGTTGTCCATGATACCGTGGAAACTGGGTAAATGTCTGATATGGGACGCTACCTGCGTTGACACGTTAGCTCCAACTCATTTACCGTCTACATGTCGAGGTGCTGGTGCAGCGGCAGCGACGGCTGAAGGACTCAAGCGGCGTAAATACCGAGACTTAGTTCATAATTATGTTTTCGTGCCCTTTGCAGTGGAGACCCTGGGCCCGTGGGGGTTGGAGGCCAGGGCTTTCATCACCGATCTTGCGGCGCGTCTCCGTGAGGCATCGGGTGATTCCAGATCTGGCAGCTACCTAGCTCAGAGAATTAGTTTAGCAATTCAAAGAGGTAATGCTGCCAGTATTTTGGGTACTTTGCCTCGCGGGGACGCGTTGGAGGGTATTTATTATTTGTAGTTAGGTATAGTAAGTTTCTAGTTTTAAGTTGACATTTTGATTTTGTATTTTGATTTTGTATGTATGAAATAAATTATTGATACCATTCCCCCTTTTATTATGTAACTAGCTGGTGCCCGGCATGTTCGTACGTGCGTGCGGCGTGAATTCAATATTACAATTTCCCGTGGGTTTGATAAATTTTCCTGCGGTAAAAAGTAGCCTATGTCCTTTCTTGGATTCCTGTCTATGCTTATGCCAAATTGTTTTAAAATCGGTTCAGTGTTACTTACCTAGTTACCGTAACTTTGTTTTTTTTTCAGAGTGCGGTGTAGAAGAATGCGGGAACTGTGAAGACAGGAGATCCTGTGATTGTAATCCAAAAGACTCAGACTCAAGTAAGTATTATGATAAATGACAATTAAATTATTACCTACTTTTTTCACGATTACAAAAAAGTAGGAGGACTTTAATTTTTTGGAATCTTAATTTTGAATTTTCACTCATTAGTCATTAAGTTTGAACCGATTTGCAAAAATCTGTAGTATTTTTTAAGCGTCCCCAGGTGGCCCCGGACGTCAGGACAGAATTTGATAGGATCTTGGGGAAATCGAGGGAATAAGCTAATATATAACTATTACTTGACTGACAGGTCAAATGTACTAGTTTTAGTTTTTAAAACGTTTTCAAACATTTCGTATAAAAATATTGAAATATGACGACAAATTTCACTAGGTACATTCGATAGCGTCAAAACACATTTTTACATGAATTTTACTTTTGAAATTGATTAAGTATTAAATTAATTATTAACACAGTCGTAGCCGTTTTTATTAACTTTATACACGACGAGATTGTTTACTTAATTTCTTGTTTCACGAATGAAAGATTAAAATGAAAACAATTTTGTACAACTTTTGGTGCCCGCTCAACGTAATTAAAATCTGATTAAACATCCGTTCCACAGAACAATATCGAGATTTTAGTGATGCAGATGAAAATTATGCTGAAAACGAAATGCATGGAACAATCCAGTTTCATTTACAATGTAGATAATACTGTCAGATACTTGCCCCCGTCACCATTTCGCGTTTCCAGTGCAGTGAAAATTGGAATTTTATTTATTACATTAAGGCTATTGATGCGTATGTTTAATACAAATGAATGTGTAATCGTAAACACCGCTATATCAGCTACACTTCTTATGAATATGAAATTACTTTATTCAATGTAGGATAGTATTATCACTTATTGACGTCATGGTCCGTCATTGTAAAAAAGAAATTAGTTTTACACAATTTTCTTTTTTTATAAGAGTTTTGTATTGTCCCAATAGAAAACCGGCTCGATACGTGTTACCTTATTGTGACGTTGTCTAAAAATTGTGGATTTATCAATGATTTAATTAAAGCATACAGGGTGGCCCATTGTTCGACTACCAAAGACTTTTTGTAGTTTACGAGTTATATAATCTTCACATTTGAAGATTTTTTGGCAAAATTTGACTATCTTCGTAATTTCATTTATTTGGATGAATGGAGAATTTTTCTACCAAAAAAATAAAATATATTTTTGTCATCTAATATAAATGGAACTTGTTAAATTTTCAAACAAAATGTGAAAAGAATCAAGTTTGACATGAGTTTTCTCTATAGCATTTTAAGTTTCTCAAAAAACAAAAATTTACAACTTCTTATTAGATTTGTAAGAATTTACATACCACATTACTTGTATTTTTATAATTAAAAATTCACATAAAAAGATTATTATTAGCGCAGCAACTCGTGCTCCCGATAAACTTCCCCGAAGTTTGGAGTGTTTAGCCAAATTGTGTCATGTGTTTCCTTGTAAGAGAATAATAAATAAAATAAAAATGTGACTCGGCAAGTCTATGGTTTTTAAAAGATAATTCAACTGTATATTTTTTTTATTACAGTAGCTGCACGTTTTGAGACAAGACTGCAAGTAGTGGACCAACCAAATATCAACATATCGCAGGAGATTGTCAAACAGGTTGGTTATTTCCGACTGGGCCGATGGCGTAGCGGATAGTACCCCTGCCTGCTACGCCGAGGGTCGTGTATTCGATCCCCACAAGACACAAATATTTGTTAAGTAATTTTCAGATATTTGTGTTTAGTCTGGGTGTTTCTATGTATTTATTTACAAATAAAGGATATAAGTATTAATATCAGCTATCTCGTTCCCAAAGTACAAGCTTTGCTTAGTTTGGGGCTAGATGGTGCTGTGTGAATTGTCCAGGATATTTCTTTATTACTTTATTTATTAGTTGTTGGTTCCGTGCGGCAAAAGAGCCGTCGTGAGATTTGGAGCCGCCTCTGTGCCTCAGTATGAGAAATGTCATAGCAACCAATCTTCTCTTCCTCTTCTTTAGCAAACAATGAAAACAATATAAGTTCACTTTCTCCTTTCCTCGCCTTTGCCCTCGCCTATCCTCTTTCCGCAGACTGCCTTCATTTCGGGATATAAATCATAATATAAATTCTCATAATAAACCTTAAAAACCTAAATAAAGATATCGAAGTCCTGTCATGTTTAAAAATGACAATGGGTTCTTCGCAATTTCTAGTCAGTTTAGTTACCATTGTTTTCATCGTCGCCTTAATTTGACAGATAACACGTATTATTCGGTAGATTATAATACATTACATGACTAAATATCTCCTATCCTTTTCTAAAGCTATTTGACGGAAAGTGACAGCACTAATTTAAGGTTAGTTAAAAGAATTTATGTCCCGAATTGAGGCATCTATCTACCCATTAAAAAGTTGTTGTTTGGCAAAATAAAGTACCGTATTTTGTTTTTTACAGATAACAATTTACTTAAAAGCATCAAACATAACATTAGAAGACGAAATAGAAGTACTAAATCTAAGGTGAGTTAAAACCAATATACAATGCACGTCTGCCGTGTGATGCCGGCTTAGAATAGTATCACCCCATTTCTTTCCCGTGGGTGTCGTAAGAAGCGAGTAAGGCAATCGAGGATTTTAAATGTATTACAATTTTAGGTGACAGGCCGACAATCTGTCACTATAGTGATAGAGTATTTATGTAAAAACGCTCTGATAAATTGACAGGCGTGGCGAAAGCGATCGTATTTCACGGCCGTTAACGCTCTGCCTACCCTGCAAGGGATAAAGGCGTGATATGTGTATAAAATTTAATAATGGACTATACAGGGTGTAAGGGACGGTGTACCGAAAACTTTGCAGGCATGATCAGACCATGAAACTGAACAACTTTTACTATGGAGCCTATGTTGGGAAACGAAATTTTTTTTTCGAGTTTCCATAGAAAGTCAGTCAGCTGATCGGGAATTTTGTATGGGAGGTCGAAAAAAAAATCTAGTTTACCAACATAGCTTCCATAGAAAAAGTTGTTCAGTTTCATGGTCTGATCATGCCTGCAAAGTTTTCGGTACACCGTCCCTTACACCCCGTATACAGGGTGAAGCGATACATTTTCTCGGGCAAACGTGAGGCCATTTCCAATATTTTATTTCATAGAACTATGGATCGAGAGTCGAGAATCATTAGTAATAAAATTATTAGGACCTTTGATTTTGCGAAATGTATGACGTTCCATACTCAGTTGTACTTATTTATTAAAACACATGTTTACTATCTTAAAACTAAATATTGTCCCACAAACTGTTTACACAGTTTGATTCTCATACAATTTAGAATAGTGTAGGTACTTAGTGAGATTGATTACTCTAATTGTGACATCAAATATATTTTAAGCAATCTTTTAAAGTTCACATTACTTATGGTAGTCTGATATAGTAAACTACATGATCTACCAGTTAATACGTTTAAAAATTATTTGCTTTTACGCAGAAAGCGACGTAAGGCGCTTAAGCAAATTATATCCGACCCGTTCATTTTATGGAAGAACCCATACTTATTTTTCTCGCTGTATACCCTCTGGTTGGCCGGTAGAGAAAGCCGCGTGACATCAGGCCCGCCTTTTCTACAGTGTGCAATATCGTATAAAAATATATTCAAAATTACTTCCCCTCTTAGCCCTTACAATGAATGTATCGAATTTCCTTTCACCTTTAACCCATGTGTCCTCCAGTAGACGTCTCTTGGCTACATCAGTATAATTTTATGATGGATGACTTTTTCAAAGTGTTTTGACAGGTTTCTACATAGATAAGTACACTGTGTTCACACTGTAATGACTTTTACTTTGAATACCAAATTTTTAAAACACTTTCCGTGTTAGGTACGAGTATCCCATTTTACAATCCTGCCAGCGCAGCGCTAGACAATTTTGCAAGTTTTCTAAGACTTTTACTTTCTACTATTTAATAGTCCAATAGTCCAATAGGATCTTAAGCGCACCTTCGGAAATTTTGCAGTATACGTAAACATATTTCACGCGATATTTACATAAGTTTGTGTGCGTGTGATACATCAAACAAATCACAAAGTTACCTGGCAACATTTCGCAGAATGAATATTTGAGGAAATTGAAACGGGTAAAATTGGATCACATATTTACTTAGCCGTGTGATGCCGGCTTAGAATAAGATCACCCCAATCCTAACAATGGGTGTCGCAAAAAGCGGCTAAGGGATATTTTTTTCTAGTAAATTTGTCCAGCAGCGTTCCCCATCTTGCACTGCGCTCGCTAATCCGCCTGCCAAGCGTGGTGAGTATGGTAAGTCCAGCAGTGGACTGTTGTGGCTGTTGATGTATGTCGAGGTTAAAAGTAGATAGTGTTACATAGATATCGACCAAAAGGCTTAAATATGATAGAGATAGAGAACTAAATAGTACTGTTTTGTAGCATTATCGTAGACATTTGCTACGACGCAGCACAATAGGTAGTAGGTAATTGACGATACCCTTCCATTTTTTTCTCCGTACGATGCGTGCTTTAACTTATTCTTTTCTGTGGGACTGAGTAGACGAACGACCCAATGAACCCTTTATCAACTTTATCAACCGCCCACTAGTAGGCATCTGACATGGTTGTGAATCGACCATCATCTAAGTAATCATGACCGCAACCGTGACCGACAGCTTAACACTCCCTCCGAAGCTCTGTGCTTTTACTGAAATTTTTCTCGTACCCTCAGCACCGTCGACGCGAACAAGGCGCGTACAGTGACGATGCGCATATGGGGCGCGCGCAAGGAGGCCGGGGCGATGCGCGCGGCGCTCTCGAAACTCGCCGCGCGCACGCGCATCGACCGCCTGCGCCTGCTCAACGCGCCGCTGCACTTCGATATGCATACGGCACTTTCATTACAGGTATCAGCATTGTTTAGGCATGTTTGCACTTTAAGGGTCGGATTATAGTGGCACTACCGCTACAGCGCGAAAGCGGCCAGTGGCCTGTGCTATCATTGAACAACTACAATTCTACAGGCGAAAAAGTGGCAACATCGCGCCAAAATTAATATTTAAATAGCAACACTGATGAAAATTACAACTACAGGCGTTTTTTGAAGCTACAGGTCTAAAATTTTACAAGTCACAGCTACAGGCACCTGTAGATTTCCAAAGACAAACATAGGGTAGATTTTGCTTTTAAAAACACAATCGAGCAAGTTTTTACAGGTGTTCATCAAAAGACTTGTAAACTACAACTGTAAAAACTTACAACTTGTGAATAATTTTACAGGTCATCTGACCTAGGTAATTATTTTACAAGTGCAAGATTTCTGCATAAAAATCTATTCAATATGTCAAAAGTACTCAAAATGCGTTCCTTGCCAAATTATTTTGCTCGAGGCGTTAAATAAAGCAAAACTTAATCGTCAATTGTGGATTATTATTATTAATTCACAACAGTACTATTTTAACATATTCTATCAATAATATGATTTAATTAGAAATATTGTTGATTTCATTTTTATAATTTCCTTTTTATTAAAATAATAATTTTCAGTGTTATGTCTTATATATTTAGCTAGGTGTTTACATACTTTCACATTATTTAATCTGTGCTATAACATTGACGTTGAATTTGAGTGAATGAAATAAATGAATCGATAGTGTTGTACATCGACTTGTAAAATTTACCTGTAGTCGAGATTTTGGAGCGGTACTGACAGTGGTAGCTTTACAAGTGTCTTCATAAAACGCCTGTAACCTGTAAATTGTAACAACAAGTCCGTTACAGGCAGATTTCCGCCTGCAAATGTGGACTTGTACCTGTACAATGATAATACATGGCACAGGTCGTTTATCGAGCGAGATTACAAAGACATGTGCGCAACAAATTATGTGAATGAACTGAGTAAATTAATTAATGATACGCAGTATACTTCTTCACAAAAAGATCCTTGTAAATTCGCGACAAACGTCCTGGCCACTTGCGTCCCAGCGGCCGGGCCGCTCAGTGTAATCCGAGCCTAAGAGTAAGTATATACCGGGTGGCCCGAATTTTGACGTCCAAAGGCAAAACTTAAATGCTTTACACTGAGGGGTATCCGAATTCTGCGTTCCGAGATTTTATTGTGATTTTCGAGATATTCAACTTTTAAAGTTGAATATCTCGAAAATGGCTACATTCTTTTTTTTTGTATGCTAGAAAGTACAACTCAAAAAATTATAATAATCATTCTTTGTATATTATGTCTCTTGTAATGTTTCTTGTGTGCAATAAATGGTAAATAATATACTACAGAAATAACCGTTCAAAAGGCCATATTACGGAAACAATAAAAAAAAGGAAAAGAGCCTGTCAATCGAAATCGTCCGATACAACTTTAAAAGTTGATTAGCTCGGAAACATGGAGCTACTGTTAACGAGTACAATCTGATGTTTATTGTAGACAGAGTCATTATAGTAGTAGGTACCCACTAACCGTAGACCGTCATCGACAAAAAAACAGTCGCTAAACAAGCTTTTGGAATAACTGAGGAAATCCAGAGGGTTCAGTGTAACTGGCTACACAGGATGCATGGAATAAATAGTAGTTCTTGGTAATATCGTAGTTTGTGAAACGGTGGCTTCGGCTTTCTTACTTACCAACAATTTTTTTTAAGTAGTTACAAATCTAGACTTTTCTCACAGGCATTTTGTTCAAAAAATTCCTAAACCATCTGGCACACAGCTTAAATTCTCATTCTTCGCGGATATCCGATTCACGGCGAGAAGCTATGCGAGTAATTCAGACAGGCAGGCAGGGTGGAGCGCGTGCTATTAGTGTAACAAAGAAGACGTGCTAAGTCAGGTTAACGAGGAATAGCCGCGAGCCCTGGCCCAGCGCCAGCAGGGAGAGATAAACGTATTACACACAGCAGGAACATTAGAGTATTGTGAGACTGATAATAAAAACTGGAGTTGAGTTGCAAGGACATCGAAATAGTTATGTAAAAGAAACAGTTATTGTGTAATGTTTGCTGTAAGATATTTCTTTTTAGACATAAGTAAACCTGTTGTGTCTTGCGATTTTGTCTCATTGTAAATTGTTCCTGCGTATGTTTTTTTTTTGTGTAACAAACGATTAAATAAATAAATATCTCCATACTAACAGAGTTACTACTTATGTAAGAATAAATAGTTTTTCGAACTGTAAACTAGCTAACTGTACCTGTATTTCATGGGAAAATTTGCTCGCCGCCAACCCGTCGATTATTTTATTCAGTCACTATTATATTTTTCACCAAAAAAAAATCACTTTATATGTGGATTGCGATTGCAACGATAAAAAGGCGAAAACTAAAGTAAAGTTCACGAACAGGTAAAGTTTCAATTTTCATCCCGTCTTCCAATTTTAACTTTGTTTACCGACAAAATATTGTTATATCCTGATACTCTGCGAGTAATAACGCGAGCGTGAAAGCTCGAGAATAAACACATTAGAAACTTTTCTTATTATTATTAGTCTTCCGTTAATCCTCCCCCCGTGTGTAGCTGAGCTGGTGCCGGAGCATGCACATTTCAAATAATTAAACTTTCACCAGCGACATAGCGAGGTCGAAGTACGTTGGCGGTTTTTTTATTATTCTGCTAAATGAAGCAAGAGACCGGGAGCTATTCGTAGAAACTGCTTCGTTTTTTTTAATTAGCGTAGAAAGACGGTTCTTGTCTCTTTGAGCACATTTTCTTGTCGCTAATAAGTAATAATAAAATATTTTTATAACAATGGAAGTTCAGAACAGGTTCGGACACAATACACAAGATAATGAATTCTTAATTATAGCGCTATTCTGTACTACTTAGTTATTATAAGAAAAAATACGTTCTTTTTAATTTTTTTCTCAGACTCTACAAATAAACCAGCGTCCGGAGGTATGGGAGGGGTCAGAGTTCATCCTGAGCTGTATGGCGTACGGATCCCCGGACATCGTCTTCTACTGGTACAAGGACGGGGTCAAGGTCAATTTCAATGGCACCATCAGGTATGTAGCTGACACGACTCCATAGAGTATTTTGTTGTATAATCTAATAGAAAGTAAACCCCAGTGTAGTAGATGCCTAAGTAGTTAGATAACTCCCTAAACTTTCAGAAAGAGACTTATTTTGCTAATAAGGTATCAAAGTTAACCCAAAAGCAGGTATGTTTCGTATGGTTAGCGCCCGATATGCTGAAACATAGTAGAAAAAATAGTGCACGGGATAGGCAAATATGCAACAAACAATCGCAGTCCGTCATACAATGTTCCGCTTGTGGTCGCAATTTGCAGATTGCAATATTGTAGAGCACGTTTTTTATATATTTGTTACGCATACATTTGTTATTTCATAGGAGCATTGTGTTAATAGCGTAGTCTATATGGTTAAACTTTACTAGTGACCGATAGCCAATACTCGAGGACTGGTGGATAAGAAACAGTTTTCCCCAAGGAACATAGGTTGAAATGTGAAATATCAGTTTTGCTATGGAAGCTCACTCACTTATGTTCCTTGGGGAATGTTGTTACTTATCACCAGCCCGTTGTTTTCAGTATCGGTCACTAGTCAATTTCACCCTATATACAGCGCCACCATACCGTCTCGCGCGCCATGTCCCTTATTTGTAGGTCCCTCATTTGGTTCCCCATTTTGGGAACTACCGGCACGTGCCGGGTAAATTCAGTTCAATCCGTTCTTCCCAGAACAACTCCTAAGCCCAGTCGCGCTCCAAATGCGTGAATGGGCTTATTGTTTAAACAACCCCATGCTTACTTAGTCAGGTATAAATTTCCATTTCCAGAGTCCAGCCTTAAAAAAAATAAAAAAGTTCCTAATTTGAGACCATACTGCTGCAATTAGTACTACTACATACAGTACTATTACTACTCCTAAAAAAACGTGTGTTTGGTTGTCTTTTTCACGGAATGTACCACAAAATTTACCATTCCCGTCTAACCTCAGAGACATCTGGACCCGCACGGTAGCAGAGGATGCCCTCGGCCGGAGGATGTCATTCCTCGGTGTGTCAGAAGCCAGGAAACCAGACGGGGGGCAGTGGTCATGTGCTGCAGAAGACGGCGGCAGGCGAAGATGTCGAGCGTTGCGGCTGGCTGTACTCAAACCGCCCGATATAAGGCTGGTTCCGCCAGCTTTGACGGTCCATAAGGTATATAATTTAAACTTAAGGCGCTATATAGCGCGAGCAAGATTTTTAAACCAGTTTTATTTAGAAAATTTCAGCCATAAAATTCTGAAAAGAATATACCTATGTTAATGTCGGTCGAGGAACAGATAACATAAACCATTAGATACCACAGATGAATAAGATAATGTACTAATCAGATACTATCAGTTACACAATTTGTCAAACTTTACTCAATAGAAAAAAAAGCCAAAGTACCTCTATTTAAATATTTTTTTCAGTATTACGTCTACAGTTTTATAGTTTACAAAAAATATGCTATAGTTTAGTTACATACCTTTTCTAGTACCTACCTACGAATACCTAAATTAGACATTGTAACGGTATTTCTCTAGTTTTTTAGTAGAAAAAACCGTAAAATCTCACGAAAATTTGAGCGCAAAATGATTGTCTGTTTCTCTCTGGCGCAGCGCTAATGAAAGAGACAAGACAAACTTTTCAGGTGAATCAGGGCCTTAAGTGAGATATAAGTATAACTTTTAAGACAAAGCGGATCAAACTCACTAGTATTTAGTGCCAGGCGAGATCCGCGAGCGTGCAGAGGGACTCAGCCTGAGGAAAGACTACCGCCTGGCCCGAATACATCGCGATAACGCGCAACAAAAATAATAGTGAGTTCGATCCGCTTTGTCTTAAAAATAAATAAGGAAATTCCAATTTTGGCGTTGGTACAATTTAAATCCCATAATTACGGATTCAAGCTTAACTTTCAGATAAAATAAAGCAGTTCATTTTCCTCTTTCTACATACACATATCACGCTTTATCCGTTGCGGGGCAGGCAGAACGTTCACAACTGTAAAATACATACGGTCGCTATCGCCACGTCATCTGACAAATATTTGAGGGCCGTTTCAGATAAATCATATATCACTTTAAAGAGAGGGTGTCAGCCTGTCGCCTTAAATTGTAATACACATGAAACCCTCAAGTCCCTTAGTCGCCTCTTACGACACCCGCGGGGACGAAATGTGGTATTACTATTCTAAGCCGACATCACACGGCCGTTTTGTGAAAATTACTGAACTGGCTGTTTCATTGTGGAGTAGGCGCTATTATAATATATTCGTACCTACACGTTTTTTATATTCGCTAATCTTACAGCTATTTTTACTCAACGTGACTAATGAAAAAGTTGATTGAATTAGATAGAAAGGTATTTAGCTTCTTCCGCACTTATGATGGCTAGTAATGCAGCTAGTTGAATGCAAATCCGTTAACAAGCTTTTGTAAGCAACTGCCAATTAAAAAAGTTGTGGAAGACAACATATATAATAAGTATTTTTATAATTGCAACGTGACGCCGGCTTAGAATTGCCGTGTGATGCCGGCTTGGAATTGCCGTGTGATACCGGCTTGGAATAGCATCACCCCATTTCCATCTCGCGGGTGTCTTAAGAGGCGACTAGGGAAGTCGATGGTTTCATGTGTATCACAATTTTAGGCGAAAAGCTGACAAACTATCACTATAAGTGATACACGGTTTGTCTGAAACGGCCCTAAAATATTTGTCAGACGTGGCGGTAGCGAGCATACCCCGCAAGGCGTGATGTCTGTATGTGTATGTAGATATTTTATAGCTTTTAACATTATCTCCAGGGTGACAACGTAAGCATCACGTGTTTAGCGGACGCGGGCAGAGTCCACGGGGTGCTGGGGTTCAGCTGGGCGAGGGAAAGGACTCTGCTGCCTCTCAACCCTGGCAGGGAGGTGTGGGAGGACCTTTATCCAGCCGGCAGCGTCCTCAAGCTTTACAACGTTCAGGTTCGTTTTTATTTTTCGTGTACACCGAGTCATACAACGACCAGATAAACCCTGGTGTCAGAGATTTTCAACCGCCTACTACTAGTAGTACGCCCCTGACATGGGTGTGTAACGACCGCCGTCTAAGTAATCATAGACAGCAACCGGTACCGACGGCTTAACTTGTCTTTTGAAGCATGAGATTTACTGCAAACATCGAAAGAAGTGAAGCTATTACAGAACACTTCAAGATACCCATTTTTATCAACTTATTCTGATGACTCTTATCAACTTTAGACATTAAAAAATAATTCATGTTGTTTATAGTGCAGGCAGTCGTTTGCATAATATGAGGACCGGATTATGGGTTTCATTTTATTTTTGACATGAAGCTAAAATATATTAATACGAAAAAAAAACGATAACCAGCATGACAGGTTTAAAAAAACATTTTGCCATCTTTGATCTCGCTACTTGGCAACATCAGTAAAATTAAAGCCAGGAGTTACAATAACGCATATTAGAAGCCAGATTCCGATCTCCAAATTATGCAAACGAATCTCCTTGATGGTCTATTACAGGATAACTCAAATCACACAGTACTTTACCAATACCAATTACATATACTCAAATCTCAAAGTGCTGCTGATTCTTAACCGAATAAAAATATATATTTGATTTTAAAATAAACGAGTGAAATAAAATTACATATTCATTATTCATCCGTCTTGAACTATATTTTTTATTTGCGTTTTTTATTATTTCGGTTGCTCTTTTATATTGAAGCAAATGTGTTTGTTTTATTGGTTTCATTTTCACAAACGAATTCGGTGCTCGTAAAATTTAAATTTCTAAAGAATCACTCAACATGAATATTTCATGAAAATTGTTGAATAAATGTTTCTTGTATTTATTTTACGTTTTAAACTTTATTTTATTATAAGGTTGTACGCTTTGTACTTAAGAAAAGTACGCCTGTATCAGTTAAAACTTTTGATGAGAAGACATAACTTTATCAAAGCTTTACCGGCATAATATGTCTTATGGCGAGTGTATCTGTGAACGACCTCACCAGTCGCGCCACTTAACAAAAAAATATTTTCTCTTTTCACCAACAATCTTTCAGAATATCCATTGCCCAAGTGTCTAGTATTATCCTTAAGTAAAATTAAAACCTGCGAACTCCATGAGATATTCGCTGTAATTCAAGTTATGGCAATTAATACCAAAAGTGGCCGTTTTTAGGTACTTTATTCCATAACTTTAATTGCAGACAATATTTCATTGAGTTTGCAGGTTTTAATTTTACTTAAGGATAATACTAAAAACTTGGGCAACGGACATTCTGATAGATTGTTTGTATAAAGAGATTTTTTTTGTGAAGTGGCGCCACTGTCGAGGTCGTTGGCGGTTACACTCGCCTTAATGTTTCCTTAGAAATCTGGAGAGTTCCGGTGCCAAGTATCGTCAGTAGCGGGAACCAACGCCAAGGGTGTGACGTTGTGGGCTCTAGGGCCCAACGACGAGGCCTGCTCGGCTGAGGCCTCGCACGGGCTGCGCTGGCCCAGGACCGCGCCCGGCGCCCACGCGGCCGCCTCCTGCCCGCCCGGACATAGCGGAGAATCCACAAGGTTTGTGAATGTAGGACAGGTAGAGAAACTATTACAATTCTTAGTTCAGGAAACAGTTTACCTTCATTATTGTTTTGTATCGATATAGAAGTTTATCTATTAGTAGTTATGTTTATTAAGAAATGAATGGAATACCTACTACTTCAAAATAGCGCGAAACATCTCATAACAAAAACAATACTTTTAATGATTTTCCAAAAGCTGTATTAGAATATGCCTATTTGTTTCATAGTCTGAGTAGGTACCTTAGTAAGCTCATGAGAGATGTTGTGCGATTTCTGTAATACCTTGTGTAATAAAGTATACCATACCATGCTGATTAATTATTCCTGATTTTGTCATCATATACCTTCTTTTTACAGGTTCTGTGAGCCAAAAACAGGTCAACATGGAGTCAAATGGATGTTGCCAGATTTCTCAGGATGCGTCGCTGATTCATTAAAGGATATTTACGACCAAGTGAGTGGAGCTACCAAAATCTAAATTTTTTAATGCTCCCCTAATATTTTCAAAGAAAAGTACCTTCTGGCTTCTTCTAGGTGAACTTGTTCCATTATAAACACTGCGTATTTTCTGATACCTGGACTACAGCTAAGAACAAACCCAAAATAGATGACTTTATTGCGTTTGCTTTGCTAATGTACCATTAAAATTACAAACAATGCCTTTCAGTTTACCCACATATCATACGGCTACTCGTGGGGCAACGTCTCCCACGTGTTGCGCCAATATGGCGCCGTGCTGCGCTCCCTCCCCGCGCACCCCGGAGAAGGCACCCTGCCCCTGCGGCACACCCGTGACATGCTCTACTACCTACTGTCTCCTGCTGGCAAGCATCAGGATAGGGTCGAGAGTGTGGATCATTTGTTGAAGATTTATGATACGCTGTTGAAGCATCCAGACGCTTTCTTGGATGAAGAGGTTTGTAGAGTCCTTCTTATTGCAGCTATGATGCTGTAACCGAAGAGTCTTCTTTATGGAAGTGCATCCTCCCCTAGAATAGGGAGCGACGAGATTTGTTGAAGATATATGACACGCTGTTAAGGCATCCGGTCGATTTCTTGGATGAAGAGGTTTATAGAATCGGAAGGGTGGAGCTATGCTTTTTGAAACTACGCACAATCATCCTAAAAAAATTGAATTTGCATTTTATAAATCTGTAGGCGCACCATACAGTTTAGAGAAAAATTATGATTGGAAACTCTAGAATTTATTTGCTAGCTATACAAAACAATATTCTGTCATTTTCTTTCTAGAAAATCTACGATCTCCAAAATGCGGTGGCTGACACGGCCGGCATGAAGGACCACCTTGACGTCCACCTCCACGAGTTCACCGTGAAGAGCAAGCCAGCGCGAGCCGAGCGCGCAGCCCACTTCGCGCTGCGCACCAGCGTCGCCGGCGCCGAAGAGTGGCTGCCGGGCTCGGTCGGCGTGGAGCTTATCGCGAGGACAGGCAACGCCACCATCGTCGCAGTGCAGTATCACAATCTAGCGGCGAGGCTGCCATCACTGAGAAGGTCTATTGAGTTCAAGTGAGTGCCGTAGTTATGATAATAAAGTGTTCATTCTGCATTACAGACCAGGACAAACTAGATGGAAGGAGAAGAGGAAGGATGCCCAGCAATAGGATGATGCAGGCTAGGCAAGACAATAACTTTGCATTCCTATTTATTTATTTATTTTATAGCTGTTATAATTATTTTCCCTTGATTCTATTTTGATAAGTTTTTAAACATAAAACTTTCTTTTCACTTGTGTTTTAATATTTAGTTATTTATGATTTCAATATCCTATCTACTGCGTGATGCAGTGAGTCATCTTCCAGGTCCGGTCGAGAGATGGAGTACCTCCTGGCGTCGCAGCAGATCCAAGTGTGGGCGAGTGGAGTCGGCGCGGACACAACACTACCGCATACTGTCACGCTGCTGTTCACGCATGTCAACAACTACAGCGCTGTTGGTGAGTTAATAGCATGCTGCAGTGAGTCGTCTCTCAGGAGTGGTCGAGTTTCGCAGCAGATCCAAGTGTGGGCGAGTGGAGTCGGCGCGGACACGACGCTGCCGCATACTGTCACGCTGCTGTTCACGCATGTCAACAACTACAGCGCTGTTGGTGAGTTAATAGCATGCTGCAGTGAGTCGTCTCTCAGGAGTGGTCGAGTTTCGCAGCAGATCCAAGTGTGGGCGAGTGGAGTCGGCGCGGACACGACGCTGCCGCATACTGTCACGCTGCTGTTCACGCATGTCAACAACTACAGCGCTGTTGGTGAGTTAATAGCATGCTGCAGTGAGTCGTCTCTCAGGAGTGGTCGAGTTTCGCAGCAGATCCAAGTGTGGGCGAGCGGAGTCGGCGCGGACACGACGCTGCCGCATACTGTCACGCTGCTGAACAGCAGCGTGAACACGCATGTCAACAACTACAGCGCTGTTGGTAAGTTTTGTCTTGCGGCCACCAAATGTCAAGATGGGAATGGGAAGAAAAACTTGGATCTAAGTACCATATGGACAAGAACGCTTTACTAAAGACAAAGCCAGGGGCAGCCACAATTTACCGGTAAGTAAACCTTTCTCTCTCAACCTGTCAAAGCTGTTTTAATCTACCGATTACACCGAAAAATGCTGAGCTCACTTTGTTCACAATATGTAAATTTTGTTTTGACTGGCAGAGTTCTCACATTTGAACGTGAAGCGTGTAGGTAATACAAACATGACGCAACTGCGGCTTTCACTGTCTGACTGACTAAATACTATTCTTTCCCATCAGCCTCAAAGCTAGCATGCGGCCTGCGGACCCCAGCCGACCCTCGTTCATGGAGCAGCAAGGCATGCGAGGTGCGTGTCCCAGAGCCGACACATGTGGCGTGCAGGTGCCGCGGGCTGGGCACCTACGCGCTCTTTACCGTCGCCAGGTCTACTCTGGTAAGTTACATACAGGATGCGTTTTAGTTTCCTGTCAACGTCAATGCTGGTCTTATATGGTCACTGCATTCATAAATTGTATTGGCCACTATTGGCCAACCCAAAAGGCGAATTGAATCATAACTTGAATTGAATTTGGGTTTAAATTTTATTCCAGACGGACACAGAAAAAGACCTTCGCGGCATAGTAAAGATCACGGTTGGCTTGGGCGGCGCGATGTGCCTGGCAGCAGCAGCTTTGCAGCTGTTGGCGCTGGTGCCGGGCAGCAAACCCAGGCTGCCGGTGCTGCTGAAGGCGGCCACTGCTGGAACTCACTCTGCTGCACTGCTGGCACTCTTGGAGTGTGACACACGACAGGTAAAAAGAACTCCACGATATATTGAAGATCGCGGTTGGATTCGGATTGCGGCTGCGGTGCTTTAGCTGCTGGCGCTGGTACCGGGTAGAAAGCCCAGGCTTTTCACACATACATTCTGCTGAGCATGAAACAGAACAGGTACTTAAGTTAAATACCTGACATAGCGAAGATCACAGTAGATTTAGGTGGTACGATGTGTCTGGCAGCTACAGCATTACAACTGCTGGCGCTAGTGCCGGGCGGCAAGCCCAGCCTACCGCTGCTGCTGGTGAACAAATTCTGTTGCATTGTTGACGCTCTTGGAGCATGAAACACAACAGGTAAGTTAAATACCTGACATAGCTGGTGAACAAATTCTGCTGCATTGTTGGGGCTCTTGCAGTGTAATACACAACAGGTAAGCGTGATGACGATGATGTGTTAAATAACCTCCTGAAATCTACTGAAGACTACTGTCCAATACTGAACATGCGACTTGAGGATGTTCTAGTGATTGATAAGAAACAACCCCCCAAAAGTTGTGCCTCACCAACCCTTAGTTTACCTGCGCACACCATGTCCTCTGGATTTCTCAAAGGTTGACTGGGAGAGATCCCTTCATGGGATAAGTCCGCCTTTGTGCCTTACCTTTTCTGTTATTTATGTTTTTTGTGATTTATTCCGGAATTTCCAGTACTGGTTACTAGCAATATTCCCGCCTATAATGGTGTATTCTGTGTCAGGAGGTGGCTTGTCCGGGAGGCGTAGGCTGGGTTTGCGCGGCGTGCTGGTGCGCGGGTTGCGCGGCATTGTGTGCGCAGCCGCTCATACTGCAGGCCGAGCTAGCGGGAAGGAAGCAGAAAGCGCCGTCTGTAGGACTACTTGCAGGTGAGTGACACATCCTGAAATATTTGCACTGAATTTAAGATGACTTTTTTTTATTAAGTATGGGTTTGCTCTTGACTCTAGTCTAGGTCGTAGGACAGAGGCAGAGTCTAAGATGGAGCGAGCTCACCCAGAAGAAGCCTCTTCACTCTTACTTTGAAGAGATTCGGGTTGTATGCGTTTGGAAACACAGACGCAGGTAGTGAGTTCCACTCTTTAGCAGTGCGCATTATAAATGATGACTGGAAGCGCTTAGTCCGAATTGGTGGAATTGCAACCTTTATATACCAAGAGATGGCGTATCAATTTGGTGAGAAGGCTTCTGCATCATAGCATGGAACATAATAGTGTCTCATTTTATATTGGTATCACCCAGCGCTCAGCGTTACCTGAGCTCCATTACAAAAATGACGGAACTGGAGCTTTGCTCTGTGGTCCGCCTTACCGCTTGCAGTGGTAGCGTTTACAGAAGCTCATACAATATAACTTTTTTAGCAACTGCGCAGCTTGCAGTGTGCCAACACCTGCAGGGTTTTAGCTAACTACAAACTATAACAGTCACAACAGTCCACTGCTGGACATGGGCCTTCCCCTATTAGGAGGGTATTTGCCATACTTACCACGCTTGGCAGGCGGGTTCTCGAGCGCAGTGCATGGTGTTGCTGCCACTTCCCTGAATACATCCTATAGCCGATTTTAGGACACTCACGGGTTGATATGGGGTTGTTGTATTCTTAAGTGTGCGGGGTTGTGTTCACTATTCACTAAGGGATGATTGAATAATAAGTCCGGGATATATACATATACTATCTATATTGTGACGTCACACGAATATATAGGGCTATGTAACCTGCCGTCGCGTCCGGTGGTTAGGGAGTGACTGCCTATGCTTGGGAACACATGGCTATTTTGCTAACTACATACAAAGTTGCAATACAATGTCGCTACTTTTTAGCTTAATGTTTGGTTAATGCAGGAGTGTGCACGCTGTGCTGGCTGACGGCGCGGCTGTGGGGCGGCGCGCCGCTGCAGCTAGGCGCGGCGGCGCAGGCAGTCTGCGCTGCTGGTTGTGCGCTGCTGTCAGTGCTATGCCTCGCGCTCGCCATCACGGCAGCATTGCGGCTGAGGACCGTCACGCATAAAGTGCCCGCTGAGAGGCGGAACTATCTCAAAGACAGGTTACTATGATGGAGATAACAAAAAACTACATTTAAGGTCCTATAATTTTTTTGCAAATATTTCTACGGTGAGTTCTGCTCGTAAAACTAAACTACTTTCCCCTAGAAACAAAAAATAAATGTAAAAAAAAAAACATTTTTGTATGGGTGGTCAAATTTATTTTTCTTACTTTGAGAAAAGTGGTTCTGTGTCACGATGTAACGCACCCTAAAAGTATTTCCAAGTACCTTATATTTTTGCATCGTTCTTCATCCATGTTCGCTTCATGCACCATTGGCTATATAGGTAATTAGTCTATGACAAATTAACACAGACTGTTGAAGAGTTTTCTTACATATTCATTTGTTATTTTCAGGAGTCGCGTAGTGCGGCATACCTTAGTGCTGTTGATGACAACTTCAGCGGCGCAGGCGGCGGGCATTGCGTACGCGCAGCCGGGCGAACGACAAATATCACATGTGGCTGCGTTGGGAGTTGCCGCCTTAGCCAATGTAAGTGTCATACTCTGTGCCACTGCGAGAAGCGGTACGGATCAGTCAAGTGGTTAAACGCACGCATTATGAAGTGCCTGTAAGAGCCCCTTTAGACCCAACACTCCGTTAAGCGGGTAGCACGCGCGGCGAGCCCGCGCATTATGACATTATTATCTGTCCGAATTAAGAAGGCGCATCGAGCCTAAGTAGCTGTAATACAGCTAGGTGTCGTGTTTAACGGGTTGTACTTACCGCGCCCGCGCCGCGTGTTGGCGGACCCGCGACACACAGTGATGCTCTTGTATTTTGCCGAATCTAGCCCGCTCGACACAGCGTTGGCGCTTACCCTCGTGTAGATTGCGTTGCGACTCCAGCAGCCCCAGCCTAGGCAACACATGCATGCAAGCGTTCATACACAAACCTGTCGACACACTCTGAATGCGCATGTAGAAACAATTTATTTTATTTATTTAACCGTTTATTGTACACAATATAACACAAAGGACATAACATTAAGAACAATACACAACAGGTCAGCTTATTTCTAAAAGAAATCTCTTAGAGCAGACCTAGGGTAGTGAGAAGGCATAAAGGAGGCAGTTGACGTGTACAACTTACTTAGTAAGAAAAAACAATGCTTTCGTTGATGGCTGATGTATGCTCCAGGGTCTCGCGATGTTAATATGCTACGTGATCCGCGACGACGAGTGTCTGCAGTCGGCGCGGCGAGTGCTCTCCCTACCGAACAACAGAGACTGGCAGGACTCGCCCCATGGGGATACCTCACTTAGCTGTAAGTATTCTACCAAGAAACCGCTAAATTCAGCAATAAAATAACTGTTTTCTTTTAACCACAGCTCTGAACATTCTTTGTACACAATGTCACTCGATGCAATATCTCAGGTTTCACTTACAGAACAGTCTCTGTAATCTTGGAGTATAGGTACCGCATGTTACATTATGTCGTCCAACAAAGGAGTATAAAAAGGTTTAAAAGGGTTAAACTTGGGGACTATTTCTCCTTCATACATTATATGCACACTCTCTGTTAACTAGTTACTTCTTTAATTTGTAACGAGGCTGGTTGTAATACTTGTAATCTTGCTTCTACTTTTTTTTTACTGGGCCGATGGCGTAGCGGATAGAACACCTGCCTGCTACGCCGAGGGTCGTGGGTTCGATTTCGATCCCCACAAGACACAAATATTTGTTAAATCATTTTCAGATATTTGTGTTTAGTCTGGGTGTTTCTATGTATAATATGTATATATTTACAACAAAAAAAAGTATATAAGTATTAATATCAACTATCTAGTTCCCATAGTACAAACTTTGCTTAGTTTGGGGCTAGATGGCGCTGTGTGAATTGTCCAGGATATTTATTATTTATTTACTTACAATGTGTTTTCTCGTGCAGTATACATAGCGCAAGGCGGCGAGGTAGAGAGCAAGGGCGGAGTAGTAGAGTCATCCTCGTCGCGTGTATCGCCGGTCGCGTCCTACTGGCGCGCGCCAGTGCTCGACCATCATAGCCCACACACCGTCATAAGGTAAACCCGGTATGCGATTTAGTTTTCTGTTATAATTTTATTAAATACTGTATCATAGCAATATGTAGTCCCCATATAGAGACAGGCAGTATATAAATTCTTACGGAAAACTGTTATTTTAAAATGAACAACATTCTTTGTTAACTTGCAGACGAGTCTCAACGCCAGACAGTCGAGCAGACATCGTGCGGTGCGTGGAGTACGCGGACTCCCTGCCACGATCCAAGCGCCACGAGCCGCGCCACGTGACCACCACGTGCGACCTCATCAACCACCACGCCGCGCGCCCGCCGCGAGGCGAGTACATGGCGCGGGTATGCCTCGAACTAGGCGTAATCGACACCTCCCCCCCGCGACACCAACCCCTCCCCGCGCCCACCGCGCCCCTCCTCACATACTCCATCGGGTTCGAACCGTACGACAAACGCTTCGACTTCGAAACACCCAAAGAGAACTGCTCCATATGCGTCCAGTCCAACCCGGACGTTTCCAAAATCCAAACACCCATCAAAAGCTGCTTGAAGAAAACTAAAGCTGATCTAACTAGTAGTATATCTCTGCCGTCCATGGAAGTGATCGCAGACGAACCGAAGAAGTCTGACATCGAGCAAGTGAATCGAGAGTGGAAGAAGGCGTACGACTCTCCACAAGAGACGGACAAAATGCTCAACAAAATATCCAGTGATCTAGACTTCCTTTTGAACAGGACTCAAGAACCAAGTGCACATGTGTTAGAACAGATAGATGAAGCGCCCACTTAGGTAAAAGTAAACTAAACTATAGACAAACAAATAAAATGGAATCAGGGGTGCAAGTGTAACATGCCATTTAGATAAAATATGTTAATAATTTGTCTGATAGTGAAGTTTTTAGATTAATTAAATATTTTTATCAACTCCTGTACATAACTTTAAGATTGTTAAGAACTATTATTGAATACGATTTTGTTGTGATCCAGTTACCAAATAATAGTCAAATTGTAAATTATATAATAAGTGAAATTAATTTTATCAGAATGTGATATATTGTATCCCAAATTTTGTTAATGAAATGTGATATCTACTAAGTTTTTAATAAGTACTTAATCTTTGCGTTACCTGATCATTACTTTTAAGTATCTTTTAGCCTAATTTTATAATAATTAATACAATTATAATGTTACAGCCAAACACTCACAATATGAAAAGAACTTATAAGAAATCTGTTTAAAATTGTAAATACAAGTTGATGTAAATATTATGTAAATACGTTTCAAGTAAAGTAAATTCTGAACGAAAATTATTATTTACGTTAATCTAGGGACAATATTATATTTTTATTTACAATAAATTTTTACAATTTAACTATGGTCTTTTATATTTATATTCTTTTATATTATTTTGATACAAAGTTCATAATTGAAAGTCATATTTGCAACGTTTGATAAAATATCGTTTATTAAAGCTCAACTAGCATGAATAAACATAAAATAATAAATCTATGGTTTAAATAAAGCAAAGCAAAATTAACATAATAAATTGTTCGATAGCTACATTTTGTGTAACTACATTTCGATTACAAATAGCTCACAAATAAGAAGTGCACAATCACAAAGATACTCATGAAGGAGCAATAATATCATTGATTTAGGAAAAACAATGCATAATCAAAAACACTTCATTAACGATTTAGTGAATGTAGCAATTCTTATTTGTAAGATTTGATTATCTTCGCAAAGATCACACTAAGAGTTCATAATATTATGAAATAGTTCAAACATATATAAAAGCCGCCTTAGATGAGTAGATAAGTTCCACTTTGTTATTTACATAAATGGATAGCATAGATGAAATTAGACCAATTTTGTTACAAGGAGCTGGCCTGACACTAAGAAAAAAAATTATACTTTTTATTTCCCAGTAATATTTCGACCAGACTAGTTTTGTTTCAAAAACCTGCTCATTCTACTTTTGCAAATCTTACTCTAAAACTGTAAATATTTCAGTTGAAATTTTTTATTTTTGGACTACAGTCACAGAATAACCAATAATAGTGCTACTTCAACAAAATTACGTAAGTGGCATGTCAGAGGCCTACAAGAAGAAGTCAGCCTTAGAAAAACTCTGACACCAGGGTTCATCCGGTCGATCCTCGCCTCTGTGTCCCACACAAAAAAGAACAAGATTAGGAAAATATGAAAAGAAGTTTTGAACTCGAAGCGTAAACTTAGCTACACTGTAGTTACATCACATTTTAACATTTATATCATACGACTTAGTTATTATTAATTTATATTAATAATACTTGATATATATAAAATACATCTAATATTTAAACACAATGTACACATATTATTATATTCACACAACACCATACAGAGGAATTGTGCTTAATATAGTTTAAAATTATGCCTAGTTAATGTTCACATCTATATAAAAATCTATCTAGTAATCAGAAGTTTCGAAATTATAACACCTTACAAAGAACCTTACAAATTTTTATAATTTTATGTTCTTTTTAAAATCAACATGGTTGACGATACATATTTATGTACTCAACAATTTATGTACATCATATGAATAAATAAATCAATTATGCGGCAATTTAAGATGTAGTAGCACCAGAACCTAAAATTACAACTAATATTTAGTTGCATTTACATTTTCCATTAATTTGTTATAACTATTGAAGACTGTTCACGGAAATTCTGGATCTTATAAATACCGACTGTTTGGTAAACTGAAGCTCAAAATTACAATGCAATATCTGAACTAAAAAACTATTCCATGACATGCTTAAACGTTCAGAATTTCAAAACTCTAAAACAAGCTTGAAAAAGGATTTTTTTTAAACTAGACAAACAACATTTTTGTCTTGTTTAGAAAGGTATAAATATTCAGCTTTATTGCATAAAATAAATAACATTTCATAAAATTACATAAACATTATAATTATTCCCGTGTGATGCCGGCCTAGAATTTCCCGTGTGATGCCGGCCTAGAATAGCATCACCCCATTTCTTACCCATGGGTGTCGTAAGAGCCGACTAAGGGAATCGAGGGATGTGTATTACAATTTTAGGCGATGGGCTGACATCCTGTCACTATAGTGATACACAGTTATCTGATTGACCCTCAAGCTTTTGTCAGACGTGGTGTTAATATCCGTTTTACGGCCGTTAACGCTCTGCCTACCCCGTAAGGGATATGGGCGTGATTTATGTATGTATGTATTATAATTATTTATAAAATTAAATTTTAGTTTAGTTTTCATTCATAAAGTATATTGCAGAATCGCAAAATCAGAGTTAAATACTGCACATAATTTTGAGCTATGTTAGCTAGTCTAAAGCTACGCTACATTAGTAACAAGCAACGCATTTGGTATTTATCACAAGGCACTGACATCTTAAAACGACACACTGCGTACTACATGAGGGAGAAACCAAATATTAGGTTAATTGTAATGGTAGTTTTTAGAAAACTTGCAAATTTTTTAAGCGCGGGCAGGATTTGAACCTGCAACTTTCGCCATGTAACTTTCGCCGTGTAATAATGGCCTCGATTCGTGCGTACACTTTGCTAAGCTAATTTGTAGTTGGTTATGTCACTTTTTAAAAATCTTACTGCTGTCGCCAGGCTAAACTGTGATAGTTAGACAAATGAAATTATCACAGATGATGATGACCTGTTGCCGCTATATAGCAACAAAATATACAAAAAGAAAGCAAGGGGGCTCCCATACAAAAAACATGTTATTTTTGTTCATTCTTGTAGATAAACATTGAAACGAACGCTGTAACTCATGAACCGTGATAGTAAGACTGTTGAAATTTTCACAGATTATATATTTCTGTTGTCCCTATAACAACAGATACTCGAAAAAGTATAAAAAATAAATATTTAGGAGAGCTCCCATACAACAAAGGTGATATTTTGCTAATTTTCTTGCTAATAGTACAGAACCCTTCATGCGCGAGTCTTACTCGCACTTGGCAGATTTTTTAAGAAAGCGACAGGAACAGTACAGAATACTTTTAAAAAACGTACCGCTAGAATCGAGCGCCAATTCGAAGGTAAAAGATACACGTTTTAAACATAACTTTTTTTTGGAAATAATTTTTGATTTTAACAGTTTATCATCTATTTATGTGAACGTTATTTGGTATCTATTACGGGTACATACGGTTCCATTCATTTGAGACATAATTTCATAAAATAATTACCTAAATCTATAAGTATATCGGTTGTTAAATGACAGCATTTTACCTACCAATAAAATGCTTATTAAACTACTTACCTTCCTTATAGCCTTACTTATAGAGATAGAGATCTTTCTTTGCAGCGATTGGTCGCACTTATCTGTTCCAAAGCTGTGTGATTGGTTACGTATGCCCCCACACCCCACCCCACTCCGACACGGCAGGGCGGGGCGAGTCGGCCCGCTTGGCTTCATTGCGTCTCATAATAATTTTCTAATTAGAATATTATTACTACAAAATACACCAGGCAGAATTAAAAATTTAAGGCTATAAGGAAGGTAAGTAGTTTAATAAGCATTTTATTGGTAGGTAAAATGCTGTCATTAAACCACTGTACGTTCCTTATAGCCTTACTTATAGAGACATGTTTGATATCGCCTGGAGGAGTGGGAGCTATCGCCAATGTGAAAAACTATAAATAGAAACAGGTATTATTATTCTTTAAAAAAGAAAAATGAATTTCTTTATCAACAATAATGATTTTGATCCACTATACTGAAAATTTATTAATATTGTATTTATTAAAAAATACTGTAATATCATAAACTCACCCTTAAATGACGATAAAATATAATAAATTATAATGAAAATGTAATTCAAAACCTCTTGTACTATATTATGGCATTCTAGGTAAGCATAATAGAATGATGAAAATGATGCATTTGTAACATGCCATTTATAATGTCTTTGAAAAACTTTACCTCGTATTTAATAAAAAATGCACATAATATAGTTATTCATTATGTAAGTCTCAATACGTTTTGATAAGATAGAAAGTACGCGGAAATTCATCTGAAAGTTTCCGAACAGTAAACAGAAAATTTCAAAAAAAATATTTGAAAAACTCAATAGCCAAAATAGTAAAATATAAAAATATTGAACCTTTAGTTAGAGGTAAATACGCATTGCAGGTCGTTTTTATAAAACCTTTTAAATATCTATTTACTTACATAGTAAATAAATAGCTCTTTTACACAGAAAAACATAGCTTACATATTGTAATTGTGCTTGATCACTCAAGCTATAGGTAATGTAATAAGTAGCTTAAATTTTCCTACTATAAGGTCAACACTACTGTTTAAGATATGCATTGACCTAAACGGGCTTAAGCAGGTAAATCAAAAAACCTGGCCAAACAACTACCTAGTTTCCCAGGAGAATAAAAGGCATATAAATTTGTTATCAAATCATACCTTCATATGATTTTTTAAATATGATTCATTTGGGCTTGCCAATACATAATGATCAATAACTAACCTTGTTTACTTTGTCGGAGTAACGGTCAAGCTTTATTTAAAACATCACTCGGGCCTCTGAATAAACTATATTGTATATAATAATATAGTTAATTAATATCTTGGTAAATCTACCTAAACTTGATATAATAAAAGAGGCGATTATTGAAATTGTTTTCTGCCATAACTACCTCTGACCGTCCCATGCAAAGCCCAGATCTCTGTTTAAAACTTGAAAAGGGCACAAATTTGCTTTAATTTTATGTACAATCAAAAACGAGCTAGCTATAAAAGAATATGAGCTAAAGTTTAAATTATAAGAATTTTATCATTTTGTTAACCGCTTACCTACGGAGAAAATTTAATCCGAAGGTACGTCGGTAAACGACGTTATTGTCTATTAGACAGTACAAACATTGCAACATTGCAAATTAATTGTGGAAGCCTAGATCTTACGTGGGTCACCGTACAAATATTATATATCATTATGATCACCGTTGGTAAAATATACTAGCTATTGAACGTAGTAGGTAGTTCCCAATATAATTCTCGCTAGGTTCTGAAAATATCTTACTTGATAGGCAAACTATTTGCCTAGTACGTAGGTACATTCAAGCATTTTTTAACAACGTCTTGTGCTCGACATTCAGAGCAAATATATTGGAACAACGGTATTATTATTTTAGGCTGACGTCTTACGATAGGCAATTATGTTCACTATCGTACGTTTCTAACAACCATCTAACAATGTTATACACAGGAGAAGATACTCGTGTTTCAAACCCAAACAAGGCAGACAGGGCACTTACACAAATATCAATTAGCAAAAGTACCCTCTGATTGTAACCTTTTGTATATTTATTTAAAATACCCACATAGACTGTGGGTACTTGTTGTTTACTTGCCCAAAAGCTTTCATTCATTATCGAAAAAGTAGGTGTAGTAAGCATGACTACACTTGAGGAAATAAAAACTTAATATCGTCTGGGACAGTGTCGCATTATTGCTATTTGCCACTATCGCTCTTAAACTTTTCATCTCTAGAGGAGGTTGTTATACATATTACGCCATATGCATTTCATTCATAACATTTCAGGTAATATGAAAGCACCTGAAAAATATATCATGAACTTTTCATCTCTAGTGGAGGTTGTTATACAAATTACGTAATATGCATTTCATTCATAATATTTCGGGCAATATAAACGCACCTGAAGAAAATATCATGTTCAAGATCAAGGCACTCGAGTAGGTAACACAAAATTTGGCATATACCAAATAGGTATATATTACATCACTCGCCTTAGCAGCTAGACAACCTTCCACTAGTTTTGATGTTATACAGCTTGATATAGCAGAATTAACAATAGGGTGTACCTAGCTCCCAAGTTGCAACATGCTGGAATAAGTAAATTACCTACATACATCTCCACCTCACGAAATTTACTCCGTACACTCAATGCACGATGAATTAAAAAGTAAAAATTATTATAGTTTCGGTGTGAGATCTATTAAATGGGTAGGTCTTCATTATTTACTTATCCATTTTGAGATGAGGCCATTACAAAAGGCCGTTTTCTCTCCCCACATTTGTCTGTTTCCATGTTGCTAAGAAAAACGTAGGACTATTTTAGGACAACTCTGCACTTAGAGAGCTTAGATTGTACACATTCCCTTCCGTGATTGATGCCAGAATCATAGCGAGTATTTAACGTAGGTACTCTTACGCCACTTTTTGATCATAGTTCAAAGAAGTAAACAAATGACAAGCGTGAGGGATCTCCCTCAGAAATGCGTTAGCACTACGAGGTCTGTGATAGCATAGAAATAGAAGTGAATTATTGCTACTGAGGACAGTGAGCAAGGGAAAAATTTATAAATTCAGTCGTTTTCACAGTTACCTAATAAATCAATATGTTTCTCATTTTCTTACTGCGTGGCCTCGGTAGGCCATTGAAATGATCATAAAGGAAAACTGTTTCAGACTTAAACCGTCTATAAATTTTCCTTAACCTGCGAGAATTTAGACTCGGCAGTAACGGTTACTAGGATGGGACTGAATGCGGTGAATCTACGACAAATATGTCTTCTGCTTAAGAATCATTGTAAAACGTTAGACAGCTCTCTAACTTTGAACTTTATTCCGAGTAGATAAAGTTCATACTTACGTAGTAATATTGTTCCCTGTACTTTCTATTAGCCAAGACTTTTTCGGGTTAGGATGTTATATTTGAAACATTTTTCAAACATTTAAGTAGGTATATTTTGCCTACAGATAGCCTATTTTGCAAATTCTCAGTGGAATCTAGCTATCGTTATTTGAAAGCGTAAGCTCATGGAACTAAAAGAGGGGGACCTTATGAACGCGTGCAAGGTAAAAATATTTTCAAATTAACATCTTAGGAATCCCCTCGCGTTCTATTTTCTAATACGCTCGAGGTAACACATGTGTCAGACAGTAAACTCCTTGTACTCAAGTCTGTAACACACCTTTCGAAGCTTTTATTTCTTAAATATATTTTAATACTTAACCTTAACCGTGTTAGGTAGGTATAAAATTATGGAAACTTGGCTAATTTTATACCACATGCAGGATTCGAACCTGCGCGCTTCACTATCAATACTAGTGCTACACACTACCCTTCGCTACAATTGCTTTATCTCATCGCAGGCGGTGGACCGGACGATGTACTTTCAGATAAGACAAAATTTAACGAGGGCATTTCACTGTCACGTTAGAAGACAAATAAGCATAGAAGTAAAGAAAGACTGCTTTACTTTGATCAGACAAAAGCAAATCATGCATGTGCCGGATGCCATCAAAACTTTTGGAAGTTTGATAAAAAGGTAGGTAGGTACCAAAAGTAATACCTATACTTAAAGCAATAACGTTTTATCAAAGGTGCTGGCCGACTCTTTCTGCACGAGGTATTAAAAATATATTGGTGGGTACATTTCGAAACTTTGGCTCCACGAGGACCCAGTTCTTTGAGTTGCATATCGTACCGAAACCCACAACACAAATACTTTTTAGTACTTGTTAGTATTTTTGGCAATATTTGCATCTAAACCGTCTATAATGCATGGAATTTGTATCGCATGTCGATTCATTAATTCGTCAAGTATACGAAAGGCTCGAGGACGGAATTTCAGGCCCTGCAAGTGCAAGCGAGGGCATTCTGCATGACATCAAAAGGTACAACCCCTGCGCGGGGATGTAGGAGTCTAAGGACACGTCATGCGCTGACGGCCTAATGAACTCCTGATGATGTTATAAAATAGGGTATACCTTGCGTTGCGCAGAGGTAGCTTATAAAACCGACGAAATGTAGCTTGGTTTGTGCTGCCATTTCATATCATAGCAATCAACTAGAATTTATATTTTCTGCAATTTATTCTAGGTACAACGAAAAGATCCTTGAGGAGTTCTTATTACTCTATTTTATAAGACGTTCTACGGACTTGGACTTCCGTAAACTTTCTTATTACTAAGAGCATTTCACAGGGTCATGGCGGCCCCCTTTTAAAATAAAAATTGTCGCTGTTCGACTTATTTATTTAAAGAACTTTGAAGGTATCCGAACAATACCTACAGATCACGTATTTGATGCGTTACTTGAATAACACGTTGCTACGTGAAAGGAGCATCTGTATACCATTACTAGCTCCAGTAAACGACATAAAAATGTATTTATGTCCAAATAACAATTTACAAAAACACGTGTAAAAATAAAATAATCATTCACAAATGAAAATCCATAAATCAATCAGGCACATTAATGAAAAACGTGCACGGGGGATATGTAGAAACTAGTTCGACGGGATAGTAACCTATAAATAGAAAAAAGGTATTACTTCTCTCGAGGAATACCTACCTATCAGTTCAAGGTAACTAGTTTAAAAACCTGCGAGGGATGAACATTTATATGGAAAATCTTAAAATAATGCCACTCAAAGCTTGTGCGAAGTGCACTATGATTATTGGATTTTCATTTGATCGTTCGTAAAGAATCGAACGAATTAATTACTTCGATAGCAACCAAATTTCTATTAACACACTTTGCTTATTTATTTGGGATCATTATTCTTGACAAATAATTCCCATAAATTATTAACTATATTGTTCACAGAATTCGGATCGCCAGGAACAATTTATTTATTCGTAAACGGTCTTGACAGATTTCAATAATAATTTATTAAAATTGTAAGAAATTGCAAAGTTGTGTCCGACGGAAAACCGCCTTCAGAAATTTGATTTGCCACATGCATAATAAAATATAAAGGACTTACCCAGTTTATACACACACTGATTTTAAAATTTATTTAAATAGGAACAATTAAATCATTAAATTTATTTATTTAAAAAACGAACGGTGCAAAACCGTTAAAATTGTAAGAAAATAATTTTTCAAAGTTTAAAATTTAAAACTTTATCGAAATTTAAAAAATTATTTTCTGAGCGCGACCGCTCACTGCGAAAGAAAAATCGCCAATGAAGCCAAGCGGGCCGACTCGCCCCGCCCTGCCGTGTCGGAGTGGGGTGGGGTGTGGGGGCATACGTAACCAATCACACAGCTTTGGAACAGATAAGTGCGACCAATCGCTGCAAAGAAAGATCTCTATCTCTATAAGTAAGGCTATAAGGAACGTACAGTGGTTTAATGTTTAATTATTTAATTTATTGTTTATATTGCTGCCAATATAGACCAGATAATGTTTCTTATTTTTATTATAATACTTTTGGAGACAAGAAAACGAATTGCAGACTACAAAATACAAGCAACATTTATTATTTTGTATAAAATATTATTAAATTTAAGCTCAACATCTATTTATTTATATTCTTTTACAACGATTTAGTGCCTCTCTTAATATACACGATATATTATTTTCGTCTTAATTAATGTTATAATTTATAGAATATTTATATTACAATCCCTTATTACAAGACTGACTGAGACACTAGCTACGATTCTGGCCGAAACACTAGATTTTTGCTTTAGTTTTACAACAAAATAGATTTGAATAACGACTTTAAAAAATACCCTCCAACTTTTTTTTTATAACTTACTTTAGCTGACAGTCAAAATAGTTCAAACCGATTTACATATATTTTTTACATTGTTTATATTCTAAAGTAAATACTGATCAAGTAGATTTTACTAATTAATATTATATGCTTCTGCCAGAATCGGGGTCATTTGGCTTTGGGCAAGTAGAATATTTAAAAAACACATTTAACTTACAACAACAAAAGTTATTTCATAATTTGGAATTTCTTGGTTTTGTAAATATCGATTACAAACGCGGAAATCTATTTGCAGGTGAAACAGTATAACAAAATTGTAAGCAACGGGCGAGTTAACATGTTACCTGTTTTTACCATGGTATAAACTGGTAATTTACAATACTTCACAATTTTACCCATATAACTTTTTAGCCGGCCAAGCCAAGACATGTTCAACATACACCGTGTTATTACAAAAAAGTTAGACGCGCTTTTAGGCAGTGTTTAAAATATTTAACTACACGATTTAACGCTGTCAAAAAGCTTAAACCTAGTCTAACTTTTTTTAAACAAGACTGATAATATACACACTATGAATACGATTATTGGTAATTCACACTGCGTGTTGAAAACTGCTGCCAACTAGTTTGACTATTGTCAAACTTACAGTGAACGCATTCAAAAAATTCCAAAAAACTTTTGACAAATGTTTTTAATACGCACTGTGGTAGTATGTTTAAACGGACATAGGGCTGCCGCATGCCATTAACCGTTTGCTCGAGCACTTTTAAATAGAAATCCGAAAATGAACTATACCAATAATAATTAATTTTTGAAATCAAAAGGCTGATGGTGTACGGCGGCGCTAAGACGGTATACTGGGTGTAAGGGACGGTGTACCGACAACTTTACAGGCATGATCAGATCAATAATTTATGGAGCCTATGTTAGTAAAAAATAAAAAAAGGATAAAAAAAGCGACCCTCCTTGTCATACAAAATTCCTCTCAGCTAACTTAATTTCTATGAAAACTCAAAAATAAGTTTTTGTTTTCCAATATAGGCTCCATAGTAAAAGTTGTTCAGTTTCATACATACACATATCACGCCAATAATCCCTTGCGGGGTAGGTAGAGCATAAACGGCCGCAAAAAACGGACATTTACGCCACGTCTGACAAATATTTGAGGGTCATTCGTAAAATTGTGTATCGCCATAGTGACAGGTTGTCAGCCCATCGCCTAAAATTGCAATACAAACCCTCGAGTCCCTTAATCGCCTCTTACGACACCCATGGGAAAGAAATGGGGTGATGCTATTCTAAGCCAGCCTCAAACGGCACAGTTCAGTTACTTGGTCTAATCAATCCTGTAAAGTTTACGGTACACGGTACCTTACACCCCTGTCTAATATACATTAGCTTGGACGACTAACTAGTACGACTACTAGTTTCAGTATTTTCACGAAACTTTTAATTCTTGAAACAGATCATAGTTTATGTTAGAGTTCAACAAGGGTTATTATCTAATATCACTTCCCGTGACCACGTAATGGACAGTCGACTCACCGCACAGGGATCGTGGTCTGGAGTAGAGGAGGGGTGATCCTGGACACGGCGGCCATTTTGGATTGTGACGTCACACGGCTGGGCCGAGCTCACGTGAACCGCGCATATCTGGAACATGGGGAAAGGAAAGATTGTTAGTGGAAAATATAATTATAATATGCCCATTCAGAGTGTACTGCATTATTTTTAAGGGTGAACCTGCCCATGAAAGTCGATAGCTTTCCTTAAGCCTGCGCCGAGCGAAATCCGACCGTCCAGTGGCGGATGGATTTTAAATCACTAAAGCATTTTAGTGATTTCAAAGACGCATAACAATGTAAATGTAATGTACCTTAAAATAAACTATCGTAGAGGGCAACAATTTGTCTGTTTTAGATTTTGAATGCTTGTTCTAGATTTTATGAAATTGAAAAAAAACAGATGAGGGCGCCACTAAATGGACGGTCGGCGCCGCCTTAAGGAATTTAGGACAAAATTTGAAAAATGAGTCGAATGGTCGATGGATGGGATCATTTCTTTTTCGGTTAACAGGCGATTTCGGTTAATAGACTATAGACTGAAATTTGAAAGTTGGATATGTATCAACTTTTGTTTTTCAGGAGGAATCGAACTCGACAAATACTCCACTGGCTCAACCTAATTTCTAAATCGGTGGGCTCAACACAGCGATGATATTTTTGCAGATGAAATGAATTATAGTACCTACATCACATACTTGTATTTGAGTTTGTATTGCATTATCTAAGTAGATTAGGGCAAGGACAGATAGATTATAAATTCTTGTATCTTTCTTTATTAGGATGTCAACGTTCGTGGTAGTCTTACGTTCGTGGTAGTCTCGGCGTTCGTGACATTGCCGACAAGTTGCAGGAGAGTAGGCTGCGGTGGTATGGACACGTAAAGAGAAGACCTCCTGAATATATAGGCAACAAAGTGGTCAATCTAAACACCCTGGGGATCCGAAGAAGAGGAAGACCGAAGACCAGGTGGTTAGACGTCATCCGGAAGGACATGAGTTCCTGCGATGTGACTGAGGAAGATACGTCCAACAGAGCGAAGTGGAGAGAGAAGAAAGGCAGACCCCACCATCAGATGGGAATAATCATTGCCAAGGAGAGAGAGACTATTAGGATGTCACGAGAAGTTAATTACCTACCATCGAGTCAAAAACACAATAAACATCATGTTGCAGTAAAAAAAAAAGATCTTTATTTACCAAGATTACCAACAAACACAAATTGTACAAACAAAAGTAAAAATAAAAATGTTGGTAAAAGGGAGAACAACTCAGCATTTCTGCTGTAAGGTGAGGTTGATGTCTTAAGTACTAACCGCCGCGCCGCCAAGAGCCGTGTTTATTTTTATTTATTTATTTATTTATTATACTAGGTAGTTGCCTATTTCGTGTAGTTGCCTAAAAATTATGTCACACTAAATGCAACTACACCCATAGGTCACATGACAATTTCCTGTGACTGGATGCCATGGGCAGAAATATGCACAAATATAAAACAAAACACCTACCCATTTTTTATATAAAATTCATCATTAAAATCTGGCCCGGCTGGGAGTCTCATCCGGTTCTCTGGGCACCATAGGAAGACACCACCACACCAAATCGTTAGCAGGCGTCAAATAAGAGTTTATATAGTGTGAAATATTACTAATGACCGATAGCGAAATCTCAAGATGGACTGGTGATAAGGAACAACGTTTGGTGGTCAGGTTAGGTAAGGAAAGTTTCCATAGTAACTCAAATCAAGGCAATTTAGTATGGGTGATCTTGTTTTTTTTTTGTATTTCGGTCTATGTTCCTTGGGGAAAGCTGATCCTTATCGCCACCCCGTCCTGAGTTTTCGCTATCGGTCACTACATCACTCGTAAAATTCCACATAATGAGCAGTATTTTTGTAAATAATTTAACAGCTGATATCTGTTAAATTATAAGCAAAAAATTTAATCTCTCACACAACACGTGGGTTGGCTGGAAGAGATCTCTTCTTTAGAGATAAGCTCGCATTTGCGACCAATGTATATTTATTATTTTCTGTGTACGTTATGCAATAAAGAATATTATATATTGTTTTCAAATATATCTAAAGTATCGTCGAGTTCTATTCTTGATTACCTCCCGGAGATAGTTACCCTTAAGTTATTGCACTCTGTCACCAAGTCAGACGAAGGATAAAGAGGGGAGAGTCAAGTTCATAGTACCAATGACTTTAGGACTGAATCTTATGTTCAGAGACCTACCTACTTATCAACGTGAGTCGACGACGCCTAAAGTGTCTGTTTAGCTTTATTCAAGTCACATTATTGTAGTGTATTTATAGTATTTGTGTTAGATTTTAAGTCTTATTTTATGTCATATGGGACTTGTTGCCAGAAATAAAGGATTTATTTTTTGTTTTATTATGTTGGTACTCTTTCGAATCTCGAGCCCACCCACTAGGAATCGGTCCTTTGAGGCATGACATTATTATTATTATAACTCTCATACTAGCCCAGTATGACTAGCTTTTCATGTTTTAAAAAATATTTGAGTCGTTTATTTATGGCTTACTGTTTCTGGACCATTGACCGAACCGAAAGTATTAATTTGTGCCATTTTAGGTATATGCTGGTTTTTAGATTATGTAAACTGTGACATAGACAAAACTGCTATATTTATTAATATGAATTTTATTATAGACACTTAAAATTTAATTTCTTATATGACCTACCTTAAATTGAATTGACAAATTTACGCAAGCGTAAAAAAATACACGACATGTAATATGTGCTTTACAGACACATATAATCGTACAAAAATATAATAAGCGAATTTTATATATTTTTTTTAAATCATGCCCTCAAATATTGCCAGCCATTACTTATTGGTATAATATGAAAATTAGGCAAGGTTTTATTGTGACAGCCAATCGGAGTGTTTTGGTTGATGGATGAATAAGTTTATTGGTAGCGTCATCCGCGGTAGCAATGCGACCAACTGACGTAGCAACCCATCTATAACCTCGAGGAAGGTAACCATAGTACTTTCTTATTAAAAGCATTACATGCGTACGTAGACTTGTGTGTATGTGGACCACCTGGACTTTCCTAACACCTCTAATCATCTTTCTCTAAAAGTTCGATGACTAGAGTTGCCGCGTGATGTCGGCTTAGAATAGCATCACCTCATTTCTTTCCCGTGGGTGTCGTAAATGACCCCTCTGATTCTTCAACAAATGTCTGTATTTTTTAAGTCCCTTTACGCGGGGTACGCAAGGGATATAGGCGTGTAATGATCTATTTCTAAAACACGTATGTACGTACCTGCGCTGTTTCGACCGCTACAACTGGAAGATGTCGTCGTGCACTCGCTCCAAGCGCCTCAGCGACGAGTCCACCCGCCGCCCCTGTGTCAGGGTGGAAGGGGGCGGCGGCAGAGGGGGCGGCACCACTTCGTTGTACGACGTGGACGCGCCCAGCGACTGCGACTGTCGCAGCCGTGCCGTCGGCCTGTGTCGCACGAAGCCATCTTCGAGGTCTTTTACGAATCTGGAATTGGGAAAGGGGAATGTTTAATAACTTTATTTTTTCGCATCGTTGAAATATAGTATAGTAGTTTACGCAATACTTAGATATTCTCAGTAGATAATAGAAGGGGAAACATGATAGGGCACCTGATACGACATGATCAGTTATTCAAAACGATTCTCACTAGCTGCGTCTGTGTTTCCAAACACATACAACCCTAATCTCTTCAAAGTAAGAGTGAACTGAACAGGCTTCTTCTGGGTGAGCTCGCTCCATCTTAGACTATGTCTCTGTCCTGTGACCTAGACTAGAGTCAAGAGCAAACCCATCCTTAAAAAAAAACTATTGTTGAGGGAAATATCGAAGAAAAAAAAGGAAGAGGAACCAAGAAGGAGACCAAGAAGGAGTTATTTAGACCAAATAAAAGAAAAAGCAATGGTCATGTCGTACAGGGAAGTCAAGGAGAAGGCAGAAGACAGACAAAACTGGCGGAAACTTCACCGATAAGAGCAATGCTCTTATTGTACATCCATACATAAATCACGCCTATATCCCTTACGGGGAAGGCAGAGCGTTAACGGCCGTAAAACGGATATGAACAGTCGCCTCTTACGACACCCATGGGTAAGAAATGGTGTGATGCTATTCTAAGCCGGCATCACACGGCATATGCTCTTATTATAAGATGAATATTATGCAACTGTCATATAATGGTGGAAATTAGAATGCGAGTGCCTGTGTAATGGTTTGACACGAGCATTCTAATGTCTAATTATATGCAGATGCAAATACTATTTTATCTACACTCTACAAAAAACTCACTAATACTAGTACTATTAATTATACTGTGCTAATACACATAACAAACAGACACTCGCATTTTAATGCACTCCATTATAAGACATTTGTATAAACTACTATTTTGTTTACCAAAACAAGATATGTAGAGTAAGTTTGCACGCTTGTTTGATTTGAATGTAATCGCTAAACGCTTCACTACCTACTTCGCGCGTGAAAATACTTGTGTACATGATTTTCAATTGTATTACCAACTGAGGTTTCAATAAATATTTTTTTAATGATAAATTAGTTTCAAGAAAAAATAGGTATAGAGAGCCAATTCTCAGTAACCTACCTAATTAATTTGGCGTAGGTCATACGTGCCATCCACGAATCTCTATCCGAACTAGATCAAAAGAAGGATCTAAATAGAACCGTGAAATAGAAAAAGATCAGAACTTTATTTCATATCGTTGTCATCAACATTAAATCCATTAAAAAAAAACACTTTAAAACCATTTAACAGCCTCACAAACAGAGTCTTCTTCTACTTCCACTATTTGACAGCGTCTCAGCTGTGTTTCAGTAGAGTGTTAGTTGGATGGTTCTGACCGTTTCGTAGTTCGCTAAATATTTGAAGTACAGAATATCACAGAATATCACAGTGGCAATAGAATGTCAATTGAGTAACGGTGGCATAACAATGGAAAAAAATAAGAAAATCGAGGCCCAGAACAACACAACAGGTAGGCACAGGTGGGTCATACATGTTATACATATCGGACATCGGTAGAAAGAAATGAAAAAAACAATCAATATAAGGAAAACCATCACAATATCTGAGTGTTCTACTACTCAATTACAACAAGACAGACATTTAACAATATCTACAATCAATAGTTTTCCAAGCAAGGCACGACGGGATGCCACAGCATTAGCTGACTCACACTGATCAAGGTACAATTCCATTGCTTAAGCCGCGAATGCCGCGATCTTTATACATATAACCTTGGACCAACTCTTCGTATAAACTGGCCCGATGGCGTAGCGGATACGCTGCCTTCTACGCTGAGGGTCGTGGGTTCGATCCCCATAAGACACAAATATTTGTAAAGTAAATATTCAGATATTTATAGTATAGTCTAGGTGTTTTCTATGTATTATATGTATTTACTTATAAAAAAAGTATATAAGTAATAATATCAACTACTTAGTTCCCATAGTACAAGCTATGCTTAGTTAGGGCCTAGAAGGCGCTGTGTGAAATTTCCAGAATATTTATTATTTATTTGAGTACCAAATTTTAAAACACTTCCCGTGTTAGGTATACAATTTTTGAAAACTTGCAAAATTTTTGAGTGCGGGCAGGATTTGAACCTGCGACTTTCGAAGAGGATGGAAGAGGCGTCGCCACTAGTAATGCGAAAGTCGCAGGTTCAAATCCTGCCCGCACTCGAAAATTTTGCAAGTTTTCAAAAATATTATTTATTTATTTATTAAAACTATACTCGGGTTATGACTGTCGCAGAAAATAAACTTTTTTGTTTACGACACCAAAGCGTTGTATCTTATCACTGACGTCCGTTCTGTAGCTGTTATATCCAATGTTCTCATGATTTATGAATTTGTAATTTGAGACCTAGGCGCCTCTTACGTCCAGCAGTGGACTGGAATAGGCTGATGAGATGCGATGTACCTACCTACCCAAGGCACAGGATTAGTGTGGGTGGTAAAATAAACCTTGTATTTCTAATATAATATAAGTATGTTCTAAGGTACTTTAAATTTTTGTGAAATTGTATATTGAAATTGATGATTTACTAATAAAACACTTTTTCACTAGTTCCACTAATTTAATATATTTGGACTGCCCGATGATGATGTTCGAAACCTGTCGCATTTAGTTTAATATCTAATTAAACAAATATATTTAATTAGTGGAACTAGTGAAAAAGTGTTTTATTTGTAAATTAACATGGAGTTCCATCAAGAAGTAACAACACAAAGTGTAACATGCTTGAAATTGATAAATAAATTGATTGAAATTGAATGTGACAGAATTATTTGCATATATTGGATTGTCCACTGGTGGGTATTGAAAACAGGCAATTTAGGTAGATAAACCTAATCAGCATAAACCACACATGAGCGTCATTGACAATGGAATTGCCACAGATTACCTACTAAAATTCGTAATGAACCATTCATACGTCATTTGAGAAAATGAATGATTCACACATTTTTAATTGTCTTTACGCTGCGAGAGTCAAACATAAACTTTCTACAAAAACGTAAACAGCAGTTAGGGACAAGCCGTGGACATAAAAGGTTAAATAATGTCATACAATGCAAGATATTTTTGGCGCAAATGACTTCCACAACGGGTTAACTAACAGTAACTGAGCTAAATGACAAACAAGTGTACTTATAAAAAAATAAATATCCCGGCTGTGGTAACGGAAAGAAACACGCTAAAATCCATCAAGCTATATGGGCTGTAAACTCGTGAAAAGAATTCTAAGATTATATTTTTCTTTATACATACACATATCACGCCTATAATGCCTTGCGGGGTAGGAAGAGCCCTCAAATTGTCAGACGTGGCGTAAATGTACGTTTACGCCACGTCTGACAATTTGAGGGTGATCCGGAAATTTTTTCTTTATAATCCGCCATTTATAATGTATGTAAACATACATACATATTATCTCAAAAACATAACCCTCCTTCTGCGGCAGTCGGGTAACAACCTCCGTAAGTTGCAGACACACTGTGACAGTATCCTGTCTCGCCTTTATTGCCACTTAAGTATTATTCAGTGTGTTAGGGAAATGGCTGTAGGTATATACTTTCTGGGCGTTTTTAGACGTGAAACTAAACAACTTTTCATAGTACCATTTTATTCGAATAACAAAATAAAAATTTATTCTCCCATAAAAAATCACTCGAAGGCACAAATATTTTTTTTCTTTTTTCATATTTCGAAAAATGGTACTAAGAAAAGTTGTTTAGTTTCACGTCTTGAACAAGCCCTGAAAGTTTGTACAGTCTTTACATAACACACTGTATTGCGCAGATACCTAACAACAGACTGCACCCTAACAAAAGACTGTATAGGACACCGCACGAAACACCCAATATATTGTTAAAATGTTTTTAAAAACATTGTCAATTATGTGGCTGCTAGTGATTCATTATTTTTTGATAATAAGTTCAATAACAGCATGTCTGTTTTATGTTTCGGTATAGTGGTATAAGTAAAAAAAGTAAATATTATGAATACGATTAACAAGAATAATAAATTGGGTATAATAACCCGAAAGGAGGTCAGGGCACTCATGATACTGAACTCTATTTCCAAGTAGCATTGGACAAAACATTTTTAAAAACAATTAGTTCTCACTTAGTTACTTACTTACTTTCTATGAAATGAAATATTTAAGAACACCCATTTTTGACTAGGGGTAAGCTTAAAACCAGCAGTGTGCTGTGCCTACACCCATTTCTGCTCATATTGTATATTTGTACTGAATTTATTGATTGTTGTGCCTAAGATGTGATGCGAAATAAATATATTGGTATTTGTATAAGTCTTGCCATTTTCGGCTCATTTTGTAAGCGGAATCCAAAATATGTTTATTTTTCTTATTGACCTATGTTCCTTGGGAGAAGTTGTTCATATTTAAGAGTATTTGACCTACTTTTAGATTGTACCCTTTTCTGTTTTAACTTTCGCGGTCACACATAATAACTCAAAATACTGAAACGGGGTTTTTACCGCGCTTCTTATTTTTGTTGAATTGTCCGATATTTCGACCCAGTTACATGGGCTATGATCACGGAACAACTGATGTTAATAATAGTCCTTATTTAGAGTTTTATTGTACCCTTTTCGTTACATGTTGTTTTCTGTTATAGTTAGTAAAGCTTTTGAATAAGGATTTCAAGATTAAGTAAAGGATTCTTAAGAGGAGTACCGGGTTCGATTACCAGTGAGGCACTCACATAGTTGATAATTGATCACCTTATGAATTAGTTCCCAGTCCTGTTCGGACATTGCAGGCTGAGCCACCTGATTGTCCGTTAGAAAGACGGTTCTTTGCTTCGGAGGGCAAGTTAAACCGTCAATCTTGGTTGCTGTCTATGATTACTTAGACGGCGGTCTTTGCACAACCATGTCGGAGGCCTACTAGTAGTATAGAAGGCGGTTGAAAAACTCTGACACCAGGGTTAATCGGGTCGAGGAGTACACTTTAAGTTATACTTTACTTATTCTTCATACTATTAGTCTGAGGACGGATAAATAACGTACCTAAAATTAAACGTACAGCAAAGTTATGTACTTTGATAGTAGGTCAGCTGGTATTTTCAGCACTCGGTTAAAGGGCAGCTCTGGCGAACGTAAAGAGTATTATTAGGTATAATATCCAAGTCATTCATGATAATATACATAGCATATTACATTAGCAAAATATTTCCTACTAAGGATGCGCTTAGTGCTCTTGGTGCTTCTCGTTTTCCCTTGGGAATAAATCAATTGTATACAAAAAAACAAACACTTCGCGTATTAGGTTTCCTGCCCGCGCTTGATATTGCAATTTTCAAAAATAAATCATTTCTGGCGGTTGCATGTGCCATTAGGAATAAAGAAAGACGTAGTTTCAATTCTATTTAGATTTACAATATCTGCCTGCATACCAGTAACTAAGATTGTAATCTTGACTGCAGGTTTTTATAAAACACGAGGTAATCTTATAAATTACTATACCTAGACACGTATGATCACACAAACAGATTCACACACAGTATTGTTTTGTTAAGCTCAATTCTTGTCTTTTTATTTTTTCTAGAGGTATGGTTTCCCAAGATACAGGCTGCGGTCCTAGTTTGGGAGCCTCTGGTTATATATGTATTTTGAAATCTTTATAGCAAATAAAGAATTTTTTTAATTTTCATTTTCATCTTTCAACTACATCAAACTAATTATAAAAAACAACAATATGTATACAAGGTATTTTAATGGTTTATAAAGGATGATATTTTACTACTGACCGATAGCGAAAACTCAAGAAGAAATAACTTTCCCCAAGGAATAGGTCGAAATATAAAAATAAATTCGACCTCCAATATAAAAATTGCCGATCAGCTGATTTCGGTTACTATGAAAGCTCTAAATATTATCGTCATATTGCGACCTATGTTTCGTGGGGAATGTTATTCCTTATGTATCACCTGCCCGTCCTCTATTTTCAGTATCGGTCATTAGTAAAATTTCACCCGATTTTATTTATCATCTCTTTTGTTTCGTGTGGAAACATGAGTCGATGAATGACCGTATGAACTACCCGATACGAGTGCTAAGTAACTAGTAGTACTATGACGTGGTGGATACAAACAGTGTCACCGAGTTTGCCCGTGTTTTTACTGCATAGATAGCGATTTCCGCAACGAAGATAAGAATTTGTGTAATGAGAGCGATATTTTATATCAGTCAGCAGATTTACATAAACATAACATAATTCTTTTTAAGTATTTGTTTACGTAACTCTGAAGCTCAAATTTTGAATTTTATAAGTTTTATTTTTGTTACAGATTTTCTGGCAAAAAAAACTTATAAAATTCAATTCAAAATTTGAGCTTCAGAGTTACGTAAACAAATAAAAAGAATGATAAGCTACAATTAGCGTACGGGAACTATGTCAACGCAGAATAACAATATACATACGTACATATATCACGCCAAGGCAGAGCGTAAACGGCCGTAAAAACGGACATTTACGCCACGTCTGACAAACATTTTAGGGTCAATCAGAAAATTGTGTATCACCCTATGGTGATACGTTGTCAAATGTTGTCAGCCCATCGCCTAAAATTGTAATACACCTCTTACGACACCCATGGGAATCAAATAGGGTGATGCTATTCTAGGCCGGCATCAGACGACGTTAATATTAAGAGGGTTTTTTTATGGCTGGTCACTCTGCTTACCTCTAAACCTTCACCTGGCTGTTTGCTAGAGAACAACCGGAATTCAGAAGTAGGTTATAGAGTCCTTACCCTACCTTATTACAGTTTTAAAGTCACCTAAAATTCCGTTGCGTGAAGACGGAATTTAAGATTAATTTAAGGCTAAGAACAAAAATACCGCCATAGGATTTGTACCCATAACCACGTATCAAGAGATTCTCTATATCAAATGTAATTTTACTAGTGAACAATAGCAAAACCTCAAGACAAAATAGGTGATAAGGAAAAAAATTCCAAAAGAACATAGGTCGAAATAAAATAAAAATTTCGAGCACCCATTCAAATCAGCCGATTAGCTGATTTGAATTACTATGGAAATTCAAAATATTTTTGTCATATTACAACATACCTTGGGGAAAGTTGTTCTTTTTCACCAGCCCGTCTTCAGATTCCGTTATCGGTCAGTAGTAAAATTTTACCCTATAGATTAATAAAACGATAATCCGTCTAGATTTTTATGTGATTCTAATTTAGTACCGTATGATGCCGGCTTAGAATAGCATCACCCCATTTCTTTCCCGTGGGAGTTGCAAGTGGCGACTAAGGGACTAGAGGGTGTGTATTGCAATTTTAGGCGATGGGCTGAAAACCTGTCACTATGGCCATACACAATTTTCCGAATGACCCTCAAATATATGTCGGACGTGTCAGACCCCGCAAGGGATAAAAGGCGTGATATGTGTGTAATTTTAATTTATCAGGAAAATATAATGTGACGTGATAAAAATCAATTCCAGAGCACGATCTCAATGATCAGATTGATAAACACGATTTCTTTCACATTCGAACCAGTTATTTCTAGATTATAATATTTATAGATAAGAGACGACTGCTTTAAATAATAGAGAAAGTGAAATTAGACATGCGAAATTAAGTCGAGACACAAATTATTAATATTTTAAAAGATAAATGTGACAAATAATAGTCAAGTTCAATGTACAACAGACAAAGGTATTGACGGAGACAATCCTAAAACGTTCATATTTATTTGTAAGATCGTTTAATATCCTTTAGTAATATGAAATAAATAGGTAACTTAAAATATTCAGCACCACAAAGTAGGTACTACATACACATATTACGCCTATAATCCTTTGCGGGGTAGGGCAGAGCGTAAACGGTCGCAAGGTACGGACATTTATGCCACGTCACACAAATATTTGAGGGTCAATCGGAAAATTGTGTATCGCCATAGTGACAGGTTATCAGCCTATCGCCTAAAATTGCAATACACACCCTCGAGTCCCTTAGTCGCCTCTTACGACTCCCATAGGAAAGAAATGAGGTGATGCTATTCTAAGCCGGCGTCACACGGCAAATATCCTTTAGTAATATAAAACAATTAGGTAACTTGAAATATTCAGCACCGCAAAGTAGGTACTTCAGTCTTATTTTCATTTGGTACACCGATTTGACGAACGACCCGTTGAACCCTGTTGTTAGAGTTTTTCAACCGCCTTCTACTACTAGTAGGCCTCTAACATGGTTGAGTAACTACCACCGTCTAAGTAATCATCGACAGCAACCGGGACCTTAATTAACGTGTGTCGCTATGCATAGAATATATAGAACTCATACATACATACATACACATATCACGACAATTATCCCTTGCGGGGTAGGCAGAGCGTAAACGGCCGCAAAAAACGACCATTTTCACCACGTCTGACAAATATTTGAAGGTAATTCGGAAAATTGTGTATCGCCAAGTGACAGGTTGTCAGCCCATCGCCTAAAATTGCAATACACACCCTCGAGTCCCTTAGTCGCTTCCCACGACTCCCACGGGAAAGAAATGGGATGATGCTATTCTAAGCCGGCATCACACGGCAAACTCATCAACTCACCTCATCCTCATATATACAGGCTATAGTTAAGCAAACACATTTAACTTTATAGCATGACGTTTATCTAGCTAATAAACGGATAGTATACAGTTCCTAATCCTATTACCTAGAAAAGTCACGTTACATCGAAAACTTAACGATTACCTATGGTAAGGCAGGAACGTCATATTGCACAAAAAATATTTGGATTATTTGCGCGATGTTCACTGTTTTTACCTACGTATCAACTTAATACCAGAGTAACATGAACGAATTATAGAACACATCACTGGTGGCGACGCCTATTTCATCTGGGCTACGACGGCTCATATATTGCCCGCGAATTTTGCAAGTGTATCTTGAATCTTGATGCCAATAACGTGTGGCACGGCTCCATCTACCGGATTAGTTCGCAATTTATACACAGCGATTAATTTGATTCATTCATTTATGGATTCGACAACATTCAATTTGTAAACGATGACGCCGTGCAACGTGGTATTGGTAACAGGATACAATTAGCGGGCAATGGATGAGCCGCGATAGCCCAGGTGGAAGAGCCGTCGCTTCTTGTAATGGCGATATCGTTGTTTTAAACCCTGCCCGCGGTATAAATTTTACTAGTTTTCTAAAATGTACACGTAGGAAGTATTTAAAAAACAATATTCAACGAAAAAATTCATCTAAAAGTAACAGGTAAAAAAAAATGAGTAACGCTTTTGAAGCACGGATGTATTCTAGGTTCAATCATCATAATCATAACATAGGCACGAGTACCTAACGTTTAAGCAAACAATCACGGGACCATGAAGTCCAAATAAATGTAGGAAGTTTATAAAAACTCGTGCAATGTGAATCATAAACAGTCAAACTGTATATCAAACTACCGACTACACTAGCTGTTTTACTTGAATTTTACTGTGGGTATGAGATATCTTCGCGCTTTTATAACTTAACGCCACACATAGATACATTTTAAATTTGTTTAGAAGTACAACTGATTAGATCTCATGAACTTACAAACAAACCTACAAGCTCTACTTCTTACATACATATATCACGCCTATATCTCTTGGGGGGTAGGCAGAGTGTAAACGGTCGTAAAAAACGGACATTTACCACGCCTGACAAACATTTGAGGGTCCTTCAGAAAATTGTGTTTCACCATAGTTTGTTTTTTAGTTCTGGTCTCTTCTATTTTCTAGCCCCGGGGCCATGAAATCTACACCTAACTGAGCTTAGTCGCCTCTTATGACTCACGGGAAAGAAATAGGGTGATGCTACTAAGCCGGCATGTATCTATAGTCGGTTGTAGCACATAAGGTACCAGGGGAACTCCAAAAGAACTAAATTATTTTTATCCCTAGTTAATACATAATAAAAATTAATAGTTATTCTCATAGAAGATTGGTTTATCTTCTACTAATACATATTCATGTCAAGAAAAAATATTGCTGGGGGCAAAAATAATTCAGTTCTTTTAGAGTAGGTACCCCCTGGTACCTTATGTGCTACAGCCGACTGTATATAATACTAATATAGAAAAGTATAAATAGGTTCATAATTGCGTATCCGCGAACCGTGTGACTTGTAAACAACTCGCAGTGAAATAAACTCGTGACTTCATCGACTAAACTCTTCGATGCTAGGGAAAGGGGTATTTGAAGGTTTGGCTATGTGAAGTATTGATTATCACTTTATAGTATAAAATTAAGTAGCTTCCCGTGTTCCTATGCCCCTATGTATGTTTAAAAGTACGCACCGGATTTTGATGCGATTTTCTTGAGTAGACAGATTCAAGAGGAAGGTCATTAAGTATATTTATGCCTTTATGGTCAGCAGCGGGTGAAACCGTTAGGCGAGTAGGCTAGTTGAAGATAAAAAGCTTCAATTTACTATAAACTTTGCAAACAACAACATCGCCAAAGCTATACACGACAAATTTTATTAATTAAATCAAAAATTTCATCAAATAGTTTACGAGCGAACCTAGCAGAAGATAACAAGAAACAAGCTTTTATTTCTTAGTATTACATATTTAGGACTTTAGAAAAGCATATTATGTAGGTAGGTATGCAAATATTTGAACTGGTGTACCAGCCCATGAAAATGAACAACTTTCCCTGAGGAACATAGGTCGAAATATGAAAAAAAGATTGAATCTCCAATACAAAATGTTCAGCTGACCGGGTCAATTTGACCATGTGATGTCGGCTGAGAATACAATTACCATTATTCCCCGGGAGTGTCGTAAGAAGCAACTGAGGGACTCGATATTAGGCGACAGGCTGACAACCTGTCACCGTAGTGATACACGACTTTTCTGAAACGGCCCTCAAATATAAGTCAGACGTGCCGATAGATAGCGACCGTATTTGCCTTCCCCGCTAGGGATAAAGGCGTGATACGTGTATATGTATGTATGTGTTCCTTGGGAAAAGTTGTTCTGTTTGAAGGACTGGTTTATCCCTTAAAATATTTGCAGCTAATATTTTTACATCCCGTATGACCAGCGAGTAAGACAGCTACCTTAAAATTTAAGGAACAGACAAGTCAATCTAAAAACGTGATAGAAGTGTTAAGATATACAGAAAAAACATGTGATGTCGTCTTCTTTTTTGTGTGGGACACCGAGTCGACGAACGTCTCGATGAAACCTAGTGTCAGAGTTTTTCAACCACCTACTACTAGTAATAGGCCTCTGACATGGTTGTAAACCGACCGCAGTCTAAGCAATCATAGACAGCAACCGGGACCGACGGCCTAACGTCCTCCGGCGGCCTAACGGCCCTCCAAAGCACGGAACCATCTTTCTTTTCGGACAATCAGGTGGTTCAGCCTACAATGTTCTAACCAAATAAATATCAACTTTGCAAGTGCCCCACCGAGAACCGAACCCGGAACTTTAGCGTCGCAGTCAGTCGCACTATCACTGCGCCACACTGGCCGTCATGTGGTTCAACAACCGAGCTAAATAGATAAGTCCTTAGTATAATATCTACTAGCATTAAGATCGGGTCTGTCAGATATACTACACCTATTATATCTACAATCACTTTTCGCATAGGTAGGTAGCGCCTTGAGTATAGCAAAAAAGTCATCGAAAATAAAACGATTGGAGTGAACGGTGTAACGGTGTGCTAGTTTGAGTTGTAGCCTACTTATTAAAATAACCATATTTATTATTACTTTTAGGAGTTACACTTAGTCTGTATTTTATTTATTTATACACTTTGCCGTGTGATGCCGGCTTAGAATAGCATCACCCCATTTCTTGCCCGTGGGTGTCGTGGGAGGCGACTAAGGGACTCGAGGGTGTGTATTGCAATTTTAGGCGATGGGCTGATAACCTGTCACTATAGTGATACACAGTTAGTTATCTGATTGACCCTCGAACTTTTGTCAGACGTGGCGTAAATTACCGTTTTTCACGGCCATTTATGCTCTGCCTACCCCGCAAGGGACTATAGGCGTGATATATGTATGTATGTATGTATACACTTTGTAAAGAGCCACGAAATGTAGTAATCTATTTATTTCAGTTCAGCAGGCATGTCTATGCCGGTTGAATAAAGTGTATGCTGATAAGTTGCATATTTACAAAATTAACTGTATTTGCACGATGAAGACTTTCAACTCTGTGTTAAAATGGCCTAATGGCAAAGTCCGCCTTTGCACTTTATGTTGTTAGGGTTCCGTACCTCAAAAGATAAAAAAACCTAAACCCTCATAGGATCACTTTTTGCCCGTCCGTCCGTCTGTCCCTATATCTCGGAATGCGTGGAGATATCAAGTTGAAATTCAAAACATATATTCAGGTTTACGGCCGCTTGTAATTGTAAACAATTCAAGCTCATATCTTAGAGTAAAAAAAGATACAGCTGCTTATGCCCTAAAAAACGTGTTTTGGTTCCTCAAGGGAATCAAAATGAATAGGGTGGATCTAGATCTGGTAAGGACATTGCAGGCTGAACCACCTGATTGTCCGAAAAGACAGATGGTTCCGTGCTTCGGAGAGCACGTTAAGCCATCGGTCCCGGAAGCTGTCTGTGATTACTTAGACGGCGGTCGTTACACAAACATGTCAGAAGGCGGTAGAAAAACTGGTAGTAGGCGGTTGAAAAACTCTGACACCAGGGTTTATCGAGTCGTTGGACGACTCGGTGTCCCACTCGAAAAGAAGAGACAGACTCATCTCATCACACCTGCGCTCATGCAGTAGTTGAAGTGAGAAAGGCTATTGTAGCATCATGTGATTGTGACTGGTAGAAAGTGCCGTGATCGTGACGGCCTTGGCTGACTCACGAGCTCTCGACGCGAACTACTGTACTATAAGCATGATCATTACAAATCGCTACATTGCTAGCTTCACAAGCATGTAACGTACAATGGTAATACTCAAGACCAATGTACGGCAATGTCCGAGCCACTTTTGGCGTGTGTGTAGGCGCAGAGCGTAAACACCTGCAAAAATAAGGCTTTGCCGCATTCTACTTTTGCGGGCGGAAAGTCTGTGTGTTTATCATTTTTTGTTTTTAAGGTTCCGTATCTCAAAAGGAAAAATTGAATTCTTATAGGGTCACTTTGTTCTCCATTGGTCCGTCTGTCACGACCCTTTATCGCGTAAAGATATCGAGTTGAAATTAAGCCATATACTCAGATGTACAGCCACTTGTAGTTGTAAAAATCAAGCTCCTAACTTTTAAAAAAGATACGGCTGTGCTGTAAAAGACGCGTGATTTTAACCTTCTTAAAGGAATTAAAATTCATAGGTTACTTCCCATGCATCCAGAACTATGAAATTTGGCAAGTACCTTTGTTAAAGTACATGTTTAGGAAAAAAACCATAAATTTGTTTTTTGTAAAATGGTTTTTAAAATTGAGATTTGAAGTGGGGTATCCAATGAAAGGGCTTGATGTGCATGTTACGGAAGCCTCCTCGGCGGTCGAGTCCGGTTTTTCTTCAAAGCCAAGCTGTATTATGTATAGTTTAATACTACATAATTATCTAAACAGAGCTAAGTATTATCAAATTTTATTGGCGTTGCATTGAGAGTACCTAATATCTGATTGAGCTAAGAATAACTTTGTATTAAATTCTGATAAAATATTTTAACGAATGTTTTGCAAATCAATTTTAAATCAAATAGTAAAGATTTGAACTGCACATTGTGTGTGCCAAGTTTTGTATTGATCCATTACAGTTGCAGCAAGGTTAAATAACAATGGAAGTACCTGCTTCTTGTATAACTAGTTTTAATTAAAATTATTACTTAACAGTTATAAACAGACATCTGTTTACATGTTTACTCAGCTAAGTGTAAATACCATGATTGTATTGTGATAATAGTGGTATTTGAGGGTGTGTATTGCAATTGTAGGCAATGGGCTGACAACCTGTCACTATGGCGATACACAATTTTCCGAATGACCCTCAAATATATGTCAGACGTGGCGTAAATGTCAGTTTTTGCGGCCGTTTACGCTCTGCCTACCCCGCATGGGATAGTAGGCGTGATATGTGTATGTGTGTATTGTGATAATTATAACCACTGTGAATAACATATCCTACTAATATTATATATGCGAAAGTTTGTATGTTTGTTTATTTGTTACTTCTTCACGAAAAACTACTGAACCAATTGTAATGAAACTTGGTATACATCGTATACAAAGAATGTAACATGGATTAACACATAGGATAGTTTTTATGAGTATGCAAAGCCGCGGCTAACAGTTAGTAGTTATATAGATATGTAAGAATAAGATAAGAAAGGAAAAGGCAGCATAAGTATTTTTTATGTCTGCCTGAATGATTGATTGGCAAGTAGGAAATAATTAGAACTGGAAGGTCGAACAATGGCCATCCATCATTGATTCCACATTTAATTAAATGTTTTTACGTTTACCAAATACTCTTTTTGTCATCTGTTTATACAAGACTGCATAAAATACAAATAAAATACTGTTCCAGATGAATTTTGAATTGTTGATATTAAATTATTTGGAAATCCTAAAAAGTTTTTTTAATATACATAATTGTAACAAGAGTTTTACTAAAACACATGTCAAAATACAATAATACATAAAGTATATGTCAAATAACAATTAGGTATTCAACTAGGTTTTCATCACCTTAATATAAAAAATACCACCCCGGATCATTCCCGATGCAAACATCCCCATCAGACTGGCTGCATTGCCGCGTTGGATGGCCAAGAGTTTTACTTACTATGGTATCATGATAATCATAATCAGATAGCCAATCAGTCTTATTTTCATCCAAAGTAAATTTGCAACCCATATTTAATTTTAAATCTTGCAAATCAATCATTCTTCATACCTAATGGATAAGATATGCCATTCACTGAACTAATATATCAATAATAATCACTTTATGAATAGATAATGCTGTGTTACTGACAAATTGACCCTAAAACAAATTAAAAACAACAAAGAAAACATAAAATAGATTGGTACAAATGTATTACTTGTTTTAAAATTGGAATAAAAAATATTTCATCAACTGACAAAAAAAAAACATTTTACTACTTTTTAGTATAGAAAATTTTAAGTGAAATTAAAATTTACATCTTAAATATATTCATTTTTGGCAGGAATAGGTATGCTTATTTGACTACCAATTATACTGAACATCACATTGTTTATCATAAAATAATATTCAATTCGAGAGTAGAACATTCTCTAAACTAACACTACAACAAATACTGTTATCATGTACACAAATATTGTTATCAACTGTGGTTCAGGGTGTTCTATTTGCATTGGCGGACTCACTTATCTTGCAGCGTTGTATAATAGTCTGAACTCTAGCTAGGTATATTAATTCTACAGATGATTTCTCAAACTTAAGCTACTAGTAAGTAAATAAACCTTGCTGTCTCAAGCATAGTAAATATCTTGTAAAAGTCTACATCTACAGCATCCAATGTTATTACTTGTTTTCAAAACAATAAGAGCAACAAATATAGATCGCTATCTAATTTATCTAATTGATTGCCAAAGCATTACGCTATATTCTATACTCTTGTTGATTAAAAGTGGATGTAATAAAATAAAACAAAGAATAAATAGGTACTCACTCGCTATTCTCCTTGGTTTTTTCTACGTGTTTCTTTATATCAGCTAAGGATGAGTCTAGCCTGTTTAGAAACTCGTCAAAAGTTTTCTTTTCGTCTGGACTGCCTGGTGAGAAGTCTCTGCTGGGCATACCGCCGATAGACGCTCGATGGCTCGGCGCTGAGGGCTCCATGACACGCTCACCATTCTCGTAGAAAGGCGAATCTTTAGTCACAGGTATCAACAGATACTCCCTCAAAAACAAACTGTCCGACGCAAATAAACGATTTGCTCTCCTTATCTTCTCCATCTGCAATCAACAAACACTCTGTATGCTGTGCCACACATCCAGGACACCAAATAAACTAGATAATAACACTTTTATTGCCAAGTTGGAGCACTTACAGTTACACCGTATTTTAAGGCGAGTCCCTGCAACGTGTCACCTTTTGATATAACATGTTTAATGTATTCTTCGTTTCTTTTCATGTGGTTGCATGTGCTACCGTATTTTTTTAGGGGGCGAGCTGATTCTCGAATAGAAACCCTCTCGTCAAACAGTCGCTCCTCCTCCATTTTTGACGTAAACTAAATAATTTGGTTGACTGACAAATCTGTTGACAGCTCTGAAATTAGCTGCGAATGCGTTATATTTTACATGTTCGGATACACACAAAAATTGATTTACAAAGTCGCCATCTATGAGTCTTTCTTATAACTACTGGTGAGTCTTCTTTGTAATAGATGGCAGTCATCTAGAAAAAGTAATTCTTCTCGATACTAGATGGCGCTGTACAAAAATATAGTATTTGTACAAACTTAAAGATGGCGCTAGTAGGTTTTCAAAATAGGGTAGGGTAAATGAATCATTCACTCATTCTTTGTTGATTGATTTGTGATCGTATCCTTTCCCCGTTCGTTCGCATTCATTCATTCATTCAGTCCGCATTTTTCGGTCGTGGGAGGAGGTTGTGTTTTATGTTGTTGTTTTTCGACGGTTCTTTTGAATTAAAAATCCATAAAACATTTTGTGACTTGGATTACTAGTGTGTGCATGAAACGTTATCGTGTTTGCTGGGATATTAAAGAATAAATATCTGGTGTTTCTGAATATTCGCATTGGATATTTTGATGATTTGTGTACACATGTGATCGATAGACGATTATCGTGTTTCATTTCGTTGACGAGGGTAAGCTTGAATGAAAATTGTATTTGGTGTTATTTTTAAGTATCGTCATATTTTTCGATTGGGCGTGCAGAGTAGGGGTTGAAATTCCCAGCAGCGCGGAGCGGCGGCGGCGGCGGCGGCTACGGGCCGCGCACCCGCCCCATGGCGAAAACATTGCGAGGGTTGCTCCGTGCTCGCCCGGGCACACTTAACTACACACGCTCGTTTTATTACGTAGGCTATATTCCAATTTATTAATATAACGACTTGTTACCCCTCAATTAGATCCATATTAATTAAAATCATGGGTCGGCATTTCTTTGAAAACATCTGCAAATCCAGCTCGCACTATTTATTGCCTTTGCATCCTTCTAGCGTAACATATGTTAGTCAGATCAGGACCACACACATCTCGGCGTAAATGGGCTTGAGGAGATGACATTAAAAATGTCGATCAGATCTGATGTTTGGTTTGCCTGGGACCTGATAATGCATCTGCATTGCACCTGTGCAAGTGTGCACTGCACTGCCACTGACACTAGTCTGCACTGCATAAACAACCTTCTTCTTCTTTTCGTGTGGGACATGCGAGTATAGTTGCTTCTCCTGGTACTTGCCCCTTAAGTCCTGGCCTCCGATAGGTATGAAATTTCACCACATTACCAACCCAGTATTGTGTGATTTTTCGGCAATCGACTGCTTGCAGCTCGTGAAAATCTGTTATCAGTATCACATCAAATTAGGGACGACTGGGTAGGCTGTTTTGACTTCTCAGTCTTTACCTATTCTTTTTATATGGACAAACCAAAGCAGTGTATACGATGTCAAAAGGATATTAGTATCAGGTTTTCATTTTCGGTATGTTTTAGTGTTTCTTGAGGACTCAACGTTCCATTCATATCACCCTGTTTTGGTCCATAGATTTTGCGAGGGATCTTTCTCCTGGCTTCCATGAGTTTAAGATAGATGAACCCGAGTAAACTCAGTGTCCAAACCTCGCAACTGTAAAACCATGAAATCGGCCCTTCTTCTTCTCTTTTTCGTGTGCGACTTCAACAACCCGATGAACCCTGGTGTCAGAGTTTTTCAACCCTGTCAACAACCGGCCCTAATGACCATACTTACCTTTTTAGGTCATTAATAATTATAAAGTAATTATTTTAACGACTTAACTCATTAGTCATTACCTACATAAAATTTTGAACTTACTCATGACTTTACCCTTGAATATGACAAATCGCCTCCTTAACTTTCTATCGTCGACCGACGGGATGACTCATAAAAAGGTAGCCAACCACGCAATAGGTGTGACAGGACGTAATAATCGACCTATTCATACCTTTCCCGTCACTCATTAGCTAAGATTTATCGTCCTAAAAGGCGGAAAAATGCATAAGAATGTGTATGAGTCACCAACCGGAACGACTGGGCCAGACCTGGTTTCGAGATGTCTATGATTCATGGCGTTTACATTCGACCTCCGAGGAATCCCTTCATATCATTCTTATCTTATCATCTTTCTTATTTGATTAGTCATTCGAGAATTTATTTGTCTGCCCGTGATGAATCTTTGCTATCGACACTTCTTCGAATATCTTTTATTGGTCATGGTTTAAACCTAACCTACCTGCCTGCTAAAGATAAAGCATCCATCCTCAATATTACAGACGAAAATTAACCCCACCATTAATTGAAAGTTTCTCAGAAACCCGCCTAAGATCCACTCTATTGTCACTAATAAGTCTTTTACGATCAATGAAACTTAATCCGAAGATAAACAGAAGAATTCCACTAAAACGCCGTAACATTATACCCGAATTACGCACGTAAGCCGAAAAACGAAAGGTATTCTTTTTATTGTCTTCCTTCGTCTAGCCGTATAATAACGTCATAAGAGCCAAGAACTTTGTATGTGGAAAAGAGGTGTCAAGGTAGGCAACAGATGATCCGGCGATACCGTCATCCATATTCGCGGATTCGAACCGCTACTTCGTGGAATCCATTGGATGCTGATGTTTAGTCTTGCTTCACGCCACCGTGAGTAACAGATATCGGTCATCATCGGTGTTACATACGGTTGTGTGAGCAATTTGTTGTTTCAACCACCGAGTCCGCGCTGCGAAATTTCTTAGACATTATCGAAACAAAAACTTAGTAAAGAATAACAGTAAATATTTTGTAGATATTTAAATGCTAATCTGACCTGCTCCAAAGAAGTTTGCCATACTTATGAGATTTTTGACTTTCACAATGTTTTAATTTTGACAGAAAGTGATGCAAAAACTTTTACGACATACTTCGTACTCTTTGGAATACGTAGGTAATGGCTCTAGGACTGCATACTGCAGCTATAAAGAAAAATTTAAAGCTGCAGTATGCATCTCATATTTGCATAGCATCTAACCGTAGATGCAAATATTCCTTGTTCAAAATGCATTTGTTACGCAAGCACCACTGCAAAATTAAAACCAAAAAGGCATCCAGCAACATTCCTGACTGACAACATAATCCGAACCGCTAATTAAAATAAAAGCTCCAACTTTCACAAGCCATGAAGCCATCAAAACATTGTTTTCGCTTAATTATTTTAATGCGAAATTATCTCTAAATCAATTATGAAAGTCTATGCAAACTTGTAAAGGTCAACGAAAGCTGTATGAATAACAAAACAATGGAGTCGAGTATCACCCGAGGGCACTTATACTTAGCTGTACATTGCTTGTTCTGTATGTCAGGACTGCTGAAGAGCTAATAATGCATCACCGTTGTGCTCAAAATGGCTGTCACGGTAGATAAAATCGGGCGTAACGAGAGCGTAGACGGCTGGACACGACCACGACTATGACCCGAGCAACTGCCCTTGCTATCTCGGGAAGTCGTTTTGTGTCACATTTCATTATAATTTTATTACTCATTATATCGGAGACACGAGAACTTTCATTACATAAAGCTTACAGCAATGAGCTTTCTCGCAGATGTGTCACGGAGGGGCCCAAATCGTGATTGTGACTTTTATTTTCCTCATCTGAGCAATGCTTATTGAAAGTCTTTTACTCATTCATAGGTATAGGACATAATAAGATAGTTGGTTACGTGTGTCTGGTTATCAAATTAGTACGAAAACGACTGCACAGTCGACTGACTATTCAAAATTCATTAATGAGAAAGCCATTTCGCCTGTTGCGGTTTGCTATCGCCTCCGCCAAATCTTTGGGATCCATTCGGTCAGCAATTTACCGGTATCGCTACCAGAGACACCTGGCGTGATAAAAACAACAGGTGTGCACGCGCCTTTGCTTTTTTTTATTCTGTTTTGTACACCCATCTCTTTCGTTCAATAACATAGGGGCGTCGATAATAATACGTTGTCTTGACGAGAGTTTTTTTCTTGTAAACCATGGTGGAGCTGTGAACACACATCGCTTTGTTCATAGTGAAAAAGCGTAAGCACGCGTCGAGTTTCGTGCCGATGTCGACGCTATTAAAACGCAATCTGTCTTCCAGATACAGATGTCTTTGTTGAAGTTTTAAATCATGCGACAACAAAAGTACTTTTCTCGATGAAATCAGGAAAAAAATACAAATGGCTCTTGTCGGCTGCCTCGCTTACGGTAATTTAGAGCGAGTTTGAAGCTTCGAGCTGATGATGGCTGTCGGTATCGATGTAAGTGATGTATCGCGCGAGCAATCAATCTTGGTCCTCGCTCTCGGCGGTAAAGGCAGCTGCTCAAGATAGATTTTGTACTTTTTGCGATGATTTGAACGCGATTTTTAAAACATGAGCCATTTTGCAGCTGAAGATCGATGGCGTCAAATTGTGTCGAATTCTTTGGTCATCAATCTTTTAAACCAAAACGGTGATTACAGATACAGAGTTTGTCAAAGAATAACCCTGACGCTAAATAACCATTTATCTTCTACCGAAATTAAAAAAGGAGAAAATGATGCACCTGCTGATATAGATTGTCCGTAAACTTTTTACAGCGCATCAGACAACAACTTTCAATTTGCACGAAATTCCTGACCTTTACTGTTACTGCCTGCTCCGTATCTCGTTTGACGTTTGCAAAAACTTGTTGCTCACATTCTTTGCAGATAATCTTGCTAATATGATGAGCCTACTGCAGAAAGCAGGAATATTCTCAGCTGAAGAATACTTGCCAGGCAGAGCGCTATCAAAGTTGCTAAATTTTTCCAAGCCAGGCCAGTAGCCTTAAAAAATCAAGCAAGATTTGCAGAGCGCAAAACGATAGTCGGTCTCCACTTATAAGTATACCTGCAGTAAACATCTGTTCCCCGTTGCCGGGGAGACGGTCCAAATGGAAGTTGGTAGCAGATCCGTCGTTTAGGACTTCAAAGCGAACTTTCGAGGAAACGACACGACGAACACCCTTCAGGAAATGTACACCGTCTCTGTGCTAAGGACAGAAATAAACAAGAGTTGTTGGGTGATTTTCTGTCTACTTACTATCAGAGAAGTAAAGCGAAACGCGACTTTAAGCACTTATTTGACTAATAATTATAATAATTTTCAATATCGTGAAATTCTTTACATAACAAGCAATAGTAAACATTGTTCCATAGCTATGGTGTACACGGAAAACCACAAAACCACATGTATGGTATGACAAAACCGTTTTACCCTAATGTGCATTGGAACGCGCTACATGCATTGCGGCATTCTAGCTTCTTAGGTAATTTGTTGTTTATACTTATAACGTTAGGACCAACGTGAGGACAAAATTTGTCTGCCTGTTATTTGTCTGCTAATTACAATAGGGATCAGCCCGTACGGGTTTTATTTATTATCATTTATTTTCCTAATCAACTGTATAAAAAATCTAGTTAAAGTTTATCCGTTAGATCTAATTCTTACCTAGAGGGTTTACTCAAGATGCTAGAGACAATTTCAAACTGGGGTCTATACGATGTCATTTTTGTTCTCAATGTCAACTGCCACAACAGTCCATTGATCAGATTTCTATATTTCCTTGTATTTTTTCAACTGATTAACACAATGATCATCTACCTACATATAACATCAGTTTCTCTTGTGTCAAATCCGGTTTGAGGCGCAATTGTCCAAATCCTACGGATGTTTGTCCTCATTAGCTGGCCACGGTCATCAACCGAGGCTTCTTATCTGCTCCTGCACCAGCTGTTATCATCCCCACCGACCGGTTTGTTTAAGGATATATGCGTTAATTTTATAACATACAACTTGGTAACTTGGTTGTTCAGAAATAGGACAAAATATTGAGTAGACTTAAATATAAATTAAGCTATCAGCGAACTTGAAAATATTATCGTGCCATTATACAGGGTTATTTTTATTCACCCCGGAAATTTTACAGGGTGATTCTACTCATGATTTTGAACAACTTTTACTATGGGGTCACCTGCGAAATCGCGAAAAAAAAACAGCTGCTCCATAGAAAAATGCATACCTACTCGAACAAAATGTGGAACAGCTGGATTTTTTTTCGCGATTTCGCAGGTGACCCCATAATAAAAGTTGTTCAGAATCATGAGTAGAATCACCCTGTAAAATTTTCGGGGTGAATAAAAAATAACCCTGTATATATTTTTGTTACTCACTAGCTGACAAAAAACAGTGCGTTGACACAAATTGCTTATGTTGCAGTTGCTAAGCCAGCTTACACTTACAATAGTCGCCTCGTTCTTAGAATACCACAATGAGTCAGAATGTTAAACCCCTCGCTTGCAGCAAAATACATATTCCATTAGACACTGATACACCAGCGAAGATATCATAGCAATACATCCCAGTTTCAATCATTGATATCAAAGTTACAATGCAGTCGAACACATTGATTACAGTGGTTCAGGCACAAATAAACAAAGAGTGGCACTGTACATAGTTCACACCGTCAGCTGTCAGTATCAGGCGACGACGTGTTTGTTTACAACTGACATCTGCACGCGAAGTGACCATGATGTAATGATCAATGGAAGAGTATTTTAGTGGCAATATCAAAGGCACAAGTCAAGCACAATAATTATCGTATTTCTGGAACAAGTAAACATAGATAGGTAGGTAGAGTCATGAGGATACGACGAAGAAGAAGAAGGTAGAGTCTGTGCAGAAAGAGAAAAGGCGTGGGTAAAAAGTGAACTAATATTTTTTTCATAGATTGCTATAACATTTCTCATACTGAAGCACAGGGTCGCCCCAAATCTCACGCCGGTTCTTTTTCAGCACAGACTCTACAACACAAACTGTCCATAGTTCACACCATCAGCATTGGGCGGCCGATGTGGCGCAGTTGTAGTGCGACTGCCTGTGACGCAAAGGTTCCGGGTTCGATCCTCGGTGGGCCACTCACATAGTTGATATTTATCACTTAGTGAATTCGTGCCCAGTCTGGTTAGGACATTGCAGACGAAACCACTTGATTGTCCGAAATCAAAGATGGTTTCGTGCTTCGGAGAGCACGTTAAGCCGTCGGTCCCGGTTGCTGTCTAGGATTACTTAGACGGCGGTCGTTACGCAACCATGTCAGAGGTCTACTACAAGTATAGGTTGAAAACTGACACCAGGGTTCATCGGGTCGTTGGACGGCTCGGTGACTTGAAACAACAACCTCTCAATACATCATTCACCTCATTTGCACTAGTAATTTTCAAATAACATATTGTTATTATTTGTGACTTTATTTTATTACCAATTATTATAATTAAGCTATTTTTTCACTATGGGACTAGTACCTCACAATAAAATGATTTATTTATTATTTATATATGTGCGGAAATATTGCGTTGTCATTATTTTGGTCTTCATAAATTGGCCGGTTTTGATTTTGCGAGATATACAATATTTATCTTTTTATGCATTATTCATTCAGCTTTTCCCTATGAACAAATGTTTATTGGATATGAATGTTATCCAAAACATCAGTATTCTTTTAAGATGTTAGGTTTCTTTCGTAGATTTTACCGTATATATTTTGTACTAGATTTCTGCCCAGCGGTTTCACCCGCTGCCACTCATTTTCCCGTGGTAATAGTTGTTTTCCCGCGGTAAAAAGTGGCATATGTGTTATTCCGGGTTAAACTCTACCTGTGTTTCAAATTTCATCCAAATCGGTTGAGCCGTTGAGCGTGAAGAGGTAACAAACATACATACATACACACACAGACACACACACAAACTCTAAGATTTATAATATTAGTACAGATAGATAGCACATTTCTGAGAACGTGTACTATTACAAAACAAACTGTCGCATAAAATGTTTAATTCAATGAACGCAGTAGAACAGGTTGTCCAGTCGAAGCCATCACAGTCACACCCACTGCATTTGTATATTGTAACTCGAATTGGAGCTGCACAAACCACGTCACCTGTCCTAGTGAAGGCTGAAGTACACAACACTCCTAGTTGCTTTATTCCAGTCACGACGACGCATTCCATGGCACAGAGCTTAAAACAGAGCCACCCTAATGAAAAGACATGGGCGTAGAAACAACATTTTATGAGCTCTTAACGCGATAAAGACGTATTCGGTTTCGCTTTCCGAATAAGAAAATAAACAACAAACATTCTTAGACTCGAGTGTTCCTCGAAGGGCTATTCGAGTTGTAACGGATGGTAACAGGTGCCTTTTAAAGTGCTGACATTTGAGGAAGAAAATTTTGTTAAAAATATCAACAGCGGAGTATATCTTTCATCGGCGCGTTTCAAAAATGTTTACTTCAGCAATAACTTTACTACTCACCTTAACACAATCTGCACGTAAATCGGGCGTAAATATTTCTAAGAAGGCGAATTATGGCCAATAAATGAACACGTGGTGGGTCACTGACCGCAATTGGGCGAAACGTCGAACCCCCCAGCCAGACACGTGCGTATGTTTAACAGCTCATGTTTACACAAAAAATAATTAAATACCATTGGAGACTCTAACTAGCTTCGGAGTATAATGAGGAAGCGAGAACTGGGTCAGTAAATTAACAATATTTATCTGGTTTCATAACTGTAAGAATTACAGCTTTCAGAGCACAGGACTACTTAGTTTGAGAACATAAATAAACACGAAAGAGAAGTGGTCTGCAAAAACTACTGAATAATTCAGTTGAATTCAGGGGTGGCGGAAACACTCATTCGTTTTGGTGAATTAGAAAGACCTTAAAAGCTCAGAAATCGATGGTCATCAGTCGTTTATTTGTCGACACTTGACTCTGTCTGCATAGAGGGCATGGGACATCCTTGCTCATGCTGCACACTGCGGCATTGCGTCGGAGCTTGTCACACTCACATCTAACATAGCCAGCAACGGATATGGAAGCGCACAAGTGTCGAGCGGTCATAGGGCAACTGACAGCCACTACACTCCTGTTCAAACAGTTCAAGTGGAGGTACCTTTTCCCGCCATCGTCCTGTTTGCATCACCAATTCCAATTAAGCCGGGAAAATCTAACTTCGGTTTCATGTCGAAATTTTTATGATCGTCATTTCGAAAGCATTTACGTTTTTTATGGTTTTCAGCGGTCGTTTTTATAGTGCCAAACCTCGTTCTACCTACTTTGAAAAGCTCCATGTCTATGTACACGTTGTGGTATGAGGACTGTGATTAACAGTAATCAGTAGGATGATGAGTGACGGGTCCAAATCAAGATGACCATCATCAACAGCTGTGAAACTTCTACTGATAGACATAGGTTCCCCCAGGCGCCTCAAAAAACCGCGACTTCAGGCTAAATGCATCCAAATTAGTTACCATTTACCTACAAACTTGAATTTCAAATGAAGACGAAATATTTGTTGTAATAACTGAACGAAATAATAAAAAATTATGGCCACCATTATCGTCTGCAGCCACGTGGTGGGTTCGTTTCGTATTCCGTCTTCCGGTTACGTGATTGGGCGATCATAATTCACCTCAAGTCGTTTTATTTCGATCCTTAATGAAACACGGAGCGCGATTCTGAAACGACTTCGGTTCGAAACTTGCGGGGTAGGTGTTAAAACTTCGTAAGTGTCGAAGTTAACGGCCTGTAAATGTTTGATTAGTTATTATAAGTACGTGTTACCTTTCACAGCTTATTGTAGACAGTCGTAATAAAACTTACTTGAACTATGTTAGGTTAGTCATAAAAAAAACTGCAAGGAAATGTGTCTTCTGTCAACCTACATTCATTCGTGCTTAGATATACTTACCAGCCCAACTAACGACATAGCAAAAGTTATTTACAATATATTCGATCCACGATACGCTTGCCAACGGTTAAAGAGTTCTTTCCCTCCTGTGAAATTTTTGGTTTCTTTATTTTCTTATATAGAATAGCAGTAAGTATGAGTGCCAAAAAACAAATTCAATTCTCCATTTGACGATGTCGAATAGCCCATCGCGTGTTCGCCTATAATCGCACAACGGCCACTGCTACCGTAGACCAACTAATTGTTACGTCAAACTGTTTTACTCGCTTCGGCATCGCTAATAGCAAAGAAGATACTAATATTAGCATCATTACTGATCGTTACTACGTTACTATGCGTTCGATGCAACGGTTATTATCGCGGTAAGATGAGAATTGGGAATTTTAATGTTGCTGGCATAGAAAAGCTACCGGTATGTTGTGAATAACGGACTGATTACGTACATCACAGCTTTTGAAAAAAAAAAACATTTGCTATTCGACCTCTCATCGGTAAGATTACAACATTCGGGAGATAACAATACAATATACTTTATTGCACAAAAGAAACATATTAGTTCAAAAAAGTTAAATAACCAAAATTGTACAATTGGCGGCCTTATTGCTCGTAGCAATATCTTCCAGGCAAACAAATAGTAATTATGGTAGATTCATGATCTCGTAAACAGAACAACTGAAAGTAAATCTTCTCTTAATATTTCTACTGATCCATTTCTATCTGACAGACATACTAACATGGTATTTTAAATAACATATCAATTACACAAAAAATCTAGTCGTGCATCTGTGGAATACCGTATTTCACACAAAACTCACACTCCCAAAATACTTCCACTGCTAGCATTGTATGATGCTTTGGTTTTTGTTTTTACACTGAGATGAATCACTGATTATGGTCAGGTTTTTGACTATAAACCGTGTGATTGCAAAGCTGTACTCAATGGTCATTGCAATTTGGTAGAATTCATGAGTCATGGACTGCCAGACAGTCTAAAAACGGGCAGTTTTATGTCCTTTTTGGCGATACACTGTGCCTTTTTTGCCCGTTTGTATAAACGGGTGTAGGGGACAGCCCTCCGATTACTATATACACCATCCCTTTTCAGAATGTAATTATTGTATGTCTAAATTGTAGGTTTGTTAACTGTATTTATATATAAAAAACATACATATTGACATCTAGACCAGTGTCCATGCAGAAAAAACTTTGAAACCGCTTTCTAAGGAGATTTTAAAAATAATCATTTGTCATTTCGTTTGTAACCGGCGTAGCAATCTGGAAACCCTAGTCATTCGATCAGTGCTCCTACTTACGTCCTACGCTACGTTGAACATTAATCGGTGTGAACCAAATTGCTTGATGACATTGCAGTAAGCATAGCAAACTGCCATGCCGAACAAGGTTTACGCAAGTCTTCTTGTTCTCTTTTTCGCGTGAAAATGATCAAAATAAAATGAAATTACTTTAATCAATGTAGGACAGTATTATCACTTATTGACGTCATAGAACACCAAGTCATCCAACGACCCGATGAACCCTGGTGTCCGAGTTTCAAGTCAATTAAGTTGAAAGTTTAATCCAAAAACGCTATCTTCTTGAAGATCAATGCAGTTTTTAGCAGTTGGTAATTTCACTATAATTTGAAAAATACGTACTATTTACAGAAAGGACTTGCTTTTGACCATTACAGCAGCGGTGCAGCGCAAATGGAAGCTGTGTTAGATCTGTGCCCTATGTTACCAAACTACAGGCTACAAGTCTACAAGTGTAATTCTTAGTACATTACATAGCCGGTTAATATTCCTGGTATGACAATTGCTAACCGACAACGCAATGAACATCGAATTTCATCTGTAAAATTGTAGCCTGTAGTGGCTGTAGTTTGATAGTATCGGGCACTGTTCGTTATTTGTGCGACAAAATAAACCCATCTGACAACTTAGCATCTAATTATGATTACCCTCATAATATTTGACCTTCTAAAAGACACGCAGCAACATTATGTGGCCAGGGTGTGACAGTCATGTGCCAGTTAACTGGAATCGTATCAGGCTTGCGTGAGGGCATGTCATGGTCGGTGCCAGCCCTAGTTTGTATGGCATGGTCATGACATGGTACTACATGTAGCCAGATCGAAATATATATTGTCGTCATAGACATGTCGACCGCCATGGACTTAAATAATAATAATAACTACGTCGACCGATGCCATTGCATGCCGGCTTAGAATATCACCCCATTTCTTTTCCGCGGGTGTCGTAAGAGGCGACTAAGGAACTTCGAGAATTTCATGTGTTATACAATTTGAGGCGACAGGCTGACAACCTGTCACAATAGTGACTCACGCTGTTTCTGAATGACCCTCAAATGTTGTCAGACGTGGCGTAAATGACTGTTTTTTACAGCCGTTTATGTGTGTAAGTCGACCGATCAGCCATTTGCACATAGAAGCCTGAAAATGTTTGATTTGGATTTGTGTCTTTTCTAGCCCAGGAAATAATTAACAAGGGCCCGAGAGTAATCCTTATTGTATGTCGTTTACAGTTCATATTGTATTGTTATCCTCTCATGTTCGTGAAAAAGTGAATGAGATAAAGAGCGCAAAGATATCCTCCAAATATATACGGATACGCGAATATTCTCTCACAGTTGCCGCGATCATAGTCCTGACATGACGGTCAACTTATCTTTATAGATAAGATAAGATAAGCTTTTGCTCCATATTTGCAACACCGTGACATGGATTTGGTTAGGGCAATGAGCTTGAATTTCCCCCCTTGAGCTTTCGATACCCGCTTGAATTTTACATCTTTTCTATCTCAAGTACAGCTTCTTAGTTTATTGCATACGTCTGTCAGTGCTGTACATGCGAATGTGCTATAGCACTTGTTTATGAGATGAGTATATGTACCTATGTTATTTCCTTAAATGGAGACTGGTGCTAATGTCAAGCTGTGATCGATGAAAAATAATAACGCTGGTCTAAAATAAAAAGGTCGTTTACGAAAAGAACTCGCCTACCTACCTATATATAAAACGCGTACCAAACACACGTTATACACCTTTATCCATTTCATCAATGTCAACAAAGAATTATTATTTATCGTAAGAGTTGTTCGCACGACGCACGTATATCACAAGCGTGTGGTTTTTCTCACATAAGCGCCACCACACCAACACCACCACAACCACAGTAAACCCATAACGGTCTGATAACCCGCTTTGATGTTGAGATAACATTAACATGATAACTTTGATATATCTTACGTATCATGAAATGAATTCTTTGAACTGAACTACGCGTCTTCATCTTGATTATTCAAAGTGTGATTGTACTGTTGTTAAGTCAAAAATGAATGAATAGATACTGATTAGGGGATTTTAGAAGAAGCGCTCGATATGAAATAATATATGAAAAGGGATGCTTCCTTCCTTCTTTTTTGAGTGGGAAACCGAGTTGTCCTACGACCTCATGAACCGTGGTGTCAGAGATTTCCAACCGCCTACTACTAGTAGTAAGCCTTAGACATGGTTGTGTAACGACCGTCGTCTAAGTAATCAAGGGCAGCAACCGGGACCGAGACGGCTTAACGTGCCCTCCGAGCACGGAACCATAATTATTTTAAGACAGTGATAAATACCCGGTGAATGCCCCGCCGAGAATCGAACCAGGAGCCTTTGTGTCGCAGGCAGTCGCACTACCACTGCGCCACATCAGCCGCCAAAAGGGATGCGAAGCACGTAGATGTAGGTATAACCATGGAAAGACATTCCAATATAGGTAAATAGCCACCTGGTGTCTTTGTCTTTGAAACACACTTTTTTTCATTCTCATCGTAAGTACTAGTAAATTTGTTTCATCAACAAACAGCTCAGACTGTCAGTTTCCCATATAAGAACGAATATTATATTAATTAAGACTCAATATCTGATGTCTAGCGCATATTAGCGCACGCATACAAAATATAGGATAACAAGTTGCATTAGGAATGCAAAAATATAAACAGATAAAAATTCGCTCGTATTTCAACGGAACACCTTTCGGCGACTTAGGGACTTGAGGGTGTGTATTGCAATTTTAGGCGATGGGCTGACAACCTGTCACTATAGCGATACACAATTTTCTAAATAACCCTCAAATATTTGTCAGACGTGGCGTAAATGTCCGTTTTATGCGGCTGTTTATGCTCTGCCTACCCCGCAAGGGATTATAGGCGTGATATATGTATGTATGTATGTACCTTTCGTCGTATCATGCGGAGTGCAGACGATGTCGAAAATAACTTGCAGCTGCTTCGAAATTAAATGGAAATAAACACTTCATCGCTCTATAAGTCCTGATAAGGTATATTAGCGACAGTGGCAGTGGTTTAAGAATACATTGCTCGCTCCATATCTGTAAAATAATTATAAACTACACGTACACTAGTTGTAATCTAAACTCAGCCTTCAGAAAGACTGTTTGGGAAATTCTTGATGAAAAAAGCATATTCCTTTACCCTTGAAACTCTCGTATCTAGTTCATCTATGAGCGAAAATGTATTGTTTCTAGGTATACGTTGTCGCCGCAGTGTCGTCTATAAATAAAGCCGTTGTCTATTATTCCTGCTTTCCCATTATTTCATGTCTAGGAATTGTTAGCCTATAAAAGTTCCTTCAAAACACGGAAATTAAAGGCTTGCCGGCGCAGTGCAGGTGCACTATTTCATACTTGATTGGCATTCACGGAATTTAGTTAAAATTTTCTAAAACTGAAGCGACTTACGTTGGTCGTTGAACCAGTGCAGAAAACGATCGTTACTAATAAAATTATCCAATCACTATAAAATGTTACTTGTTTATCTCAAACAGAAGTGTTATGTCCTGCCTCCTGTTGGCCGGAGTCCAAATGTCCAAGTTGAAATAATTAAGTGATGCGATATCGCGAGTGCAGCTTGACTTTATGAGTGCTACTGTTGGATATTTCTGTATCCGCAGCTTCATTTTACGCCGTGAACATTTTCAAAGTTAATTTTACCTTTGTTGCAAAAAAAGCGCTTCAAATATTTGTTGTATTTGGTAGATATATGGTAGGATGGACGGCGCAATGTGAAGTTAGAACACAAATTGTAGAAAGTCCTTTAATTTTAGCTGCATTGGGCTATATGAACGAAACAAACCTTCCGTACCGTTGCTTGCAGTAGACCCAAATCTCAGTCAATGCGAGCCCTAAGCTCAACAGTGGAAATCTCATGGGGCTGTCAATCTATGAAAAAGATACCTAAAATTGGAAACACAGAAGAACTAGGCACAGCAAGAAGGTAACAGTACCGTCTTCATTTGAGCGTTACCATCGGCGTGAGATCGCCGGAAATTGCTCATTGCTACACTTTTAATGGGCACTTCCCTAATGAAAGCTTAATGAGTGCATGTGTGGAGTTTTTGTGCCTCGTGAAACGCAGAAATCTTAAGAATAACACGATAATACCATTACGGATTACGATACCAAGTAGAATAGACAAGTGAGGTAATGTAAATGACACGCGCAATGAAAGAATATTTAGTGATCGTACGATAATACAATTATTATAGCACATATACGGAAGTTTTCTATTAGTAAAATAAATCAAAAGAACTAATAGTTACCTATTTGTACAGGGAGTATCCGCAAAGATGCGAATCTCTTAAGCCACAATCTGTCCTCATTATCACTAAGAACTTCACCCAAGAAACATAGGCCGTTAGATTTTTTACTGTAATAATAAGCTGAACTATCGAAGTTTTTCACAATTCACGTGAGCTTAGTGAGACTTAGTTTTACCCATTGTAAAATCCTTCCAATTTTTTAATAATGCCTCCATTAGCCGTAAACTCGTGATGGTGGTCACCGCCCCATGCATTGTAGGGACGCCTATAAATCGTGTCGCGCCCCCACCTGTCGCGGGTTCGATTCCGGGTATATCCCGCTTTTGGCAACAAGCCAGGTTAATTTCACCTTTAAGTTTGATTTTATGCTGTCGCGCTTTCTTTGTGATTTCGTAGATAGTCTTTACTGACTGGTGCAGAAAAGATGGATGCTATCAATTTTGGATTCATTTGTGACCTTTTGCGAATCCACGCAAGTCACTCTTAGGATTTAGTCGCGAAATTTTGGTTTCCTTTAATATGTTATCAAAGAATTAACGCTTGTCTTGTCATATATCTGCAAACACCTACAATTTTACGATTTTCACGACTGCAATTGAATGCGGGCACTTCTAGCCTTTAACTCTCACCGCCCACAGTGTTAAAGACGTTCTTCCCATGTAAGTACTCTACCTGAGTGCTTAACTCTAAAAACAGGTAAGATATTGCATATTGTTCAATATTAACCGTGTTTAACCCTCGATCGTAATGGAAAGTAAAGCCACAAATTGGCTGATCACCTCACAATTTACCCTCCTCGGGCAGACAACAAGGTTTAAAGTAGATTTATTATATCCGAGGCATGACTAGTTAGATCAGAGATTAGTTAGCAAATTTACCGGACCAATGAAGCGCGACTTTGTAGGATAGCTAATTTATAAGCCCAAGTCTAGCAAAGTGAAACCATGAAAATTGATGACCAATGGACAAGCATAAATTTTGTAATTTGCCAGAATACTGTTTGACTATCTAGTAGACTGCAGTGATATTTTTACAATGAAATTCGTTTCATAGAAACAAATTCCTAGCCAGATTATAACTTTCATATTAACTTTTTGTATGTTACAAGTTTTAGGTAATAATATAAAATTATTTTCCCTTCATAGGTAGGTAGTTATTTATACCAGAAATATCTAAGAAACTGATTGTTGTAGGATTGTTCATAAAAGTTCCGAAAACAATAAACTCTTAGATTTGTTTTACCTACAAAGTTTTGTGCGTGACGTGATTAATGGACCTCAGCTAATACTTGTCGTTATACAAAGTGTTGTTCATAATTTATGGTACACAGTTCAGTTAACAATATTGACGCTTCTAATACAATAATAATAAATCCCTTATTTCGGGCAACAAAGCCCAATGCATAAAATAATACAATATTTAACTGAGTTTTCATTTCTTCTGTAACTTACAAAAAAGTTCTAGTGTCGTCTTCGTCCATTCGGGCGTCAACTGAAAGGGTGGATCACATTCACGTCAAGAATTCATAAATATATGACAAGTCTTTAGTATTTATCTTTGAAACGTAGTTTCTTAACGGTGAGATTGAGCACAATGCTACAATTACAAGACTGTCAAAAATCTACAATAAGTACTTCGTTGCTGGTACTTCTAGGAATTAATAACGTTTTCCGGCTTTTATCACAAATCTAGAACAGCATACGTAGTTGTTTGTTTGTACGTGTATAATTCTAGTAGGTATTCACCACAGTTTAAAGAGGAAAAATTCTTGTAATATATTTTATTAATAAATATTACTAGGCAGGGATGGCTTATGGACCAAGCTAATGGAGTTAGGGAAAGTGAATGATTTACAAAATAATTCATCAATCATTTATCACGCAAGCTTTAACGGTTCCTCATTTTCCTTCCAGCTTACTTAATACAGTAGTATCAATTGCCCAGGACGAAACGGCTTAAATATTTAACAACTTCCGCCTTCCATTCATAAATTCTAGATACACTATATTACGTTAATATGCAAACCACATACAAAAATTTGCCATATTTATACGCAATGAAATAAATGTTACATCACCCACCACTCTAAACGTCGGTATATGTTTAGTATATTGTTATAAAGGTGCAATACCCGCTATATCCTGTATCCGAAACATCCTCTAAATCGGCCAAAAGAAGCAACTTGCGTTAGATCTGGCATCAGTTGATAATGTTGGTCCAGTATCAATTAAATGTTCTGCCAAGCTAATCCGTAATAATACCACTAGGCTCAGTGGTAGTGACTCAAAAACTAAAATGGGGTTCTAGCCGCGATATTCGATTTTGTTGAATTGTCCAATATTTCGGCTCAAAATACATACCGATAAAACATCAGCTGCACTCAGGCTAAAGCAACTTTTACTGAGCCGAACTAATAAAATCCTCATATGATATGTGTCTTTTTTAGCCCGGGAAATAATTTACAAGGGCCCGAGAGTAATCCTTATTATATGTCGTTTACAGTTCATATTGTATTGTTATCCTCTCATGTTCGTGAAAAAGTGAATGAGATAAAGAGCGCAAAGATATCCTCCAAATATATACGGATACGCGAATATTCTCTCACAGTTGCCGCGATCATAGTCCTGACATGACGGTCAACTTATCTTTATAGATAAGATAAGCTTTTGCTCCATATTTGCAACACCGTGACATGGATTTGGTTAGGGCAATGAGCTTGAATTTCCCCCTTGAGCTTTCGATACCCGCTTGAATTTTACATCTTTTCTACCTCAAGTAGAGATTATGAGTTATTTTTTACGTCTCTCAGTGCTTTACATGCGAATGTGCTTATAGCACTTGTTTATGATGTGAGTATATGTACCTTTGTTATTTCCATAAATGGACTAATGTCAAGCTGTGATCGATGAAAAATAATAACGCTGGTCTAAAATAAAAAAGGTCGTTTACGAAAAGAACTCGCCTACCTTTAAATAAAACGCGTACCAAACATACGTTATACACCTTTATACATATCATCAATGTCAACAAAGAATTATCATTAACCTTACGAGTTGTTCGACGCACGTATATGTATTACAAGCGTGTGGTTTTTCTCACATAAGCGCCACCACACCAACACCATCACAACCACAGTAAACCCATAACGGTTTGATAACCCGCTTTGATGTTGAGATAACATTAACATGATAACTTTGATATATCTTACGTATCATGAAATGAATTCTTTGAACTGAACTACGCGTCTTCATCTTGATTATTCAAAGTGTGATTGTACTGTTGTTAAGTCAAAAATGAATGAATAGATACTGATTAGGGGATTTTAGAAGAAGCGCTCGATATGAAATAATATATGAAAAGGGATGCTTCCTTCCTTCTTTTTTGTGTGGGAAACCGAGTTGTCCTACGACCTCATGAACCGTGGTGTCAGAGATTTCCAACCGCCTACTACTAGTAGTAAGCCTTAGACATGGTTGTGTAACGACCGCCGTCTAAGTAATCATGGGCAGCAACCGGGACCGAGACGGCTTAACGTGCCCTCCGAGCACGGAACCATAATTATTTTAAGACAGTGATAAATATTAACTTTGTGAATGCCCCGCCGAGAATCGAACCAGGAGCCTTTGTGTCGCAGGCAGTCGCACTACCACTGCGCCACATCAGCCGCCAAAAGGGATGCGAAGCACGTAGATGTAGGTATAACCATGGAAATACACTCCAATATAGGTAAATAGCCACCTGGTGTCTTTGACTTTGAAACACACTTTTTTTCATTCTCATCGTAAGTACTAGTAAATTGGTTTCATCAAAAAACAGCTCAGACTGTCAGTTTCCCATATAAGAACGAATATTATATTAATTAAGACTCAATATCTGATGTCTAGCGCATATTAGCGCATAACAAGTTGCATTAGGAATGCAAAAATATAAACATAAAATTTCGCTCGTATTTCAAAGGAACACCTTTCGTCGTATCATGCGGAGTGCAGACGATGTCGAAAATAACTTGCAGCTGCTTCGAAATTAAATGGAAATAAACACTTCATCGCTCTATAAGTCCTGATAAGGTATAATAGCGACAGTGGCAGTGGTTTAAGAATACATTGCTCGCTCCATATCTGCAAAATAATTATTAACTACACGTACACTAGTTGTAATCTTAACTCAGCCTTCAGAGAGACTGTTTGGAAAGTTTTTGATGAAAAAAGCATATATTCCGTTTCAGCGAAAATTTATTGTCTCTATACGTTGTCGCCGCAGTGTCGTCTATTTAAAGCCGTTGTCTATTATTTCTGCTTTCCCATTATTTCATGTCTAGGAACTGTTAGCATATAAAAGTTCCTTCAAAACACGGAAATTAAAGGCTTGCCGGCGCAGTGCAGCTGCACTATTTCATACTTGATTGGCATTCACGGAATTTAGTTAAAATTTTCTAAAACTGAAGCGACTTCCGTTGGTCGTTGAACCAGTGCAGAAAACGATCGTTAATAATAAAATTATCCAATCACTATAAAATGTTACTTGTTTATCTCAAACAGAAGTGTTATGTCCTGCCTCCTGTTGGCCGGAGTCCAAATGTCCAAGTTGAAATAATTAAGTGATGCGATATCGCGAGTGCAGCTTGACTTTATGAGTGCTACTGTTGGATATTTCTGTATCCGCAGCTTCATTTTACGCTGTGAACATTTTCAATGTTAATTTCACCTTTGTTGCAAAAAAAGCGCTTCAAATATTTGTAGTTTCGGTAGATATATAGTAGGATGGACGGCGCAATGTGAAGTTAGAACACAAATTGTAGAAAGTCCTTTAATTTTAGCTGCATTGGGCTATATGAACGAAACAAACCTTCCGTACCGTTGCTTGCAGTAGACCCAAATCTCAGTCAATGCGAGCCCTAAGCTCAACAGTGGAAACCTCATGAGGCTGTCAATCTATGAAAAAGATACCTAAAATTGGAAACACAGAAGAACTAGGTACAGCAAGAAGGTAACAGTACCGTCTTCATTTGAGCGTTACCATCGGCGTGAGATCGCCGGAAATTGCTCATTGCTACACTTTTAATGGGCACTTCCCTAATGAAAGCTTAATGAGTGCATGTGTGGAGTTTTTGTGCCTCATGAAACGCAGAAATCTTAAGAATAACACGATAATACCATTACGGATTACGATACCAAGTATAATAGACAAGTGGGGAAATGTAAATGACAAGCGCAATGAATTTAGTGATCGTACGATAATACAATTATTATAGCATAAATACCTATGTTTTCTATTAGTAAAATAAATTAATAGAACTAATAGTTAACTATTTATACAGGGAGTATCCGCAAAGATGCGAATCTCTAAGCCACAATCCGTCCTCATAATCACTAAGAACTTCACCCAAGAAACAAAGGCCGTTGGATTTTTTACCTGTCATATTAAACTGAACTATCGCAGTTTTTTACAATTCACGTTAGCTTAGTGAGATTTAATTTTACATACATACATAAATCACGCCTATATCCCTTACGGGGTAGGCAGAAAGTTTGACTTAGTTTTACCCATTGTCTACACTCGTGATGGTGGTCACCGCCCCATGCAATGTTGGGACGCCTATAAATCGTGTCGCGCCCCCACCTGTCGCGGGTTCCATTCCGGGTATATCCCGCTTTTGGCAACAAGCCAGGTTAAATTCACCTTTAAGTTAGATTTTTATGCTGTCGCGCTTTCTTTGTGATTTCATAGATAGTATTTACTGACTGGTGCAGAAAAGATGGATGCTATCAATTTTGGATTCATTTGTGACCTTTTGCGAATCCACGCAAGTCACTCTTAGGCTTTAGTTGCGAAATTTTGGATTCCTTGAATATGTTATCAAATAATTAACGCTTGTCTTGTCATAAATCTGCAAACACCTACAATTTTACGATTTTCACGACTGCAATTGAATGCGGGCACTTCTAGCCTTTAACTCTCACTGCCCACAGTGTTAAAGACGTTCTTCCCATGTAAGTACTCTACCTAAGTGTTTAACTCTAAAAACAGGTAAGATATTGCACATTGTTCAATATTAACCGTGTTTAACCCTCGATCGTAATGGAAAGTAAAGCCACAAATTGGCTGATCACCTCACAATTTACCCTCCTCGGGCAGACAACAAGGTTTAAAGTAGATTTATTAAATCCGAGGCATGACTAGTTAGATCAGAGATTAGTTAGCAAATTTACCGGACCAATGAAGCGCGACTTTGTAGGATAGCTAATTTATAAGCCTTAGCCAAGCAAAGTGAAACCATGGAAATTGATGACCAATGGACAAGGATATTTTGTATTTTGCGAGAATACAATTTGACTATTGTACATTGTACCCTAGTTATAAGTTCGATTTGATTTATCTAGTAGACTGCAGTGATATTTTTGCAATGAAAATCGTTTCATAGAAACAAATACCTAGCTAGAATATAACTTTCATATTAACTTTTTGTCCGTTACAAGGTTTAGGTAATAATATAAAATTATTTTCCCTTCATAGGTAGGAAGTTATTCATACCAGAAATATCAAAGAAACTGATTGTTGTAGGATTGTTCATAAAAGTTCCGAAAACAATAAACTCGTAGATTTGTTTTACAAAGTTGTGCGTGATTAATGGACCTCAGCTAATACTTGTCGTTATAACAAACTGTTGTTCATAATTTATGTTACACAGTTCAGTTAACAATATTGACGTTTTTATTACAATAATAATAAATCCATTATTTCAGGCAATAAAGCCCAATGCATAAAATATTACAATATTTATCTGAGTTTTCATTTCTTCTGTAACTTACAAAATAAGCTCTAGTGTCGTCTTCGTCCACTCGGGCGTCAACTGAAAGGGTGGATCACATTCACATCAAGAATTCATAAATATATGACAAGTCTTTAGTATTTGTCTTTAAAACGTAGTTTCTTAACGGTGAGATTGAGCACAATGCTACAATTACAAGTCTGTTAAAAATCTACAATAATTACTACGTTGTTGGTACTTCTAGGAATTAATAACGTTTTCCGGCTTTTATCACATATGTAGAACAGCATACGTAGTTGTTTGTTTGTACGTGTATAATTTTAGTATTCACCACAGTTTAAAGAGGAAAAATTCTTGTTATATATTTTATTAATAAATATTACTAGGCAGGGATGGCTTATAGACCAAGCTAATGGAGTTAGGGAAAGTGAACGATTTACAAAATAATTCATCAAACATTTATCTTATCACACAAGCTTGAACGGTTCCACATTTTCCTTCCAGCTGACTTAATACAGTAGTATCAATTGCCCAGGACGAAACGGCTTAAATATTTAACAACTTCCGCCTTCCATTCATAAATTCTAGAGACACTATATTACGTTAATATGCAAACCACATACAAAAATTTCCCATATTTATAAGCAATGAAATAAATGTTGCATCACCCACCACTCTAAACGTCGGTATATGTTTAGTATTGTTATAAAGGTGCAATTCCCGCTATATCTTGCATCCGAAACATCCTTTCGATTGTCCAAAAGAAGCAAATTGCGTTGGATCTGGCATCAGTTGATAATGTTGGTCCAGTATCAATTAAATGATCTCCCAAGCTAAACCGTAATATTACCACTAAGCTAAGTGACTCAAATGGGGTTCTTGCCGCGATATTCGATTTTGTTGAATTGTTCAATATTTCGGCTCAAAATGCATACCGATAAAACATCAAGTTGTTCCGTGATGTTAATGCAACTTTTACTGGGCCGAAATATCGGTCAATTAGACAAAAATTTATATCGCGGTGAGTTTTAGAGTTTTGAGCCATTATGTGTGACCGCGAAAGATTGAAACAATTTAATAGTGCCTTTATGCATTGAATACCACATTTTAAAACACTTCTCGTGTTAGGTTTTATGCATGTCTAACTCGTATGATGTATTCAAATCATTCCTGCCAGTTTCTTGTTCGATTCCCGACCAAAGAACGGCTATTATAACTGTCTGTTTACAGTTTATAATCATAAACTCTATCTAGATTTTAATGTGCAATCGCTACAACTATTGACCATTAAATTATAGTATGAAGTGTCTGCAGTATTTTTGGCTTTCTTAGACATTATAAAAGTCATTTGATACTTTGTCGTAGGTGGCTACCTCTTTTGATGGGTCAATTTATCTTGGTAGAAGTGTTTAAGATGTGCATACATACATACATAAATCACGCCTATATCCCTTACGGGGGTAGACAGAGCGTTAACGGCCGTAAAACGGATATTAACACCACGTCTGACAAAAGTTTGAGGGTCAATCAGATAACTGTGTATAACTATAGTGACAGGTTGTCAGCCCATCGCCTAAAATTGCAATACACATCTAACCCTTGAGTCCCTTAGTCGCCTTTTACGACACCCATGGGTAAGAAACTGGGTGATGCTATTTTAAGCCGGCATCACACGGCATAATTAAGATGTGTGGTAATTTTAATGGGAAAACCGTGTACCTATCTAGGATTCAAAAGCTGTGAAATGGTGGAGAAAATTTGTCAAGTAGATCCGACACGATCCTTCCGCGATACTCTGGATGAATATTTGATATATATGTCACCAGCACCGGATGAAGCACGAAAGGAGGATTCCTTGATATGACCCAGATTGAGGTTCGATACAGGGGTAAAATTTTGCTTTGGAAAACGTCTTAGTTGTGTGTCGGTAGAGTGTCTGAGAGATAGTGTTGGTAGCAGTTAAGTGTCGCTGGAGTGATGCAACGACCAAAAATAAGAGTGTTCTAGATTTTACGTTCTTGAGAAACTGATATAGTCCTGTTGCCATATTTCGTACTATAAGTTCTAAAATATTGCCATAACACAACTTGTTGTACAGGTGCTTTGGTATTATGCGCAAAACCACGCAATGTATATTTTAATAATGTTATAAAATGTTCTTTGTTACAGATTGTTGGGGAGACGATGCCATAAAAGGAGCTAATTTTTTGACGTGACGCAGTCAGCAGGTGCGTTCGATGTTTTTTTGATGAGGGTACAAGGCATGTCAGCTTACTTTTTCCATTTATTATTTCAGACACGCTTCATATCTTAAACGTCTTTTCATTTTAGGACTGCTTTACACATTAGGGATTCTAGTAAGAAGTTTAAACTGTTATCGAATCACAATAAAACAATTTTAAACGGATTTAAGTTGTGTTTATTATATATTATGTTATCGAATCCTTAAGACAGAATTCAAACGGTCGGATAGGTTAGCTCTCGACGAGAACGTCAGTATGTTTCTAGAATTGAGGTAATACTAAGTTCTTTGATGTATCCAGAACCGTAAAATCTGGTGTTTCTATAGATTACTATTCATTTAACTAGACCATCTCATAAAATTAACTTCCTCATTACGATTCAAGTCAATAATCATTAAATGCACGTTTTGCATATTACTCTCTATGCAATGCATCATAAGCGCACGCGCATGGCGGCGGCGGCTATTATGCGCGTGCTTACCCCAACAGTTCCATACGCACGGCCTAAAGACGCAACGCCTCCAAACTTGACAACAATAGACAATGGGCCAAGCTTTTAAAATTATACAGGATGTTAGGCCAGACTTAAATTTTAAATTCTGAGCAGTTCGCCGGAACTGAACAACTTTTATATTTACTGAAGGTCTGTTTTTCTAGTCTAATTTAACGATCATTCAGATGTATCCAACCATTACAGAAGTAGGCGTTTGAAAAACTCTGATCTCGGTTTCATCGGGTCGTTGGACGACAAGGTCACATCACACGGCATTTATGTAAAAAAAAAACAAAGAGTTACACAAAGTTTAGTAGACTAGACATTTTCCAGTTAGATCCTAGTAAGAGAGCTGTAGGTAAATCAATTCCCTCAAACCACCCTGTATCCGTGCACGGTACAGCTGATTATGATTCTACGTGTACCTCCCTAAGGAAGTGTACGTATGTATACGTGTCGAACGGTGCCAAGCGAGCAAAGGCGTCGCCGCTTAAACGAGTGATGTGGGAATCACTTCCCTTCGGATGCCTTTATGTGGATTTCCGATGAGTAATTCCTAATTAGCTGCTGGCCACTCATATCTCGGCTTTTTAGCCAACTTGAAGTGGCCGTGGCTGTTCATTATTGAAACTAGTGATGTAAGGTCCGCTGTCTACTGCTGGACTGAGCCCCTTCCAACTAAAATTGATTTCCCCAATATCTCAGTTACCAATTAAGGGATCAACCTATACAGACTAGACTGGCTTTTCTTAGTGATACTGTATCGAAAACCAATACAAATAAGTATATTAATCCCTTATAATATGTAACTGGAGATTGCTGCTTATAGTACATAGCTCTAAAGACCAAGAAATATACCTACACAAATTATTCAACCTACGGAAAGGTTGCATGCATAGTTATACGTCCCGCAATGACAACAATAAGTTTTGATTGTATTGCTGTTACATCGTTTGTTGTAGCGAGTTCAATGACCTTAAATGTGGGTTATGTCATACAGTATACAGGGTGTCCCAATTTCTTCCTCCGTGGTGCACTTAGTCTGCCCCATTTGCACATTGTATGCACATAACTTGCGCTTGACTTTACCGCATCTGCGGAGTTGTTTACCTTAGTGGATGATCTTTCAAGTAGTTTTATTTTATTTATGTTGTTGTAGATGTAATATCATAAATAAACCATGGGATAAGTTGAATAGGAGTAATTACGATAAGGCTATAATGGTGTTCTTCTGTATCGGTAATGAGCTGTAATCAATAAATAATTCAGTATTTTGAGAACACAGTAATGAAGACTTCGCAAGTTCAAAAGCGCACGTTTCTCATTTCATTGTATATTTTTTGCTAAGCATTCATTACATTACCAAGGTAATAGAAAAAATATATATTATTCAAAAGACAGACATCTGTTTTTGGACTTCAACGAAATACGAATTTGTTAATTTTAATAGGCTAGGATATAGTTTCCTCGATTCTGTTTTAAAGAAGTTAAGCATGTGTTTAAAGCGCGTTCCAATTAACAATCTTTGACGGACGTCGCTCTGCTGTAGATGTTAAAGAGCGATCCACTTCCCACGGCGGCACCAAGCTGCTTACTCGACACAAAAAACAAAAAAAAAAAAATTCAGTCGCCGCTCAGCAGCCGTCCCGCACGGTCGCCTACGCTCCGACTACCTGGCCGCTCCCGTGGCCCCGCCCCTCGCCGTCGCTCCGCGACCGACACTCCAGCCCTGCGTCGGACAAGCATCACTTGTCCCACGCAGCCTCCGCCGCCGTTTGTGTCTTTTTCAAGGCACATTCCGTGGTATTTTATTTAACTACGTCTTTTGCCCGAAAACCGCCGGTTTACGCGGTCCTTGCTCGGTGGATACCTAACGGTGCTCAACGATCCGAGCAGGGGGTGTAGACCCGATACACCAGCTTTGCCCCTTCAGGGCAACGCAGTCAATCGGACGGGTGCCAGAACCACCGGCCCTGGGGGTGAACCCAAGTCGACCCTGGTACCATCCTTTTCCCTGTCCGAGCAGAGTCTGTCTGGGAGAAGGGCTCCGGCCCCAACTTCCTCTTTGCTCGGGCCTGTTAGGAACCTCCCGCACAATAAGATTGGCGGAGGATACACTTTAGGGCTACATTAGTTAAGTACACCCTCCCTGCCTACACCCGGCGGGGAGGATCACCGGCGTCTTACCCTCAGGCTGTTCCCGCCTGAGGGCCGCGATTAGCATTTTAGCTAGGCCGATTGCCGTGGAGTTCTTGCCGTTTCTCTCCCACGGAACGGTTCCGAAACGGCGGTAGCTATAGATTAGGCAATGGCTAAAGCCCTTCCCCTAGAGTCCGTTCTCCTAGAACTTTTACAAGTTGTCTTCGAGGACAACCAATTCCGAGCCCGCGTCGCGAAACGGATTCCCGGAATCAGCGATTACTTCGCCAAACTAGCCCGCGATGAGTCATCGCCCAATCCCCTGACCACCGGTGAGTCAGCCCCATCCGCCGACGAAGCGTCCGCCGCTAAGTCGGCACCTGCCCCCTCCCCTGCGGTTACTCATTACGATGAGTCACCGCTATCCCCTGACCCATCGTCCCAAGTCGGCAACGCCCAGGACTCCGACCTAACCGTTGAAGTCATGGACACTGCCGACCCTCCGTCCGATGACTCAAACCCCGAACCCGACTCCGACGACGACTACACCGTAGTCAGTAGGTCTAAGAAGCGCCAGCGTAAGGCTGCTCATTCAGATAGCGACGAGGCTGCGAAAACAGTCCGCGTCGAAGGGCCCGATGGCAACCACCGCAAGGTGGCCGCCGCCATCCCTAAAGTCTCTCCCGCTACAGAGCGCAGACCCCCCCCGATTATTCTCAGGGACAACGCCAAGTGGTCGTCCCTTTCCAGTCAGATGACCCAGAATAAGATTCCGTTCTTGACTGCTTCACAGACCAAGGACGGAATCAAAATTCAAGTCCCGACCTCTTCGGCGCACAGAGCGCTTACAAAATTACTTAACTTCTTCCAGTTCCCGTACCATACGTACGCACTGGAGGAGGAGAAACTACACCGCGTAGTAATTCGAGGCATCCCGAAAGAGATTTCCGAAAAGGAAGTCTACGACGACCTTATCGCCCAGAATATCCCCGTACGTAAAGTACACCGCATTTCGTCTCATCGCAATAAGAGACAATTCGACATGGTCCATGTCACGCTCGAGAGGAGCGAAGCTGGTAAGGCCATTTACGGTTTGAAATCCGTGTGCATGCTTTCAGGCATCCGCATGGAAGCCCCCAGGAAGACTGGGATCCCTGGCCAGTGTCACAACTGCCAACTTTACGGTCACTCTTCACGCACCTGTCACGCCGCCCCGCGGTGTGTTAAGTGCCTGGAGAGTCACAGCACTGCCCAGTGCGCCCGTCCTAAAAAGACGGACACGCCCTCGGCAGACAGCTCCTCTCCCCCACTCCCACCTAGTTGCGTCCTCTGCAACGAAAGTGGCCACCCAGCCAACTACCGCGGCTGTCCCCGTGCCCCTAAGGCGAACCCCAAAGTGCTTCAGCGCACCCTTGCGAGGCAAACGTATGCCGATAGGCTAGCTGGCTCTCAAAAACCAGCTGCGGTCGTTCCAGGTGTTGCTGAAAACACAAACTTCCCGCCCCTCAGGCCTAACCCCGCATGGGCCCTCAAAATGGGTCCCGCCCCCGCCCAAGTCGCACCAAAACCGGTGGTGCTCCCCCAACCCGCCCCCAAAAAGCCGGCGCCTCCGCCGCCTTCTCCTCCCAAACCCGCTTCCCACAGCAAGAGTGCTGAAGGCGACTTAGCCGACGCGCTCTCTGTTGTCTCAAATTTCACCAGCCTCTTCGACATCGAAGAGATAATCTCCTACTCTAAGGAGATCAGAGCCAACGCTGGTAACCCCAGTGCGCTCATCCAAACCGCCGCCAAATACTACCATCTGGTAGTCGCGTTCAAAAACTTCAAACCCTGATTATGGATAGGTCTATTAACTTAGGGATATCCAGCAGTGGTAGGACCAAGCCTCGGTCACTAAAATTAGGTTTTTTCAATGCCGATGGTATTTGCAATAAAAAGACGGAAGTTAGCCTCTTCCTGAAAGATCACGGTTTAGACGTCCTCCTCGTACAAGAAACGTTTCTAAAACCCCATATGCGTACCCCGCGAATCGCGCAATACAACACGGTACGTAATGACCGCGTATCGAGCAGCAAGGGAGGCACCCTCATTCATTACAGGCGAGCGCTTCACTGCTCACCCATAGAGACCCCGCCCCTCTGCTATATGGAGGCTTCCGCTTGCCGCTTAAGCATGACGGGACACCAACCCATTACGATAGTGTCGGTATACCTATCTCCGAGCAATAATCGCGAGACAAAGCCACTTCTTAAAAGTGAGCTCGAGTCATTATTTAATCTCGGTGACTCGGTTATCATAGCAGGTGACTTGAATGCCAAGCACATGTCATGGAACTGTATCGCCAACAACCCTAGAGGCAATCTTCTCTTTGAGTGGCAGGACGAACTGTCCTTTGACCTAGTAGCCCCTACAGAGGTAACTCATTACCCCCATACAGTAACTCATCGACCCGACATCCTCGACATAGCCCTTCTAAAGAACGTAAACCTTCGTTTAAGTTCTATAGAAGTACGCCACGAGCTCTGCGACTCTGACCACAGACCAGTTTTACTAAAACTTGACCCGCGAACCGACATCCCCGGCCCCTCAGGTCTGTGCGGCCCGACCAAAACTATAGTAGACTGGCCGAAACTAGGCCAAGCCTTGAACGCTCCCAGCTCTACTCACCTGGACCAAATACCGACTAGACCGACTACCGAAACCGACATCAACCTAGCCGTCTCTTCCATCACAAATCACGTTAGCAGCGTCGTGAACAGCTGTTCACGGACGGTTAAAATCACTGAAGACAGTAAATATAAACCTCCAAATGACCTTCTTGAAATGATAACAGAGAAGAACGCCGCGATCCGCGCTTACAAATCCTTCCCAATCGAATCTAACAGACTATTCATGCGCGCCCTACAGAGGGAAGTAAGGCAGCGTGCAGCTGAATGGCGTGACGCCGGATGGGATCAGCACCTTGAGGCTGAACCCATCCCATCTCGCATTTTACAAGCTGCAACGCTCGCTGAAATCTGACACCATCTCCGTGATGCCGGTACTTAACAGACCTGACCAGACCAAAGCCTTTGACGACGACGAAAAGGCTGAATGCCTAGCTGACAGTCTTGCAGCCCAATGCACCCCCAGCACACTCCCTTACGACTTGACCTTCGTCTCAACGGTCGACTCCGAAGTCGAACGTCTCATTTCACTACCCCCATCGGGCCCTCCACTCAGAGTCATCACTGAGATGGAAGTGCGCAACGCCCTTAAGGCACTCAAGCCCAGAAAGGCTACAGGACCGGACGGCATCACCAACCGTGTCCTGAAGATTCTCCCCGATCACCTGATCAATCGCCTCACCCTGATTTTGAATGCCGCCATGGCTAGTTGCACCTTTCCAGCTTGCTGGAAGGAAGCAATAGTCATAGGCATTCACAAACCGGGTAAACCGGCGAATGAGCCCACTTCCTACCGCCCGATCAGCTTACTGAACCCTCTCGCCAAACTGTACGAACGCATGATCTATGCCCGACTCCGTGACCACGCAGAGACCAACAATCTCATACCTGACGAGCAATTTGGCTTTCGACAACAGCACTCTTGTACCCAACAAGTACACCGCATTGTCGAACACATCGCTCTTAAGCTAAATGTCTCGTCCAAACCGACCCCGACAGGAGCAGTCTTTCTCGACGTGGCGAAGGCCTTCGACAAGGTCTGGCACAACGGGCTGGTATACAAGCTACACCAGCTCGCTGTGCCAGATCGTCTCGTGCTTTTAGTACGTAACTTTCTGTCGGATCGAAGCTTTCGTTACAGGGTGGAAGGCACTCTGTCTTCCCCCCACACCATACAGGCAGGAGTCCCTCAGGGCTCCGTCCTATCTCCATTACTTTTCACGCTATACACTAGCGACATCCCCAAATCGCCCATGTCACAGCTGGCTATGTTCGCCGACGACACTGCCATCTACGCGTCCCACCGTAACCACTTAAAATTAGTTCAGATTCTCCAGAACGCTCTAGACTCCCTCGGGAGCTGGTTCCGTAAATGGAGAATCGAGGTAAATCCGGAAAAAAGTGCAGCCGTGCACTTTCGTAGAGGTTCGTACCGATTAAACGTCCCCGCTGTAAAGCTTTTCGGCCGACCCATCCCGTGGGTCAACGAGACCAAATATCTAGGAGTCACCCTCGACTCAAGACTTAGCTTCCGTAGCCACATTATGAGAGTCCGCGACCGCGCCGCGTTCGTTTTGGGCAGATTACATCCGATGTTGAACAAAAAGAGCAAACTCTCCCTTAGAAATAAGGTGAGAATTTACACCACCTGCGTAAGGCCTATTATGACCTACGCCAGCGTAGTCTTTGCTCACACCTTCGATTCACATCTGAAAATGCTGCAGGTCATCCAAAACCGTTTCATGCGCAAAGCTACCGGGGCGCCCTGGTACATGCGTAACGCCAACCTCCACATCGACTTAGGCCTCCCTACCATAAAAGCGTATATGAAAGAAGCGTCCCGTCGCTTCTTTGATAATGCTCCCCATCATAAAAACCCCTTGATAGTTGCCGCGTCCAACTACTTCCCCCATCCAACCTCGCGTTTTAAACACCGTCCGAGACACATCCTTACGGAAGAAGATGATGAAATCACAGTAGCCACTGCTGCAGCCATTGCGAGTAGATCACACTCCACAAGCTCTTCAAGCAACCGACGCCCCCGCCGGCGGGGGCGCGGAGATCCCTCATTTGCTCCCCACTTTGGGAACTACCGGCACGTGCCGGGTAGATTCAGTCCAATACGTTCTCCCCAGAACAACTCGTAAGCCCAATCGCGCCCCAAGGGCGCGATTGAGCTGGTTGTTTGAACAACCACAAGCTTTTCCGGGTGAGCTCCTGCTCCCCACCATACAGTCAGGTGTAGATTGAAAGCCCCGGGGCTAAAAATCGTAGGGTCCACAACTAAAAAAAAAAAAAAAAAAAAAAAAAAAGCTTACTCGACAAACTTTTATTAGCCATACAGTAGGTATAGCTGCGGCTTGCCAAGTCATTCATTATATAAGATCTAATCCAAACTAGTATTTTAGGGTAGAACGGTTTTCCCTCTTTGCAGTTTTAAAGAAGCTACAAGCGCGTGTTTGAGGCGCGTTCCAATTTACGCTCTTTGACGGACGTCGCTCTCTGTTGTTGGTGTTGAGAAGTGACCTACTTCCCACGGCGCCGAGCTGCTGACTCGGCAAACTTTTATTAGGCACACAGAATAGCTGCGGCTTGCCAAGTCAAGTTAATAATCTCATCTTCTAATCCAAAGTTTCAAAGCAGTATTTTTCATGCGTGATTGTTTGCACAAAAATATCAGCTAAAAACTGTTATTTTCAAGCTATTTCCGATATTCACGTAAAGCTCGGATATTAGGTTATAATCCCTACTAGCTAGAACCTAGCCATATATTAGTACCTAGCTAGACTACCTTGCTGATATGCACGACTCACGAAGAAGTTGAGTAAACCGTGATCGTGGAGATTGCATTGATAAAGAGTAAGGTTATTCCGAACTAGTCTGTTCCAATTTGGGTGCTAGTTATTCTATAACCATTTACTGGTGTGATACTTGAATATCGAACACGGCCGGCCTATTTCCCAAGACGCTGACTCAACAACTTGAAGAGCAGTCGTCGCCTGATTAAGTGCATAGCTGGCGGTCTTGCATAGTTGCATACTGACTACTTCTATACATACATATAATAAAACAGTAAAAACCGCGTGTCTGTACATTGAATATAATTACGAAAAACTTAATTGGGGGCGATGTTAAAATAGTATTGGAACACATTCCAACACTTTTTGAATTTTGTGTCTGTTTGTCTGTCTGTAACGGCTAATCTCCGAAAGTACTGGACGGATTTTAATGAAACTTTTTTTGTTGTGTAGCTACTAAGCCTGGTCAACATCTTAGCCACTTTTTACTGCGGGAAAATCGCTCATTCCTAAGGGAAATACCCTTAATATAAAGTTTAAAGTAGATTTCCGAAACTTCTAGTCGGATTTTAGTGAAAGCTTTTTGGTTGTGTAGCTACTAAGCCTGGTCAACATCTAAGCCACATTTTACCGCGGGAAAATCGCTCATTCCTAAGGGAAATACGATAAATACACATTTTAAAGTTAATTTCCGAAACTACTGGAGCTTTGAGCAGAACTACGCTACGCAAACGAAGTCGCAGGCACCAGTTAGTACTTCATATATTGCTAGATTAATAACAGAAAGATTAGTTTGCAGGAATGCAAATACGAGTATGATACTACCATATACTACGAAGTCTTAAAGTGGTGTACAAGATATAGACTCTTGTTGACGTTGAAAAAAAATCATATACAATAACTACTACCACGTGCGGGTAGTAAGGGACGGTGTACAGACCATGTAACTGAACAACATTTTCTATGGACCCTATCTTGGTAAACGAGACAAATACTTTTCATACAAAATTCCCAATCAGCTTACTAACTTTCTATGGAAGAAATTTGTTGCCCAACATAGGCTCCATCCATAGTAAAAGTTGTTCAGTTTTGTGATCTGATCATGCCTGCAAAGTTTTAGGTACACCTTGTATAAGTAGGTCCATATTTATCTGCCCTTCAAGACTATTACGTTTAAAACTACGTCTTGCCTATCTCTTAGTCTATCTAGGAAAAGCACTTACTGTTCCACTCTAGGAATACAGAACAAAGAAAATTAATAAAAGAAAGTGACGCAACAAGTCTAAAGTTGTCTACTTTTTATTGTCACGACAATATCTTAGATCTTGAATTAAATTGACATTATTATTTTATTTGTTGTTTTCCTTTTTACTCTTAAACAATGATATTTTCGTTTTATTTTATAATTTGATGGCAAGTGCGTGAAATGTAAATAGCCGGGTGATGCTGTTTGTAATGAGAATATTTATTCTTCTTATGGGGCATCTGAGTTTCGATTCCGACTCAACTCAACGGACCCGTGTGGAGCAAAAATATATGTCATTTTGCTGTTGCTTATCGTGTAGGACTTCGACTTACATAATAATCATGAACGTAGAGTACGATCATGCCTTTGAATATTAATTTACTTAGTTTAGAATGTCGTCAAGTTTACTAAACTTTAGTTTGTCTTCGCGTTCGCGTCGCCGACGACAAATCTGCCGTAGTGCAAGCGGGATGTATAATCGCGTTTGCATAATATGAGGACCGAATTTTGGCTTTTGATATGTGTTGTTGTAACCCCGGTCGTATTGTGGTCCAGTGGGAGAGACGATTAAAGATGGCGAAATGTTTTTTTTGCCTATCTCGTGGGCCACCAAATGAAAGGGCTTAAGAGACGATTAAAAATTATATCACATTACTACATTTTAGCAACCTACATGTTCAAAGAAATGAAGTATCAGCATTTCGTAGTTTGGTTCGTGCCAACATCAAAGCTGAATGTAGCTTAGGGGAAAATTGTAAGCTCGCTAGTTCGCTTGGTAAATAAAGTAAAATAGCATACTGTTTGCATTTCGCCGTGGTTTCTCAACTAGTTAGAGCATAGTTTATTCAGTTGTGTTTATATCTATTATATATTATGTGATTTTAAGTACTTAACTATGTTCATGTAGTTTAGTTCCTAAAAATAACTGCGAATAAAATTCCAGTGTAGTCTTCTTCTTTTCGAGTGGGACAATGAGTCGTCCAGCATGTGTAGTTAATACCTATGTTCATAAGGAAAATGTTTTGTAAAGAACGCACAAATCCTTATGAAGCAATAAAACATTCTTTGTGTTGGAAATATGAAATGCGTGCAGACTTGCCAACATTAATTTCGCAAAGTCAGAAACGCACGCGTAGGTAATATAAATATTCCTTTGATACAGCAGTATACTGTTGTCTTATAAAATAATAGTACAAGCTTAATAAATAAAAAATTTGAAAACACGACTGTGTTCGCCTAGTAATGTATGGATTCTTCTGATACAATTCCCATTAGAATCTGTTGTGATTAACGAGTTACAGCACTTTAAATAATCGCACATATATACATGAACTCCAAAAACAATACACTCCTTTTTTGGTTGGTCAGTTGTGTAAAAAGGAACGGTACTACATTTATACGTAATAGTAGAAAACACGATTTTAGTTCATAAGCACCTATTATTAAAAAGATCTGCCGGCAAACCGTCATTCGAGTAGATGCGACATACAAACTTGGACTAAAACAATAATTTGTATAAGTTCAGATATAGACGATCCTCCTCCTTGCATCGTATTCCTCACTGCTGAGGGTCGTGATCTCTATGAAGAATCTTTTTCTGGATAATATCGCGCCATCTTCCTCGATCTTCTGCTGCGTGGATAGCCTCACTGAAGTTGGTGTCAGTGTTCGCGCGAATTTGGTCTGTCCAGCCAGCGCATAGGGCTACATCCGCTTGGCCTTTTACCCTGTATTTTTCCAGTGACACATAGCTTTTCGAGGTTGCCTCTTTTCTTTCTAGCGATGTACCCAAGGTATAAGGTAGTAGTATACGATACTGACTGATAATATCATTCAAATCGAGCTATATCATATCACAGACCAAAGCACTTGCGCGGGGGTGGTAGTGCATGAAGTTTCGGTGCTCAGTGAGCTATATCAAGATTTCGTATCACTAAATGACATTTTCAGATATGACTTGGATCCCATACACCTTAATCGTGCTGAATTTCAAGAATATTCTGATTTCGCTGGTGTTCTATACTCATGGCTCGAAATTGTAGACTTTTTGCGTACATACTGCTCATTATGAATTCTATGACTGTGTATAAAACTTATTATTCCTTACATGTCGTGTCAGCTGTTCGAAGTTCGTGCTCTAAGGTGGGGTTTGTTAAATTAAACAATACATTACACATTAACTGGGCCTAGCTTTGACCTAATTTGACATTATGTTTATACCTCTACGAGTACTTAATCAATTATTTTTATTATTTTTGCAAAGGTGTGGTCACTGTTCAACATGACATTCCTACCTAAACACAGTAAAAATTATAAAATACTTGTTTCTAACTTTTGATATTCAATCAACTGATTTGTGAATACACGTAGTAAATATCGTAGAGCTTTTAACATGATTGGTGAAAATAGAATTTGAATAAAAAAAATGCGACGTCATCATTTGAATGTAAATTAAGTTCAGAATATGACGGATGATGACACACATCGCTATTCCCATGTTTAATGCAGTAGTGGTTACTATAAGGTCACCAGGTTTCTGGGGCGTAGCTGTATATTCAGTTTTGACCCAATTTGGGGTAAAACGGGACGGGAAGTGCTGGAAGCGCTGTTGGAACTTTAAAGGAAATTGCTAGGTACTGTGTTTCGAATTCGAATTGAAGGATTTTTAGTTGGAAGTGCTTTATTGGGTTCGAGACGTTGGAGTACAGACGGTTACATTTTCAGACGTCTATTGACTGCTCTTACGTACCTACGTTTGTTTTAGGTGGCTATAGCAAAATGCTGAATAGACAATTGCAGCCAATGAAGTTCGATTTGGCTCTTTTTGACAATCATCTATCTAGAATCAGAAATAGGGTGGAATTTGACTAGTGATTGATAGCGGCATTTCAGGACGGGCTGGTAATACACAACTTTCCCCAGGGAAAAAAAAAATAGGACCTGCCATACAAATAGACGTAATCGGCTGGTACATTTTTTATGGGAGTACAAATTATTATCATATTTCGACCTATGTGCCTTGGAAGGGGAAAGTTGTTCCTTATCACCAGCCCGCTCCGTCCTGAGTTTAAGGTATCATCGTTCACTAGTTAAATTTCACCCTACAATGATAATGTAATGTCGCCCTTACTTTGAGAGATACTTGTTCACCTGAACCATACGCCTACAATTAATTTCATATTTCGACCATTGATCAAGTTGTTCCTTAAAACCACTCCATCCTTTGTTTTCTGCTAGAACCTCCCCCCACTACTGCCTATGCCTATTGTGATAGGATAGCATCACACTTTGATATGACCAGATATGACGAATCGATGCAATTACTGCGAAATCCGGCTCCCAGTGTGGCCAACTGGCCGGCTGTTGTAGCCGACAGGAAACACAAGTGATATGATGCTAGTTATGATATGATATAAACCACACACAATTTATTTGCTTGCTGCAGCAGATGCAACTATCAATTTAAAAGTTTAATGACGTTTCAAATTTATTCAATGCATGTATCTACACTTATCTGTTCACTTTTATTTACGCTCGTAATTAGTAATAAATAACATAAAATAAAATCGTAAACTTATAGTAAAGTATCTCTTGAGGGATATTATGAATTTTGTAGATACGAAAGCGACAGAACTATGCAAGGATCTTTGTAAGTGCAAGGAGGTCTCTACCTACCCCTCTGAGAAAGAGGAATGATTTATGTAGGTATATAGTTTTGGGTGGAGGCGGCCCAGGATAGGGATAAATGGAAGAAACAGAGGGAGGCCTTTGCCCTGCAGTGGGACATGTCTGGCTCAAAATAAATATAGTTTTGATAATAAACTATACTGAGCCTACCTCGGTATTCTGTTTTTGTTACGTAGTGATGTATTTTAAATCGACAATTATCTGGTTATGTAACTTGAGCAAATAGTTCAAAGCAATCAGGATCGTTGCCTAGAGGGTTTTTGAATTCGGAATTCGATAATTACTTTTATATACACTCGTCTCATAATGTTCGAATTATGAATTCGAAAACAGATGCATAATGACCTACTTTATGCATTCTGCCTATTAAAACTAGGGTTTACTATAAATTACAGAAGCGTAATGACTTAATGACAAAACTCTTAATACGATAAAGTTGAGAAATGAAACGAAGTTTTTTTTTCCAATACTCAAATCGCCATTTTCGCCGCACCTGACAGTTGTTGTTGTACGGTAATTTTTCGGATGTTGTTCAGTTGTTTTAATAGGTTTTTGTTCTGTTGTTGTTCAGATGTTGATTAGTCGTGGTTCAGATGTTATTCCGATGTTGTTCAGTTGTTGTTCAGTTGTTGTTCAGTTGTTGTACAGATGTTGTTCAGTTGTTGTACAGATGTTGTACAGATGTTGTTCAGTTGTTGTTCAGTTGTTGTTTCGATGTTGTTCAGATGTTGTTCAGTTGTTGTTCAGATGTTGTTCAGTTGTTTAGTTAAGTTATTGTTAAGACTCCACATCTAAACAACTGCTAAAGTATAGATTTTAAAAAATTCATATCAAGCCATATTACGTTCTCGTATTGAATTTGTCCTTGTATCGGTCCTTGCAATGGCCGGTGCGTACGTTTAGAAAAGTGTTTCTGAGTTTTTTTGGAGAGTGTAGATAAAATAGTGTATGCAACTGCTATAATTAGGCATTAGAATGCTCGTGTCAAACTATTATCACACTCGGCTGCGCCTCGTGTGATAAACAGACACTCGCGTTCTAATGACCCCCATTATACGACAGTTGCATAAACTACTATTACTAACGTAAGCAGTACCTACTGCCTACTGGATAAACTTTGAACACGTTTAGGCTTAACCGAAATTGTTTTGAGAGTAGAAACTATGTGGTAGGTATAGGTAGACTACACGTGTGCATATAAAATAATTATCAAGAGTTACTGCAATTTCTCCAAGATTCCTTCATCAGATCCTGTGATTTTGACCACCAGAGTAAAAAGTATTTTGATACAAGATTTTCCAAATTGATCCACGGCACAACTCTATGAGTGATTGGAGATAAATTCTGAACTTATTGATTGATTAGATTAGGAACCTCTTTCTTTTTTTAAGATTATTTAGTAGGTTCATAAAACCTGGACATCTCATTTCGTGAACTTTTATAGTATCCACTAAAGTACATCCATGTTGGTATATCTTCAGCTACTTTGTAGATCTAGTTGCGATAAATTACCTTCTTCAGTGTGCCGTCCACATGCTCTCTTGTTAACTATATTCTGGAAGGGTGTTGCCATATCACGTAGCACATACATTGTACCCGCAGTCTGTCTGCCAGCCAACACGACTTGAGAAACCGTTCGGGAAATATTTCATTTTATGTGCAACCCGACATGAAAACGAAAGAAGAATGCGCAATAGTAGAATCGCAGTGCGAGAAAAGAAAATATTGCACTATTTGTAGCAAAAAAGTGTTTCAAGTTTCAATTCAATTAGAAAACAAAGATAGATAGGTACATATTAAAGGAGGCTTAGGATGCTTCATTGTGTATTTCAAAAAAAGAGAGATTCTTAGGTGACAAAACACGTATGTTCTTTTTCTTTTCTGAACTTATGCAATAGGGTCCCAACGTATTTATTAATCTGCCCGATGTCAAATTAAGCCAGACCAAAAAAGTCTTAGAAAAATCTTTGTAGAGTTCACATCCTTACTTACAACATGCATTATCTGCAAGCCAGTCTGTTGGTCTGCGCTTCTCTGCCACATTTCCATGCAATCTTACTTACTATAACAATGAGTCGCATTTTTCCATTTTCCTACGTTCCTTTCCATCCTGGCTGTGTAGTGTAATCCGCGCAGTACTGCGGTGAGGCGTACAGCTAGGTATAGATGGGTGAAACGGAACGAAGCCGTCCTTTGTGCAGCAATCGCGAAACCATTCATGCTGCATTTTTTTCTTTTATCCTTGCTTTCATCAAGCTCTGTGTCGTTATTATGCTAAAATAAAGAATGATTATATTGTGAAGTCAAAGCTAATCAAAGAATTAAGAGAAAATGGGCTACGAGGCTAAGGAAAAATCAGTAAAAATTTCAATAATTAATTTACATGTTGCATTTAAGGAGGAAATACAAAAATATTTCGTCGTAGTGTAGCTGTTTTTACTCTTTAAGGCCCTGTTTTCCTTGAAAAGTTGGTCCCTTTGATTTGCGCTGCGCCAGACCGCCAATCATTAATTTTGCACTAAATTTATCGCAATAAGTATTTTAATGTTTTTAGAAACTAGAGTAGGTAATATCGTTACAATATCTAATTCAGCCATTTTTACTAAAAAAAGGTATTTATCTAAATTATAGCAACCGTTACAATGTCTAATTCAGCCATTTTTACTAAAAACGGTATTTATCTAAATTACAGCATAAAAAATTGGTAATTACTTTAAAACTGTAAACATAATATATAAAAAGAAAAACAAGTAGAGACTGTTTTCATTTTTGTGACTGATAGTATCTGTTATTTCTGTTAGATCCTCGACAATAACATTATTTTATTCAGAATATTGTCCGTAATTGTCTACATAAAAGCGATTTAAAAATCTTGCCCGTGTGCTGTCCCTGCCTTAAATATTTGCGTCAGTTCAGTTTAAACGACTCAACATTTTATAAATATTTTATTTATTTATATCGAAACAACAAACAATGAAATCTTCCCAGAACCAGACTTCAAACGAAAATAACTTCTAGCTTCCCAAATATGTGACTGTTGGTACCATCTTCCGGGAGGTCCTTTCTAAGCCTGCATAAGATAGAAAACGGCTATTACCGCCTATTGACCACACGATCATCATTTATTCCAATACGACAGCCGCGAGTCACGGGTTAAACGCGTTATTCAATCTGCGGACGCCAACGCAATTGTCTCTAGTCATTTAATAAAACATGCTAAGTGCTATAACAGTCCTATAAGTACCATGATCCTTAACACGCTGAATTTAAAGTCTAGAAATGTGCAGATAAGATTTTTGCGGTGGAAAGACTAAACTTACGGAGAGTTGTCTGGATTATTTTTTCGGGTCAGAAGACAATTATTTAGATTAAGAGTATAAATGTGAAATGTAATGCGTACAAATTTAAAGAAATGGAAATAATGTATTTAAATACAAAAGTAACAAGCAATGGCAATGAATTGCAGTACATATTAAAGAGGGTTTACCTACAATCACTAAATCCAAGTTAATTATTTTGTAAAACTGTTACACACAACCATAAGAAAAGTATTTCCCTTAAAAATTAAATATTTTATTGCGTTACTATCTTTCAAGCACAACCAGAAAACTAAATCATCTAAATGTTTTTATTGCCTTCGATTATCTCCAATGATAATCTTCAAACTAATAATATAACTCTTGTAACACCTTAAAATAAACAAACGTGTAATTTAGTACGGAACAGCCGCAGTAAAAGCACAAAATTAATAGCCGTAAAAAGATTAAGTCTATACTGCACCGCGCCTATGATCGCCTATAACGGTCGAAGATGAAAAAAGGCGCCTGTTTCCGACCCGACACGCGCCGCTTTTAATACTATTAGATAGTAGCAGATTTATGATACGATACCTGTGAGACAGTATCCTTATGGCCTATGAAATAAGGGTCTATTTAGAAAGTAAACTAAGTAAAACTATAGCCAGGAAATCTGGTATAAAAATGCAGAAAAAGGGACGGATGTGGCTGTCATTTTGTTGTAATCATTCAAGGAAATAAGAGTAATAAAGACGGTATGTAACGTGGTGAGAGCTATTAAAATAACTTGTTATAAATGAAATAATTTTCCTGCCCTGCTAATGCCAATTTCCAAACGGATAAATAAACAGGTTATACGAGATTTTCCGCATATTTTCTATCATAGGTACCTATCAGCTACCTGCGTATCCAGTTATACCTTTATTTACTTACCTACTTGAAATGGCATTCAGATTATTAACAATTTATTTATTAAAGTTATAAGCATCTACATAATTTGACATATTACGAAACGCGATTCTAAGCGCTACAAAAAATATTCCCTTATTATAACATTACTTAAAGAAATACCTAAATATCAATCAATAAATACAATACAATAAACTAACATTGACACGAAAATTTTAACTTTCGCAGTTGTTTACACAATTTATAGTTATAAATTAAACGGGTTCTTACCGACGAATTATTATTTTAAATAATTATAACGTTAAAACAAATTTAAATTATAACTATGAATACAACAACAGAATCGCGTAGCTATTGTTCACTTTAGCTCTGATATCGGGTGAACTCTAGTTCAAATATTGTGTTGTGTACTGGAATCTTCCTTTATGATGACTAAAGGAATGTAAGGAAAGGAATGTTCCTAAGAAAGTGGGTCAAACATCGATTCTAAGAAACACTTGTGTTTAATATCAAATGATCGCGAACTTCTATAATTTACCTTGTTTTTGGAGCGAAATTTACTTCAAAATATGTTGTTCACAGATCAACTAAGTAGCGATTCCTTCATTCTATACAATGCAGCCTCCTGCATTGTAATTACACGGAGAGAACATTTAGTTAAACAGCTATTATTATCAATCTAAAGGCAATATCTTGTCGTCCCACTAGACCGCACGCAATTAACGACAACTAACTAAGTATAAGGTGGACCATTCATGGCGCTGAGTGGCTATACAAAGCTGTAAACCCGTCCTCTTGCGTGCTTCCAATGTGTCTATGCAGTACATTGCTACATTGCATCTAAAACTGACTTAAACTGCTAACAAAGGATGCAATGGTCGTCTGAGCATTGATGTACCGCAAGGCACGTCCTCCATTCATGATATTGAGTCCCCATAGAAAGCTATTTATTGCTGATCGAATAATTGTTGAGTACAAACACGACAAGATAAGTCTCGAGTCGATAATTCGTGGCTATTACCTTGTGTAAATATTGAGGTTGAAAGTATCTTTAATGACTCTACCTATTCAATTTCGTGTAGATACATTGTTTTGCTATGTAACTCATGTTTAAGGGATATGAAATCCATTATAAACCCTTAAGGTTGCCATATCTGATTGGCACAAGGGAGGTACAGGTACCTATATCTTTATTGGCATATTGACTGCGTCGCGACGGAATCATCAATCTACATTGTTAACCCTTTCTACCCAAATCTTTCCTCAGAATCGAAACATAACTTCGATCAACGATGCCCCCGCAATCACCTATTCACATTTAGGGCATAAACGAGCTGCTTCGGGCATGACGGGGTAAAGTGGGAAAGGGGTGCAAATGGGAAATAGAGCATCGGCTGCCAACGGCATGTGACACGGAAGTAATGTTCATTTGCCGCTACTCCTGCAGCGCTTGCAGCCAGCTCTTGCAATAAAAAATAAAATAGACAATTTTATTCTCTTACTACTTACTGAAAAATTGGCTTCTCTTCTCGTCATCTATAGCTACAATAGAAACATGACTTTAGGACTACTTTCGGATAGATTGGACAATCCTTTGCATCCCTAAACCTTACTTACGGATTCCATTTATTTAGTAGCCGAAAAAATGCTTACCCTCGCCACTTTATTTATTTTTAGCATTAAGTACTTTATTTTCTGCCTTAGCTCGCATTTATCTTTCTCATTGGACTTGGCGCCAACCCACACATTTGTACAAACACTTGAGAAATTCTTTGCTCAGTTGTGAGCCTACTTATAAGTAATTAGGACCCTCACAGTACTGTTCACTTCATGAATTATTGATCGCAGTGTCTGAGATGGGAAGTGTGGCTCCCTCAACCTTAGTTCCAGTCACCCACAATTCCCGTTAAAAGACGAAGTTAGAAATAAAACACAATCTTCAAGTTGCTAACCTAAACCTTTAACAGAGTTTCGGAGCGAGTTTCGAATAACCTAAATTTCACAGCGACGTTTTCCAAGAACACATTTTTGTCCTTTAGGTACCACAAAGAGAAATGTTTGGCATGTTCTGAAAGGAAAAATTGTGTTGGTAATAAATTGCTGGTAAAGTTGGAGGATTCATAAATCAGGAGGCGGAAATGATATTTACGTCGAGACGGAATGAGAGCGGGCGGGGGTGTCAACTGTCGCGTGTTTTTAAACCGGGATTAGGATGTTAGATGCTCATTTCATTTTGTTATGGCATTTTATTAAGAGGTAACCGACCCCGAGTTAGAACAGAAAAAGGTGGGGCGCTATCACGTTTATAAAATTATACATGCATAGGTACGATAGTACGAATACTACGTAATATAAATAAAATAGCAAGACATTTAGAGTTTTATTATTTCCTATTAGATTTTCCAAGCTTTAAATTGAGGGCTGAGAATAGGAAATTATGCTCATTTATATACACACACACATACATACACATATCGCCACGTCTGACAAACATTTAAGGGCAGAAAAATCATGTACCACTATAGTGGCCGGCTGTCAGCCTGTCATCTGAAATTGTAATACACATGTTAACCTCGAGTCTCTTAGTCGCCTCTTACGGCACCCGCAGCAAGAAATGAAGTGATGCTATTCTAAGCCGACATCACACGGTAGCATGCTCATTTTACTTACGCTATTTAATTTAAACTCTTATTGGTTTTTATTATACTCTATATATTATTACTTATTTTTGAATTGAAAAGCAGTTACACTGGAGTTGAAGAAATAATTATTTATATTTTATTTACTTCGTTGAAAGTCGACTTTATTTTCGTTGACATTGATGGAAGCTTAGACAACAATAATGTCTACGCCATATTTTCTTTTTTTGTTTCTCCCAAGTATTTTTTAGCTATTATATAAACATTGAGACATAGTAGACCTAAATCAAACAGAAACCAAACCTTTTATACATTTACTATCAAATCTGTGCTTATATATCTAACAGTATAACACCAATAGAGTTTCGTTACCGTTTAACACGTTAACTGACGATGCTAAGCCGACAGAAACACCCATAATACGGTGCACATAATCCTCCTCACAGGGGATGATACTAATTTGTGGGCTGTAGGGACTGGCCGTTCGACGTTTCAGTACTCACGTACCGCCATAGAATGAAAACAACAAACTTATGGTGGCACGTAATGACCAGTGTCTGAGCGAATTGCTAACATATTTTGTGGACGGCTTTCGTTGGTTCTACGAAAAACATTTTCATTAGAATTACTTGGAGTAGGTAACGAACGAAAGTTGATTTTATTTTTTCCGCTCATCTTCTTCTTTTAGTGTGGGACATCGAGTTGACAAACTTCCTGATAAACTCTGGTGGCAGAGATTTACATCCGCCTATTACTACTAGTAGGCCTCTGACATAGTTTTGTAACGATAGCCGTCTTAGTAATCATAGACAGCAACCGGGATCGAAGGCTTAACGTGCCCTCCGAAGCACAGAACCATCTTTCGTTCGGACGATCAGGTGGTTTAGCATGCAATGTCCTAACTAGACTGGAAACAAATTCACAAACTGTTATTATCAACTTGTTGATTGCCTCACCGGGAATCGAACCCGGAACCTTTGCGCAGCAGGCAGTAGTACTCCCACTGCACCACATCGGCCATCAAGTTTTTCTGTCATATTTCCGGTTTTTAAAGACTGCTGAGTTTTTATTCTGACTATTTACAGGTTTTAGTAAGTACTCGTAGCTACTTACATTACATGTCCTTCCAGTTTCCCTTCTCATTATAAAATTAACGGACATCAAATCATAATGGAGGTTATTCCTTTTGACCTTAATTACGAAGAATTCACTACTACGTAATTTGAGCTATTACCTTAAAATATTTAGGAGAATGCTGCAAAATATGGCATTGAATAACATAAACATCTAATTATATTTCATTAGACTCTGGCACGGTCTATTTCTTAATTGTTGATAATGATTGGTAGGTTTAAGAATTCCAATCGTATGGATGTAACATACGGGGTTACTCAAGGCTTCTGATCTAAGCTAGTGATCAAAATTTAGAAATGATATTTGCCTTCGCATCACTACATATAAAGTCGCTTCCCGCGTCTGTTCCTATGTACATGCTTAAATCGTCATAACCACCTAACGGATCTGGATGAGGTTTTTTCTAAAGATAGTGTTATTCAAGAGGTTTTTATGTATGATTTATGTCGGGACAAGGTCTGTTTCCCGTGGGAAATCGGTTAGCAGCGGGTGAAACCGCTGGGCGGGCCGCTAGTCCACACTAATATTATAAATGCGAAAGTAACTCTGTCTGTCTGTCTGTTTGTCTGTCTGCTACGCTTTCACGGCCAAACCGCTGAACCGATCTTCATGAAACTTGGCACAGAGATTGCTATCATACCGAGAACGGACATAGGCTACTTTTTATCACCATTCGAGGGTCTGGAGTACAGATGTAGACCACCAGGTGTACAACCAGGAGCCCAGCTAAACTATTAGAGATACAGGCATGGTTTTAAAACAAAAGTTGTTCAGTATGATGGGCCGCTTTTTTTTACAAGGACATTGAGGATCTGGAGTACCTTATGTAGACCACCAGGTGTACCATCAGGAGCCCACCTAAACTATTAGAGATACAGAAATGGTTCCATAACAAAAGTTGATCAGTATGATGGGTCGCTTCTTTTTGCAAGGACATTGAGGATCTGGAGTACCTTATGTAGACCACCAGGTGTACCATCAGGAGCCCACCTAAACTATTAGAGATACAGAAATGGTTCCATAACAAAAGTTGATCAGTATGATGGGTCGCTTCTTTTTGCAAGGACATTGAGGATCTGGAGTACATTATGTAGACCACCAGGTGTACCATCAGGAGCCTAGCTAAACTATTAGAGATGCAGGCATGGTTGTAAAACAAAAGTTGTTCAGTATGATGGGCCGCTTCTTTTCACAAGGACATTGAGGATCTGGAGTACCTTATGTAGACCACCAGGTGTACCATCAGGAGCCTACCTAAACTATTAGAGATACAGAAATGGTTCCATAACAAAAGTTGATCAGTATGATGGGTCGCTTCTTTTACAAGGACATTGAGGATCTGGAGTACATTATGTAGACCACCAGGTGTACCATCTGGAGCCTAGCTAAACTATTAGAGATGCAGGCATGGTTGTAAAACAAAAGTTGTTCAGTATGACGGTCTGCTTCTTTTCACAAGTACATTGAGGATCTGAAGTTCATTATGTAGACCACCAGGTGTACCATCAGGAGCCCAGCTAAACTATTAGAGATACAGGCATGGTTCTAAAACAAAAGTTGTTCAGTATGATGGGCTGCTTCTTTTCACAAGGACATTGAGGATCTGGAGTACCTTATGTAGACCACCAGGTGTACCATCAGGAGCCCACCTAAACTATTAGAGATACAGAAATGGTTCCAAAACAAAAGTTGATCAGTATGATGGGCTGCTTCTTTTCACAAGGACATAGAGGATCTGAAGTACATTATGTAGACCACCAGGTGTACCATCAGGAGCCCACCTAAACTATTAGAGATACAGAAATGGTTCCAAAACATGATGATGGGAATAAGTTGAGAAAGGATATTGGCAACTTTTTACCGAGGATTTTTTTGTTATCTACTGACTTTTGTATTCAATGGTTATAAATATTGATCTCTCAGGGCAGTACACCGGATAGCATTTTGAATTGTCCCTTTAACAACAGAAGCAAGCAAGTCATCCTTAAACAGTAGATATAAGAACTGTTCTAATATCACTGTGATATTTACTATGAATATACATATCTATTTTAGAACCTGTGCCTAAAAAAACTATTTAACGCGGACGAAGTCGCGGGTAAAAGCTAGTATAAAATAAATTCGCTTGCCGTGTATCTGTGTATGCTTAGATCTTTAAAACTACGCAACGGATTTTTATAAGGTTTTTTAATAGAAAGAGTGATCAAAGAGGAAAATGAAAATGAAATTACTTTATTTCAATGTAGAATAGTATTTTCACTTATTGACGTCATGATCCGTCATGGTAAAAAAAAATTGTATTACACAATTTTATTTTTTATACAATTTTGTATTGAAAAATAGCTCGGGCGGGAAAAATAAATAAAAATAAAGGCACTGTCTCGGGGCTGGCATGTTAAATCACATGGTATGTAGATTTATGCCACCACCAAAGGTTTTTAGGTAGCTTTTACCGCGAAAAGCTTCGTTCCTTCAGAAAAACGGGTAGCACGGGGTGAATCCACTGGGCGGGTCGCTAGTCCCACAAATTTTAAAAACAACTAGACTGATTTAGGTAATTGTATTTGTTTTGTCTTATTTCAATGGACAACAACTTCAGTCCAGCAACACGACACGATTGCAGGTATGTGTGGTTTTTTACCACTCGGCACGACGCGGCCAGTCCCGAAATAACTTTCACATGGTCCTGTGTCGCATTGTCTTCCACATTAGGTAATGGAATGCCTGGTCCCTTCCCTCCTATAGTCCCCCTCCCCCCTTACGCCTACAAGCTTGCTTTACTCATCTTGTGATTGCATATAAGGTGAAATTTTACTAGTGACCCATAGCTGGACGAAAACAGGCTGGTGATAAGGAACAGCTTTTCCCACGGAACATAGGTCGGAATCAAAATGCCTATCAGCTGATATGAGTTACTACGGAAACTCAAAATATTTTTTTTTTCAACCTTAGGGAAAGTTGTTTCTTATCACCAGTGTCTGATGTTATCAAACTACAGGCTACAATTTTACAGGTGAAATTCGATGAATATGAACTGGCTACGCAATGTACTAAGAATTTCACATGTAGATTTGTAGCCTGTAGTTTCATAACATAGGCACCAGCCCGTCTTGAGATTTCGCTATCGGTCACTAGTAAAATTTTAGTCTATATTTACGATGAAGCGAAGCCAACAAAGATGTGCGGTTCAGTTAAACAGACACGCAGAAACACTTATTTGCTTTATTGCTTAAAGTTATATAATTTTTGTAAAGATCTGTAATTGTGACAAGGACGTACCTATCTATAGCTGCACTACAACTATAACACCATCATATACTTTTCAATAGCTTCAAATACAAAAAAAAAATTACTATAAGTTTAATGTTGTTATTATAAACGGGTAAAAACGGTTTATGTCCTGATTTTCTCCTGCTCCATGCCTCCTTCATCTTGCAAGATCACGTACAGGGCTATGCTTCGAAATGAGCTGAAAAGAACGACGTCGTACATACAGGAGGTTTACTTTCACAATTACATCAATGTGCCGTGTGCACGGCTTAGAATAGCATCACCCCATTTCTTTGGGCGTCGTAAGAGGCGAGTAACGGACTCTAGGGTTTCATGTATGTTACAATTTTGGACGACAGGGTGACAACATGTCACTATAGTGATAAACAACTTTAAAGGTTGAGGTTGTTCTAGCCATCAAACAACAGCAAAATAAGCGCGCGGTCGGCATTGACTCTATACCGGGAGAACTGCTTAAATACGGCGGTAATGAGTTGCACTCAACTATATGGGAACTCTTTGATCTTATGTGGAAGAAAGAACAAGTTCCCCCTAATTTTAAAGTATCACGCATTAGGGCCCTGTATAAAAACAAAGGAGACCGTTCTGATTGCAATTCTTACCGTGGAATTTCGCTATTATCAGTCCCTGGAAAAGTCTTTGCCAGAGTCCTTCTAAACCGCCTCATGAAGTTATCAGAAAAGATTTTACATGAAACCCAGTTCGGCTTCCGACCAGACCGTGGTACATGTGAGGCGATCTTTGCAGTGCGTCAACTGCAAGAAAAAAGTAGAGAGCAGAGTCGCCTAAGTATGTATCTCTGCTTCGTTGACCTTGAGAAGGCATTTGACAGTGTGCCACGCGAAGCCCTCTGGCTTGTTCTTGAAAAAATTGGATGCACAGAGAAGTTTGTGCGATTATTGCGACTCCTGCATGATGACATGCAGTGTTGTGTTGCCGTTGACAATCAACAATCTGACTTCTTCCCCGTCTCGTGTGAAGTTAAGCAAGGTTGTGTTTTGGCACCTACACTATTTGCGTTGTATTTTGCGGTCGTAGTCCGGCAAGTATTGCAAGCAACTTCAGAAGGTGTACGCATCCGTTTCCGTACTGACGGTAATCTTTTTAATTTGGCCCGTTTCCGGGCTCGCACGAAAGTGTCCTATGCAATCATCGCCGAAATTGCATATGCGGATGACCTATGTTTCATGACAGAAACCCCAGAAGGCCTGCAGCAGCTTATGACTGTCTTTCACGAATACTGCTGTAAGTTTGGATTAAAAGTTAGTGTAAAAAAGACGGAAACTATGTCCTTAGACATTAATGGTCGCGAAGAACTTTCTATTAAGCTCGGTGAAGACGTGCTAAAGCAGGTTGACAAGTTCCGATACTTGGGGAGTGCTTTATCATCTAAGTGTGACCTCGATGCAGAAGTCAATAGCAGAATAGGTGCTGCAGCAGCAGCATTCGGCAAGCTTGACTCGAAGGTCTTCTGCTCGCACGACCTGAAACTGGGCACCAAAATTGCTGTTTACATGGCAGTCGTGCTCCCCAACATCTTGTACTCGGCCGAAACGTGGACTGTATACCGTCGCCACATCCGCATGCTAGACCGATTTCACCTCAGATGCCTCCGCAAAATCCTTAAAATCCGATGGTCGGATCACGTGCGGAACACTGAAGTGCTGCGTAGAGCCAATGTAGGTGGTATCGAGGTTTACCTTATGCGGCGACAGCTTCGGTGGTGCGGTCATGTGTCGCGGATGGCTGAGGAGCGAGTGGCTAAGCGCATATTTTACTCGGAACTTGAGGAGGGCAAGCGAAACCAAGGCGGCCAACTCCTCAGGTATAAAGATGTGCTTAAGCGGCACATGCAAAAGTGCAACATCAGCCCCTCGAAATGGGAGTGCCAGGCTGCCAAAAGAACTGAGTGGAGATCTATAGTAAAAACCAATATCTCTGATTTCGAAGACAAACGGCGACTAGATCTTGACGCCAAACGCGATGAATTGAAAGCCCGACCACCAGCGGCGATCAATTATAATTATATAGACGGTGTGCTCACATGCCCGCAATGCGCGAGAACCTTTGCAAAAAAGATTGGCTACATAAGCCACATGCGAGCTCACGAACGCCAACAACGGAGATGAAGCAGTCGCCATGACCGAAATCGGTCGGAGGATATATATAAACAACTTTACCGACACGGCCCGTATTTTTATGGCCGTTAAATTTCTGCCTACCTCTCAAGGGATATAGGCGTGATATCTGCATGTATAACGGTATGGTCAGTTACAATTGGCCACTTCATGATGTGGACCAGATCATGCTGTGGCCAACATTACTTTGATCATTTCGTGATGTGACCACGACTTAAATGTATATTGCATCAAAAATAAAAATATATTTTTTTTCGAAGAGATAAACATAGTAAGCAGCTTCATTTTTGAGGTTCCCACAGGCTTCAAAAAGAAAATTTCTTGTGGTCGAGCCTTGTGCCGCATTGTATTCCACATTAGGTAATTCCACATTAGGTAAAATTTAGTGAAAGACAGCCAGCTGGTTTAACACTGATTTTATTAGGTACCCACATTTATATTAATAGATACAAACAAGCATCTACCTACAACTATACTACATCATCCTCCTTTCAAAAAAAACAAGAATACTAATAAATTTGTATTGTAGACCTATAAGTTAAACTTATACCAATTACTTAATTCATCGTTCAACAAACATACATATACGTACCTATTTCTTATTTAGCTAATTTAACATCATTGAAACCACTTTTCCTTTTTATCAAGCTTATACATTACACAACACTAAATGATAAACTAATGACAATCTTCCTACATCTAATTAAAGTAGTAAGAAAACCTAAGAGAAAATTACTTTTGAAAACAGCAAGCCTTGTTCATAGATACTTATTATTAATTATTATACACTACAACAAATTTTGTTAAACATATGTTATTTTTACTTAGCTGCAAATTTATTTTATTAATTTATAAGTTTTAAACCAATCATTTATAAATGTATATATAAGGTATACTAAACTTAATTCATATAAATATAATCAAGGGTTAGGTAGAAATTATTTAACCGCTGAAGCGAGGTACCTACGTGTTATCTTTTAATCAAATTCCGGAATTATCTGAAGCATTTTACGTGACCTACTTCTAGTAATAGGCCCTGTGTACGCTGGTGGTTCGGTATGGTTAGATTGTACCTTTGCGTTGCCACTTGGTTGAGTCATGCCCGTGTTATTGTTTCCTCTCGTACTAGCCTCCGAACTATTTACCTGTGACTGCGAGGTACTGGTGCCGGCGCCATCAGCTGATTGTGTGACGTCACCTCTACTAACTGGTTTGCTAGTAGCGGGAGTCTCTGTATTAAGCTGCCTACAAATAATATGCCGCCGATTGCGTCTCTACCTACGTCCAGCTGCATCCTGTAACAAGTAAGACCTCGGCTCCTTCGAACTCCCTACCACCTCCATAAATTGACGCCTGCTACCATCTTTACACTTAGTAAACACGAAAACAATACTATTTACGATTCGTATATGCTAATCGTAGCAATTAATGAACGCAATAACAATTTTTTCCGCTATTAACCGCTGCCACCATGTAGTGAAAGACAGCCAGCTGGTTTAACACTGATTTTATTAGGTACCCACATTTATATTAATAGATACAAACAAGCATCTACCTACAACTATACTACACCCACCTCGTATCCGCCTTCAGTATTTGTACAGTCCACATTCAGTTAAATTTTACACATAAGTCTTTGTAAGTTCTAAAGTTACTCGTTCGTGATCGTAAGGCTGCATACTTCACTGCCCATTATTTTGCAAGCTCACGTCCCCAGAGTAAAAACTGTCATGTACTCGCAGCAGCACCTCGAGGTCCTTAAGATAAGATAAAATTATCTTTATTTTTATTATATCTTTATTTTATTTTCTTATTATTGTTTTTCGTACAAGTTTACCTTGTTAGACATTGTTTTTGATATTTTATCAAATTTGTTTTTTTTTACATTGATGATTGTAATTTTATTGTAGCCTAATAGCTATTATGCTATTTACTGAAGGACGTTGACATTATATTTTTTATATTTTCTATTTTTGACGATCATTATTATCCTCTGACATTTTTATTTAGTGCACTTTAATTATGATTTTGATATGTGAAATAAATCTAATCTAATCTAATTGTTTATTAAACTTATAACAAATAGGTCAAATGATGCAAAATAATTATGAGGCTTCCGTTGCTTAAAATAAGAATAAGAATTCCTGTATCTTAGGTTAACAGATAACCGACATAACTATTATAAATAGTTGCTTTTACACTATACAATTAAAATATACTTAAATAGACTTTACAATATAAATGAGCAACCTTATAGCAATACCCTACACTTACTACTTGTGTTATACCTACCTACTTACTGGATTCTCATATAAGTAGATACGTACTCAAAGTAAAGTCATCGTTAGTACCCACCGTTCCTATGCTTGCCTGCTTGTCGCTGTGGAACATACATATGGTAGCAGTTCCTAACCTAACATACGTATGTATGTATGTTAGGTTAGGAACTGCTACTATGGGTCCCTGAGTCCGGACTTATGGCCCCTCACACTGAAATCTACTGTATTATTCCATAGTCAAACTCAACACGTTTGGATATATCATATAACCGTCAAAAATTCCGTAGAGAGAGCTTGTAAAATATGCTAATAATGTCTGGGGTGCTTGCGTAGGCTGCGTACTTTAGCAATTACTTTACTTTTCAGGTGTGGGCTGGAACACAAAAAGTTGTTTCCAGAGCCCTTCTAAAAGGATCTTAAATTAATAAATCTACAGCGTCCTTTAAAAACTGTATGTAGGTAATATAACATATTCTACTGAGATAATAAGCGAAATAGAAAGCCTTGAGGAGTCGTCGACACTTTAACTTGACACAATATCACTTTTTTGCCCCTTTCCACGCTCTGTGTAATCTAATTTACTTCATCGCTACCAAGTTATTTTCAAAGCCTTTTCTAAGGAAACTGCGTAGTCTTTCTTCGCACGCATAATAGCTACGTTTCATTATAACATCATCGTGTACGCATCTAGGCTTTGTTATAGTTAAAGATCTGTCGAGTTCCATAAAAGAACAATGGTAATTGGAGATCCTGGTAATTTGATTTCAGTTGCTGATTTTTGGTTCGGGCTCAAAGGACACAGTAATTGTTAAAAAAATGGGTTAGAATTGTAAGCCAGATTTAGCTAAAAAGGTCGCTTACGATAGAGTACCTATAGCAAGTTGTTCGGCGCTGATCTCCTATAGGATCGAAAACCAAGTAGCACCTTACGTAAACCGCCAAAATGGTTCATCAAGACCTACAGCCCTGTAGGCTAGCCCATCTGGTAGTCAAGCTAGAAGATAGACCCACACACCTTACCATCCAAAATATGAGGCAGTAAATTTAAGACAAATGTGCTAACGTCGACGAAATATACCTCGTTACTTCGTTGGCCAAGTTGTTTTATCACGTGTTAATCTGCGTCTATAGATAATATTCTTTGTTTTCAGTCTAGATTCCTGCGTATCTGCACTGGCGATCAAAGTTATAATGTAAATACTGGTGGTTCTCAAGGGAGCGTGAGCCGGCCGACACGCTCGCTGCCGCGCGTGTGAACCGAGCTTTAGAATACATGTATATTTTATTGTAGTCTAACAATCCTCTAGTAAGATAGACGATTGTTGTGTTGGGTATTCGTAAGCAAAGGGCCGGAATATTACACGCTTTTTTAACACGGCTACTAAGTCCCTTTGGCTGGCACCTCGGCCTTTGTTAATAATGACAAAAGTAATATTTTTTATACCTTGCTCAAATACTGTGATATTTGCTGCTGGAACATAATTTAGTGCATACATTAAAGTGTGCGAAAATGTCAATGCACTTGTAGTGATATTTCACAGCTCAGCCCACACACCGTAGACTTATTCCGATAACTTTGACGAGGATATTGTCGTATCGAAATAAGAATTCCAAGATACATGTCGTGTAAACATTTTGCCTCAGAGGCACTGTCATTGAAAATCACGTTAATTTGGATTGATCAATGTTCTAGACTAGACTTCATCTTCATGTTTCGCACAAACCTCTTTAGCAATCTCTACCATTCTGGAGGAATGAACATAGACAGCGTAGAAAGAAATACGACGACAAGTGTAGGTATACAAAAGAATGTCTTGTATCGATTTTTTCTAAAGCTATCTCGATGTTACTGAATAAGACTCTTGGTCAATGTCCTAGACGCATCGTCTTCACTATTTATTTGCTCAGTATTATGGGGTTCTCAGAGCAAAGAAATTTTCAGAGTATATCTTAAGAACAACAAGGCATAAAAATCTCGGTCGCATAGTTGACGCGCGCTCATGCAAAATTAAAAGCTCAAAAATACCTCTAGTAGATACATGAGGCAAAATACCTTTAGGCAAGTAGATATATGAGCATGCTTAAAATCTGACCCTACCCATTAGTTTGTGGTTTCAAATCAGGGTAAGTGTGAAGCACTTTAAACGCATGCCTTCGAATGAGACACATTTTTTGTACTTTCAGTCTGAGCTTCCAAGTGTGCGCTCTGAACATTGTATTCCTCTGAAACGGTATTATGGTCATGTCATACTAGCCGGCGGCTTTGCTCGAAGTGTAAAACACGCATAAATTGACAAGGGCTTCCTATATGTTTTGGATATAAGGGGATACATGACGACAACAGCTTTTTTAATACAATAACCTAAGAAGTTAGGTCACGGTTGGCAAAGGGTAATTAATTAGGAAGGTTAGGTTATAAAAGTAAGTGTCCAGGTTCACCAATAGGGTGAAGTTTTACAAGTGATCGATAACTAAAACTCAAGATGGGCTGCTGAGAAGAAACAACTTTCCCCATGGAACAAAGGTGGAACAGCGAAAAAAAAATTGGACCTCCCATACAAATGGCCGATCAGCTGATTTGAGTTACTATGGAATCTCAAAATATATTTCAACCTATGTTCCTTGGGATAAGGTGTTCTTTATCACCAGCCCGTCTTGAAACTCTGGTATCGGTCACTAGTAAAATTGATTTCTGTCGTAGATATGCCGTTTTTAGGTCTCCAACACTTCAATATTATTAAAACCAGCAAAGCACAAATCAAGCTGCAGTAACTTGTTAGACGGTCGTGCAATCTCGTTTTACAAGCAGAACAATTTCCAGTGAAATATTGAATTATATGGTGGATAACAAATTGCAGGCGAAGCGTCGTACGTGACAATGCGGAGTGGTAGGGTCTCACCTCAGCATTCTGAAAGAGTTACATTGCATCCCGTACGTTACATTGCTTGGTATATGTACTAATAATGATACCATTAAGATGCAGATGGCTTAAAATCGCAGTCTATAGTAGACTATGTCCAGTAGTAGACGTTTCACGGCTGCTGATGATCAAAAAGAGGCCTAGTACCTAATTTATGTTCTACGCAATGTAACGAATTTTGAACTTGTGTTGCTGCCTTTAGTCCTTTAGTTTGACTCTTAACGCCTACACCATCTCGGGATTTCTTTGAAATAAATGTACCTATCACGTTCTGGGGTGAAGAATCTGGTCCACGCAGACTTGTATATATTTCTTTCTTTGGACTAATTATTTATACAGGGTGTTATAGACGTGTAACGTGTATAGTTGTGTAATCATTAACAGCAACCGGGACCGACGGCTTAGCGTGCCCTCCGAAGCACGGAATAATCTTTCTTTTCAGACATTTAAAACAGGTGGTTTTGACAGAAATGTCTTAACCAGACTGGGAACAAATTCACAAAGTGATAAATATCAATTTTGTGAGTGCCCCACCGAGAATCGAACCTGGAACCTTTGCCTCGCAGGCAGTCGCACTACCACTGCGCCACACTCACTGGCATCTATGCACTGAGAGCACTTTTTCATGATAAGTTTGTTCTGAAATGATCAAACTTATCATAAAAATGTGCTCTCATCTCACCTCGGTAGATAGATATGCGCGGGTCTTCCTCGTCCGCCCACTGGAGCTGAAAGTGAGCCACTTATCATTACGACACCAGAGGGACCTATTTCTACATTTCTGGAAGATGGACGTTATCTGTTTATTGGACCATTATTGAGAGATCTACACATACAGCCATTTATACAATATCCACTGCCCACTCAATATCAGAGCAGTTGTCGTTAAACATTTTAGTATAGAATACATGCTGAGTAGGTAAGTATGGTTACATTTTGATAACTTTCTCCAGATAGACATACAAATAACCGATTAAGAGGACAATTTAAAAGTCACAGACGCAGGCTTCCAAAATCATTCCCAATGCTCTTGTAAAGTAAATAAGCTGAGTTAATCCTTTGAACGACCAGGGCCGAATCAAGCCTAAAACTAGAGTAGCAAATGCTACAGGCCCCGCGCACCAAACCAGTAGTGAAATATGGTCGGCTGGTACATTTTGTATAGGAGGACTTATTTCTTTTCTATATAATGTATGTATTACCTTCACAAATTTACAATAACAGTAAAAGCTAGAATAAAACAAGAGGCACAAAAGCGGACTTATCTAACAAAGGGTTCTCTTCCAGTCAACCATTGAGAGACTGAGAGGATATGTAATTTGCAGGTAAACTAAGGTACTAATAATGTAAAACAAACAAATTTTGTACGCTACTAATGGATGAGGAGCCAATTTATGGTAAAATGTCCCACAGTACTTAGGACATAATCCTTAATCAGGCACTGGAACGAGCTCAGACTTACTCAAAAATAAGGGTGTTATTATCATTTAGCCGAAAGCGGAATAGTTGAAGTGGAAAACCAGACTGGGGTACTGTAAGCCGCAACTTTAGGTACTTATTGGCCATTACATTGGGTCCTGGCGACCTAATTCCTGGGCATCCCTTGACCTACAATTTATGAGGGCAGTCCGGATGGAAAGATAAAGGCGACAAAATCTTGCACGGATATTTTCCTACTATTACTTCCCTACCTGGTTGGGTATTTGCTTGTATATGTCGCAGTAATATGGCAGAAACAGGATATTGAATTTACTAATTTCTGTATTTGTATAGGAGTATATATGGTAGTATTAATTTTAAGTATTAGACCGGGTGTATCGCGATAGTATTTAGGTAAATGTTAGTAATTTACCTGTGTCCCGACGACGTTTCAATACAGTTTCGTGTATTGTGGTCGCGGGTTGAGAAAAAAAAAAAAGTTATATGGTAGTATAAAGTCTACGATTATGCCATGTTCCGGTTTTTGGACGAATTCCTAGGATTTTGTCCAAATTCCTTATTTTGCCATATTACTATTAATTAAGAGACAGCCCTCCGAATACTAATAGGGAGGGTGCATTCAAACCATAAAACTGAACAACTTTCCCCGTTAGAAACAGGAAACGATTTTTTTTAACCTCCCATACAAAATTACGATCAGCTGACTGCATTTACTATGGGAAGTCACAAAATAAATTACGTTTCCTTACGGAAAGTTGTTCAGTTTCATGGTCTCAATGCACCCTATCAGTATTCGGAGGGGTGTCCGTTACACCCTGTATATCCTGAGGTGTATAATATTTTCTGTAATTTCGCAACCTATGTTTCTTAAGAAAAAGTTGTTTAGTTTTGTTAGCTGGTTCACCTCTTGATATGTTTCAGTTATTTCGTTGATGGATTGCTCGTACAAATTGAATTCCATTTAATTCAAAATTGTCATACCAGTTAACGGCGACAATATGTTGCGAGCTAGACTATCTCTATGACTACCTATTGTATTGATTTTATTTGTTTCCAATTACCAGTGCGTAACCTACCTTTGATTGCGTCCATATTTTCAATGCCTTTCCTTTCAATTGAATGGAGTGTAATCAGAATCTATTCAAATTATTTAATATCAGTTACATTAATGGGTGCCTAACAGCGTCTCATTCTTCAGATCAAAAAGATTTGTAATCAGAAATTAAAATAATTTGATTGCTATTATGACTAGAGAGGTTTGGTTTGGGCAGATGCCGATAATGAAATCAATATTCTTCGTTGGTACATCTGAATAGGCAATTAAATCCGTCGTCTTGAACGGAGCTTGTTCAATTTAGAATGATTGATTCAAGAAATTGGGTTTCGTAATGTGAATAGGATCGCAAACAAGCGGCTTCCGCGTTGTGTTTGATCTATTTTCTTGGATTGAAACGAACCTTAGGTAACTGTTTTTTTTAAGAAAGAGTCACGTTTATGATTGCATAATGGCCCACTCGGGAATAGAATAGGTACAAGTGTTGCCTGAAGAAAGGTGGTCGGTCCCAGCTCACAAATACAAAGTTGCCAGGACTAAAGAACGTGGGCGGTGGCGCCCGGCGCCACGCTTGCGAGGGAGTTTGGCGCAAGTCATAAGACGAGAAGAAGAAGATACCAGATCCTTTCAGTGTCCAAAAGAATGTGCAAAGCAAAAGATACCCCACCCATCGATATAAAGCAGTCTTAGACATTGAGTCGTTCATCAACTTGGTGTCCCACACGAAAAAATAAATATACGCCGCCAAGGTCCTAGCTGATGCGATTTCTATGGCCCCACCTCAATTTTACTTAGTATGGTCTATAGTATTTTAGTGGTTTAGACATACTTAAAGATTTCCTTTCCATTCTCTTCCCGCTCTTTGATTCAATTTCAATCAAAAAACCGGGCAAAGAAATGGCTAGTATGTGGTGTTTTGTTTTGTTTTCTATTTTAGTAAACCATTCTCCGTCAAGAAATCTGTTCGCATTTACTATAGGTAGGTGCAGATTAAGATCTTCCAATGCAACTTTGTTGCCTTGCTTATCGCTCATCTCTTGCATTATTCTCCTGTCTCCTGGGAGCACGCTTTTGAACGTCATTCATATACACTGTCACGTTCCGTCTATTGGATAAATTTACTCTTGTGCGTATTAAACTGGTGGCTAGGGGAAAAGATACTCGTAGATGAAGATGATACTGCCATTGTTGCAAACATGTAGAGAACAATGTGTCGACCTTATAAAATTTTAGTTTAATTTATCTTATGACACGGCATATCTTCCGAGGACGGAAGGCCGTGTTGCTCTAAGCGCCAGATAAACCCGAAACGAACTTAACTTATTGGTGACAAAGAAATAATACAAAATCGAAAGTCACGGTGCTCATTAAACTTTTCTGGTGATAATTGATTGCATTACGAAGGGGACGCGCACGACCCAACCTTTATTTGGCTCCCCTCGACTTTTTCGACCATTTGTAGTTTCGTTCTACGTTTGTAGATTTTATTAAATTACTCCTTATTCCTACTTAGATTGTATGCAAAAAGCCAAAGTTAAATTGCAACAAAACGACAAATTTATGTTTTTTTTAAAAAGATGTTTAGATAGGTAAAAGAAGTTGATGAAGGGATTATGCGGCGTTAAAATATCCCAATTCCAAAGGAGATCCAATGACCAATAGGATCGTGTTTTCTATGTTTGAGCCAACAGAATGAAGAAAAATCAAAATAATACATTATTTCGATGAACTCTTTCAAAGATGTTTCTGTGCAATAAATAGTTTAAAATGGAATTGCATTGATCCACTAATTAGGCGATAATCTACCATGGATTACCGCCTAACAAGTTCTTTAATTATCGTCTTTCTTCGTTACGGCTTCTTTCACGAACTTATAATAGTAAAAATGTTTTCCCCAGATTTTGATTGTCTAACTGGAGCTCGACGGGCATTTATCCATTTGAGGTTATATAGTTCCTTTGGGAATATGATGATACTTTCACCCCTCCTGCTAAACCAAATGCACACAACAATCTTATTCAAAACTGTCGCTTATCGATATTGTCCACAATCGAGTTGGCGCCACATTTCGATTGATCGACACGAAAGCTGAGCTTAATTCGATTAAGTGAGGTTATTTTTATTTGACCGAGACCTCGGCCGAGCGTGTTTAGTAAATAAAGCGACATCTGATTGATATCCCTTTGTCCGGTCGAACAATAAGCTGTAAGCAAGCATAAGTATAGGTACAACATACCTGACAATGTACATACATATTTATGAATCAGCAGGTGTTAATGTTGATATTTTTTGGTATAGAGTTACATGTTTGCTGATTTTTCATTACTGTGAGTGAAATGTTACAAAGGACCCTGGCAACCCTTGTCAAAATTGTGCTCGCATTGAATCGAAAGTTATCGCAATCAGAGATATTGACGTCGATCAGAATCAAATATCAATAGATAGATATAACCAAATGTATTGTTGTAAGAACAGAACTATACCGCTCTGCTATTGAACTTACACGTGAGTGGCAAACCATGTTTGTGGGCATCAAATACGTACCCACGTACCTATCTACATCGGAGCTGGGAAACAAGTTTGTACCAAGTTTGGCCCTATGCCCTTTGCGTAACTTAACCCAGGAAGTTAAGTTGTTTTTACGGCCTAACCATAAAATGAAGCATGATTGTCTATAAAGTGGACACTTGATGCACTTATCATCCACTGTACTCTGTGATATAGCCATAAAGGTGGCAATCTACATACATTATGTGGGGTTTATTTGCCGTTTTAGTCTCACGAATGGAGGAAGCTTCGTCTGAAGAATGCCACATTTTTGCTGAATAGAAATGATACGCATTTTTGTCTACTTGTTTACACTATAACCTATTGTTTTACTTATAGCTAAGTATGTTTATTCGGATATCTTTAAAAAAACTTTAACTACCTACTTAACTTCAGTATCTAACGACGTGGACCCTTAGCCGCAACAGTATAGTGTCTGCAACACGCTAATAATTAACTAGACTTTAAAATTTTTGAGCTAAAAAGTTCGTCTCAACAAGTAAGTAAGTTGGTGTTCTTCACTCCCGGCAAGTGTTAAAAGTAAAATGAAACTGTAATAAATATTCTAAGAACAGGGAAGCCTTATAATGCCGCAGAAAATAAATAAGAGAGCGAAAGTGTTTGTTGTTTTGATGGCAATAAAACAGTAATAGTGCGGCGGTTTTATTTCTTCCTGGTCCGCTTTTTATAATAAGTACCTAGCGCCAACTAGGAAATGGGTCTTTCTGTCGATTGCCGATTTTATAGCCTTTTTATGAGTGAGTTTCGAGTGTAAAGAAAGTGAATCAACTTCATCAGTCAGACTAGGGAAAAGAAGCTACTTATTATTAGGTGCCTTAATTCTGAAACATGAAAACCTTAACGTTATCACTGATTATGGATCAGATTGATATCATCCTGTCTATTAGAATCGTACTATCTTCTTTTAAATCGAGAGTCAAGAGTTTCCACTACTTGACCGCACAGGCAGTTCAATATTGATAATGGCGAGTGGAATAGCGAGCGAGGGTGCGAAGTGACGTAGTTATCCGCAAGTGACATTTCCGTCCGATAAGTTAGTCCCTTGCCTCTCCGCCGGGCAGAATGCATAAAAAGAGAGTAAAAATAAAAGAGCAGTTTACACTCACGTTTTAGTTCATGGTGCTTCTACTCAGAGGTCGGACAAGCAGGATATGATCGTGTCATGTGCTTTTTTATGTCGCTTTGTTAGTCGCAGCAAGTTTATACAAGGCATAGTATAATCAAAACGAAAATAGACAGAAAGAAAGCAAAAACTGTTACTAAATATTGAGAAGCATGCATTTATATTATAGTTATTAAAACGAAAACACGGTAACAAAAAGGTACCCGCTCAGCAAAATGCTTTAAGACTGTACTGTTTGAGCGCTGATCCCAAAGCGCTGGTCGTTCGTCGTACCAGATTTTATGGCAATATCGATGGAACAACTTCTTAAACCTAGACCATAGCATCTTAATCCTAAATATGTATAATAAAATTACCATTAATACTTATCTTGAATACTATATGAATCATTTAAAATCAGACGAATTACGGGTGAAATACGATTGACCGTGTTTCTATCTTTACCCTGATTTCCGTGTCAAACGACTGCTGTACTGCTGCATGTCTCCCAACCTCTCATTCGTGCTAAAATATAAATAATCATGTCAATCTTTTAGTAATTGAACGTATACAAACTAGTGATGTAACGAATATTCGCATTCGCATTCGCGAATATTCGCATATTTTTTGACATTCGCATTCGCATTCGCAAAAATAGTGCGAATATTTTGCGAATGTGAAAGCAAGGGAGGAACGACAAAAAAGGAACTTAGATTTAAAAATATGGTTAATAGAATAAAGATATTTTAATAATAATCATCTAACAAAACATGAACTAAATAAATCTGCTTATAAAGAAACATAAAAATATTGAACGGGAAGGTGGGGTGCGCGGGGAGCTGCAGTGCGCGCGGGGGCGAAAGATTAGCGCTAAGTTCGGATACACACTCACGCATATTTTCGGAACAAATGCAAATGGAACGCGCCTCGTTTTGGCGCCAAATCAACAAGAACAAGAAATTATTTGTTTGTAATTATTAGAAAATTATTTTTCAAGCGTTTTTGTGCGTAATTATTGTATTTGTATATTGCGATGTTAAAATAAACACAATAATGTTCGGACACTTAAGGATCATTTAGAAAATATAAAAAAAGAAACAAAAAACTGAACATTCGCATTCGCATTCGCGAAAGTCGATATCAGATATTCGCATTCGCATTCGCGAATGTTCAAAAACTGACATTCGTTACATCACTTATACATACTAACACAATGTGTCACATTGCCACTAGATATTATATCGACATCAGACGGTTTTCCCCTAAAGCAACATCTTAACGATAATTGATTTACCTGTGAAGGTATTATGCGAGCTCCCCTCCCAGTAAATATACAAGTTCAGTCGTGTATTAAGAGTCACGAAAACCGTTTAGCGATCGATCAAATTGATAAAATCATATTTGAGGGAGTCCTCTAGGGTAGGAGTCAGGATCATAGACTTATTCTGTGTTTTAAGGAGCGATTTAAGAGTGTACAGGTTCGTGTTATATAAATCCAGTGATTTGAACAAAATATAATCCTAGATTTAACAAGTTTACTGTAATATCAGACAATAAGTACACACACATTTAACTAATCTTCAAACTTTATTTTCAATAGATTGGACCTATTATTATAAAATCTTTATTTATTCATTGTGCCCCTAGCTGATCTAGCTTTAAAAATCATTCAGGAGCCTCTGACGTCATTGCTCAATTAAAATATTCTAAAACGATTTAATAACGCAAACTAGAAGGTGAAAGGCTGTCTGGCAGACTGGCGCAGTCACAGAATCGACCTGCTCCCTGCTCCCGACTTGACCCTCGACCTAGAGACAACATTGCAGCAGAGGGGAGACATCTCTTCGATACCAATGTTATCTGATCTGATTGTAGGAAAATATTACCCGTTTTATGATCTGTGTAAAGATTTGTGTACCCAAATAAAATCTATCTGCAGATCTGCAGCCACTTTAGGAACTTAAAATAAAAAGTAAATTATTTTCGAAATTAGAACGTCACATCATTTCTTGCCATTCATATGTCAAATCAAGCCACGTCGCGCCGTAAAATAAATGTGAAAACAGATCAAAATTAAATAATTTTTATTATTTTTACTGTTTTACTATGTTAGGTCAAAATAAATCTTACAAAAGATATGACAACCGAAATCGTTTCACAGAAGTACCGCGAGAATTTTGCAGAGAAATGTTTTTATTGTAATATCCGAAAATTCCAAATAAATGCGAAAGAAGCAAGGAATATGAACAAAATAGAGCACATGGATGGCATAGTGATGCGAGTTAAAAATGTATTTGAAGAGCGCCTGAAAGCTTCTGAGAGGAAGTATAGGAAAATCGAGCATAAACGGAAAAGTTTCCCTAATGGTTAGTTCCGTCTAGATAACTTTTAAGGCTGCCTCAGACTAAACGCATGTTATTGCGAGCGACACCGAGCACTTGCAATAGAAATCCGAAAATGAACCGTATTGAAATTAAATTGACGCTCTCACTGTCGCTCGGCGAGAACCGGCGGCGTTTGTCATTCTAGCCAATGTCACCTTTATTTCAATCAAGTTGTTCCTTTTTGGATTACGTACTAATAAAAAGTGCTCGAACTGTCCCTCCTGAAAACGGCTCTTATTGTGCGGAGGCCCTTTAGGTACGTAGTGCATTTAGCGTGCTACATGAACCTTGCGTGAATTTGTTCTCATCTCGACAATCTTGTAGCTTATTCAAGATGGTATTCTTAAGCTCGAAGACTAGGAAGGACAATAATATCAATATGGCAAGACCCTCAGTGCAGTCTGGCTTTTTTCGGCGAAAATGTTTTAGATCAGCTCGTTCACCGGTAAAAACTCCCATATCCAGCAGTGACCAGATCATGATACATTAGTAGTCTTTGTTTGTTTTGTTTGTTTGCACGTTCACACTATGCCAATATATATGGGCAGGGAAATAGTCAGGAAAGTGGGCAGCGCGAATGTGTGAACAGGTTACTCGCACTGCTACTAGTCATGCCGCTGCCACTTCCCGCGCTCCCTAGAATGTCGGCTTTTCGTGCGCAAGTAGAATATATTGCTATCTTTCTCACTCATATTGGTGCGAGAAGAGTATAACGGCAAGGCTGCCGTTATACTTCGCATGTCGGGCACACACAGTTTCACAGGCGTGAACACTCACTCGCGATGATACTTTCGTGGAAGTATTCATTCAGGAGCAGGTGTATGGTGTGAACGTGCTATCATATCCAGCAGGGACTAGATGATCATGATACATTCATAGTCGTTTCCCTTTAAGATACTCAGATAACATTTAATTTATTTGTTACAGCCGCCGCCATGGAGGAGCGGGAGGAGGAGGGGGCCGGCGTGCCCGACATGACGCTGATGCCGCAGATCACCGAGGCGGCCATCAACGAAAACCTCAAGCGGCGCTACCGGCACGACCTCGTATACGTATCCTTTGCAAAATAACATTACAACAGGGGGTTCTATATAACGGCTTAAATTGCAATGGGAATGGCGTCGCACGACACATTGGCTATTACGACTAAGGGTATGACATGAGTCGGTGACCCACACCACATGCAGGAATACTATGCACCTGCTCCTGCTCCTGCCGCTAGTATTGCTCGAAATACTTCCGCGGAAGTATCAACGCGAGTGAATGTTCACACACTGCCGTCATACTCTTCTCACAACATTACGAGTGAGCGAGATAGGAACCGGGAAGTGGCAGCCGCACGCATGACAGAGTGACCTGTACACGCTCGCGCTGCACTATTTCCCTGCCCATATAGGCATAGTGTGAACGTGAGTAGCAAGTGAGGGCCGTAAGCTTTTAGATTACCTTGATTATATAGACGCAATGAGGTAACTTGTCCTAAAGTGGAGTAATAAGGAAATTTGCCCTTTAGCTCATCTACCAGTATACTATTTATAGAAGCCGCGACCTTACTGGCGACTAAGTCTGTGATTATCATTCTGTCCCATTTCGTAAATATCATACCTAGACCTACCCCACAAGGAATAAAAGCGTGATTGTTTAGATGTAAAAGTTGTACAACTCTAATAAATCTTAACCTGGATAAGTGTCTAAAAGATTAATTGGTAATCCTTGGTAGTCTACAAGCTCGCTCGTATTTTGCTCGAAATCTCTAAAAACAGATGCCTAAGCTAATTTGTTTCTGCACGCCCAACAAAAGCCTCTTCACCGGGAACTCGTGTATCCGATTAATAAATGACGAGACCGCACTTAAAGTATTAACTTTTTTATTGCGTTGCGGTACAGGGCAAAGAAAGGCCTATTAAACGGGTAAAGAGCGTTGTTTGATGCCCCATTTATAAATACAAAATAGAAACTTAAGGTGGGACACTTATGTCTTTAAAGAAGACAATTTTCTAATTAAAAAGCTCGATGGGAAGTTCCGTGTTGATATAACATTTTCGCAAATAATAAATTGTAAACCATGAGATTCCCTTGTTAAAACCGATATGCCACTTTACGCCATAGATAGAGCTACAGCTGCAAAAGATGAGTCAGATTTTATTGTGGAGGAAATAATTTTATCTCTTAACCAAAAGTAGTTTTGCGTCACATTTACGTGGGCCTTCATCATTTCGCATAAGCATTTCTTAAAAATTGCTCTTCAACGCATGTACAAAGTGCATTGTATTTCAGTTTTTCGTTTGTATGTAAAGCCACCACCTTAAAAGGCCATATTTTTCTATATCAATCTAAAATATTTCCACAATGACTGCTATTTTCCTTTTAAATCTCTTATGTTATGTAACTCGGCCGCGTGATGCCGGCTTAAAATAGCATCACCCCATTTCTTTCCCGCGGTTGTTGCAAGAGGTGACTAACGAACTCTAGGGTTTCATGTGTATTACAATTTCATGTGTATCACTATAGCGATACACGATATTTCTGAAACGGCCCTCAAATATTTGTCAGATGTGGAGTTAGCGACTGTTCTTTACCGCCGTTAACGCTTTGCCTACTCCGCAAGGGATAAAGGCGGGATATGTGTATGTACGTAATATAATTCTTTAACCAAATATTCAGACATACACCGGATCCATTCTAGTTGCAGTCAATCCTTACAAGGAGTTGGGATGCTACTGTATGGTAAGTCTATCCACTATTTAATAAGTAATGACATTTTAAGTATTTTGCTATTCAATCACTATAATTTGACTATTCAGGCAGCTTTGCTACGCATTTCTATCATCCCACTAACGACGTTATAAAGATAATGACATCTCTATGATGCCTCCACGCTTTTATAATAAGCAGTGCGTGTCCAGAGGGCTGTAATCATGATTTGTCTCTGTATAGAGAGGAATCACGCTGCGCTGGTTCCGAAAATTACGTTTCATCACTATTAATCCTATAAAAGGCACATTTGTTACGCAGTTAGTATGAGAAATAATGATAAAAACAACTATTCGCTAAACGAAATGTGTCGAGATCTCATTAACGCTTGCTGCAGGTGTAACCCTGAGTCAAGTGGCGTAACCGTCAGTTTTAAACTAATCGATGCGCGTATTGTAACTTAAATGACAGATTTTAAAGCTTTTTGACATGGGGTACCTAACTAAAGTTAATCACAACTTAGTATGACTTGTAGTACTAAAATGGGTTCAGATAGTACTTTTGGCCCATGGTAGTTACACTCAGGGCTGCAAAATGAGTGTTCCAAATCGTTTTTTATACGAGAATAACACAACACAATACTCTTATTTTTCCTATCGATAGCGCTACTTCGACTGGTAGTTACACTCAGGGCTGCAAAATGAGTGTTCCAAATTGTTTTCTATACGTGAATAACACAACACATTACTCTTATTTTTACTATCGATAGCGCTACTTCGACTGGTAGTTACACTCAGGGCTGCAAAATGAGTGTTCCAAATTGTTTTTTATACGTGAATAACACAACACATTACTCTTATTTTTACTATCGATAACGCTACTTCGACTGGTAGTTACACTCAGAGCTGCAGAACTTGTTGACATCGTTTTTATATCCGCCAATAACACAACACAGTACTCTTATTTTTTACAAACGATAGCGCTACTTTGCTCGGAAGAGCGTCATAATAAGACATAAAAGGCTACACTTCCCCTTTTCTTTGATTAATCACCATACAATAGCTATCACTTTCACGTTTTCGCAGAGAATAAAAGTACGTGCAGATTTAGCGTTGTTGTACCGCGTTTAAATCTAGTAATACTGCGGAACTGCAGTCTCGAACGCTATAAAGAAGATTAATGTCATTATAGCATCAGGGAAAGTTGGAAAAGCTGACTTTAGACAATTCAGAGACAGAATAGACTTGACGTGATGGAACCGACATGGACATCTAAATGAAGAAAGTCGCTGTCTAGATTTGCCATGGCTCAGATTTTCTGATGAATACTTACAATTTGTTGTATAGCTTGGGTAATATTGGCTTTCTGTTTGATTCGGGAAAGATGAATGGCAACACTTGAAGACTGTGTCACAAAACAGTACCGTACTTGTAAATATTTAATGCTATTTACCTACTTCAGAGCCAGGATTTTAGCGAGTTACCAAATAATATACGGACTCTACTCGAAGGTCGTGGGTTCGATCCCCACAAGATACAAATATTAGTAAATTTGTGTTTAGTCTGGGTGTTTTCTATGTATTATTTGTATTTATTTACAAAAAGTATATTAGTATTATTATCAGCTACCTAGTTCCCGTAGTACAAGCTTTGCTTAGTTTAGGGGTTGGATGGCGCTATGTGAATTGTCCAGAATATTTATTTATTCACGCCTGGAAAATCTACTCAATGCATAAAAACGATTTTATCTTTTTTACACGACTGCCCAACCAAAAATGGAGTGCAATGTTTTTAGTGTTCATGTATGTATGTGCGATTCTTTAAAGAACTATAACTAGTTTGGTCAGATTCGTATGGGAATTATATCGGCAGAATCCTCACATTATCCCGAGCGTCATAGGCTATAAACTTTTTCTCAGAAGCAGTTGTGTTTTAATATTTTATAATTTATTGTTGTTCCCCAGGAAAGTATGCAGAACTACCGCGGCAAAGCGTTCGGCAGTATGCCCCCGCACGTATTCGCACTGGCCGAGTCCGCCTACAGTTCGCTACAGGTGCGTACCACGTAAAGTTACTGAGAAATATGTAGATTCTAGGAAGGAGTAGCTTAGTAGAGGCGTTAGTCGCTAATGAATCTCGGGTTGCTGCTCTAACGAGCTGCTGTTGATACGGGCTGAAAGCTTATCTTTACGGAATACTGGAGACTGATAAGTGGCAAGGATATGTTTTAAACTACGACTATCAAGCATACAAGGAGTAGCAAAAAGGGTATAACAAGCTGAAAGGAGGTCATGGAACAGGGGTCGAAATATTAAAATACTATGGGAGATCTAATTTTTCATATTTCGAAAGGTGGAAAGTTGTTCAGTTTCATGAGTACCTTGACCTCCTTTTGGCTTGTTATACCCTTTTTATTACTCCTTGTATATCTCTAATAAAAGTTGCTGCGAATGAATGATATTTCCGCTATCCCTAAAGGAATATGGAGACTTAGTTTATCTAAGGGTTTCATAGAATATGTTTTGCCTTTTTCTAGAATGGCGAAAAGAACCAGTCGGTAGTGATATCAGGGGAGAGTGGTGCTGGCAAGACGGAGACCACCAAGTTCATACTGCAGTACCTGTGCGCTGCCGGCGGCCAGGCTTCATGGGCTGAACAGCAGATCCTTGAAGCCAACACTGTGCTAGAAGCTTTTGGTAAGCATCGTAACTTTGCGAATACAACGACGACAGTTGTATCCAAGTTTGTATTCCCATAATTCACCGCTAATATTTTGTAAATATGCTGTGTGATGGCTTGAATAGCATCACACTATTTCTTACCCGTGGGTGTCGTAAGAGGCAACTAAGAGAGTCACATGTGTATTGCAAACCTGTGACTATGGCGATGACCCTCAAATGTTTTTAGACTTGGCGTAAATGTTAGTTTTTACGGCCGTATACGCTCTGCCTACCCCGCAAAGGATATAGGCGTGATATATGTATGTATGCTCTTATTAATTAATTTTTTAAAGTTGCCTAATCTATGGAGGAAACATATCGTACCTTTTTGTTAGTATAATCCCTTGCATCGCACACACCAATCCACTTGCTAATCGTGATGAGTATCATACGTTCCTACTGACAGAGGCCAATGTCAGCAAAGAAGTGCGTCAAAGTGTTAAGATTGTGCTGCCGTCTGAACAAGTAGAGTAGGTGTTCCTTATTCCACTTTTCAATAATTTCAGGTAACGCAAAAACTGTCCGGAACGACAACTCGTCTCGTTTCGGCAAGTTCGTTGAAGTGCGGTTGGACCGTCGAGGGGGCATTCGGGGTGCCGTCCTAAGGGATTTCTTACTAGAAAGGGCGAGGATCACAGGGCCTTCGCCACGGGAAACCAACTACCATGTGTTCTATCAGCTGGTTGAAGGCACAAGGGTAAGACCTACTTTTACTATTTTGCCGATAGATTTATTTAAGAAACAGATTCAAGTAGTTAAGATTTGAGCCCTATAGTTGCGTCAGGATTCGCGCTGCTTGAGCCCTGAGATAAAACATTTTACGTAAAAGTTGAAGATTTCTGTTCCCCATAACTATTGCTGTGTGATTTCGGCTTTGAATAGCATTACCCCATCTCTTTCCCGTAGGTGTCGTAAGAGGGGACTAAGGGACTCGAGGGCTACATGTGTATTACAACTTTAGGCGATGGGCTGACAACCTGTCACTATGACAAGACAGTATTTTCTGAATGATGCTCAAATGTTTGTCAGATGTGGCGTAAATGTCTTTTTTACGGCCGTTTACGCTCTGCCTACTTCGCAAAGGATAAAAGCTATTAAAAAATATTAAACCATGAAACTGAACAACTTTCCCCAAGGAGATGTGAAAAAATATTAAACATTTTATATGTGCGGTCTTACGTTTTTCATATTACTATTTTCCTTGAGGAAAGTTGTTCAGTTTCAAGGGATGTTACTGTTTCACCTTTTTAAATATTTATAGCTTAATTTTTTAACCCTGTATATATATATATAACTTTTGCTGAAGAAGTTTCGCACTACTTTCTTGAAATAGACGAAAGTTATTGCCCGATTTTCAACTAACGACCAATACCTATGTTCCTCAGCACAACGCAGAGCTCCGAACAGCTTTGCGGCTACGCGACGACGTGAAGTTCACATACCTCCGACCCGAAGACGAAGAGGCGTACAAAGGCAAGCCGGGCGAGCAGGGCAAGCTGGAAGCGTTACAGCTCGCTCTGACCGTGCTGCAAGTGCCGCCGCACATGTGTGAGGGACTGTTCAAGGTGTTGGCTGCTGTGCTGTGGCTCGGCAATGTTCAGTTCCAGGTGAGGTTTACGAGAGGCGTACAGGGGCAAGCCGGGCGAGCAGGGCAAGCTGGAAGCGTTACAGCTCGCTCTGACCGTGCTGCAAGTGCCGCCGCACATGTGTGAGGGACTGTTCAAGGTGTTGGCTGCTGTGCTGTGGCTCGGCAATGTTCAATTCCAGGTGAGGTTTACAAGAGGCGTACAGAGGCAAACAGGGCGACTAGGGCTAGCAGTGAGTGACTGTTCAAGGTGTTCCAGTATGGTTATAGAGGCAAGCAGAGCAGGGCGAGCAGGGTCGGCACATGTTTAGTTCCAGGTAGGTTCTGGGTGGGGTATTTAAAAAAGAAGCCTGGCACAGCCTAGCCCTTCCTCTTTGTGCGCCGATAGTAAGTTTTTGAAAGATTCCAAGCATCGTGGATGCAACCAGTTGTATTTGCTTAAGTAGATTTATTTGTGGATTTTTATCACAAATTTCATTATGAGTGTCCGTCAAATCCGCAAAAATCTTATGTTTTTCATTTCAGGATGTAGACGGTGAACGCACAACCCTAGCACCAGAAGACTCCGAAGCAGTAGACGCGGTGGCTAACTTGCTAGGGTTGCCTCTGCCCACTGCTAAGCGGGTGTTATTGGAACGACAGATCAACGTGCGAGGGAACGTTACCGACATCCCGCTACGGTTACATGAGGTAAGACAATATTTATTGTTTTTTATAATGAAAATCATGTTAATAACTGTCAGAGATAATTGTAAGAAAATCAGCTATTCATGGTGTAAAAAAATTAGCTGCAAATATTTTAAAGGGTGAACCAGCCCATAAAGAAACACAAACTTTCCTGAAGAAACATAGGTCGAAATACGAAAATAATATTTCGTTGTCGGTCGGCCGGGTTAATTAGTATGGGAGGGCCAATTTCTTTTCGTATTTCGACCTGTTCCCCTTAATGTTCCTTGGGGAAAGTTGTTCAGTTTCACGAACTGGTTCACCCCTTAATATATATTTTAAAACAACAAAAATTTTTAACAGTTGATTTATTTACACCATGAATTTCCCTTATTCTGGCCCTGTAAGCCAATAACCAGCAGAAACTTAATTTTGTTCATCGTGACTTACGTTTGTCTGTACGTTAGGTTGTCAGAGGAGTTCTATGCATAGAGGTCCAGATTTCGCTTTTAAAAATGGCTTATCAAAAGTTTTAAAAGAGCCGTTATCATCAAATAATGACGACGATATCGACGCCTTCAGACGCAAAATGTCCCTTTCGCAAAATGTCTACTCATCGCAAAACGTCTCTTTCGCACAATGTCCCTTTCGCAAAATGTCCCTTTCTCACAACGTCCCTTTCGCAAAACGTCCCTTTCGCAAAATGACAACTTCGCAAAATGTCCCTTTCGCACAATGTCCCTTTCGCACAATGTCCCTTTCGCACAATGTCCCTTTCGCAAAATGTCTCTTTTGATATATTAGGTGTGAGTGAAAAGGATGATCTAAATTAAGGTTGACTGGAAAAAACCCCTAAATAAGGAATAAATCCGACTTTGTTCTTTCATGTTGTATTATGTTGTATTTTTGTTTTGATATAATAAACTGAGTACATTGGCGCGGCAGGCAGGCTGGCTTGATGATTCCAATTAAAGGTATCTTAAAATATCAAAAGGGACATTATGCGAAAGGGACATTTTGTGAAAGGGATATTTTGCGAAAGGGACATTTTGCGACGTTGACATTTTGCGAAAGGGACGTTTTGCGAAAGGGACATTGTGAGAAAGGGACATTTTGCGAAAAGGACATTGTGCGAAAGGGACGTTTTGCGATGAGTAGACATTTTGCGAAAGGGACATTTTGCGTCTGAAGGTATCGACGGAGTGTTACCACCGATATTTCTTACCGAAAAGTTCCATGTTTGTTATCCACAGGCCCGAGAGAACCGCCACGCAATGGCCCGCGCCCTCTACTCGCGAACATTTGCGTGGCTCGTCCGACACGTAAACAGCTGTTCCGCCCCTGGTCGAGAAGCCTCCAGGGCTTTAGGAGTTCTGGACATCTTCGGCTTCGAGAACTTCGCGGCCAATTCGCTGGAGCAGCTGTGTATCAACTACGCCAACGAGAAACTGCACATGTTCTTCAATAACTACGTGTTTGCGCTCGAACAGGAGATCGTAAGTCAATTTATAAAGAGCTAAATATGATGCCAGTTCACTTGGCCTATTTGTTTTTCTCTATCTCTTACAGTCAAACGTTATCACGGTTTTAACAAAAGAGATAGAGAAACACAAATAGGGTAAAAAAAGTGCCAGCATCAATAATTATTCAATCGAGCTATTGGTTTCTTCGCGTGTTTCAAATTATAGTTGGATTTTCCCACGATGGGCTAAAATAACCATTATTTATCTCATTCATAATCAATATTTTTTGAATATTTTTTAAATAAAATTTGCATAATTTTATTTAGGTTTTGAACCTTTCGCCATCTCTTGTGGCGACGCCTCTTCCATCTGTGCTACCGCGGCTCGCCAATTTATTTGAACCTTACTCAAAATCTGTTCTTGATATTTCTAAACTGATCTTTATTTCTTGTTTCAGTACAAACTAGAAGGTATCAAGTACAGTCAAATACAGTTTACGGATAACTCTGCCTGTTTGGAACTGCTTGAAAAACCGCCTAGAAGTTTACTCAAATTACTTAGCGAACAATGCCACATGCCAAAGGTAACTATCCTCTATTACTTCATATTATCATGTTAGCTTAAATATATTTAACAACAAACCAAACCCATGGTAGGTAAAGAAATATGCTAGGTAGTCACACAAAATAAACTCCTTCCATTTCCAAGCCTTACTGTGAATAAAGTTCTAAAGATAGGACTGGTCTTTTCGCTAAAAGTTCTTCATTCATATGAAATTCTCATGCCTTTTTATCTTCCAGGGGTCAGACAGCGCCTACCTAACGAACATTCAAGGCGAGTTCGGTGAACACCAAAGCTTCGTCAAAGGCTCGCGTAGAAAATGGGAAGAAGAATTCGGCGTACAACATTACGCGGGCGCCGTCACTTACAGCGTTCAAGGATTCGTGGATAAAAACAGAGACACGCAGCAAGATGCGTTCATAGATCACTTGAGTCGGTCGCAGAATCCATTTGTGAGGGAACTGGCGGACTATGTAGCTGATTTAGCACCTCCTGGACACGTAAGTGTAGTTTTTACCCTCTAAATTATATAATTGCCGTGTGATGCCGGCTTAGAATAGCATTTTCAACAGTTCGTTCTTCGTGCACTTTCGTAACTAAGATTTACATAACTAGCTACGAAAAGACACTTTTTATCACTGTTTCGTAACTGGTTACGAATTAACACTGATTTTTTCCACGTTCGTAACTTTTCGTAACTAGCTAAAAAATGACACTTTTAATCACTGTTTCGTAACTAATTATACTATGTTCTTAGCCTCTGATATAGGAACGGAAAATGTTAAATTTACAATGTTATTGGTTCAAAATGCCGATGTAGCAAAAACAAGCCAAATTTTATAGTCGCTATTATGTCATCGGTTCTGAATGTCAATGAAATAAAATGTTGTAAAATTTTATCATTGCAAAATGTCCAAGTGCAACTTTGAGTACCTAATTTTAGATGAAATGCACTCCGTACCTGCACTACGACAGCTGTCATTAAAATGTAAATCTCATTCTGACCTACGGACATTCCATAAGAAACTAGTAGTTTTGCTTGCATAGTTCTCAATATAAACGGGTTTTGAGTTTGACAGCTGTCACCAAAATGTAGAACTCATCTAGAACTACAAGTTTTTTTAAGATACTAGTAGTTTTGCTTGCATAGTTTTCGATATAAACAGGTTTTGAGTTTGACAGCTGTCACCAAAAATGTAGAACGCATCTAGACCTACAACTTTCTCTAAAAAACTAGTAGTCTAGCTTGCATAGTTTTCGATATAAGCGGGTTTTTAGTTTGACAGCTGTCACCAAAAATGTAGAACTCATCTAGACCTACAAGTTTCTTTAAGATACTAGTAGTCTAGTTCACAAAGTTTTCGATATAAACGGGTTTTGAGTTTGACAGCTGTCACCAAAAATGAAGAACTCATCCAGACCTACAACTTTCTTTAAGAAACTAGTAGTCTAGCTTACAAACTTTTCGATATAAACGGGTTTTGAGTTTGACAGCTGTCACCAAAAATGTAGAACGCATCTAGTCCTACAACTTTCCTTAAAAAACGAATAGTTTTGCTTGCATAGTTTTTGATATAAACGGGTTTTGAGTTTGACAGCTGTCACCAAAAATGTAAATCGCATCTAGACCTACAACTTCCTTTAAACGGGTTTTGAGTTTGTTTGACAGCTGTATTTTTTTTACCTACAACCTACAACTTTGCGTTTTTGAGATTATACAAGGTTCACCTTTATTTTATTATCATTGTTCAAAAACTAATGGTTTAACCTACTTAGTCGGTCCAAAATCGGATACTGAAGTTTCACGTTCCCATTTGAATTAAAATAAAGTGAATATAAAATGTGTAAAAAACCGTGTTCATTGGTAACTAGTTACGAAACAGTGAATAAAAAGTGTATTTTCGTAGCTAGTTACGAAAAACTGGTTACGAAAGTGCACGAACTGCAAATGTTTTTCAGACGGGCGTAAGACACCGTTTTTTTGGTCGTTTGCGATCTGCCTACCCCGCAAACCACGGAATGTCTGCATACATCAGTATTCTAAACGTTTATCTACGTTATGAGAAAAAAATTGCAGTTCAACATACACACAAACATAAATCATGGCTATATACCTTGCAGGGTAAGCAGAGCGTAAACGACCGTAAAAAACGAAAATTTACGCCACGTCTCACAAAAATTTTAGGGTCATTCAGAAGATTGTGTATCACCATAGATAGTCCCAGGTTGTCAGCCCATCGCCTAAAATTGCAATACACATGTACCCCTCGATACCCATGAGAAAGAAAAGGGGTGATGCTAAGCCAGCATCACGCGCTTTAATAACCATGTTGTTTTTCAGGACATGTCCCTATCGAGTCCGAATTCGACGAGCACAACCCAACGTGGCACATCCAAAGGCAGACCGACAGTCGTCGACACATTCCGGGCGCAGCTGCAGTCACTTGTCGACATGCTACAAGCTACAGATGTCTGGTAGGATATACACTTCTACATACATACATCACGCCTTTATATATTGCGGGGTAGGCAGAGCGTAAACGGCCGTAAAAAACTAACATTTACACCACTTCTGAAAAACGTAATTTCAACGTCTAAGGGTCATTCAGAAAATTCTAATTGCGATGATAGAACTGGTAAAACCTGGTCCCTTTGTGGCATGGTTTCTGTAACGAAATACTGGCAGAAACAAAGAACAGTTCATTGACAGGTGGCTGGGACTATATTGTCCTGACCAAACTGAAAATAATAGCACACAATGAAGGACAAACATCACTATACAGACTACAGATTACTTTTCATTGTACGTCGCTTCGAAACGAGTACCAAGAGACTGAACATTTTCAAGAGTCAGTTGCGCCGGAAACTCAGTTAGCAGAACAGTGGGACGGTACGGTCCCGGGTTCAAGTCCCGGCGGCCGCTTACATGTATTCAATTTCTTATTTTCATTTACATTTCATTCGATCTCAGGGTTATAATGCTACAAGCTCTTAATTTCTGTTCCAGGTACGTCCGCTGCATAAAGCCGAACGAGAAGAAAGAGGCGGGTCTATACAACGACACATTAGTACTGGAACAGTTACGCTACCTCGGCATGAACGAAATAGTGCGGATACGACGGGACGGCTATCCCGTACATCTGCCGGTCGAACAGTTTCAAGCCAGATATAGGTACAAAAACTGACTTCTTAGGGTAGATGTAAGCTGTGCATATAAAGAAATAGATTGTAGCGTGATAATCGGTTGTAAACTTACATACATCCCTTTCGGGGTAGGAAGAGCGTAAACAGCCGTACGAAAACGAACATTTACGCCACGTCTGACAAACATTTGAGGGTCATTCGGAAAATGTGTACCGCTATAGTGACAGATTTCAGTCCATCACCTAAAATTGCTATAAACATGTAACCATCGAGTCCCTTAGTTGCCTCTACGACACCCACGGGAAAGAATCGGTGATGCAAGTTTAAACCGACATCACACGGAAAACGTATAAACTTTATGTATCTTTACTTAAATCGTAGAAAATGTTAATATTATTATATGCACTATTAATCCTTTGATCTAAATAATTAATCTTATTGTTATAGATGCCTGCTGCCGCATCCGCGACCGAAAAATCCGGATGTCGAGTGAGTATTTTAAGAAAAATACTAGTTGCATTCGTAAACAATTGTGTTACATCCGTGAAAACCTGCGTTACCCTTGTGTACAACTGCGTAACCTTTGTGTACAACTGCGTAACCTTTGTGTACAACTGCGTAACCTTTGTGTACAACTGCGTTACCTTTGTGTACAACTGCGTAACCTTTGTGCACAACTGCGTTACCTTTGTGTACAACTGCGTAACCTTTGTTTACAACTGCGTAACCTTTGTGTACAACTGCGTATCCTTTGTGTACAACTGCGATATATTGTTGGACAACTACGTTACCTTGGCGAACAGCTTCGTTACCATGGTGGAGTTTCGTTACCTTGCTGAGAAACTGTGTAGCGTCCTTGAACATATACGTTACCTTAACTCCGTAAATGACTGTGTCATAAATGTCCGTATCCTCAGAAAAGATGGCGTCCTATTTTTGTTAAAATACAAAATTTGCTTCAGCTGAACTTTCCGTAATGGGGTTTTGTCATCATTCTTTGATTGTTTGTCTTCTAGACGCATCTTGTGTTTGGTGAGGGCACCAAAGGACGACTGGCAGGTTGGCTACACGAAGATCTTCATGAGGAGTTCCGTTCACGCGCCTTTAGAAGCCAAGAGAAGCGCGCTACTGCAGGAGTCTGCTCTTAGACTACAAAAGGTAAGTTGGATCCTAGTGTTGTGTTGAAAACAACCCAAAATTTCAATTATTTCATTTTGTACTTCTAGTATTTATTTTCCTTTGCTTACCTTTCCATTGTGGAACATTACAATAAATAAAATAAATAAATATCCTGGATAATCCACACAGCGCTATCTAGCCCTAAACTGCAAGCAAAGCTTGTACTATGAGAACTAGATTTAATACTTATATACTTACATACAATATGTTTAAAAAATACATATTATTCATCCGTACCCTACCTATTGAATTCGTTCAAGGAATAACAATGTTTTTCCGAATCACATTCTATCTTTTCTCTCGTTAAACGAAGCCACAATAAACAACCAATCTTAAAATGCTTAAATTCTCAATACGATTTTTTATCTACAGTGGTACAAGGGCAGCATGAAACGCCGCCAGTACCTGCAGTGGCGCAACGCCGTTATCGTCCTACAATCAGCCTGGCGCGGGTGGAAGAATCGAGTACACTTCCTGAGGCTAAGGAGATCAGCATTGACACTGCAGAGGCATTTGAGAGGCGCCTTCGCGAGGGAAGTGGCTACGGCGTTGAGGGAGATGAGACGAGTCAACGAGGAAATGAAACTAAGGGAAGAAAGGAACAGGTACATACAATATCTTTTATAATGCTTAGAAGACGTTTTATAATGTTTTGAAGACGTAGTGACTGGTGTAGAAAAGGGTATGCTCAGGAGGTTTGGTCATGTAGAGAGGATGAATGAAAGAAGATTAACAAACAGGTGTATATGGCAAGTGTGGATGGGAACGTCGAAATGGGAAGACCTCGACGAACGTACCTCCATCAAATCGGGGACGTGCTAGAGAAAGGTCAGGTCAAGAGTACCCTAAACCGACGAGCATGCATGAAGAGATTGATAAATGTGGAGAAGGCGAAATAAGTATGCCAGGATCGTAGTAAGTGGAAGGAAGTAGTCTCTGCCTACCCGTCCGGGAAACTGGCGTGATTTATGTATGTATGTATAATGCTTAGTTGTACAATAGTAAGTCTGGCGCGGTTCGCAAAAACGAGCCCGCTGCCTAAGGCTTAGAAGAGCAGCATTGACGCTGCAGGCGTATTGTGAGAGGCGCATTGAGGGAAATGTAGAGGGTAAACGAGGAAATTAAACCAAGAGAAGAAAGGAACAAGTAAATAGAGCATTAAAAATCAGAAGCAAAATTTACTCGTACTTGCATTTGTTTGATCAAAAGTGTTTACTCGATTGCTTTTGTGTGTGTGACTTAATCAGTATCAATATAATATCATTTCAGCCTGGCTGAAAAAGCGAACCAAGAGCGCGCGGAACTAGAAAACATGGCCGACCAACTGCGTGGCCTGCCCGTCGCTACCGCGCGCGCGGACTCCGTCAATCTAGACAACCTGTTCGATTTCCTGGCCGAGGTTCCTACGCAGAGGGGAGCGCCAGATGGTCAGCCGGCCCATCAACCTACTATTGCTGAGATCGGGGACTCCATGGCAAGACTGGCTGATGATTTACATCATGAGGTAAGGAAAAGTTATTTTGAGCTCATATTTCGTGTGATGCCAGCTTAGAATAGCATCACCCCATTCCTTTCATGGGAAAGAACGGGGGAGTCGTAAGAGGCGACTAAGGGACTCGAGGGTGTGTATTGCAATTTTAGGCGATGGGCTGGCAACCTGCCCCTATGGCAATACGCAATTTTCCGAATAACCCTTAAATATTTGTCAGACGTGGCGTAAATGTCCGTACGCTTTGCCTACCCCGCAAGGGATTATAGGCGTGATATGTGTGTAATATTTCACATATACATCACGACTTTCTTGCGGGGTAGGCAGAGCTGCCGTCAAACACGAGAGTCATGTCAGAAAACATCTATTTTATGAAGCAAAGAAACTGATTGGAATCAAGAAGCTAACGTTTTTAACACTCTTTTGCAGTTGGAACACGTGCTAGCAGCGGAAATGAACGAGCTAAGCAAGGATAGTACCGAAGCAAACCGCAAGCCTGACGGCGCGCCCTCCGAAGCAATAACGCCTTCGCCGCCGTCGTCGCTCCCGCTACCGCCTATGATGCCGCCCAGCATGACCAACTCTATGACTAGCTCTATGAACGGCGGGATCAAAGGTACAATACATGATATGCAGTGGCATGAAAAGATGAAATTGAAATGCCTGATGTATGAGGGGTCCGAATGTATATTGTCCGAAATGTATATTCCGCGTTTTTTTGGTAGTTTTTCGAATTATTCAACTAGAAAAAGACTGGCAATTTTTTTTATTTTTTTTTCAAAATATGTTGCTGTTTTTTGGACCTTCCGTCGGACGGTCGGTCGGTCGGCTGTCACAATTTGTATGTGTGGTTGAATTTTTATATTATCACATATTTACCCTTCCTTAGGTAAATTGGTTCAGTTTCATTCGGGGTTAGTTCAAATCCTCCAAATATTTTAGCCTCACACTTAAAAAAGAATTAGCAAAGACTATACATTGATAAAACTTGTTCTTAATATTAAATGTGCAATCTTGTCACAGTGTCCACAGGCATATCTCCGATGTCGAATGGCGACGCGATGACGTCATCGCTCATTCTACCGCCGCCGCCGCCATTGCCACCAGAAGACATGGACATCTCACCACCTCAAGAGAACCTGGAGCCGTCCCCAGTGTTGCCACCTCCACCGCCTTGTGTGTTACCAGAGCCAGCCGGACCTCCCCCTCCACCCCCACCTGTTGCCAAAGGTAGGGTGATGCTGCATCCAGATGCTATACAAGACATAGACCTCAAGAAAACTTGGAGCAATCTCTAGCCCCAGTGTTGCCACCTCCACTGTCGTGTTTTTTAACCCTTAGATTTGGCAGACTTACACTTGTAATGTGACATATCTAGCAAGCCCATGGCCTTCATGCATGCCGCCGGCAGAGTAGTCTGTGTAGGAGAATAGCTGTACTTTAAATTTTTTTTTAGAATTTTTTCACTGATTGCTACTGTAAGGGTACATCGGTACATGGATAACAGAGCAAACAATGGCTAAAATAATAAATTGTTAAAACAAACGTTAAAATAGACAAGAAGTATAATTTGTTTGTTTTATACAAAAATTAAAAGAACGTCATTGCATCTGTCACGAGTAACCAGCAAGGCATATATGCTTACACAAAAGAGTATCATCTCCAATAGCTATGATATTTGAGGCACAGAGGCGCCCTCAATAAATTTTCACAGCTATGCAAACTCGAATCTCTACAGAAACTGTATGATCGTTTATTGATTTGACTACTCTTTCAAATGCAGTACCATTTCTTGATTTGACCAATCCTTCAAATGCAGTAGCTATTTTGTATTTTGTGTGTTTTGAATGTTATTCTTTCAACAGATACTACCCCACCGGAGCTGACAAACGGCGTGATCCCCAACGGAAAGCTATCCATTGTGAACGGGAAGAAAGAGCCGATATACGAATCAGTGATTCCAAGGCCGCCCGGCGCTGAAATACAGAAAGAGAAGGAAACTCCGCCAGCGCCTATGTCGCCGCCGCCGCCGCCATTACTGCCGCCTGAGAATGGGTAGGTTAAAAACTCCTTTAGGTGCATAACTGTACGGGTAGTTATAAATGTATTGAACGCGTCTGTTGCGTATTCTTTTGTATAGTTTTATTTTTAATACGGGTTTAAAGGCCCTATGTATCTGTACTCGATCGAGGCACTATTAGTAGATCTAATGGAATGTCTTAACTTTCCAAGTATGAATACTTAAAAAGCAAAATTAGACATTGTTTTATAATTTTTTTCGAGCTACTGTGAGACAAAACGTAAGACGTTGCAGTTTTTACTAATCAAAGATTCCTTTGTAGATTCCGAGACAAGGAGCCAGAACAAGAGCCCGAATTGCCGCTCCCGCCGCTACCGAACAACGCGTCCTCACAAACTCAGCGCATGTCTACCAGCGAGACGTCACAGAAGTCCACTCAAAGCAATGGGTCACAGAAAGCTCCTACTCCCCCTCCCCCGCTACCGATGGACACTTGTATGAGCCCGCCGCCTATGATGAACGGAGAGTCTGCGGTAAGTTGTAGCTTCAATGACGTCATTAATCTACTAGCATGACGTCACAGAAGTCCACTCAAAGCAATTATAGCTCGCAGAAAGCTCCTACACCACCTCCGCCGCTACCGATGGACACTTGTATGAGCCCGCCGCCTATGATGAACGGAGAGTCTGCGGTAAGTTGTAGCTTCAATGACGTCATATACTAGCATGACGTCACAGAAGTCCACTCAAAGCAATGGCTCGCAGAAAGCTCCTACTCCCCCTTTGCCGCTACCGATGGACACTTGTATGAGCCCGCCGCCTATGATGAACGGAGAGTCTGCGTTAAGTTGTAGACCCAGACTAGTTGTTTGAAGGATGCTTGAAGCTAAGGGCTAGTATCCGCGTCAATTTATCTTCACTTGTATTCACGGCTGGCTGGCAGAACTGAAGCAGAATTTGTCAATGTGATGCGTTGTCCGTTTCAATCTGAAATTCTCTTAATGGCAGCCATAAAAATCGGTAAATGATTGACAATTGAATGTACTTATTGTACTCACAGAACCCAGACCGCAGCGCGCGTCGTAAGGAGCGCGTCGAAAGGAGGTTACATCAGATGGAAGCCGCGCCCCCCTCGGCGTTGCCGCCTACCACGCCCCCCGCGGACGCCCCGAGCGATCTCGCTGAATTCGCTAAACTGTACTTCAATGACCATCCAAGGTCGCCTGAAGGTAATAATGAAATTAAATATGAAATTCTTCGTGGAGGAAAAACATATTTTCATTTAGTTTAGCGGTTAATTTCATATTTTTGTCCTAAAAATCAAATTTCCCAATTACCCTTCTTTTTTTAGTCTGCCAGCAAATACCTGCCATCAATTTAAACTCATATTTTTCAGGCACAATAATAGCGACTTTGACCCGCAAGAGCAAGTCGATGGAGCTTCTCACCAAAGAAGAGATGATCATATACCACAAGGGCAACAACATTCCCACTTCGCATATACAGCTGCACGATCCGGATAGCGTCACTGCGGCGGTCAATATATTCAGGGTGAGTTTGTGTGTGTGTGTGTTTGTGAATGTGTTTTCTTTCTTTCTTTCTTATTAATTCCCATTGAGGCGGCATCAGTCCCAGTCCCTTTCCTTTCCGTTGCGTTAGATAGAACAGACAATGACAGCTCAGAGGTGGAAAACCGAACATTTATTTAATTATTTAAATATACAAACGAATATTTCAAAAAGTTATCCCATTGATTAATTTACTCAATTAATGAAGAAGAAGAGTACACAAAGTTAATTATAAAATGATGGATAACAATCAAATCGTTCAGGGTTTTAGTCGCAAAATTAGTGCTTACTTTGCATTTTTTTTATATCGAGGCAATTTCAATAAATCTTCTTTTGAGCCCCATAATTTTGTAGCATATATCTTGCTTTATACGTCCGGCAGTGGACTGCAATAGGCTGGTGTAGATGTAGATTTCTTGCTAAGAAAAATATAGCCGAATTTGGAGATTTCAAGCCAACCTGTCGCGGTTGATTTCTAAGCTCATTTCACCTTAAATTCGGTGAATTTATTCCCTGTCCCTGATACAGACTTTACCTGCTTTTTACGCCGTCAGATGCAACAATAAACCAACCTTTGGCACGGCCGGTTACGTGATATTGTCTATGGCGATCCGCTCTGTGTGAGTTATGTATAGGGAACAGTAGGATTTAAAAAATAAAATCCTGACACAGATTTTCAATCATCATTCAAGGAATCAAAATCTCATATATGCTGTGCGTGCGGGAAAACAATGTTGGAACATGTGACGAAGAAGTCCTATGGTTCGTTATGCAATGTAAGATTTTTGTTTTGTTTTTTATTGACGCTATTTACAACGAGATTTACCGATACAGGAATCGTGTAGGTACAGGATGAATAATTGTTAAAAAAAATATTGTTTCAGGACGTCGGTTGCTGCATGCGAGTACTTAATTAATTAGTTGCAAATAATTGTTGTTTCCAGGACCTCTGTCGCTACATGCGCGGTGAACTGACAGCGGATAAGGAGACGCAAGTGATCCAATCGCTCATTGCCAAGGGCATCGAGCGGGAAGAACTGCGCGACGAGATCCTAGTGCAGTGTGTTAGACAGGTGAGGTGTTATTTGTAGGACAATATTGCATTATTTACTGTCTTACACAGAGAAAATTTACACAGAGAGAGTCTTCCAAGAGTACACAGAAAATATTATACTAATTTGAATTTATTCATTGAAGTAGTTAAGGCTCAAAAGAAAATATCAATAAAGGATTGTTTGAATTGAATTGAAAAGACCTCATAATGTCTTGATTTTAAAATCTCTCTATTAGTGTCTTGTCAGGGGCTAGCTTTTTCAAAATGACGTCTAATTGATTGAGAAATGCATGACATCAAAATTAAATTTATTCTTTTCTTTCTTTTCGTGTGCTATACTGAGTCGTCCAACGACCTGACAAACCCTAGTGTCAGATTTTTTCAACTACTTTTATATCCTGTGAAAATTAAAATGTCTAATGCGAATTGCGAATTAATGTCTCTTTCCTTAGATAACGGAATGTCCAGTAGAAGAATGGGCGGAGCGCGTGTGGCTGATTCTCTGCCTGTGCGCGGTCGCGTGGCAGCCATCGCGCGGCCTACAGCGGTACTACTGTGCGTGGCTGCGGCAGCGAGCGCGCAACACGAGCAACACGAGTAGCGTGCGCGCGGCTCACTGCGCTCAGTGGTGTTTAGACAACTGTCGCGGCGCCGCGCCCAGACAACTGCCGCCCAGCACTGTGGAGATCGCGGTAACTTACACTTCCTAAATCGAACTTGTCGCCTAGAAATAAAACTTTGTCTAGCAATCAAACTCTTCGTCTAGCAATCAAACTCCTCGTCTAGCAATCAAACTCCTCGTCTAGCAATCAAACGTATTGCTTTGCACACAACCTTCAAGCCTAGTTAACAAATTACAATAATATTTCGTAGAGTCAAAAAATCTGAAATCTTTTTTTCCATGCAGGCAATGCGCCGCCTCGGCACCATAGTCTGCCGCTTCTTCTTCCTGGACGGCCGCACTAAAGCCATTGACGTGCACCCGGCGGACACTGCGGCTGCGGCCGCGGCCAGACTCGCGGACAAACTGGGGCTAGGCCCTCAGTCGAGGACGGGATGGGCGGTCTACCAGCAGAGAGGGGGCAAGGAGGAGCATGTCAGAGCTACGCATTACTTGTATGACGTCATCGCTGCTTGGGAGATGTAAGTTTGTCAAATCCACAGAACTATGACTAAAGCTATAGAAACCAAACTAAAATAACAACAGAATATATAATTTCACCCTTTTTTTACTTATTGGTCATGTAGAGAGGATGAATGAAAGAAGATTAACTAAACCGGTGTATATGGCAAGTGTGGCTGGGAACGTCGGAAGGGGAAGACCTCGACGAACGTACCTCGATCAAATCGGGGACGTGCTAAAGAAAGGTCAGATCAAGAGTGCCCTAAACCGACGAGCATGCATGAAGAGATTGATGAATGTAGAGGAGGCGAAAGAAGTATGCCAGGATCGTAGTAAGTGGAAGGAAGTAGTCTCTGCCTACCCCTCCGGGAAAGAGGCGTGATTTATGTATGTATGTATGCTCTTTCAATGCGCTGAAAAAGTAGACATTTAGGTTATTCGTATCGCCAATTAGAAGGTTGTTACAAGTTTCTATATACTATACGTCAGTAGTCATAAACAACGTATACTTTGACACATCGCCAGTAGTTTTAAATAAAGCGCTAGAACTACAAAGAGATTTTTTACTTTACTTCTAAAATTGTTTGGTTTATAGGACTCCAATAGTAGGGACTCCATTTTGGCCGGTTGAAACTGGTGACATGCACGAAAATAATAAAAACAGTCAAGTCAAACATCTTGCTTATACATACATAATATGCTAATGAAGCAAATTTGAATAAGATATATTTATTTTCTTTCGTCTAAAAGTAAATATTGTGTTGGTTCTATAGCTTAAGTCAACTTCTCCTTTCTTTGAGCCTACTGCTAGCTGTCTTAAAAAACCGAAAAAATGTTTTTTAATCATTTCCTAAAATAATATCGCATCCAGCGTTACATAACCTCCATGCTCAATACACGCACCTTATGATGTGATGTTTGAACAGGCAACAAGGGCCGGGCGGTGGTTCCGCTGACAACCGCTTCGTGTTCAAACGGCGCCTGTTCCGCGGCGGCAGGGATCTGCCCCACGACCCGGTGGAAGTGGCCTTGCTGTACGCACAAGCCGTACACAGCGTCGTCAAGGTACGTTTCATATTCAATAAACCTTACAGATATTGCGTGTACCTATTTTACATTCGTATTAAAAGAATCGGTTGTGTCTCTCCTAGTTCAAATCGAACAAACTTTTCGAGGTCAATTTTTTTGATACATATGGTTTCCGGTTACTGTTTTGTACAATTTTCAACGCCGAACAACCGTATAGCAAACAAGCTGATTATAGAACGCTGTTACAACATAGCCTGCATAGACAGTTCAGTTTCATGGTCTGAGCATGCCTGCAAAGTTTTAGGTACAACGTCCTTACGCCCCGTATACAACTCAAAGAGATAGTCATTTTTAGACTTAGGGATACAGTACTCTTATGACTTTCTTTTTCAGATGGACGAATTCCCCGTATCAGAGAAGGTGGCTCTCCAGCTGGCCGGGCTGCAGGCGCAGGTGTCGCTGGGGGAGCCGCCCCCGAGCCCGCCGCCGCCGCACACGCGCGCCTACTACTCGCATCCGGAACAATTCCTGCCGGCGAGAGTGGCCAGGGCGAGGCAGCCGCATCAATGGGTATGTTTTATTCACGTGTCTCTTGTTTTATTCACGTATCCTTTGTTTTATTCACGTATTTTTGTGTTTTATTCACGTAGCTTTTGTTTTATTCGCGTAGCTGCTGTTTTATTCACGTAGCTTTTCTTTTATTCACGAAGCTTTTGTTTTATTCACGTAGCTTCTGTTTTATTCACATAGCTTTTGTTTTATTTACGTAACTTTTGTTTTTATACATGTAGCTTTTGTTTTATTCACGTAGCTTTTGTTTTTATTCATGTAGCTTTTGTTTTATTCACGTTTTATTTACGTAGCTTTTATTTTTATTCATGTAGCATTTGTTTTTATTCATGTAGCTTTTGTTTTATACACAAAGCTTTTGTTTTATTCACATAGCTTTTGTTTTATTCACGTAGCTTGTGTTTTATTCACGTAGCTTTTGTTTTATTCATGTAGCTTTTGTTTTTATTCATGTAGCTTTTGTTTTTATTCATGTAGCATTTGTTTTTATTCATGTAGCTTTTGTTTTATACACATAGCTTATGTTTTATTCACATAGCTTTTGTTTTATTCATGTAGCTTCTTTTTGTTCATGTAGCTTTTGTTTTTATTCACGTAGCTTTTGTTTTAATTCATGTAGCTTTTGTTTTATTCACGTAGCTTCTGTTTTATTCACGTAACTTTTGTTTTATTCACGTAACTTTTGTTTTATTCACGTAGCTTTTGTTGTATTCGCGTAGTTTTTGTTGTATTCACTTAGCTTTTGTTTTTATTCATGTAAGAAAGAAAGAAAGAAAGAAAGAAAACACATTTATTTCGGTCCACACAACACAACAACAAAAAATAGCTTTGTTTTATGCACGTAATTCATAAAAAGCTCTTATTTACGAAACTCTTGTATTATTCACGAATCTCTTTTATCCACGAGATTATCTAAGATCATGTTTTATTTGCAATGCTTTAATTTACTTCAAGAAACATTTGTTATTCACGAAGATTTCTTATTCGCCAACAACTTCTATTTCGGAGCTAAGATCTCTTGAATAGCAAAATAATTTGTTTCCAGGCGACAATCCTAGCGCAAGCTCACCGCCAGTACGGCGCGGGTCGGGCGGAACTAACTGCCAAAGCGCTGTACCTCTCCTGTGTTATGCAGTACCCGTTGTATGGCGTCACGCTTTATCCTGTCACTTACAAAGGATATTGGGCACATGGTACGTATTGTTAAAGACTGGCCACAAAGCCCTGACAGACGGCACACTAAGGGCGAATACTTTCTGGTAACACCTTAGACCCATAAGTCTGACGTAAAATGGCGCGCCTTGGTCAGTTAATGATTTACGTCTATCAGGACGTTTAAGTCATTGCTAAAAACGGTAATTTAGAAAGGAGGATAGGAGGTGCCGTGACCAGGATAATTATTAAAAGTAAACATTGGCACGTTAAAGGCGAAACTTCATAATTACCTTGTCGATGTCATCAAAAGTGCGTAACAAACTTTAATAAACAGGGCTAGTTACGCCCTTTTTTGTTAATGGCGATATTAATTAACCTTTTCACCGCCACAGACGGGTATAGCCGACAACCCGCGACTTGCCGTCAGCGCCACGGTCGGGTACAGCCGACAAAACGTCGTCAAAGTTTATGTTCATAAAGTAGCATTCTAAAACCGTATCTTTCTTTTATTTTTTCGCATATTGCATTTATTGTACCCTCTACTTTCATTTCTGAACTTTTGCGCTTAGATATTTATTAGATTTGTAGTATAAATAAGAAAAATACTGATTACGTTTTGAAGCTGTCAGAAGTACCATTCGCACACGCCATAGTCGGCCCCACACGACTGGAAGTGTTGTTCCTTACTAGTACAAATGTGAAATATCGATACATCCATAATATATTTACGGAATATACAATGCCTAGATATTTGTCAAGTTTGTCATAACAATAACATTTTCTTATTATTTTAATGTATATTGAAAATATTCCCGACATCGATTTGTAGATATACGCCAGTCGCCAAGTATTAGACATTATTTTCTTTGTTTGATTGAGTATCGACAAACCGGTTTCGTCGACTCGTGCACAGCGATAATTGCTTGACCATTGTGAGTGCACTGTACGCCGTAGTCGGGTAAAGACGACACGCTCTGACGTCATTGCAGTGGTGACATAAAAATAGTGATGGGAAAATGAGTGCCGACGAGCTTAGTTCAGCAGAACTTCTACAGATTTTAGAAAGCGTAGAGGATGACGTTGATCTGTCGTTTGAACCTGTATTACTCGAAGAAGAAGATTTAGAGTTAAGTAAATACCTAATAATCATAAATAATAATAAATAAATTGAGAGAGTTTGGGAGGGTTTCATGTGAACTTAATTTAACGGGTCAAATTGTGATACAAGATTATTATTAGATAATAAGAGATAAGATAATTATTTATTTAATAAACGTATAAGTAACTATCCATCTATCTGTCTAATTAGCCTATATTAGCCCACTGTTGGACATAGGCCTCTTCTTTATAAGTAACTATGAAATGCTAATAAATAACCGCTAATATTAGTACAATACCTTACGAGGGGCGTTATAAAAAGTAAATAGAAACAAACCGAAGAAATAATCAAATAAACCGGGTAGGAATAGAAGAAAAAAATTTAAGTATTTAATAATATATCATAAATCTTAAAATAATAGTTAGGTCGGTTTCCCATTTGCCTGAGATACAGGAATTCATATTCTTAGTTTAGGAAATGGTTAAGCCACAGAATTATTTCATATAAGTGTTCTTATTTGTAATTAAGTTTATTAAATAAATAATTATCTTTTCTCTTATTATCTAATAATAATCTTGTACCACAATTTGACCCGTTAAATTAAGTTCACATGAAATTTGTGCAATTTAAAATTGTTTTTAATTAATATTCAACGTAAGTAAAATAATAAAAAGAAATGAAAGAAAACAAATAGTCACAATAAAATATTAAAATAAATACCAGCATAAATCCTATGATGTTCTAATTTTTTTATCGATATTCTATATTACATCCTTATTTGTCCTAAGGGTTTGAGAATATTGAAATGCCACCGACGCCACAGTCGTCTATAACCGACAACGCGATTTAGAGAGACGCGTAATAGAGATGCGCCAGTGCTGATCGAAAAATGAACTAAAAATAAACTTGTTGAATATGCCTAGTGTTGTTTACGAGGCCACCACTACTACCACTATCCTATATTATTATTTTGACCTATATGAAATCAGAACTGAAAAGTAGGGGGCAAAATAATGGTTTTAGATTAATTAAAACTCGGTTTAAAAAGTGAAGATTTATAATCGATATGAACTGTTGGACATCTCTATTTTATTGAGTATTTCTTTACCAAGAAATTGGTGTGGCGCTGGTTGCAATTTTTTACTCGAATGGCTTGGCGGCGAAAAGGTTAATAACTTTTGATGATATATATATTAATGTTGGGAATATTTCTGTGATATAAGCTACGGATTGCCGTGTGATGCCGGCTAAGAATAGCATCACCCCATTAATTTGCCGTGTGATGCCAGCTTAGAATAGCAGCAGCCCATTTCTTTGCCGTGTGATGCCGGCTTAGAATAGCATCACCCCATTTCTTTCACGTGGGAGTCGTAAGAGGTGACTAAGGGACTCGGGTGTGTATAGAAATTTTAACCGATGGGCTGACAACCAGTCACTATGGCGAAAAACAATTTTCCGAATGTCCTTCAAATTATTGTCAGACGTGGCGTAAATGCCCGTTTTTTGCGGCCGTGATGAATGTATGTGTTTAAGCTACGAATACAATGGATATACGGATTTTTCAATCAATTGTTCAGGTCCGAACGTGCTTCTGGGGGTGGGTTCCGAAGGCGTGGTGCTGGTCAGGCCGTCAGACAAGGTGGTGCTAGCGGAGTACCCGTACAGTAACATCGCTGCGTTGCTCATGGATCCGGTGGACAATGGATTGACCATCAGCTTAACTCATCACGGACAGCTTGATGGCCACAGGTACGTCACTTCCAAATGATAATATGAAAAACTGTTTTTGAAAAATATCAAAATTTCATCGCTTAGACTACATTCAATCTGTAAAGATAGAACTAGTCGCCGGGTATTAGTTGCAAAACTTACCCGGTAGATGGAGCCGTGCCACGCGTTACTGGCATTAAGACACTTGCAAAATTGGCGGGCAGGAGATTAGCTGCGGGAGCCCAGATGGAAGAGGCGTCGCCACTAGTAATGCGAAAGTCGCAGGTTCAAATCCTGCCCGCGCGTGAATATTTTGCAATTTTTCAAAAATTGTATACCTAACACGGGAAGTGTTTTGAAATTTGATATTCAATAGAAAACGGTAATAGCTAGTATGCTCGCCTGTAAATGTCCAAAAAAGGACTGACTTGCCCTAATCCGTTGATACCGAACAACTTACTACACAGCTAATATACCATAAATCTACATAAATTAAATAGCAAGAACATATACGTAGCAGGCAGTCGCACTTTACAGCGCCACATCGAATAAATTCAACGTGATTCGACTGACTGTGACGCAAAGATTCCGGGTTCGGTTCTGGGTGGGGCAGTCACAAAATTTATATTTATCACTTTGGTCCTAGTCTGGTGTGGATATTGCAGGCTGAACCACGTGATTGTCCGAAAAGAAAGATGGTTCCGCTTCGGGTCCGTCCCGGTTGCTGTATATGATAACTTAGACGGCGGTCGTTACACAACCATGTCAGAGGCCTACTAGTAGTAGTAGGAAGTTGTAAAACTCTCGACACCAGCGTTCATTGGGTCGGTAGACGACTCTTTTGTCCCACACGAATAAACTAAACGTGATTCCTATTTTCCACAGATGCATCGTCCTCGAATCGCCGCAGAAGAACGAAGCCGCGTGGCTGATGGCTGCCTATAGTCCAGTCCTAGCTAACGGCCTAGCGGACGAGCCGCCCAGGCGAGCCGCGCCGGCTTCTGAAAGATCTAGGCTGGCTGGAGCACTGAAGAGTGCCAGGCGAGCGCTAGTAGACTCGGGCATGCTGAAGCGGCCCACGGAACAGACTGGGAACTTCTTGAGGAACACTTTGAGAAGGTGAGTAAGCGCCTGGCAGACAAATCCTTGTGTTAGTTCCTAAACGATTCAAAAAGTAGTCTCACTAAAACGACCCTTTTGCAGAATTAATCTTTTATATGACATCGTTTCCAGACATCGTCTCCTTCGCATAGTGTTTGTTTTTGATTTTATCCGTACTAATATTATAAATCTGCGAGTTTGTGTGTGTGTTTGTAACCTCTTCACGCCCAAAGGGCTTGACCATTTGGATGAATTTTGGAACACGGGTAGAGTATAACCTGGAATAACACATGGGCCACTTTTTACCGCAGGAAAACAACTATTACCACGGGGAAATGAGTGGCAGCGGGTGAAACCTAGTATCTTAATAAATTGGGGGTTTAATTGTTTTTTATTAAGATCAGCAACTTCAAATTATTGACACATGACTTAATAATTCCCCCAGGCTAAGCAAGCACAGACTAGAGAAGGTCCGACTAGACATGGCGATGGAGACCTCGGGAGAATGCTACAAGGGATTCCCGCCCGCCTACTGGAGCTGGTCGCGCACGCTCCCGCAGAGCCTCACCAAGCTCAACGAGGCGGAGGAGGTCGCCGCGCTGCAGATATTCAAGGTAACATCTTTCCCCAGGCTAAGCAAGCACAGACTAGAGAAGGTCCGACTAGACATGGCGATGGAGACCTCGGGAGAATGCTACAAGGGATTCCCGCCCGCCTACTGGAGCTGGTCGCGCACGCTCCCGCAGAGCCTCACCAAGCTCAACGAGGCGGAGGAGGTCGCCGCGCTGCAGATATTCAAGGTAACATCTTTCCCCAGGCTAAGCAAGCACAGACTAGAGAAGGTCCGACTAGACATGGCGATGGAGACCTCGGGAGAATGCTACAAGGGATTCCCGCCCGCCTACTGGAGCTGGTCGCGCACGCTCCCGCAGAGCCTCACCAAGCTCAACGAGGCGGAGGAGGTCGCCGCGCTGCAGATATTCAAGGTAACATCTTTCCCCAGGCTAAGCATGCACAGACTAGATAAGGTCTAGGCATGCCCATGGAAACCTCAAATAAATTATGTTCAAGGTAACATGAAAAATAAAACTATTTGAAAAGAAGCCATTGGTTCCTGATTTCGTAACTCTTAGTTACACATCCAAAAGTTACTTTAATATTCCGAAGTAATTTAATCCAAAATCTTTAAAAAAACATTTTAAAGCAATTGGTTACACAATCCAAAGCAACTGGTTTGGTTACACATTCCGAAGCAGTAAGTTACACTTTCCGAAGCATTATTTATCACATCCCGAAGCAATAAGTTACTGATTCCGAAGCATTATTTATCACATCCCGAAGCAATAAGTTACTGATTCCGAAGCATTATTTATCACATCCCGAAGCAATAAATTATTTAGTCAAGATGTCAATCAGTCACATGTTCCGAAGCAATTTATTATTATGAAATATGCCCGCTATCTCACTATGTAAGTGACGATGCAGGCAGACGATGATGGTACATGCTTGTCTAGATAATACCTATTCACTCTTGCCTTGAAAATGTCCAAGTAATAACGTTCCGTAAACAGATTCGCCGAAAACGGATCAAATGGTTGCACATTCGGAAGCAGTTGGTCTATCGCAGTTATTTACAACACATAATCATACAGGGTTATTTTTAATTCACCCCGGAAATTTCACAGGGTGATTCTACTCATGATTCTGAACAACTTTTATTATGGGGTCACCTGCGAAATCGCGAAAAAGAAAACAGCTGCTCCATAGAAAAATTCATACCTACTCGAACAAAATGTATGGAACAGCTGAATTGTTTTTCGCGATTTCGCAGTTGACCTCATAATAAAAGTTGTTCAGAATCATGTGTAGAATCGCCCTGTAAAATTTCCGGGGTGAATAAAAAATAACCCTGTATTCAATTACCTTTCAGGATATAATGTCGCACGCGGGATTGTCAACCGGCGGCGGGTCCGAGCAAGGCAGCATGACGAGCCTCGCCAACAACAACAGCGTCAGCAGCCAAGAGAGCGACAGCGATGACAGAGTGGCGCTCGCACAGAGCTTGCTGCAACGGTGTCTGCAGAAGGACACCTTACTTATTGAGCTGTACATGCAACTTATGAAGCAGGTAATATACATGGTGTAAAAAAATTAGCTAAGAATATTTTAAGGGGTGAACCAGTACGTGAAACTGAACAACTTTCCCCAAGGAACATAGGTCGAAATATAAAAAAAAATTGGCCCTCCCATACAAATTATCCCGGCCGGGTAACGCACTAAGTATGGGAGGGTCAAATATTTTTTTCATATTTCGACCTATGTTCCTTGGGGAAAGTTGTTCAGTTTCACGTACTGGTTCACCCCTTAAAATATTCTTAGCTAATTTTTTTACACCTTATATACAATATACTACTCGTACAGTCATGCTCACGTCCGGTTAGACACTGGAACCGCCAATGTGAGTCTTGTGCGCGCGGCATAAGAACGGTCCTAAGGCCAAACTGTCTAACCCAGCCTGAGATTGACTGTACTTATTATTCTTTGTGCATAACCAACCTCACCAATAACAACAGCGTCCTACAGAGCTTGCCGCAAAGATGTCTGCAGAAAGACACTTTGTTGATTGAACATGTGACTTATGAAATGGGTAATATTATTTGCCGTGCAGTACCGTGTGATGCCGGCTTAGAATTGCATCACCTCATTTCTTTCCCTTGGGAGTCGTAAGAGGCGACTAAAGGACTCGAGGTTGTGTATTGCAATTTTAGGTAATGGGCTGACAACCGGTAACTATGACGATACACAATTTTCCGAATGACCCTCAAACAATTGTCAGACGTGACGTAAATGTCCGTTATATGTTTGCGCTCTGCCTACCCCGCAAGGGATTATAGGTGTATGTAATATTATTTTCAAAACTTGTGTGAGTCGAGATCATTTAATATTTATAACTTTTTTGCCACTTTATGATAATATCCTTTGATTCAGACGACCGACCACCCGGAGCCTTCGTCTCGCGTATCAGCCAGACATTGGTCGTTGCTGTGTGCGGCAGTGGGCGCCGCGCTGCCGCCAGTGAAGCCCATACGACGGCTGCTGTTGGCACATTTACGGTACCGAGGCACTGCCTTGCATACTGGGGAAGAGGGCAAGTTTGCTAGGAGAGCTGAACAGGTAATTTTTCTCTTGGCATGTCTTTAAAAGTAGTGATTTTTAAGTAAGTTTGTTATTTGGCGGTCGTGTGAATTAGATATTCGCATAGGTCGATAACGAAATAAATTAGGATATATTTGTTGTTTTAATCTCATAATAGTGTCTCACTTGGTCAAATAATTCATTACATTTTCACGTGTATTTATCACATCGACTTAAAGCGGTCCACTGCTGGACGTAGTGGACGTAGACCTTCCCCAGGGTACGCCATACAGAGAGTAAGATATATGTATATACCATAAGAGTAAGGCACGATCTCTCGTTTTCGCCATCAAGTCGCTACCATCTGGCCTTGAAGCACCCGACGCTATGCCGAGGCGTGGCCTCCACAAAAGATTTAATTTATTGTTGTCCATAGGTGGCTCTAAGCACAGCGCAAGTCCCGCGTCGCCTCGCCGCGCCTTCTAAAGAGGAGTTGCTCTGTGCGGCCGCGCGGAGGCCTATGCACGTGCGGGTGTTGCTATTAGATGGGAAACAGCACGGGCTGGTGTTCGGTCCGGCAGCGACGGCCGATCATTTAGTCACTATGCTGAGGGAGAAGATTGGGCTCAACGATGCTTCTGGAGGTAAGGAAACTTTCAGTATTCTTTATTCTCTTTCTATCTGCGCGTGTTTCCTAGTGGCTCGGAGGCCTATGCATGTCTGTGTCTTGCTATTAGCTGGGAAACAGCACGGGCTGGTGTTCGGTCCGGCTGCGACGGCTGACCATTTGGTCACTATGCTGAGGGAGAAGATTGGGCTCAACGATGCATCTGGAGGTAAGGAAACCCCTTTTGTTTGGTATTCTTAACTCTTCTTTCTCTCTACCAGCTGACACGATCAGCACCTCAAAATTGATACCGAATTTGAAAAGTGAACCTCCTCTGCGTTTCATGTTAGGTATTGCTGCCTTTTTTAAGACAGTTAGAAAAAATGGGCATTTGATTTGAAACAGTGAGTATTTGATTCAGATTTTCATTAATCTTATTATAAAACCGTCGAATTAGAAAACAAAAAAAGTCTTGACGTACTACATTTGTGATAATCTTATCTTTGGCTAAACTAGGGTTGACTATAAACATGTTAAAAAAACATTTGCGCTGCTTTTCCAGCAGCAACGATCTGCACAAACCGTTTGTGCTTCGAACTTGTAATGACTTTAACATCACTAAATTGACATTATTCCCAGGCTACGCTCTATACGAGGTGTGCGCGAACTCGACGCCGGCGGGCGCCGGGGAACGTGCTCTCAATGGCAACGAGCGAGTCGGCGACGTGCTGGCGCGCTGGGAGAAGGCCGGCGCCACCGCGGCTGCTTGCAGGTGCGTCAAACAATACACTCGTAGAAACAGTAGTACAATACACAAGAAAAACAAAATAATGCAGAAGAGTTAATAAAAGTAAGCAAATGCGGCCTACTTTCTAACAAGCTTAGAAATGTTTTCTTACCTACTGTGCTAAAGGAATGTACTTAGTTATCCAAATAAATACAATGTAAGTTTTCATAAAGTGCACATATCAAAATGATGAGGGCTACTGCACCCAATTTTATCGGCGGAAAAAATATTAAGAATAAAAAGTTAAAAAGTGTAAAAATTGCTGTAGTTATTTTATACGGTGAACCAGTCCATAAAAATGAACAACTTTCCCCTAGGAACATCGGTCGAAATATATAAAAAATATTTACCTCCCATACAAAATCCCGTGTAATCGGGCCGCCGCGCTGAAACCATTTTTTAATTTCGACCCGTGTTCCTAGAAAAAAATGTTCTTAAATATCATGGACCGGTTCCTATTTTTTCACTCCCTGAATAGCATTTATTTTATCGTTCTTGTTATTTTTTTTTCATTGGTAACTGTACCAGACCATTAATAGGTTTATTTTTGACCAGATTGGTGTTCAAAAAGCGTCTCTTTCTGGGCGAGCGGCCGCTGCAGTCCGCCTGCGTGGCGGAGATGGAGCTGTTGTACTACCAGATCCTACACGCTGTCAGGCACGACCGACTGCCCATTGAAACTGACGAAGCTGTGAGTATCACCTGTTTTGTAAGATCCGAAAAATGTCTTGTCAAGTTATACAGGGAAATATTACTAACTAGATTTCTGCCCAGCGGTTTTACTCGCTACCACTCCTTTTCCCGTGGTAATAGTTGTTTTCCCGCGGTGAAAAGTGGTTGTGTTATTCCGGGTTATACTCTACCTGTGTTTCAAATTTCATCCAAATCGGTCAAGCCTTTTGAGTGTAAAGAGGTAACAACATACATACACACACAAATAAACTCTCAGATTTATAATATTATAGTACGGATGACCGATACCGAATACTCAGGACGGCTGCTACATTTTGTATGGGAAGTCCAAAGTTATATTCAAAACGGGCTGGTAGTAAGGAACAGAGGGCGAAATAAAATAAACCAAGTCAATTTCTATGGTAGAGCTATTTATTTTTTCCTTTTTCGACCTATGTTCCTAGGAGCAAGTTGCTACTTATTATCAGCCTGTGCTGGTCACTAGTAAAATTTCACCCTATATAAATCCGTGTGATGCCGGCTTAGAATAGTATCACCCCATTTCTTTCCCGTGGGTGTCGTAAGAGGCGACTAAGGGACTCGAGGGTGTGTATTGTAATTTTAGGCGATGGGCTGACAACCTGTCACTATAGCGATACACAATTTTTCGAATGACCCTCAAACATTTGTCAGACGTGGTGTAAATGGCCGTTTTTTGCGGATGTTTACGCTCTGCCTACCCCGCAAGGGATTATAGGCGTGATATGTGTATGTATGTATGTATATACATACATACACATATGTTGCCGTGTGATGCCGGCGTAGAATAGCATCACCCCATTTCCTACCCATAGGTGTCGTAAGAACCGACTAAGGGACTCGAGGGATGTGTATTGCAATTTTAGGCGATGGGCTGACAACCTGTCACTATAGTCATACACAGTTATCTAGTTGACCCTCAAGCTTTTGTCAGACGTGGTGTTAATATCCGTTTTACGGCCGTTAACACTCTGCCTACCCCGTAAGGGATATAGGCGTGATTTATGTATGTATGTATGTATAACCTCTATTCGTGTGGTTGCAGGTGATGCTGGCCGCGCTCCACGCTCAGGTGGTGAACGGCGACTGCCTCGGCGGCGGGGAGGAGTGCGCGCGCGCGGCGGGGGCGGTGCTGCCCGCGCGCCTCGCGCACCCCGCCCTCCCCGCGCTCCCCGCGCCCGCCGTGCGGCTGCACCATCTGGCGCTGCGGGGGACTGCGCCGCTGACGGCCATGCAGAGGGCGCTCACCTTGGCTGGCTCCTGGCCGCTTGCCAGAGCAACAATATTTGATGTCACCGTGAGTATCTTTTTAGTGTGTTAAGTGTACCCGTGAACGGCATCGACAGGCTCCACTTCACAAAGTTGTGCCTAAAAACGGCAACTTATTGATTACCATAACTTTAATTACAGACAATATTTCATTGAGTTTGCAGGTTCTAATTTTACTTTAGGACAATACATATTTTTTTTGTGGAATGGCGTCACTGTCTAAGGCGCTCACGGGTACACTCGCTTTAAGGGCCGTGCTCCACGCACCTGCTAAATTCGGCTCGGGGATTGCTAAGATTACAATCTTTGATGAAAGATCAAGCATCGTCACAGCTGTGATATCTAAACTTCACCCATCGCTGCCCGCGACCGTAGTCGCTTGTTAGGGGCTATTATCTTTCTAGTAAGACTCCACTTTATGAAGAAGCTTTATCATCTGCAAAACTTTGAAGCTGTTCACGTCGCCTTCCATTGTATTGTAATATTATCGTCAGGTTATTTTAGCGAATAAAAGAGTTTCTTGGAATCACAGTGCTTTATATTCGAATAGTATTTTCCAATACAATTTCTCAATTTTACGAAAAAGTGAAAAAACGCCGATGTCACATCAAACTGCAAATTCGAATCCAACGTCAATCTGTCTCCTCTATGCCACAAAGTAAGTATTGGCGGCTGCGCGCCGAATACAGAGAGCTCACTTCAAGCAAACGTCAGAAACTCTCGCACAATTTGACACGCCGCCGTTACAAGGAAATCCAAACCAATCCAAACACACTTCTAGTCGAGTGTCAACCGCGGTAGGCACGGACGTGCAAAATGGCTTCACGCAAATATAAATAGGTAATAAATAGGTTTATTAGTATACGATGTGATTTGTACAATGTTCCTATAATATTTTGTACGAACTTAAATAAAAACTTGCTTTCATAAAAGAACAAACAAGATTAATAACTCTAATCAGTGTATTTATTTATAATGTGATTTGAGTTTCTACTTAAAAAAAGGCTAAAAACTACTTTTCCTTTTTGATGTATTTGATACACATATCACGTCTATTATCCCTTGCGGGGTAGACAGACATAGCGTAAACGGCTGCAAAAACGGAACGGAAAATTGCATTACACACAAGTCAAGTCCCTTAGTTGCCTTTTAAGACTCCCACGGAAAGAACTGGGGTGATGCTATTCTAAGCCGGCATCATACGGCACCTAATTTTTCATGTATGTTTTGTTTAATATACCTAAATATTACTACGTTCTTTTCAGTACATCATCCTATTATGATTATAAAACCCGCGGAACCAAATTCATAGAAAAGAAGGTCAATTTGTCGATTTCTCATGTCTGTGTGTCACGTCTGTGTCACTCAGTCCGCCACCGCCGGCCAGGATCACCAGGGTCACCATGCCAGCTAAAAAGATCTCAAAAGCCCCAGAACAGATATCTACCTACTCGTCACTACCCATTTCATAATAATTGTGCTACGTAGGTACCTAGTATAAGTAATGTAAATACAGGGAGTAACAGAAAGGGTATATCAAGCCGAAAGGAGGTCAAAGTGGGGAAAGTTGTTCAGTTTCATCAGCATCTTTCGGCTTGATTTATCTTTTCTGTTGCTCCCTGTATGTTTAGGTACCTACATCATTGAATAAAATCGGTAAGAAAATTGTGGCAGCCCTTGCCGAAAGCGGCAATAATCGAAAAAAGGCCAGAGTGATCCTTCTGTACATTTTCTATTTTGTGTCTATGCTCTGCTCGCCTCCTCTCCTCCATAGACACAAAATGTCTATGCTCACCTCACCTCCGCACCTCACCACGCCTCACCTCTTTGTATAACATCGCGCCACACCACTTCACTTTACACTGCTCATTTCGCCAGCCAATAGCTCCTCTCCTCACCAGCCGTTACAGTAGTGACTGTTTGTTGTTTGTCAGCAATCGTTCACGTCGAACTGGCCGCGCGCGCTGTGGCTGGCGGTGGACGCGCGCGGGCTGACGCTGCTGCGGCGCGGGTCGCGCGCGGCGCTGGTGTCGCACGACCACGAGCAGCTGCTGGCGGTGTCCCCGGCGCCGCGCGCGCTGCTGCTCGTCACCAGGCAGGAGCGCAAGCACGCCAAGCTCGTGCTCTCCACCGACCAGGTGAGTGATCTCTTACCTTTCACTTCCTTATTTATGTTCAGACCCTTTTTCTTTAATTTTGATTCTTTCTTCTCTAATTTCCCTTTTCGACCTATTTTTTTACTTTCTGCACTTTTTGTATCTTACCCCTCCTTCTCTAACTTTCGTTCCTTTTCTTCTCTAACTTTTAAACCTTTTCTTTTCTGATGTTTTACCACCCTTATTTCCCGGCCCCTTCTTTACTAACTTTCCGACCCTCGCTTGTCTAACTTTCCAACCTTTAATACTCTGTCATTCCAACCGTTTGTTCTCTTACTTTCCGACCTCTGCTTCTCCTATTATTCGACCCTTCAACTTTTTTCAAATTTTCCAATTCATATTTACACATCATACCTGAGCATTGTTTCCCCCCGCAGGCGTACCAGATCGCGACGCTCATCAAGGACTACATCGAGGCGGTGCGCGGGCCGGTGTCCCCCGCGGTGGCCGCGCCGGCCGACCCGGCGGGCGCGCGGGGCTCCGCACAGGGCCAGGCCGCCGCCTCGTGACACCCGCACGCCTAGTGCCAGTGCTTCCACGTCCGCCAGTAGGGGCACGGAGGTAGGGCCGACAGTTCCCGACATTCGATTCACTGATGTGTAGCTGGGGGTGGTTTCGTTAACGAATATTCTATGGGCGCATAATGTCACGTTTTCAAAATGTCAGGACACGCTATTTTGTCTTAAAAATGACAAGCTGCGTTGTCTTAAGATTTGTTTTACAAAAGTGACTTTCAAGAAATAATATATTCGCAAAATGTATTTTTTTTCGTCTTTGTCCAGTTAGTTTCGTCAATAATTAAATTAATTAACACTATTTGAGATATTAGCGATGATTTTGAAGTCAGAATGAATGAACCCGTTAGATTCTTTATCTAAATAAGCTCATTTCATTTGTCTTCCTATGTTAAATTACATCAAAAAGTGAATCGAATGGCTACGTCCACTCTAGCTAGGAATCAACTACACAGGGGTTAGTCCAAACGAATCAAAATATTTTGCATTTAAAGGTTTTCATTTGGAAATCTCGAAATTTTTGGAAATAAAAGCATTATTAATACAAAGGAAATTGAAGCACCCCATGGTAGGTTTTTTCTATTTAGAGCTTGTATGGGCAACAGGGAACTTTCGTTTCGGAAATAATCGGTTTAGATCGTTCCAGTCACATGAGAGAAGTAAATGGCGATAAGATAGAAAAATATATAATTATTATATATTATATCCGAATTATAGTGCAATGCGGTGATGGTAACCCGCCTGCGCAACGGTTAAAGTTAAATATATTAGACAAATGTAAGCATATCAGTCAATCTTTCAGCATTTACTTCACAGTTAGCCTCATTGTGAGAACTATTGCTTAGTGACACTGCGCCAATGCGAACTCTAGAACAACGAGAAGTAACTATACTTATCGTCAGATAGTCAAATATATCTCGAAATGTATCATGAAACTGCCACAAAAGTATTTTAACATAATAAAGCAATAGTTCCGCAATCGGGCAGGGTTCAGTCAGTGTCAGTGGGGTTTGGTTTCGAGTGCAGCACGGACGGTACAGTCGGCGAGACGGGGAAGCATACACACATACACGCATACAAACATACTCTATCATATTAGCTCAACTGTTTTAATCCACTAAAGTATATTCCGCTCTATATTCTACTATATCAGTATTATTGCTGTTAAAATGTGTTACTAAATGTTGCAGTAAGACTATTGGAAGTTATGAGTGTTTAAACGGCTATTACACTAGTGCGATACTGGATCACGACACACAACTCACGAATCTTTGTACCCCGATATCATGGAAAAACTAAACTCCTTGGCACGAATGTTCTTATACCCCAATAACGGTACCCCGAATTCACGCAATCACGAATGTCGCTGCACAGAAACTATGTTAACCCGTATCATACATGCTCGAACCAATAAAATCACCAAATAAAACTATCACGAAGCTCACAACCACAAAGTGATTTTACCCAATTGCATTCTTCTAAATTTCTTTCTTCTAAAATTCTAAACGATCAAGAAAATTATCAAAAAACGCTTATACAGGATTTAAAAACATGTGTGAACCCGCCTATTAAACTGAACAACTTTCCCCGAGAAACATAGGACGAAATATGAGAAAAAAATTGGACCTCCCATTCAATATGTTCTAGCCGACCGGGTCATTTGTATGGGCGGTCCAAATATCTTTTATATTTCGACATATGTTCCTTGGGGAAAGTTGTTCAGTTTCATGGACTGGTTCCGTCTTAAAATATTTGCAGCTAATGTTTTTACATCCTGATAGGCGTTTTTTGATCATTTTCTTGATCGTTTCGAATTTTAGAAGAAAAAAATTTAGAAGAATGCAATTGGGTAAAATCACTTTGTGGTTGTGAGCTTCGTGATAGTTTTATTTCGTGATTTCATTGGTTCGGGCATGTATGATACGGGTTAACATAGTTTCTGTGCAGCGACATTCGTGGTTGCGTGAATTCGGGGTACCATTATTGGGGTATAAGAATATTCGTGCTAAGGAGTTTCGTTTGCCATGATATCGGGGTACAAAGATTCGTGAGGGTCGTGATCCAGTATCGCACTCCTTTAACACATTAGTCTGAATACGCATACGGCATACATTGCTGGTTATTACATGGGTGTCGTTACAATAATCTCAAGATAACCAGCAATGTATGCCGAACCGTGCACCATATTCAGACTAGTGTAATAGCCGTTTTAGTTAATTCTGACTCGATGTTACTCGTATGTCCTCAATACCCCGTTAGTATATGTTTGACGTAAGAACTTGTGTCGATATTTTGCTTTGAAGTCGCTAAGTACATAGAGAAGCAAAATGTTGATAGAAGTTATTCTAGTGCTAAGCCAACCCACTCTAATGCTCATACACTTACGGTAATTCCTAGATAATAAGGTCATAGCGTTTCCCATGTAGTTGTAATTCTAAGAAGTTGTATAAATAAATTGGATTTCCTGTTTATGGAATATAAATATATCGCAACATTCTTAGTTTAACAACAACCTATAACAACTTTATTTTTCGGGAAACGCTGTACAACAATGTTCTGTAATTGAACTATGTATGTGGAATAATGGAACTCTTCTCTTAGATCGAATCTCACTTTCGTATGCTTTATGTTACGGATTCCTTTACCTATGTTTTGTGCCTTGAGGTAGAATGATGTTGACTCATGTACTAGAAGGGAATTTGTAGCAAAAATACCGACAGTCGCGCAGTCATGCATTATTCTTATCTAATATTCTGTGAGCAATTTGTGCAAATTTATTGTGACTGCGAAATGATTTATCGATTGTTTCAAATGCGATATATCTTCTATTATGCATATATACACTATAATGCACAATGTTATGTCTATATATTTTATGTAAAAGTACATATGTTATAGTTATAATATAAGCATTTACGGGGCTACATTTTTGGTGTGATATTTTAAAATCAGTCGGCCAACAATAACGCAAATTACAATGGATTTAGCTCAAAAATCTGCTTGCTCATAAATCTGAACACTTCCTTTGGAAACATGCTGTTGAGATTAATGGCCTGTTCTGAGTAAGTGTAGTAGAAGGTTTGAGCTATTCCCTTACAAACTGGTCAGCAAAGAAAAAAACAGTCCCTTCAAGAATCCTAACAATCTCGGAAACTAAGAATGCTAACTAAATGAAATAATTCACGTTTAATAGACGATTTAATACCCCTCAAATAACGGTCATAAATTTTCGTATAATTATTTCATAAAGCTAGCGTTCTAGTTTCCGTGATTTTTAAGATTCTTTTAGTGACCCGAATTCATTGCTGTCCAGTGTATACATATAAATAACAGCGAGCCAACTGGCCAAGGCTGATGAATTATTGCGTTTTTGCTCTTTCGTGATAGAGTTGTGAACTGTGAGGCCATGAGGGCTAGGACCTATTGAAATGTAGAACCAAATTAATTCATTAATTTTGCTCTGATGTGATTAAGATGACTATGTCCTAGCTTTACCAGCTCAATATCGATGGAGATAGCAAAATATATATTGTTTGTTGAAGCAGACTGGTGCTTAGTAAACTGCTTAGCTTGAGTTTCTGATCTCATATTGAGTATTATTTATTTAGAGGCCATATTTAATTTGTAAGTGTGAGCAATATTTGTTTTTAGGATTATTTATTTTGTGTAATTGTATATTCGATAAACCAAAGACTTGACTCGTCCCTTTGGATATGTTTTAAATTATCTTCCGTTTTTTGAAAATTGTACATAATGTTTAGAATAAATAAATGTACTCATTGACATGAAATTCTCGTATCATCTAGAGCCCAAAATTATATTACAGAATATAGCCTTCTAGATCAATAATGTCAATGTCTCAAAGTGTCAACCTGGAGAGTGCTTGAAACTACAACACGAATCTCTAAGTACGTACCTATGTACTATATACCTAATTAGGTATATACATTGTATTAAATATTTAGATTTTGACATTGATGGGTGCCGATCGGCCGAGTGCTTGGGCGGTTTTAAAGTTTCAACTTTGATGTTCTAAATTAAGACATTTTGAGACATGGAAATTATTAATCCAAAGGCAAATAACATTTGGCATTCATAAAATTTGTCTTGCTTTTCTTTGGCTTGTTTATAGTAGCCAAATTTATTTTGCTATGAAATTGTGGATTTCATTGTATTCATGAAGTAGTAGAATTAAGATTTCTATGCACTTTAAAAGCGTGAGAACATTGGTGAAAACCTAATATAAATTAATTACACGGTTGATTGAAGGAACGTTAAAAAATATCCCACCTTTTTATGGCTTATAATTTGTGAATTCATTATAAGCTGAATCTCTAGCATATAATATTTTTATATTTGAAACGTAAATTTAAAATGCCGTTAAGTTTAATGAGCATTCACGCTTTTCAAGTGCATGAAATTAGTTTTAAGGCAATGTATTAATATAATGTAAACCCCAAACTGAGGTTATCAAACCATTAAACAACAAACTGCCCAAATAGACTGAGTGTCCAAATATTGACCTTTTTGGATTTTGTTACATTGTGTATGGATTAAGCCTATAATTTGAATGCCAAATAAACTAAATTAATAAAGTTTTATTTGTCTCATTTACACAACTGAAAACGCCGCGTGTTGCTTTTAAAATTCATTTAATTAAATAAGTATTACTTTACTGAGTCACTAATCCTAAATAGTCGTCCATGAGTGTTCCAATGGCAAACTGAAACGAAAAGAAAAGATAATGAAAAAATGTGGTCCTCCTCAGTTCATTTACAGGAAGCGACACCTCGGCGCACAATGTCACTGGATTGACATTAGCTTCATGACGTCAAAACATATTGTGATATGTAAAGTAGAAATTTTGAACTTTGAACAGGAGGCAATTTATCCCTTCGTGCACTTTCGTAACTAAGATTTACATAACTAGCTACGAAAAGACACTTTTAATCACTGTTTCGTAACTGGTTTAGAATTAATTCCACGTTCGTAACTTTTCGTAACTAGCTACGAAATGACACTATCACTGTTTCGTATCTAATTATACTTTGTTCTTAGCCTCTGATATAAGGACGGGAAATGTTAAATTCACAATGTTATCGGTTCAAAATACCGATGTAGCAAAAAAAGCCAAATGTCATAGTCGCATTATGTCATCAGTTCTGAATGTCAATGAAGTAAAATGTCAAAATTGAAAAATATTATCATTGCAAAATATCCAAGTGCATCCTAAAGTACCTAATTTTAGATGAAGTGCACTCGGCACCCGCACTACGACAGCTGTCATTAAAATGTAGATCTCATTATGACCTACGGACATTCCTTAAGAAACTAGTAGTCTACCTTGCATAGTTTGACAGCTTCTACCAAAAATGTAGAACTCATCTAGACCTACAACTTTCTTTGAGAAACTAGTAGTTTTGCTTGCATAGTTTTCAATATAAACGGGTTTTGAGTTTGACAGCTGGCACCAGAAATGTAGAACGTATCTAGACCTACAACTTTCTTCAAGAAACTAGTTGTTTTACTTGCATAGTTTTCGATATAAACGGGTTTTGAGTTTGACAGCTGTCACCAAAAATGTAGATCGCATCTAGACCTACAACTTCCTCTGAGACACTAGTAGTCTAGCTTGCATAGTTTTCGATATAAATGGGGTTTCAGTTTGACATCTGTCACCAAAAATGTATATCGCATCTAGACCTACAAATTCCTATAAACGGGTTTTGAGTTTGACAGCTGTCAAAAAAAGTTTTTTTTTATTACCTGCAACCTACTTTTTTGCGTTTTTGAGATTATACAAGGTTGAGCTTTATTTTCACATCATTGTTCAAATACTAATAATTTAACCTACTTGGTTTCCAAAATCGGAGATTGAAGTTTCTTGTTCCCATTTGCATTAAAATAAAGTAAATATATCTGAAAAAAAACCGTGTTCATGGGTAACTAGTTACGAAACAGTGAATAAAAAGTGTATTTTCGTAGCTAGTTACGAAATACTGGTTACGAAAGTGCACGAAGGGCAATTTATTAAGTGATTAATTATAAAAGGAACTCTATCGTAGAAACGCCTGCTCTTGATGTCGCTCGCAAAAACGCACGTTTAGTCTACGGCTAGCCCTAAGGGTTTTATAGGTTGCATTAAAAAAGTGTCTTTTCGTAGCTAGTAAGTTACGCAAAAACTGGTTACGACAATGCACGAAATGGAAGGAGCATTAACAGTCACAACTGCTGGATATGAGCTTGCATTTATCTATGCATTATTTAGTACCTACTTGGTACCCATACATTTCTTTTTCTGGATTTATAAACAAAACTAAAAATGTGAGTGTAATTATTTTCAGATGTGCAAATCTTAGTAACGAAAGTGCACGAAGGGGTATTGTGCTGCCATTATAGGGTAAAAGATATTCCTAATAGTTTAATAGACTTGTTGTGTATTAATATTTCAGTCAATGAATGCTTGAAATCTTTTATACAGGGTTATTTTTTATTCACCCCGGAAATTTTACAGGGTGATTCTACTTATGATTCTGAACAACTTTTAACATGGGGTCACCTGCGAAACCGCGAAAAAAGGACAGGTGACCCCATAATAAAAGTTGTTCAGAGTCATGAGTAGAATCGCTCTGTAAAATTTCCGGGGTGAATAAAAAATTACCCTGTAGAGGGCATGGACGGGGCACACTTTACATCCTAAAAGTATTCTCTTGCTTTAGGAGTTATCACTCCTGAATGGCAAAAAAAAAGTTTGTTTTTATTCTTTGCCTATAAAACTATACATATTAGAGAAAAAAATTCTTAGGCTAGGCAACTAAGAAGCTTATAAAATTGACTACATGTTACCTTACACAAGTCTATCCATTGAACCTTATTTTTTTTTCTTAATACAGTGCCAGTATACCCACTGATGACCAACCGAAATAGTGGGTTTTACGCTTCATACGATCGTGTCCCAGAATAACAATTTGCAGGATTCATTAAACACATGCTATCCTACATTAGTATCTAGGCTGATGCATACTAGTAACCACTGTTTAGGTACATAATGTCCAATTCCCAAAATGTCTAATTCCTAAAATGTCCAATCAAGTTTAAATGCAAGTTAAGTTCAGTTCATGAAACTGAACAACTTTTTCCTTGGAACATAGGTTGACAGATATAAAAAAAAATTGGTTACTCATAGTAGCTCTGCTACTGTTTTGGTCTGTTTCCTAATCTCGTCTTTATTCTTACTCGTCCCCTCTCGGGATTACTTGCTTTTCACAAATTGACTCTCTCCTAACTCATCTACTACTACTTACTAATGGTCACCACAAGCTATAATACTTTCTTTCATCTGTGTGACATATAATTTATACACATTTTGATGTCTTAAAAAAACGTTGATAAAACACAATGGTAATTTGGGAAAGTTAGTGCCTCTGTTACCATTTATGGCTATTCTCAATGGGTATAATGGGACTGACCTGACAAAATTATTTGATCTTTTATCATTCTTTTGTTATGCTTCTGATTATTTTTCAGGACAAGCACTTATCTCAGAATATATACTTAATGATGATATTTTTGAAATTTAGTATTTTGGTTGATCATCTTGATGAACATAATTTAAGTTCCATTTAAAGTCCTCTTTAATGCTAAATTTGCAGAAAGCAATGAGGGAGACCAGAGCACAGATCTGTTTGGCGGCTGTTGACAAAGGTTGCCAGCTGGCAGACAAGAGGCCAATAGCAAAATTTAAATTTTTTGCCCACATATACATAGGGGCACTTAAATATACTTACAATGCCCGTAGCATCCACTCTGGTACCCACAATTTTCAATCTGATAACATCCTCTTCCTGAATGACATTGTCCTCTTGTTTACTCTTGTAGCACGGGGGATTCACATTTGGACAGAACTCCATATCTGCTGGTATTGACTGAAAATTGAATGTATACAGAGTTCGAATTAGTTAATCTTTTATAAGGATGGAAAGAATATTCCCACCTAAAATTGAACCATAACTACCCACTGTAGATTTTAAAAGCAATGAAAAAAATTTACATGCTCTGGCCATTGAAAGTGTTCAGATAAGGAATTGTAATAGAAATTTTTCAGAAAACTGTAAATCTTCTAACCACTTGACAGTCGAAGGCAAGTTTTATTGCCAAAAACTTAATGTTAGTTTGTCAGTTCAGACTGTCAAGTGGTTATTAGACATGAATTATTCATGTAAATTTTTTGCAAAAAAAGTATGTTCTCATTACCAAAAGTGTATAAATATATAGATATATGAACAAACTTACATGGTGAGAAATAAAACAACTGAGTGGCCCTATCTGTGCAAACATTCCCACCTGGAACAAAATATGATTTGAATAAACCTATGTATCAGTAAAATTAAAAATAACAACAACCAACATTTGACTCTGTTCATTAAGTGGTCTAAAGGAATATGGGTTGTCCACAAATTACATAGAGCATTTTTTTTATATTGACCTTCCTTCCTCTTTGTATGGACGTAACACCTTTTAAAATCTTGGTCACACCTCTCTAAAATGGCTTACTTAATTTGTGGTTGATAAGATGTTTACCTTAATAGCACTTGTTGCCTACCCATTTAAGCCACTGGGGTGTAGTACACACATTTCCCCCTTTAGTCCATGCATAAATATAATGTTCCTTATAATACTAATATAAGTCTGGAAAGAGAGAGGGAAGGCATAGCCCAGCGGTGGGATAGTTTAGGCTAACATAATAATAAAATAATACTAATAATCCATGCATATGTTACTCAAGGACCCTGTACCTTTCTTATAATGTAAGTATTTTCAAAGGGTCAAGTATTCTCAGAAATTATAGACTGCATAAAAACTAAGTGCCAATACTGCATGCACGAGCAGTGTTGGCACTTACAATTCAGACCTCTTTACAACAAAATGTCTTCATAATATTTAACAACTTACTTTATTGACTTGTGTGACAATAGCATCTAGCACTTCTCCTTTGAAGGGGCGGAACACTATTGCTTTGTACTTTACAGGATACACTACAAAGCCCTGACCTGGCTGAATTAATCCCGCCCCTATACTGTCTATAGTCGTCACTGCTATTACAAAGCCATACCTTAAAAAATAGGAATACAATTTAGTTTTCTATCTTAGACAAAACATAACCTATGTAAAGTTTAAAACTCACTTTCCAGTGCAAGTTCCCTCCACTTCTGTATACAGTTTCTGCTTCACAGTGTCTAGTAACTGCGGTCCAAAATACCTGGGATGTAACAGTATTTCGTGTTCGAGGGAAATCTGTAAAGTTGTAAGGCTGTGAGTAGGTATATCATAATTTCTGCTGATTATTGAAGTAAATAGAACCTGATTGAGAACTAACGTGATAGAACATGATGTCGTGGTTCGATTACGTTTGTATGAATATTAATTCATACCGCTAATATAAAGAAAAAAATAATTTATCAATTCACAACACAACAAACAGCGGCAGATTTCGGCGTCTATACCTAATACATATACTTATTTGTCAAAATTGGTGATGCCAGACAACTTTGCAGATTTGCGACATATAAATAATATTCTTTATTGCATAATGTACACAGAAAATTATAAATATATATATTTGTCGCAAAGGCAAGCTTATCTCTAAAGAAGAGATCTCTTCCAGCCAACCCATGTGTTGTGAGAGAGATGAAAAATTGGGGTGAATAAGCAATAAGGAATTAAATTAATAAAATTTAACTAAATAAACAATAGCTAACTTTGAGTAACAAATACAATAAAGTTATCTTATCACATTTACAAAAATTTAAATATTACACCAAATGATTAATAAGACTTACATAAATACTATACAAATACTTATACATAGTTACATAAATATATATTAAGGATGTTGGAAAAAAGCGTTCTTTTACTCGCTTTTTTATTAACAGGAATAGAAGGACATTCCTGAATAGTCTTAGTAAGATCATTCCACAGTTGTGCAGCTTTAACCGAAAAAAAGTTAAAAAACAGTATTTGATGTTCGCTCTAGGACACTCCAGCACCTTAGTGATGCAGTTGCGCCTAGGTCGGAGATGAGGAGTAAGAAAATGGAAACGGGAGCGGAAATAGTCGGGAGTGGCAGGATTGTGAAGGGTTGTTGTAGAGAGTGGATATGATGTGCACGTCACGACGAAGACGAATTGGAAGCCACTTAAGCTGAGCACGAAGTTCAGACACATGATCGAACTCCGAAAAAAATACTTATAGCCAGTTTTGTAGTCGCTTAAGCTTATTGAGTAATTCTTCCGTCGTATCCAAATAACAGGCGGAGAAGAGGCCTATACCCTGCAGTGGGTGGATGTGGGCTGAGGATGATGATGATGATCCAAATAACAGACATCAGCGTAGTCAAGAATGGGGAGAAGAAGTGCTTGTTAAGCATAATTTTTGTTGTGAGCGGAAGTAAGAGTCGCTTAAGAGAGTGAACGAAATAGTGCATACGCCTGCTCACCTGTGGGACAACCACGGAGGGGACAACCAAGATAGATGGCAGTCAAATATGATGCCAAAATTTGTTTTCTTGTCATTATACGGGATACATATGCCGTCATAAAAGACAAGTGGAAGACTTGAAAGATCAAGCCTACAACTTAACCTACTACTACAAATAATCAAAGCTTGCGATTTGGTAGGATTCACGAGAAGTCCGAAGGTTTTAGCCCAAGTTTGAAGAGATGCCATATCTTTATTGATAGTCTCAATAGCTTGGGATACTTCAAGTAGCGAAAACTAAGCAAGTCGCATAAGATTATTTACACAAAGTAAGTATTGGCGGCTGCGCGCCGAATACAGAGAGCTCACTTCAAGCAAACGTCACGAAATACTCCAAAATTTGACACGCCGCCGTTTACAAGGAAATCCTAACCAATCCAAACACACTTGTAGTAGAGTGTCAACCGCGTTTGGTGCGGACGTGCAAAATGGCTTCACACCAATATAAATAGGTAATAAATAGGTTTATTAGTATACGATGTGATTTGTACAAAGTTCGTATAATATTTTGTACCAACTTAAATAAAAACTTGCTTTGAACAAACAAGATTTAACTCTAATCAGTATATTTTTTTATAATGTTATTTGAGTTTCTACTTAAATAAAGGCAAAATTTTCATTTTTGATGTACATACATACATACACATATCACATCTATTATCCCTTGCGGGTAAGGCAGAGCGTAAACGGCTGCAAAAACGGATATTTACGCAACTTCTGACAAAAATTTGAGAGTAATTTGAAAAATTGTGTATCGCCATAGTGACAGGTTGCCAGCCCATCGCCTAAAATTGCAATACACACCCTCAAGTCTCTTAGTTGCCTTTTACGACACCCACGGGAAAGAAATGGTGTGATGCTCAGTCTCAACTCAACAGCCCCAGAGCAGATATCTACCTCCTCGTCATTCCTCATTTCATAATAATTGTGCCATGTAGGTAGTATACGTAATGTAAATACAGGGAGTAACAGAAAAGGTATATCAAGCCAAAAGGAGGTCAAAGTGGGGAAATGGGGACAATTGTTCAGTTTCATGAGCACCTTTCGGCTTGATATAGCCTTTCTGTTACTCCCTGTATGTTTAGGTACCTACTCCATTAAATAAAATCGGTAAGAAAACTGTGGCAGCCCTTGCCGAAAGCGGAAATAATCGAAAAAAGGGCCGAGTGATCCTTCTGTACATTCTCTATTTTGTGTTATTTATCTGCGATGACAGTTCGTGAAACCGCGTTTTAGAGTGTCTGTTAGGAGAAAACTTCTACTTGTCAAACTTATACTACTCCCGTTCATGCGCACATGTCAAATATTTTCTCAACCTCTCGACTCAGAGAAAATTTCGCCAAATGTCAGTTTGACAAATGCATAGTGTTAACTAATATTTTGGTGATATATTTCTATAGTTAATTGTGTTGCACTATAAATTATCTATACATATAACAAAACAGTAAAACCCGTGTGTCTGTACATTGAGCAAATAAACAAAAAACTAATCGTAGGTTATGTTAAAATAGGATTAGAACACATTACAAACATTTTAATTTTTTTTTCTGTTTGTCTGGAGTAATCTCAGAAACTACTGGGCGGATTGGAATGAAACGTTATGTTGTGTATAGTCATTAAGCCTGGTCAATATCTAAAATACTTTTTACCGCGGAAAAATTGCTCATCCCCACGGGAAATACGATTAAACGTAGAATACTTAGGCCGCCAGCTTCAGTATAAGCGATACAGAAATGTTTGCATAGCAGAAGTAGTTCATCATGACAGGTCGCTTCTGCTGGCACATTGATATCTAGGGTCTGGAGTACCTGATGAGGAACACCGGGAGCCCGGCTTAACTAAACAAGATTCATTACCCTACTGTGGTGACGTATGTGCTCGGGAGACCGATAGTCAATACAATTACTCAATATACTACGATAGTCAATAGACTGACTCAATACACTACAGTTATATTAGCCGAAGCACGTTAAACGTGCCCTAGAGCCCGCTATTGGTAGTGTTTCGTTATAGAATGATATTTGATAGTCACTGTCTTCTTTTTCTTTTCGTGTGGGACATCGAGTCGTCCAACGACCTTATAAACCCTGGTGTCGAGAGTTTTCATGTAACTATAATGTTCAAATAAGAACAGTACTAGGACACAACGCCTAGCTACTCATTTATTTTTAATGGCGTAGTGAATAGGTAAGCGTTTATTGCGTTTTGAGTCCTTAAAATAACACAGAATACTAAATTACTAGTCCTGCCTGCTGCATGTATGGTTTCTAACTGATAAACGATATACCGTATCCAATTTTTTTCAACCAATCAAAAACTAATAACACGTTATTTATTATTTATTATTATTATTGTAAGGGAAGTGGGCAGCGTGAATATGTAAACAGGTGACTTTAGCCGCACTGCTACTCGTCATGCTGCTGCTACTTCTCATGCTCCCCGATTGTCAGCTTTTCGTGCGCGAGTCAAAGGAACGGCAGCACGAAAATGCATGCATAGTTTGAACGTGATAATCCTGCGGTAAAAATCATTACGCTTTATGTGTATTGGAAGGGTTGAAATCTGACAAATCAGCTCTTTTGGATCAATCTGGCAAGACTACATTATAAAAGGCAAAGGAAACATTTTATGACAACCAAGATTTTTTATTTTGAACGTGCCTTTATTTTATTGCAAATAGCAACATTTTCGGAATAGTGTAGTAACCATGCTTGGACAGTTCGATATCTTGGTTGTTATCTTCAAATTCGTTTAAATGCGTGATTCATGTGCATGTTTTTCCTAAACAAAGCACAAAATCAATGTCTGGTGTGCCACTTGCGCATGTTTGTCCAAAACAAATCTAAAACAAACTCATAATCATAACATAACCACGGTAGTGGTATTATTTTCTATGACATAACGCCAAAACATGAATTGGAGTCGATATCGATAATTAAAGATGACCTGTGAACAACACTATCGATTACTCAAAAATGCCAAATGAATGGTTGTCTGTGTAATCCGATTGTTGTAAAAAATGGCAAAAACTTACGATTATTTATTTAAATTACTCTTGATAGGTGATTCTGGAGTGGGGAAAACTTCGATATTATTTAGATTTTCAGAAGATGCTTTCAATATCTCTTTTATATCGACTATCGGTGAGTGTTTCAAATCTTTGTAACCAAAGGTTATTGTGAGATAAGTTGTCGTTTTTTCATACATAATTTGTCATTGAGCTTAATTTTTTGTTCGTGGTGGATTGTGCTGGTTTCCTGGTTTCGAGGCTGTGGCCGTTGGGCGCTGGGAAGGGCGCGGCACGACGATAATGGAGCTCTTATCGAATTATCCCAATGTAGAGTTCATGACATCATACACACTAATTTTAATTAGTTGATCTACAAATTTACCACGGTTTGTTGCAGGAATCGACTTCAAAATCCGGACGATAGACCTTGATGGGAAAAAAGTGAAGCTACAAATATGGTATGTGGAATTTTGTTTTGTCTACCTACCTTTACCTTGATAAACCTACTGTTTCCTTTTCACAAAGAAAAGTGCAGTGTTTGATTGAGTACATAGTCCGATGACCTGTTCAGCAAGAGGTACCTACTTAGCTACATATAAATGTCCTGCTGGCTATTCAATAATTGAACACAACACAATTACAATTTTACCTTCAATTATTGGTATTATTAATTACAGCGGTTAGTACAAAATTCTGATAAGAATTTCCATGACAGATGTAAATAATAGTTACATTAAATATAAGGAACAATGAATATGAATAAATATGAAAAGTCTTGTTAGAATTCTCTAAACTTGATACTTTTGACTCATAAAATTTTTTGTAACTGAAAGTTTAATTTGTGCACTAAATTATGAGTTATTTATATTTAAGGAAAAATTTACTTTGTGCTATAATTAAACACATATTTATAAATCAGTTATTAGTTGTCCATGTTTGAATAGGCACTGAAGTGGAAATTCAATTACTTTTTATTTATCCACCATAATTTGAGTACATTCTACTAATATGATGTATGTAAAGGACACCAAGATATTACGGAAAATGAGCTTTATTTGTTTTTAATCATTATCATCATCATAACTTTTTGGATTGCAGTGATATATACTACTTTTGTAATTTTAGGGACACAGCTGGGCAAGAGAGATTCCGTACAATAACAACAGCTTACTACCGGGGTTCCATGGGCATCATGCTAGTATACGATGTGACCAATGAAAAGAGCTTTGAAAATATCAAGAACTGGATCCGAAACATTGAAGAGAATGCAAGTGCCGATGTGGAGAAGATGATACTCGGAAACAAGTGTGATCTGGAAGCTAAAAGACAAGTAAGATACTACATCTTGTTTGCCTGTTATATGTATAGTATATGAAAATATTAGCTTCAAATATGTAAAGGGTGAACCAGTCCATGAAACTCAACAACTTTTTCCTAGGAACATAGGTCGAAATATGAAAAAAAAGGACCTTCCATACCAATTGACCCAGACTAGAGTCAAGAGCAAACCCATCATTTAAAAAAAAAGACAGGTGAAATTTTTTAATGGGGTGCCCAAATTATTATTTTTCATATTTCAACCTATGTTCCATGGCTAGTTGTTCAGTTTTATGGGCTGGTTAACCCATTAAAATATTTACATTATAAACTGAGACTATAATTATACTAGTCTTGATATAAAAATTGTAATTCTAAGATCACCACTGATATTAAGGAACTATTTGGAGGGTCTGATTATCTCAGGATGGGACATAATATGTAATGTGCTATCTAATTTGGGTCCAAAATTTCTAAAATTAAACCTCCCTAAATTCTTCTAATTAATTATAACATCAGATTACAAATAATATTACAAAATTTCATTAATTCCAATCCCCCCACTTTATGCCAATTGCCTCTTCAATTATGTTTCGTTCTTGGCAGTATTTCAAATGCGAAATTACAATACAATACATGCGTCGGGCCGTCAGACGGTTATTTGGTTTTGACGCGTAACAAGGACATTAAAACTATGTTTGACTTTTAAGCCTTGACTTTAACAAACTGTCAAGAACTTCACAGAGCTAACCTCAAGTAACATTAAGGCATAGTAGGTTTGATTCCTGCCAATATATTTCCTTGATCTTGAGAGTAATTAGGATAGAATTGTAATAATGGCTGAATGCACTTGCCTTGTATTTTGTGAAATCAACCATGCATGTATTGGCCGGCCAGTGCCGATAATCCGCTCGACGTAGTCTCTTCAATGCTTGGGCTTGCGTTTGGCGGCATAATTACACAAGCATAATAAATTAATAACAAGACAGCTTTCTGAGATAATGAGTAAGTCCAATGTAAGGATTCATCCGATACAATTCCCATTCGAATCTGTTCAGTGGTTAACGAGTTTCAGTCCTTTAAAGAATCGCACATACATTCATACATGAACTCTTAAAATCCGTTTTTGGCTGGGCAATCGTGTTAAAACCCTAATAGACCTCAATTTTACATTTGCGACCATAAAAAATAGAAAAGTACCAGTATCTGTTCTTTGCTTTTCAGGTATCAAAAGAGCGAGGTGAACAGTTAGCTATAGAGTACCAGATCAAATTTGTAGAAACTTCGGCCAAGGACTCAGTGAACGTTGAACATGCGTTTTATACTCTTGCAAAAGACATCAAGGCGAAAATGGAGAAAAAACAGGTATATTCTTTATATCACTTATTAACAAATTGTAGCACAAATAAAATAAATATCCAATCATCATGAAGTTTAGAGTCATCTATGAGTCATGAATGAAGTATGTTTTACTTTTTTTTATTTACCGAACGCGTGCGTCTGTCGGACAAAAGGAATCTGCTAATTCCGATCAGATTCCCATACAGTAATGTCTTTGGTCTGACAGACGCGTGCGTTGCGGTGCGTTGAATATGCGCAGCGACGGACGACAAGCGGGAGAACCGCCATAGAATAGTATCACCCCATTTCTTTTCCGTGGGTGTCGGAAGAGGCGACTAAGGAACTCGAGTGTTACATGTTTATTGCATTTATTTGACGATGGGCTGACAACCTGTTACTAAGGCGATACCCTATTTTCTGATTGACCCTCAAATGTTTGTCAGATGTGGCGTAAATGTCCGTTTTCTACGTTTACGTTCTGCCTATCCCGCAAGGGGTTAAAGGCGTGATTTATGTATATTTGTTTTTAAGTACCTAACTATTCTGAATTAATGTCTCTCTTCTGTTCCATGGGTGCTATTTCGAAACAGAAGGTAACCAAAGCATCAACTTAGTCTATTGTGATTTGTGAGAGTTTATGTGCTGTGTATTTTCCTGTTTTATTTTGTTTTGTGTTTTGTGTCATTTTATTACGAAAATATCATGATGGCAATGCATGTATCTTAATTTGATAAGATTTATTTGTACATTTAGTAAATTTTATGATGTTTCATTATTTTGCATGCTTTGATAACGAAAACATTGTAAAATATAGGTATGAATTAGTTAGTAGGTATTTTTATGTTGCATAAAGTAGCCTTGGATAAGGAGTTAGTTCATCTAGTCTAGACATTGATAGATCATCTATCAAAAATATATATGTTGCTGTTGTTTTGGGTGTTGTTATGCGGTGTTTTCTCTTGGTGATACGCTAATAGAAGCACGTGTTGACTCGGTGTGACTGCGCAGGAGGCGAGCAACCCGCAGCGGACCGGCGCGCACCAGCTGAAGGCCAACGAGGTCCGCAAGCCCACGTCGTGGTTGTCGCGCTGCTCGCTGCTCTGACGGGCGCGCCCGCACCGGCCGCATCGGCTCCACCGGCCGCGACAACCCTCCCGCGACATACCCACCTCGACTATATTTTTCGACCTACACTTTTAAAACTGGTGCGTCAATTCACAGGGGGACATTGCTTTTGTATTTTTATATCCACGACTTTACTTACTTCATCTCGTATACATAAATAAAGGCAGTATTTTTGTCGTAATGTTACTTTTAAAATTCACATCAAAAGTTACAATTAATTTTAGGAAGAAATTACTTGGTGTTATGTTGGATTATTGAAGGATTATGGTTACATGGATATTATTTCAATAGATTATTTTAGCTGTACTTTTTTCTGCTATTTTAATTAAGATATATATTTTAATGTAATATATACTATTTAATTTGAATAAACAGTGCTTTTTTACGAAATTATGTTTTACTTAAAGTTTTTCTGTAATTTTATTAGTCTTTATTTGCCAACAGTATTTACAAAAGGGATAATTTGTAACAGTATATAAATTATATGGAAGAGCCTAATATCCAGTAAAAAAGTGACCAAATAATTAGGACTGTCATAATGCATTTGGTACTTCACACAGAATTTTAAGTATCAACCTCTAGATATAAAAATAAATTATAAATGCTTTCATGTTGCTTGCACTTGCTTGGGGCCAGCCTTGAATGGTCTAGAAGCAATGTACTTGACTCCTGCTAAGGCACTTCTCATAGTTAAACCCAACAGCCATATTAAAGATTTTGCTGAAAGGACTATAAATTCTTTTGTAGTTTTTGCTGAGACAATTACGAATTCTTTAGCAGCTTGGCTGCCTTTCCTCCAAGCTACCACATATATGGGTACTGGTGGCAGGAGATCAGACCAGACTCCATTTCTGTAGCTCTTGGCGCGACTCTCAGCAGACAACAGCATCGGCACCAATTGCCATTCAAATGTGTTCTTTTTCACAGTCATAGGAACAGTGGCTTTAGCAAAGCCTAGCTCTACAAGTGTCTTTCCAACATCAATAGTTTCCACTGTCTTTTCCTGAAAGGATAAAATATATAAATAAATATCTTCGACATTTCATACAGCACCATCTAGCCCAAACCTAAACAAAGCTTTTACTATTAGGACTAGATAGCTGATCTTATACAGAAATACTTTTTGTTTTGGAAAATACATACAATACATAGAAAACACCCAGACTCAACATAAATATTTGGAAAGTAATTTAGAAATACTTGCATTGTGTGGGGATTGAGATGATCATGACCAGTCAAAATATATTATCATTATTGCACCACTCAAAAGGGAAATTTCTTAAATATGATTGTTAAAATAACTAAGCAACTCTCACCTTCTCTCTAGGTAAATGTAAGAGGACAGTGGATACAAGATCATCATTTTCTCTTGCAATTGGTTTTAAAGTAACACTTTTGCCTTTTGCTACACACTCCAACCAGTTGACTGCATTCCCACTCACTACTTCAACTCCCCATAGCTAAAATAAACAAAAAATACGTAATTTAAAACTTGGCATGAGTTGAATGTAGGTTACACTAATATCAACATAGATTTATTAATGACATTGAATGCTAACCTTGACTGGGAGCGGCGGTTTGCTGGAATGCCATAGTGGAAGGTATATAGGTGCCTTATGGTTGACCAACAGGCGCACAGGGGAGTGCTGCACGCCAGTGTACACCCCACGCAGAGGCTCGTGGTTCCTGATGAAGTGGTTCGTCACTTGCCGGGCCTTCGAGAACTTGCTAACCTAATTTAAAATAATACAAGTTACAGTTATGTAATGAATAGCTACAATATTGAATTAACGACACAATATTTACCGGTCTGATCTTATATATCGATGCTGCGAGGCCGGCTGTGGCTAGAGCGTATACTGCTATCTGAAAACAACAAGATGCTGATAAAAAACATCTTTGAGAGTCCGGTCACTATCATTTTTATCACCACTTACGTTCACTCCACGGTAATCTTGATTGAGCAATTCCCTAAGGTTGTTAAGGAATCCTTCTTGTTTCCCACCCATTTTAGAAAGTTCACATGAATCAAATTATCATAATTTTCTGATAAATTAGCTCAGTTGTATTTTCGGATGCGTTAATTCGTTTTCCAAACTTTGACAACTTTTGACAGAATGACAGCTGTTTGTGACGAATTAATAGGGTCGTTTTTTTGATCATGTATCCAATCAACTCATCTGACTCGACTCACTAATCCTTGAACGCAGCGGAAAGTATTTTTTTCCTATAGCAACCCTCGAACTCCACGTCAACCATTTGACAGCTGGCTGGCACGAGTCAGTCTATCGAAACTTCAAACAAAAAAATTAATGTATGAAACGCAATAGCATTTTCATGGCGGCTATATCTGTTTCACTCATTTCCGTTTTCTTTCTCTTTTGTTTGTCAATAATGTCAACATCATTTGATCTGTTGATCTGTGGACATCATTTGGCAGTTCAAGTTTGTTAAAACGAAGTAATTGTTGTTTGTGAAATTATTTTCAAGTTCCTAGTTTATTTTGCTTTGTTTCATTTTCAAAAGTGACAAAACTTTAGTATTTGGCTAAACCAAGGAATAATGGAGTGTAGGAAATGTGAAATTTGTGGATTAAAAGCCGCAAGAAAGAATGGACAGAAACTGCATTTCATGGCTCAGTTTCCTCTGGATGAAGAAAGGTTCGTAAAGATAATCATTATAATGCTTGGAATATGACTCATAAACATCGTCATTATAGCAATAAACATTGATTTGAGTTGATATTATTATTTAGTTGAAGAAGTTGCTGTTATATAGTGCGACCAAAAATAATGTATAATCGATATCGATACAATGCGTTGTCACTTGTCACAAATTTCTTTTTAATGGAGAATGTTTCTAACATTTCCTTACAACCGAGTTCTGGGTTAGAGTACCTATGTTTTTCGGGGCGGGGGGATATTGGAGTAAACGCTTCTGGGCCCTATGAAACGTCGAGATTTACCATTTGCAATGCCTTTTCCATCTGCGCTACCGCGGCTCGTACCCTGCCCGCGTAAGATAAGATACACTTGCAAAGTTCACGGGCAGGGAACGATCCGCGGTAGCCCACATAGATGAGGCGTCGCCACTAGTAAAGGAAAAAGTCGCAGGTTCAAATCATGGCCACGGTTGAAAAAAAAGCGGGCTTTCCAAAATTGTATACATAACACGGGAAGTGTTTTAACAATTTGGTATTAAATTAAATGTATTTATTATTTGATAAGATATTATTATATGTTTCAGGTGAAGAATAAATGTACCGATATATAGTCCTAAACGAATGGTACAAGAAAAAATCTTCGATCTACCCTACAATCAAATTATGTGCAATGATTGAAAATATGGTCAAAGTTTTTGATGAATAAAAAGGACCTCACTAATAATAGTAGACGATTAAATGCATGGACTGACTGCTTGTATGAACACCGCCAAACCAGTTGCTCTGTTTTCCTGTGGGAATGGGGTGTGTGGGACTTTTTTGAAGTAAAAAGTATCCTCTAGTGACCAGTTATACAAAATTTGGTAAAAATTCGTCTAGTAGTTTTTGCTTAAAACGTGGAAAAATAGACAGATAGATACAGTATTTTTTTTTACTATTGTTTTGAGACCTATAACTTGAACGGAATTTTAAGTATTCAAATGTACACACTTGGTTTACTGTTTTATTATATTTATTTAGAATTTTACAAAAGTAATAATTATTGAAATCCTTTAGCTTGTTTTACTTAGAAAAAAAGTCCATTAATTATGTTTCGGCAACTTTATTGTTATTGAATTATTGAGTTAAAATTGTTTCGATAATATTCAAATACGGGGAGGTTCCGAACGACCGTCTTTCCCGAAAACGCTAAGCTCCACCGGCTAAACTGAACAACTTTCCCCAAGAAGCATAGGTCAAAACTTTAAAAAAATTACCTCCCATTATTCGGTCAGCTTAATTTTTGTATGGGAGGTAATTTGTTTTAATGTTGTCTATCACTTTTGATCCTCGGGGAAAGTTGCTAAGTTTGACGGGTTTAGCTGAGGGTCTTCGGAAAAGTCGGTTGTTCGGAACTTACCTGCTAAATTGCTGAAACATAATTATTATAAAAATAAAAATATTATTTTGAGCTGCCGCACCGTTTCGGCAGCTACGTTGTCGATATCGATAAATTGCAGGCTGTCGCGTAGGTACATCACTACGTGTGTTCTTTATGTTGGCTATACTAGAATTGACTTGTTTTGACATGTTGGCAATGATTTGGGAACTGCGTTTTGACATTTTGCGTCGTTCATTTTTTTTCTTCTGAGTCCCAACTCTTAAAACGCTAGTTCTATTATATTCTCTTTGGCACGAGTTACAATCGGAATATTTGTTGATTTTCGAAACTATTTGAGAAAAATGATTTCCGTACTCAATACAATCGATACGGGCCATGAAGACATGATACACGATGCAGAACTGGATTATTATGGGCTGCGGCTGGCTACTTGCTCATCGGATAATTCTGTGAAAATTTACGACATCAAGAGCGGTACACAAACGCTTGCCGCCGATTTGAAAGGGCATTTCGGGCCCGTTTGGCAAGTAGCTTGGGCTCATCCCAAGTTTGGTAATTTGCTGGCATCCTGTTCTTATGACAGGAAAGTTATTATCTGGAAGGAGTCAGGCGAGTGGACAAAATTGTACGAATACACCGGACACGAGAGCTCAGTGAACTCCGTTGCGTGGGCTCCGTCCGAGTACGGTCTGGTCCTCGCCTGCTGCAGCTCCGACGGCTCCATCTCCATCATCACGTATCAAGACGGTGGCAACTGGGATGTGAAGAAGATTCCCGGCGCGCATGCTATCGGTGTCAACTCTATAAGCTGGTGCCCGGCTATTTCAGCTGATTTAAACCTAGACCCTCTTAGCAACAAGGAAGCTCCCAAGAGGATAGTCACTGGTGGATGTGATAACCTGATAAAGGTAGTTTTTATTACCTTGCATTAAATGTTGTGCAATGACAAAATTTGTTGCTTACTGTATTGTAACAAATATTTTTTTAATTTGTAGATATGGAGAGAACAAGGAGACCAATGGGTAGAGGAGAATCGTCTCGAGATGCACATGGACTGGGTACGAGATGTGGCGTGGGCCCCCTCACTTGGTCTGCAAAGATCCATGATTGCGAGCTGCTCACAAGACAAGAGAGTAGTCATCTGGACTAGTGATGACAATATATCTTGGAACTCCACTATCCTGAACACTTTTGATGATGTAGTGTGGAGCGTAAGCTGGTCACTCACAGGGAACATCTTGGCAGTGTCTGGAGGAGACAACAAAGTCAGTCTGTGGAGGGAGGGTACCGACGGACAGTGGATATGCATCAGTGAAGTAGCTAAAGGGTTGGGCCAAACACCTAACGATGAAAGGAGTACTTTATAAACTATTTTTAATTATTAATTTGCACTTTATGTTTATATTTTCTGTATTTAATTAATTTCCTCTTATTGTAATACAATCAGTTGTAAGATTATCTTGTTTTTTTATCTCTTTTGTTAAGGTTTAGTTCCCATCTGGTTACATAAGTTACACTCTGTAGCTATACAAGTCAGTAGAGCAACATCCTGAGATAATATGAAACAGCCTGTCCTCGTCAGAAAATATTTGTGTTTAGGCAAGGGGTAATTATATTTTTCAACAAGGTGGTAGATAAAACTTAATTTAATAACCATAATTACAAAATACAACTATGCTTACATCTATGAGAATACTTTACACATTTTGCTGAACACAAAAACTACACATCACATTCACATATTGTTGGTATTAAATGCAATCAGTTCAAGTAGCAGCGGCATCTTGTAGTAGTGTGCGATGGTGGTGTAGGTGTCGAGCTGCGCGCGCACGTCGCTCGCGCCCACCATGAGGGCGAACTCTCCCGCGCAGTCACACACTGTTGCGAGATTCTCGCGTTTCACCTGTGCAAATTGTTAACATTCTTTATAATTAATTTGCAAGTGAACACATAATTATCATTGAAGTAAATTTATTAAAAACGCGCCCATCCAGCGATTTCATCCGCTGCTAAACGTTTTCCTGCGGGAAAAAGACATTTTCCCGGCTACATTAAATATAAAAACCTTCCTCTGGAAACATCACTCTACTTAGAAAACCGCATCAAAATCCGTTGCGTACTATTAAAGATACATAGGGACACTGGAAGCGACAACATTTTATACTATTTAGTGATTAGGTTGTCTATAAGAATGCTAATGTCATGTTATCATGTCGTTATCCAGGGATGACGGGGTAGGCAGAGCTACAGCCTTTTTGGCACATTTGCTGTAGTCAACCCAACAAATAAAAACCCCCCTTAGTCACCTCTTACTGTCTCTTTCATTGCCGCTGCGTCAGACAGAGAGACATATTAACGCGATTTTAGGCATTTGAGTTTCAAAACGCATACAACCCTAATCTCTTCAAAGTAAGAGTGAACAGGCTTCTTCTGGGTGAGCTCGCTCCATCTTAGACCCTGTCTCTGTCCTATGACCTAGACTAGAGTCAAGAGCAAACCCATCATTAATAAAAAAAAAAGACTGCGGTCAAGCATTGTTGAAGATAAAAGACTAAAAACAGTAGCCAACCTGGTGACACCTGGTGCAGACGAGGTCCTGCAGCGTGTAGGTCATGGCGCGCCGGTTCATGTCCTCGACGAGCCTCCACTCCAGCTCCTGGTTGTCGTACGCCGTGCCGCACGTGGGGCACAGGCACACCGGACTGCAATTATACATAAAAATTTTGAAAACTAGCAAAATTTTCGAGCACGGGCATTTTTTTTTTAAATTTTGCATGTTTTCAATTATTATATACCTAACACGGGAAGTGTTTTAAAATTTGGTATTCAATTATACATACAAAATCACGAGTTTATCCCTTGCGGAGTAGGCAGCGTAAACGGCCCTAAAAATACGGTAGTATATGTGCATCTCTCGATTTATCTGTTTGATTGCTCTCACTGTCTTTTGAAATCAGTTAAAAGTAATCTACATATCTTATATACTTAAAACCTACTACCTATAACCTTATTAAAACGGGGATTTTCAACAACAGTCGAGTGTCGACTATCTACGAGTGAAACACATTTTTTTGTTCAATATAGGCGTTTGGAAGATGCGCTATGAATATTGTTGATTTGAAAAATATTTCAAATTATTAACATATATGACTGTAAACCAAAGCCTATTGTTTTATTTATATTTTATTGTAAGAGTTTGAAAGAACCACGATAAAACTATTTCGGCATTGAAAGATGTCCAAGGGATTGCCTTACGATCTCTTTTTCGTGTGGGACACCGAGTCTTTCAACGACCCGATGAACCCTGGTGTCAGAGTTTTTCAACTGCCTACTACCACTAGTAGGCCTATGACATGGTTGTGTTACGACCGCCGTCTAAGTAATCATAGACAGCAACCGGGACCGACGGCTTAACGTGCCCTCCGAAGCACGGAGCATATTGCCTTACGATATGATGATGCGTAGGCAAGTCAGTCTAGTAGCCAATAAGGTAGTGCAGTGAGGCTTACACATTATGTTCGGTGGCTGTGTGCGTGTCCCGGCAGAGGTCGAGGTCGCGGCAGTGGTTGCACACCTTGCAGATCACCTCCCCCAGCACGCACGACGCGCACGGCTCCACCCACTCCGCGCGCGCACTGAACTCGCCGACCCCGATCAGCCGCAGCAAGTTGCGCCGCAGGAGTGTTACCTGACACACATCTCATATTTATCTACACTCGTTTTGTCCTGTTCTGATTACAAATTCGATGAAAGTTGTATAAAGACCGGCTTTACGCATTGTGCTTCTAGATAATTTAAAAAATAAAACCTTAATAAATGGAACCAGAACATGTATAAAAAATCCTTTTTAGTTTTTTACCTTAATATTGAGAAATGGTGAAATGAAACAAATTTTTCATTATACTATCAAGAAATGAAGAGATGATACGAATTATAAATCTTTTGCCAACAAAAGTGTATGCATATAATTGTAACTTATCGCTAATTCAGCATCAAGATAAAGCAAGAATTAGGCTCCCTACCTCATCCTGAAGCGCGCTGTGTAGAGACAGCACTTTACAGACGGCGGTGACGTAGAGGAGCGCGGGCGTGGTGTCGGGGGCGAAGGCCGAGGGGCGGAGGCCGGGCCGCAGCGGGATGTCGCCGGCCCGCAGCGCAGGCCACCGGGTGTTTATTCGCTCCGTTACTCTGCAAATAAATTATCCCGTGAAAAGACAAGCACGCTACGGTCGAAATACGTAGCTAGCGTGGTACACAGCCACAGCAGTTCTCTGCTGCACATGGGCCTATTGTGGTTCCCCTATTGTGGGGTAATGCCATACTCACCACGCTTGGCCAGCGGATTGGCGAGCGCAGTGCAAGGAACTCTGCTGCCCATTCCCTGGATGAATTTATCCCTTCGTCGTTTTTTAAGGCACCCACAGGTTGTATTGAAGCCGGCATCACACAGCCTCTCATGTTATCTAACGTAGCCCTTATTTGTTTGGGCTTTAATTTCTAAACTGTGTACTCACTGGAAGAGCTTTTGTTCGATATCCCCTTGCAGTAAGGCCGCAAGGTTCCCCGGCTGCTCGTAGGCGGCGCTGAGGAAGCCGGCCACGGCGGCCGAGAACTGCTCGCGCACGTACGCCGGCAGGAAGTACGACAAGTTCCATTGCATCGTTATTGAGCCCTGTAGAAGTAAACAGCTATACATAGTATACAATCAAATCAACTCACACTTCTTTAGCTCAAAAGACGTTCAGGCTCGAATCCAAGGTTTCGCTTTGGGCATTTTGAGTACCTACCTATATATCAAATGTTACAATAAAAACGTCTGCCTGACCTTATCCCAATTAATTTGGGGTCGGCGCTGTTTTTTCACATGAAGAAAAAACATTGTTTTTTCTTCCATTCATCTCTATCAGCTGTCAAATCTTCGTTTACACCCTTTTGCTTCATATCATCTTTATACAATCCATCCAAACTTCTTTAAGCCTTCCTCTCCTTCTGCATTCATGCACATTCAGATTCAATACATTTTTGTTACATGATTTTCATCCCCCCTCATAACATTACCAGGATAAACGATTACAATAAAAACGTATCGAAAAGAAAAGATTTTTCTCCAATTTGCTCGGAAATGGCTTCATTACTTTAAAAAAAGAATACGTCAATGGGCTTATTTATGTAGTCAAGGCGCAGAGGACTGTAATAGAAATTTCCGGACTAGGCCGGAAAAAAAAGGTTCTTTAACTTCACACTTTCGTGTTCAGGAACACTTATGCCGCGCGCGTTCCATTTTTTAACTAATTGTACAAACTGTAACATAACTTTCAACATGAATTAAGTGTCGCTCCATAATTCTTTCTTTCATAATAAATTAATTATTTTCTAAAATTACTGTATTATTATTGTTATTTCCTTGCAAATGAGAGAAAAGTATTGTATAATCCACGGCCGAAATAACAATTTCTGTGCCATGTATTATCATTGTACAGGTACAGGTCCACATTTACAGGCGAAAATCTGCCTGTAGCGCACTTGTAGTTACAATTTACAGGTTACAGGCGTTTTATGAAGACACTTGTAAAGCTACCATAGTCAGTACCGCTCCAAAATCTTGACTACAGGTAAATTTTACAAGTCGATGTACAACACTATCGATTCATTCATTTCATTCACTCAAATTCAACGTCAATGTTATAGCACAGATTAAATAATGTGAAAGTATGTAAACACTTTGCTAAATTTAAAAGACATTACACTGAAAATTATTATTTTAATAAAAAGGAAATTACAAAAATGAAATAAACAATATTTCTAATTAAAATCATATTATTGATAGAGTACGTTAAAATAGTATAATGTTGTGAATCAATAATAATAAGCCACAATTGACGATAAAGTTTTGCTTTATTTAACGCCTTGAGCAAAATAATTTGGCAAGGAACGCATTTTGAGTACTTTTGAACATATTGAATAGATTTTTATGCAGAAATCTTGCACTTGTAAATTATTTACCTAGGTCAGACGACCTGTAAAATTATTCACAAGTTGTAAGTTTTTACAGTTGTAGTTTACAAGTCTTTCGATGAACACCTGTAAAAACTTGCTCGATTGTGTTTTTAAAAGCAAAATCTACCCTATGGTTTGTCGATGGAAATCTACAGGTGCCTGTAGCTGTGACTTGTAAAATTGTAGACCTGTAGCTTCAAAAAACGCCTGTAGTTGTAATTTTCATCAGTGTTGCTATTTAAATATTAATTTTGGCGCGATGTTGCCACTTTTTCGCCTGTAGAATTGTAGTTGTTCAATGATAGCACAGGCCAAGGTCTCGTTTACTTTAGAAGCCTCGACTTCGTCTCGGCCTTCCAATGCCACTCCACCAGAAATTGCTTTATACTCGGCCTGTGACGTAATGTACTATTACATATATTGCGAGTGAAGCGAACCCGACTTTACACGTTGAAACTGGTGTGATGCTACTGATGCAAGCGTAACTAAGTGAGCGTGAGAGGGACACTACTCCGACAGTGAGCTCAACTTTTTACGTTAAAGCTGCTGCTATGGTGCGATCAGCACCAAGAGAGCTGTAAAATGCGAAAATCAAAATCAAGTGCGGATGTACGTGTGGAATAGTGTCGGCACGCGCACCTCGACGGCCGCGCACGGTTCGATGCTCAGGGCGACCGTTTCTAACCGAATGGACTTTATCAGCGTGTGCTACCTACCTAGGAGATGGAAACCGGAATTTCGGAATTTTGAAAAACCGTAGCATCGGAACGCTTTTCCGATATTTCAATTCCGGTTTACCGAGCTTTAAAATCGTTAAAACATGTTTCGGAAAAGAGAGGTATTTTTATGTTTCCTTAAATTTTTCGAGACATAACCATTGAAAATAATGTAGCTTGCTACCACCTGCAACACTGCATTTTGTCACGCAAACACCTAAAAAATGTTCGAAACTCCCGCGAAAACATCCTGAAATCGGAAAAATATTGATCCGAAAGACATTTTTACTATGTTTATTATTATAACTTACCAAAACCGGGATTAAGCTATTACATCGAAACTCGAAACCGTTTTTGAAACCTTCCGATTTAACATGCCCTAGGCACCGTTAGGCGGGCCGCTGGGAATAAACAGAATCAAATTACCTCGTCTTGTGTGGACTCTTCTGTCTCGGTGGGTACTTGCGAGGAGCCCACTTCCACGAGCCCTTCCGGCAGTTTACCCTGGGAAAAAAACAAATGATTACGTCATTGGGGCTACAATTTCTCCGGTCATCTCCAAGCGCGGGCAGGATTTGAACCTGCGACTTTCGCCATTACTAGTGGCCACTTGAAAATTTCGCAAGTTAGCCACTAATCGGCCATTTTTATAGTCGGCGACTAGTCGGATGTAATAACGGCATTGGATTTTAATGTAATAATTAATTTTAACCAGTATCTAATATTTATGTTCGAAATGAAACCAACACAATTTTAATTAGTAGAATAATCGCTCAAAAACGTGACTAGACGCGATTTCTTTTCCTAAACGTCACCGAAATAATGATCAGACCAGCTGACTAGTCGGTCATTTTTGTAGTCGGTAGTCAGCTTGGCCATAACCATAGTCGGTGCAACTTTACTAGCCACATATTTTTTGCCGTGTGATGTCGGCTAAGAATAGCATCACCCCATTTCTTTCCAATGGGAGTCATAAGAGGCGATTAAGGGACTCGAGGGTGTGTGTTGCAATTTTAAACGATGGGCTGACAACCTGTCACTATGGCGATACACAATTTCCGAATGACCCTCAATGTTTGTCAGACGTGGCGTAAATGTCCGTTTTTGCGGCCGTTTGCGCTCTGCCTACCCCGCAATGAATTATAGGCCTGATATAATGTATGTATGTGTATATTCTGCTTTTGAAGTCGAAATGATTAACTATCGTCCTTGCATGAACCGTGGAGAAACCGACGTTAATACAACACGATGTGTAGATATAGGGTGATGCTAATTTAACGCACCTGTATGCCGGCATAGTTGGCCTCGTCCAGCCACAGCAGGTGCGCCCAGCACTGCTTGTAGCGGATGTCGACTCCGTGGAACAGTTCCGTAGTTATGGGGTGATGCTATTTAACGCACCTGTATGCCGGCATAGTTGGCCTCGTCCAGCCACAGCAGGTGCGCCCAGCACTGCTTGTAGCGGATGTCGACTCCGTGGAACAGTTCCGTAGTTATGGGGTGATGCTATTTAACGCACCTGTATGCCGGCATAGTTGGCCTCGTCCAGCCACAGCAGGTGCGCCCAGCACTGCTTGTAGCGGATGTCGACTCCGTGGAACAGTCCGTAGTTATGGGGTGATGCTAATTTAACGCACCTGTATGCCGGCATAGTTGGCCTCGTCCAGCCACAGCAGGTGCGCCCAGCACTGCTTGTAGCGGATGTCGACGCCGTGGAACAGTTCCGTAGTTATGGGGTGATGCTAATTTAACGCACCTGTATGCCGAAATAGTTGGCCTCGTCCAGCCACAGCAGGTGCGCCCAGCACTGCTTGTAGCGGATGTCGACTCCGTGGAACAGTTCCGTAGTTGTGGGGTGATGCTATTTAACGCACCTGTATGCCAGCATAGTTGGCCTCGTCCAGCCACAGCAGGTGCGCCCAGCACTGCTTGTAGCGGATGTCGACTCCGTGGAACAGTTCCGTAGTTATGGGGTGATGCTAATTTAACGCACCTGTATGCCGGCATAGTTGGCCTCGTCCAGCCACAGCAGGTGCGCCCAGCACTGCTTGTAGCGGATGTCGACTCCGTGGAACAGTTCCGTAGTTGTGGGGTGATGCTATTTAACGCACCTGTATGCCAGCATAGTTGGCCTCGTCCAGCCACAGCAGGTGCGCCCAGCACTGCTTGTAGCGGATGTCGACTCCGTGGAACAGTTCCGTAGTTATGGGGTGATGCTATTTAACGCACCTGTATGCCGGCATAGTTGGCCTCGTCCAGCCACAGCAGGTGCGCCCAGCACTGCTTGTAGCGGATGTCGACTCCGTGGAACAGTTCCGTAGTTATGGGGTGATGCTATTTAACGCACCTGTATGCCGGCATAGTTGGCCTCGTCCAGCCACAGCAGGTGCGCCCAGCACTGCTTGTAGCGGATGTCGACTCCGTGGAACAGTTCCGTAGTTGTGGGGTGATGCTATTTAACGCACCTGTATGCCAGCATAGTTGGCCTCGTCCAGCCACAGCAGGTGCGCCCAGCACTGCTTGTAGCGGATGTCGACTCCGTGGAACAGTTCCGTAGTTGTGGGGTGATGCTATTTAACGCACCTGTATGCCAGCATAGTTGGCCTCGTCCAGCCACAGCAGGTGCGCCCAGCACTGCTTGTAGCGGATGTCGACTCCGTGGAACAGTTCCGTAGTTATGGGGTGATGCTATTTAACGCACCTGTATGCCGGCATAGTTGGCCTCGTCCAGCCACAGCAGGTGCGCCCAGCACTGCTTGTAGCGGATGTCGACTCCGTGGAACAGTTCCGTAGTTATGGGGTGATGCTATTTAACGCACCTGTATGCCGGCATAGTTGGCCTCGTCCAGCCACAGCAGGTGCGCCCAGCACTGCTTGTAGCGGATGTCGACTCCGTGGAACAGTTCCGTAGTTATGGGGTGATGCTATTTAACGCACCTGTATGCCGGCATAGTTGGCCTCGTCCAGCCACAGCAGGTGCGCCCAGCACTGCTTGTAGCGGATGTCGACTCCGTGGAACAGTTCCTTGTTGCGTATACTCTGCACCACGAACTCCACATAACCTGCAAACATAATATTAATCTAGGAAATGTGTTCATTTCTTTCAAAAAAAGAAACCGCGAAGTTTCACATTGTTTGTCACGTCTCAGATCACGCCAGCAAAGTTGTATGGAAATCCTTTGCTGGTGTCCATTAAGATAAATTCGTTATACGCTAAACCCACATAATTTGATTTCAAAATTATCTCGATGACTCTCATAGAAACGGAACGTAATTTTGTATGAAACAGGTAACTAAAGACGAGGCTGTATGATGTGAAGACCCTTGCCTGTCCAGAATTAAAAAAGAAAAGAATCAACTAAACATTTAGTATGGCTGAATATTACGTAATACTGTGCCTTACAGGCGAATATATTTTAAACAATTACAATTGGTGGGAAAATTGAAATTTTTTATTTGTTTCGTTGTGTTGTGGTCGCTAGCTAACTTTTATAAGAAGTACAATCTTTCATTTCCTAGCCTTTTTTTGAGAAAAGCACTATGTAAGCCTCGGGGAAAATTACTTTGCTTGACTTGTATAATTGAAGTCCTCGCCTGCCAGCAAAGTCTTATTTTCCACACCTCGACAACAATGTACTATTTTACACTAGTTCCACTATTATTTTAATTAAAATGGTTTGAAAGCGACCGGTTTCGTTACTGCATCGTCAGGCAACAAATTAAAAATAAAATTGTTGCCTGACGATGGAGTAACGAAACAGTGGAACTAGTGTAAGAAAGTGTTTTATTATCTAGAATATCATGGAGTTCCATCATGAAATACACAAAGTGTAAATAAGAAATTGTTACAATCTCGCAGAAACTCTCGGCTTTGATAGCCCGTTGACGTGACCCCTGCCTGCTACGTCGAGGATCGTGGGTTCGATCCCCACAAGACACAAATATTTGTTAAGTCCATATCCAAGTAAATGAAAATAAAAAAAATAATAAATGTTAGTGACCTGTTCATATAAATGTACCTATTTATAATTAAGTTTATTTAATAAAGAATTATCTTATCTTATCTTATCTTACCAACATCTATTTTATGTTTTTACGCGATTAACCTTGTTAAGTTCGCCGATGGGACTCGAGGGTGTGTATTGCAATTTTAGGCGATGGGCTGACAACCTGTCACTATGGCGATACACAATTTTCCGAATGGCCCTCAAATGTTTGTCAGACGTGGCGTAGATGTCCGTTTTTTGCGGCCGTTTACGCTCTGCCTACCCCGCTAGGGATATAGTCGTATGTATGTATGTAGTTCGCCGAGGGTTATGAATCCTCGACGTGTTATACGTTTACCATCTTGCGCAGGTCAGCAGGTTGCACGCTGCGCCCGTAATCATTTATTTGACCACCATTGTAAATTCTTAAAGTATCATTTAGTCCCGGTTCGCACCAGCCAGAAACCATCATTTTTAAATTCTTAACGTACTAGATTGTATCCTTACCAACGCCATCTATGATCGAGTTCTTCTTAGTAGCGAGAATGATGCAAGTAAGTCAGCGACCAACCTATGCTGGTTATTTGAAATTACTGTATGGAAAAACAGTATATGTTGAACTGGGACATCTTACCAACGCCATCTATGACCGAGTTCTTCTTAGTAGCGAGAATGATGCAAGTCAAGTCGGCAACCAACTTATCATGGTTATTCGATATTACTGTATGGAAAACCAGTATACGTTGAACTGGGAGATCTTACCAACGCCATCTATGACCGAGTTCTTCTTAGTAGCGAGAATGATGCGAGTCAAGTCGGCGACCAACTTTTCCTGGTTATTCGATATTACTGTATGGAAAACCAGTATACGTTGAACTGGGAGATCTTACCAACGCCATCTATGATCGAGTTCTTCTTGGTGGCGAGAATGATGCGAGTGAAGTCAGCGAACACTATAGTGGAGCCGAGCCGCTTGAACTCCGCGACCAACATCAGGAAGAGTTTCTTCATCAGGTTGTATAGAGTGCGCCGCAGTGCCGGGTCGTATAGTAGGGATGTAGGGGTTTTGAGCCATCTGAAAGAAATGTTTTATTTTTATTTATTTATTTGATTTATTAATTTAACCGTTTATTGTACACAATATAACACAAAGGGCATAACATATTGATCAATACATAACAGGTCAGCTTATTTCTAAAAAGAAATCTCTTACAGCAGGCCTTGGGTAGTGAGAAGGCATAAACTGAGGCAGTTCACGTGTACAACTTACTTAGTATGATAAAATTTAATTTAGGCTAATAAAACAAGAATACCTACTTAGTACAATAAATAAAATAATAATTATGCTAAAGTATACCTAATTATATGAACTATATGATAATCTTACATATTATACAATACTTTAAATAATAAATATATATATATATATATATATATATATATATATATATATATATATATATATATATATACCTACATACATAAATACATAATATTATATATAGACCTATACTTACAAATAATTTTGACAGAGAAAGATAATGCTCTTTTACTCGTTTTTAAATATATTAATTTATTTAATATACATATTATATAATAGTTTCAATTGCTGAGCAAATTGCAAATGACTGAGAATAAACTTATGATCACGGAACAACTGAAGCTTCTGAAAACATTTACAAACATCAGTTGTTCCGCAATGGCAAAGCTTGACTAGCAAAACTAACAGCTTGCCCGCGTAAAAAAGCCATAATCCGCTTTTAAGATCGGTATACGAGCCGTGTGATGCCACCCCATTTTTTTCCCACGGGTGTCATAAGAGGCGACAAAGGGACTCGAGGTTCCATGTGCATTATGATTTGACAGGCTGACAACCTGTCACTATAGTGAGACACAATCTTTCTGAGACGGTCTTCAAATATTGGTCAGATTTCGGGATAGCGACCATCTTTTTACGGTTGTTCAAGTTTGCCTACCCCGCAAAGGATAACGGCGTAATATGTGTGTGTAAAGAAGGCGGCTTGTAGCGACTGGATGGCGAAAACGGGAGATCGTGCCCTATGGGGGGCATAGGCTATGGCGTACCCTGGGGGAGGCCTACGTCCAGCAGTGGACTGCAATAGGCTGGTATGTATGTATGTGTGGGTGTATGAATCGTTCTAAAGTCTGTAGGTGTGGAAGTTGAGGAAGCCTTTGTAATATAATATGGATAATAAATTGTTTACCTATAAAAGTGTGATATCTGGTAATCAGCGAAGACGTTCTTGTAGTGAGTGACGTCTCTGAGCCAGGCCGCTATCATGGTGCGCAGGACCTTGAACGCGGCGCCGCATTGCGCGCTCTCGTCGTAGTTCGGGCTCGCGTTCACACCTGCGACATATACTCATTGTTATATACGGGGTGTAAGGGACATACATACATACATACACATCACGCCCATAATCCCTTGCGGGGTATGCAGAGCGTAAACATCTGCAAAAAACGGTCATTTACACCACGTTCGACAAATATTTGAGGGTTATTTGGAAAATTGTGTTTTGCCATAGTGACAGGTTGACTTTCTATGGAAACTCGAAAAAAAATTCGTTTCCCAACATAGGCTCCATAGTAAAAAATGGTGTTCAGTTTCATTTTCTGATAATGCCTGAAAAGTTATCGGTACACCGTCCCTTACACCCTGTATAAGGTACTATCAAATTTAATTTTACGTCATTATATAAGGTCCTATTAACTTACTTACTCACTCCTGTGGTCTACATACATACATACACATATCACGCCTATTATCTCTTGCGGGGTAGGCAGAGCGCAAACGGCCGCAAAAAACGGACATTTACGCCACGTCTGACATATATTAGAGGGACATTCGGAAAATTGTGTATCGTCATAGCGACGGGTTGTCAGCCCATCGCCAAATATTGCAATACACACCCTCAAGTCCCTTAGTCGCCTCTTACGACTCCCACGGGAAAGAAATGGGGTGATGCTATTCTAAGCCGGCATCACACGGCAAACTGTGGTCTATTAGGTCCTATTAAATTTAATGCTAATATTTTTAGGGTGAGGTCTAATCGTAAAACTGATCAATTTTTCCCAGTAAACAACGTTTCTCTGCTAAATGTCCAAAAATATGTCGACAATATCGTCTGTCCCTTTAAGAGTAGAGTACAATAAATTACTAATCATGCTAACAAGGATGGTATGGTATGAGTCACCAAAATGTCAAAATGTGTTATTTGATATTAAAATGTTTACTCATTGATTTAATTTTGTTACTTAACTATTCTTACTTACTTACTTTCTATGAAATGACATATTTGTGAATACCCATTTTTGACTAGGGGTAAGCTTAAAACCAGCAGTGTGCTGTGCTTACACCTATTTCAGCTCATATTGTATATTTGTACTGAATTTATTATTATATCCTTTATTGCACAAAATAATAATCAAAGAATCCTGGGATATTTTGGTCACATTGCTCGTCGTCAACCAGATAACCTAGACAAGTTGATGGTGGTGGGCAAAGTAAAAGGAAGGAGACCCCGCGGCCGATCACCTAGTCGTTGGTGTGACCAGGTGAAAGCACTCACTGGTCTCTCTGTAACAACTGCCCTAAGGAAAGCCGAACAGCAAGATGTATGGAGACAAGTCATCAAAGACATGAAGGACTTTCATAAAGGACACGACCTTCAGTAATGAAGAATACGACAAAGAAGAAGAAGCACAAAATAAATAAAAGTTTTACAATAAAATAAGTAGCAAAGGCGAGCTTATCTCTTAAGAAGAGATCTCTTCCAGCCAACCCATTTGTTGTCAGAAAATTCATATTTTATTGGGTAAGTAGATTTATTTAGAATTTATAGATTGTTGTGCCTAAGATGTGATGCGAAATAAATATATAAGGTGTAAAAAAATTAGCTAAGAATATTTTAAGGGGTGAACCAGTACGTGAAACTGAACAACTTTCCCCAAGGAACATAGGTCGAAATATAAAAAAAATTGACCCTCCCATACTTAGTGTGTCACCCGGCCGAGATAATTTGTATGGGAGGGCCATTTTTTTTTCATATTTCGACCTATGTTCCTTGGGGAAAGTTGTTCAGTTTCACGTACTGGTTCACCCCTTAAAATATTCTTAGCTAATTTTTTTACACCATGTATTTGTATTGTATTGTATATTAAACATAGGTCTCCCCCCTCTACGCACCGGTGTTATGTATGGCCGCCTGTATGTCGGTGGTGAAGGGCGCGGCGCTGCTGGTGCCCTCCGCCTGCAGGATGTGGTGCGCCTGCAGCAGCGCGCTGACCGCCAGCGCGTCCGTCTCGAGCTCCACGCACACCTGCCCGAACGCGCCGCCCGCGCTGTGCTTGCAGCCCGACGTCTCCTCCACCTCGCTCACTAGTCTGGATATTCATTAAACCTTATTTTATCGTAACATATGTTTTAGGCCTAATGATGTCATGAAAAACTCACGATATTTTGTTTGTCAGCACGTTTTTCTTTTATTTTATTTAATTTTTTTATTAAGTATGGGTTTGCTCTTGACTGTAGTCTAGGTCATAGGACAGAGTCTAAGATGGAGCGAGCTCACCCAGAAGAAGCCTGTTCACTCTTACTTTGAAGAGATTAGGGTTGTATGCGTTTGGAAACACAGACGCAGGTAGTGAGTTCCACTCTTTAGCAGTGCGCATTATAAATGATGACTGGAAGCGCTTAGTCCGAATTGGTGGAATGGCAACCAGGTATGGATGGTATCCGGCGGTGCGTCTGGATGAATAGAAAGAAAATTCGCGCTAGTTAAGGATGCTGCCTCAGCATCTTACTCAAACGACGTGATTTTTTGTTGTTCTAGTTAAGATTTGCAACTCTGTTTTGCTAGCAATAACAAGATGAAACTCAGATTTTAGATAAATGCAATTTAGCTAACAATGCCGTAGGTTAATTGGTATATAAGATCACTGTTTAGCTTGTAAGTCGTTCAATCATCTCCAGACTTTGGACAATACACAGTACTCCCGTAAGACTGCCTTTGATTTCTTCACTCGCTCGCTCTGCTTGCGACGCGTGTTTACCAGTGCTGTGTCACACTCGCGTCGTGAATGAGTCGATGTTGCGCTAAATTCCATTTATACTTAGTAGTTTAATTACCTATTATCATCTGTCTCCCTCCCACCCAGGTCGGGGCGCTCTAAGCTGGTCGCCCACAGCACGAAGTTGTGCTTGACGAGATGCCGCGCGTAGAACACGTCCGCGCCGAACAGTGTCGGGTCCGCCGGCAGGTTGCCCACCGGCACGTGGAAGTATCTGCGACAAAATGTTGTTTACATTTTTTTCTTGATTTTTAATAAATAAAAAGATCTTTATTTACCAACAAACACAAATCGTACAAACAAAAAGCTTTTAAAATAAAATAAAAGGAAAGTTGGTAAAAGGGAGAACAACTCAACATTTCTGCTGTTTTTCAGAGTTATTTTTTCGGCGGCTGAACCCAGTTTACAATATATGTGTACAAAATAAAAGTAAAAATGTGCACTCTAAAAACAAATTATTTAAAAAACACCACAAGATAAACAAAAAACAAAAATACACGAAAAATCAAAAGACAGCGAACACAACTACTCCCAGTTACTCTCCTGCTTTTGCAGCCCAAATGCTGCTTTTTTGATTTTGTTATATGCAATCTTCCGAAACCACTAACTCGATTGAAAAAATATTTCTTTAGTATAATAGTTATATTTAAGTTATGCGTCCACATGCCCTGAGGTAGACTGGGAGATAAAGCCTTCGCCCGTGTACATTTTTGTGCATAAAGTTAAAACAATAAATAAAAAAATAAATTTTGGCTAGTTGTTTACCTAAGATACAGGAATTCAAATGCTTAGTTTAGAAAACGGCTAATCTTCATTATTATTTCATTAAAGTGTACCTAATAGTAATTAAGTTAATTTAATTAAGTTAAAGAATTAAAAAGCTGAGTAATAAAGACTACTTACATACACGAAAAAACCGCAAGCGGCGAGTATAACAATTGAATTTGCGTCTAGTTAAGCACACTTTTGCATAACATGTATGACAGTATAAAATATTTGGTAATTTAAAACTCATACACAAAGACATTACACGCGATTCCAGCGTAAACCTTTCTTGGATCCAGATGTCATTTACTTGCTAAAGACTTAGCCGAAACGAGATAGGACTTACCGGCATTGTTCAATAGTAAGGTCTAGTACCGAGGGCAAATTCAGGTAGTGCCTTATGATAGCCCTCGCACCAATACGCTGCCACTCCAGCGAGTTGTAGAGCGACTCAACGTCCCGAATGTGAAGTGGAACGAGCGGGAAATCCGCCAGAACTGTCGAACAAACAAAATGATAATCTTGTGTCATATTACCAGGGTACCATTCAAATTTAGCGGAGAAAAGAGGAGATAGGACGAAGGCGGTAGGAGAGAGGAGGAGGCGGGGTGGTGGGCAGAGGAATTGAATGGGAGGGATAGGATATTTTTTTCTTTCTTTTGTTTTATTGTACAAAATGAATAAGGTACAATGTTATGTAGTTTATTATTTATAATATAATGAGTATTTCTCTTATATAGAGTGAAATTTTACAAGTGATTAATAGCGAAAACTCAAGACGGAGTGTTGATAAGGAACAACTTGCGACCAGGAACAAAGGTTGAAATATGAAAAAAAACCTCCCATACAAAACTGCCGATTAGCTGATGAGAGTTACTTTGGAAACTCAATATATTTTTGTCGTATTTTGACCTATCTTTCTTGGGGAAAAAAAAAACTCTTTATACAAACAATCTATCAGAATGTCTGTTGCTTAATTTTTTAGTGCTATCCTACAAACTCAATGAAATCTTCGCTGTAGTTAAAGTTATGGCAAAAACTGCCACTTTTGGTATTGATGCCATATTTTTAATTACAGCGAACATTTAATTGAGTTTGCAGGTTTTAATTTTACTTATTGGTAATACTAAAAACTTGAGCAACGGACATTCTGATAGATGGTTTGTATAAAGATAAATCTTTTCTTTTGTGAAGTGGCGCCACTGTCGAGGCTGTTCACGGCTACAGTCGCCTTAACGCTCTGCCTACCCCGCAAGGGATAAAGGCGTGATAGCATCCTGCATTTATACATAATGTAATGACGAACAAGGACACGTTCAAACATCAATTGCACGCAAAATGATTATTTAAATTTGCACTAGTACGTAATTAGTTATAGATTTAAATATTGCATAGTTTATTTAAGTTTATTTGTTTTGTATAGTATAGTAGATTTCATTATAAAATTATAGTAATGTCGGCTATACATTTACCTGAGATACAGGAATTCACAGTCTTAGTTCAGGAAATGGACAAGCCACATTACTATTTTGTATAAGTTTACCTATTTGTAATTAAGTTTATTAATAAAATATAAAATAAATAATAAAATTTGCCGTGTGATGCCGGCTTAGAATAGCATCATCCCATTTCTTACCCATGGGTGTCGTAAGAGGCGACTATGGGACTCGAGAGTTAGATGTGTATTGCAATTTTAGGCGATGGGCTGACAACCTGTCACTATAGTGATACACAGTTATCTGATTGACCCTCAAACTTTTGTCAGACGTGGTGTTAATATCCGTTTTACGGCCGTAGCCTACCTCGTAAGGTATATAGGCGTGATATATGTATGTATGTATGTATGTTTATTAATAAAGAATTATCTTATCTTATTATCCTTACCGGGCATGTATCCGGTGAGCGCGGGCAGGGAATGCGCGCTCTGCACGGCACACAGCGTGCCCCCACATCTCTCGTCCTTGTATTTGTGCAGCGCGCGCTGTATGAGTCTCCACACGTTCCGCGGTTGGTTCTCGGCTATCACCTCCCATGTGAGCTCCGCGCCGGGAACGTTCACTTCTTCTGTGCCTTTGTTTATTCTGACAAATTATGAAGATGATTTAATTTCATTATTTTGTCCGTAGGTATATAAATTCTCTACAAACTTTCAGCGAACAAAATGACGGCCGATGTGGCGCAGTGGTAGTGCGACTGCCTGAGACGCAAAAGTACCGGGTTCGATTATCGGTGGGACACTCATAAAGTTGATATATTTCACTTAGTGAATTTGTTCCCGGTCTGGTTAGGACATTGCAGGGTGAACCACCTGATTGTCCGAAAAGAAATGGTTCCGTGCTTAGGGGGGACGTAAAGCCGTCGGTCCCGGTTGCTGTCTATGATTACTTAGACAGCAATCGTTACACAACCATGTCAGAGGCCTACTACTAGTATTAGGTGGTTGAAAAACTCTGACAACAGGTCCGAGTCGTCCAACAGTCTTTGGACGACTCGGTGTCCCATATAAAAAGAGAGAGCGAACAAAATTTTTATCTATTTAAAAGGGGCACATCAAGATGTCGTGATTGGTTTCTATATTGCTAAGTACCTATACAGTAGGTTAAAAACGGACTCCGGACATTATAAAATTTAGCTAGGATTCTGACTAATTTTGCTGGTTACATTGGAACTAGGTAACCGTATAGGTCCTAAAACCTCAAGAGAAGAAAAGTTTGAATTGCGAAACATATCTACAGGGAGTTACAAAAATGGTATAACCAAACGGAAGCAGGTCTCATGAAACTAAACAACTTTCCCTATTAAACATAGGACGAAATATAAAACTAAATTGGATTTACCATTGTAGTAAATTAACCAGTTGATCGCCAGTTATGCATGAAAGGTGATATTTTTTAAATATTTCGACCCATGTTCCAAAAATGGGGAATCCATGTTGGGGAAAATTGTTCAGTTTCATCAGTACCTTGACTTTCTACGGATGGTTATACCCTTTTGTTACTCCTTGTATATACAGGGTGTAAAGGACCACCTTTCGAATACTGATAGGGTGCATTCAGACCATGAAACTGAACAACTTCCCACTAAAAAATATTTCAGGAAACGTCAAAAAAAATTGACTTCCCATACTAAATGTAGTTAGCTGATTATGATTTTGTATGGGGCATCGTTTTTTTTTGTCGTTTTCATACATATGTTTCTAGCGGAAAGATGTTTAGTTTCGTGGTCTAAATGCACCCTTTCTGTTTTCGGAGAGCTGTCCCTTACACCCCGTATATATCGGCTACCATTTCTACGATCCTAGAATTAAAAAGGAGAAAAAAATCAAAACTAACTTGGCAGTCCTCTCGGCGGCATACAGGGTGTTCATATTAGGCACTTGATTGGTCTTGACGGTGTCCAGCACGAATATGTACCCTCTCTTGACGGGACCCAGTATAAGTGCCCACATGCTTCTTTGGGAGTTCGGCGCTGAATGCTGGTACAGAAATATGTGCTTCACTGGGGATACGCCGTTCTGAAATGGGGTACGGTACAGATTAGGTAAGTGATAGCAAAACATTCCACTCGCGTTCGTGCTGCCGTTCCTTTGACTCGCGCACGAAAATCCGACAATCGAGGGAGCACGGGAAGTGGCAGCGGCATGACGAGTAGCAGCGAGAGTAACCTGTTTACATATTCGCGCTGCCCACTTCTCTTACTATTTCCGTGCAATCGTCGAATCGTCCTTAATACAAACAATATATCAGAATATCCGTTGCCCAAGTTTCAAGTATTATTCTTAAGTAAAATTAGACCCTGCAAACTCAATGAAATATTTGCCGTAATTAAACTTATGGCAATTAATTCTAATAGATTGTTTGTATAAAGAGAAAAACTTTTTTTGTGAATTGGTGCCACTGTCGTGGCCGTTCGCGACTACACTCGCCTTAAGTGCAGTTACCTGATTTGATCCAAAATATTAGTTAGACCTGTACATTAGAAAAATAAAAAAAAGGCGGTATCAAAATATTACCAAGTAATAAATGAAATAAACTAATTCAATATTTGCTAAATAGGTACACACTGCCTGCCGTGTGGTGCCGGCTTAGAATAGCACCTCCCCATTTCTACCCGTGGGTGTCGTAAATGGCGACTAAAGATAAATCTAGGGAATGGGCAGCAGCGTTCCCAGTGCATACAATATTTATTTATTTAATAAAACATAATTTGACAGCATAACAGCATTAAACCAAGGCACTGGCAAACTTAAACTAGTAGTCGGGTGGTGCCATTCTAATACCCCCGCCGGATACCATCCGTACCTGGTTGCCATTCCACCAATTCGGACTAAGCGCTTCCAGTCATCATTTATAATGCGCACTGCTAAAGAGTGGAACTCACTACCAGCGTCTGTGTTTCCAAACGCATACAACCCTAATCTCTTCAAAGTAAGAGTGAACAGGCTTCTTCTGGGTGAGCTCGCTCCATCTTAGACTCTGTCTCTGTCCTATGACCTAGACTAGAGTCAAGAGCAAACCCATCATTAATAAAAAAATAATAAAAAAAATATCTTGCACTGCGCTCGCCAATCCGCCTGCCAGGCGCGGTGAGCAAAGCAATTACCCTCCATTTGGAGGAGGCCAATGTCCAGCAGTGGACTATTGTGGCTGTTGAAGTTGTACTTACTTGTTTTTGTAAATAAGGTTGGTGGCCCACACTCTTGAATTGGAGTTGGTTGAGTTTGAACGTGTCCAGGTTAGCCGAGCCGAACTGTAACCTGTGGATATGACGGGAAACTGTTAAATAACAGAGATTACCTACAGATCACCAAACATTAAATACTTCCGTCAACCTCCAGAACCGTTTCTCAACTACATTTTATTATCAAGAAGCGGTATTTATTTCCTACATTGTATTTTAGATTGAGATTAGATTTTTTTACTTAAGGGCCTGCCTTTCCCACTTATGGCAAATTCTGTGTGTGAGAACAGAGCGAAATCTCCATATTTAGACGATTTTTCACTATTTTGAAAATTTCTCGCTAAATAAACAAGTAATGAAAAAACTGTACGACAAGAATCTAGTTATGTACAAGACGTATCGTATTCGTATAAAATAATGTGTTATGTTCATAAGATTGCTATCACTACGCAAAAAAGTGTAAAAATAGACCAAGATTTGAAAAATAAATCTATCGATTAAACTTTATTTAATCGTGTTTTCCTGCGAAAAAAGAAATATCTGAAAAAAGATTGCTAGAATAATAGGCCAAGTGCGAGTTTGACTCGCGCACGAAGGGTTTCGTACTATTTTGTGTCAAAATGGCATAAAAACAAATATAACGTTTGTTGTAGGGATGCCCCGTTAAATATTAATTTTATTCTGCTTTGATGTGTTGTTAGTATTTATTGTCGCAAAAGAAATACGGCATCTGTGAAAATTTCAACTCCACCTCTCTAGGCTACTAAGGGATTCGAGGGTTACATGTGTACTGTGGGCAACCTGTCACTATAGTGATACACAATTTCCGAATGACCCTCAAATGATTGTCAGACGTGGCATAAATGTCCGTGAACCCTGCAAGGGATATGGGCGTGATATACGGGGTGTAAGGGACAGCCTTTCAAATTCTGATAGGGTGCATGCAGGCCATCTCTCTCTCTTCGTGTGGGACACCGAGTTGCCAAGGCCATGAAACTGAACAACTTTCCGCTAGGAGCATATGTCAACTAACGTTGTTCAGAGTCATGTTCTGAATGAACCCTATAAGTTCCGGAGGGCTGTCACTTACACCCTGTATGTATGTATATATGTATGTGTGTATCATACTTGCGCGCTTCCTGCGGCTCGACACAGCACACGCAGCCGAGGCTAATCAGCACACGGAACATCAGGCTCATCTGCGTCTCGTAGATGCCCTCGATCTCTGGCGCCGACAACTCACCCATCAGCTCCCTAGAGAAATAAATATATGATGAGGATTTACACGACTTACTTGTTGTATGGTTAGTAGAGAGTTTTATCCCTCTACGTTTCGGCTGCTTACGGCAGCCTTCTTCACGGAGGTCGACAGATCACATACGCCCGCCCGTCAGCTGTGATTGCCGAACACTGCGGGCCGCGGCTCGCTGCAGCCGAAACGTAGAGGGATAAAACTCTCTACTAACCATACAACAAGTAAGTCGTGTAAACCCTCATCATGAGTGATACTTGTTCGTTTAATAATGAAATAAATATAATTAACTAGCGTATACGCGCGTTCTTTTTTCGTACGATACACCTTATTTTTGACATTAAAGATTTATATGTATATAAAATTGTATATACCTTTTTGATTGTATTTATAACGATGATTTCGTGTTACTGTTATGTTATTAATTGAAAAATTTAATTGAATTGAGGCAACGAACAACCCGACAAGCCTACGAACTTCATATAAACTTTCAAATGCGTACTTTAATATTTTATCTCCATAGTCTAATATTTTGTTTGAAACAGATCACATTTAAAAGCCATGAATTTCGATTCAAAGAATTTATCTCCTTTTTGCCCTTTTAGGGGTCAAAAATTCAGAAATGCTGAAATGCTGAATCGCGTATTTGAAACTTCAGTTCCTTAGTTTAATCTCAAAATTTAAAATATCGCCTCAAGGGGCCATAATTTTCATACAAAGTTTTATCCCCTTTTAACCGATTTGGGAGTCAAAATTCATAAATTCTTTAAACACATATTCAACTCTTTAAGCTTCACGATCTTATCAGAAAATTTTGAAATAGATCACATCAAAGGCTACAAACCTTACAAACCATTTACCCTCTGAGAACTAAAAATAAAAAACCCCTTTAACACATATTCAACTATTTTAGCTTCGTGATCTAATTAAGAATATTGAAACCAAATCAAATTAAGAATATTGAAACCAAATCAAAGACTATGAATAATTAAACAAACTTTTGATTTTGGGGTAAAAAAGTGTAAAGATAAAAAAAAAAATGTTAAAAGATGTATTTTATAATATCTACTTCTTAGTCCAATCACTGATTCCTAAACGGATCGCATGTAAAAATCACAAACTTCCATGCAAATATTTTACCCCCGTTTTTACCCGTTTAGAGGATAACATTTAGAAAAGCCTGAAATACGTCTTTGATTATTTTAGTTCCTTAATCGAATCCCAAATTTTGAAACAGGTCGCTTCAAAGACCACGAACTTTCATACAAACGTTTTACCCTTTTTTTACCCCTTATGGGGGTTAAAATTCCAAATACCCTTTTTTAGAGGATGATTCTAGAGTACAATAAACCTACTGCCCAAATTTCATATTTATAGCATTAGTAGTTTAGGCTGTTAGGCTGTGCGTTGATGAATAAGTCGGTCAGTGAGTACATTAAATTTGTTTTTATGAGTATTGATAAGTGAATATAGGTCATAGGCTCTGCAATAATGCCGTGTGGTGCCGGTTTAGAATAGCATCACCTTATATCTGCGACTACGGGACAAATCCAATCCAATTCATACTCACTAAGGAACCACCTGCGTAATCGCGAAATACGGCTGTCCCATACATTTTGATCGAGTAGGTATTAAGTTTCCTATAGAAAAAAAATATTATACGAGATTTTCCTGGTGCCGACATAGTTAAAATTATTTATACTAATGGACACTTACAAAGTTATCGTTCTAATTAAAAATAACGATATATACCTGCTGCGGAGTACTTAGCTGTGACTATTTGCGCGCGTACGCACTTCAAAACTCGCCGATAGATGTCGCTGTTAGTATTGTAAAACGCGCTAGTGGAATGTTTTCTTGGAAAGTACATTACCTCGTCGGAACACCGCCACAGCCATTCTTCTTCTTCTTAATCGTGTTAAGAAAGATTTTTGTAGTCGCGAAATCCATTTATATGGATTGACACGACGTTAAAATAAATAACTTAATAATAATTATAGCTTGTAGTTATTAATATTTTGATTTGTCATCAAAATATCAATCGATCTAATGTAATATATCGACCTAAGTGACAGCATTAGAAATCAGCTGAGTGATGGCATTGATCTTATTTGTAACGGTAAACTAGGTAAGCAAGCACCCAACTGAAGAATAACTGCCTTTTGCGTGGAGGGGTCTAAAAATAAAAGTTTGGGCCTCCTATACAAAATTGACGATCAGCTGATTTGACCTAAAAGGAAACAATTTTTTTTTCATACTTTGATCTTGTTGTTCCTTATCATTATCACCAGCCCGTCTTGAGATTTCGCTATAGGTCACTAGTAAAATTTAACCCTATATGTATAGTGCGCAATGGTATTAAGCCAGTCACTCGGTCGGGCCAGTACTGGCTGTATGCAGATTCTCATAAGTTAGTATACATAAAAAAAATAAAAAAATATCTTTATTTCCATAAATCCTATTTATATAGATGTTGGAGGCTTCCCTTTAAGTAGTTCAAGACACTTGTAGTGGGAAAAACCCGCTCTTCCAGTTATTTCATTTTGTTAGGATAATTGATTCTAAAAGTAATAATTATGTACACAACTTGTATTAACTTTATACATTAGATATACAGAGTGTAAGGGACGGTATACCGAAAACTTTTCAGGCATGATCAGTCCGTCAAACTGTTGTTTTTCTATGCAGGCTATGAAAATGTAAAAAAAAACGACCTCCCATACAAAACGCCCGATAAGCGGACCGACTTAAAATGGAAACTCGAAGACAAATGATTTTCCAACATACGCTACATGTTAAAGTTCAGTTTCACGGTCTGATCATGCCTGCGATGCTTTTGGTACACCGTCCCTTACACCCTGTATTTTCAAAGGGTAGGCAGAGTCTACATACCTCTACTTGCTACGATTTGTATTCTTTACGTTAATCAATCTTTTTATTAATGTATTCGTTACATAGTAGTTTAAAGCCCTACGGGCTCTAGCTAGTATGTTGACTGTTTAATATGATACACGCACACGCACACGCATATCACGCCTATAATCCCTTGCGGGGTAGGCAGATCGCTGTGTGATGCCGGCTTAGAATAGCATTACCCCATATCTTTCCCGTGGGAGTCGTAAGAGGCGACTAAGGGACTCGAGGGTGTGTATTGCAATTTAGGCGATGGGCTGACAACTTGTCACTATAGCGATACACAATATTCCAAATAACCCTCAAACATTTGTCAGACGTGGTGTAAATGGCCGTTTTTTGCGGCTGTTTACGCTCTGCCTACCCCGCAAGGGATTATAGGCGTGATATGTGTGTGTGTGTGTGTGGGTAGGCAGAGCGTAAACAGCCGCAAAAAACGGCCATTTACACCACGTCCGACAAATGTCCGAGGGTCATTCGTAAAATTGTGTATCGCTATAGTGACAGGTTGTCAGCCCATCGCCTAAAAATGCAATACACACCCTCGAGTCCCTTAGTCGCCTCTTACGACTCCCACGGGAAAGAAATGGGGTGATGCTTTTCTAAGCCGGCATCACACGGCAATTAATATGATGTAGTTCAAATAAAATGTATGTCCCTTTTTTCTGTGAAAGCCTAAAATATTTCATACGGTGTGGCTATTAGAATAATTGAAGGGGTCAATACGGGACATTGGACGAGCCGTGGTAGCCCAGATGGAAGAGGCGTCGCCACTAGTGATGGCGAAAGTCGCAGGTTCAAATCCTGCCCGCGCTTGAACATAAAGGTTTAAAAAAAGAATTAAAAAATACACAGGAATTTCGGTTCGGGGCTTACTGGCACACAACAATATGTGGCAGAGCTAGTGGAGTGGAAGTATAGTATTCTATGTATGTGTGGCAGTTACGCCCCTCACGTTCAGCTGATACGATTTATTAGCTGTTAAATTGCAACGACTAACATAATAGAATTAGCAGACACGTTGAAAACAAGTCGTATCAATCCATTACTATGGATTTCCCGACTACAAAAATCTTTCTTAACACGAATAAGAAGAAGAAGAATAAAATGGACGGTGTTTCGACAAGGTAATGTACTTTCCAAGGAAACATTCCACTAGCGCGTTTTACAATACTAACAGCGACATCTAGCGGCGAGTTTTAAGATGCGTACGCGCGCAAATAATAACAGCAAAGTTACTCCACAGCAGACATATACTAGTTATTTTTTATTGGAACGATAACACTGCAAGTGATTCTACCAATAAGTGTTAATAATTTTTACTATGGCGTCACCTGAAAAATCTAAAAAACATATTCATTTTCTATAGAAAAGAATACCTACTCGATCAAATGTATGGGACACTGTTTTTCGCGATTTTGCAGTTGGTCCCGTAGTCAATTCATCCCGTAGTTGGTAATCACGACACCCACGGGTAGATATAAGGTGATGCTATTCTAAGCCGGCACCACACGGTATTAAATATAATAATAATAATAATAAGTTGTTATTTCAGATTACTTACAATCCATAGTTACAATACAATAGAGTGACATTAAAATAATAGGTATATAGATACAAAATAAAAAAAGGTGTAAAGAGTCTTAGAGTTGGATAATATTAACATTAGGCCAACAAAACGGAAGATCTCCCTGAGTTTAGTCTATATGCGATAAAACACGCGCTCAAGCAGATGAAGAAGGGAAAATCGCCCGGCGAGGATGGGATCACTTACGAACAATTACTCCACGGTGGCAAACCAGTGCTTAAACAACTTCAGATGCTGTTTAACAAAGTATTGTTCGAAGGAGAGTCACCAGAATCTTGGAAAAATGCGATTGTGATACTTTTGCACAAAAAGGGGGACATCACTAAATTGAGTAACTACCGGCCCATATCCTTACTTAGCCACATCTACAAGCTGTTCACAAAAGTGATCACCAATCGTCTGGCAACTCGGCTAGACTCAGCTCAACCAGTAAAACAGGCAGGTTTTAGGAGTGGGTTCTCAACTATAGGCCACATTTTTACAGTACGCCAAGTTATAGAGAAGTGCAACGAATATAATCAACCCCTAAAGTTAAAGCAGGGCCTATGACCTACCTACACATGACTGACTGACTAACTCATTCAAACACCTACTATAATGCTGAAAACTTGATATTTGGGCAGTAGTATTATTTACAATAAAACCATCCGCTAATAAAAGCGTTTAGAATTTTAAACCCTAAAAAATTGTGGCCTCCCATACAAAAATGGCGATTATACTAACTCGTGATGTGCTGCATACAGGTGTTCGGGCACCGTGTACTGGTACAGGTGTAGCACTGGGTGCGCTCGGGGCAGTAGCCGGCTGCACTTGCGCCAGTACTGTCCGCAGTCGCCGTCGCGGGGCACGCGCTGGTTCACGTAGAATATCCGAGGGACGGTGAGTTTCACTTGGTGGAGTTCTGCGCCGACTAGAGCCCACACTTTGAATAAGCCCGGTTCTGCTGTTTCGGCCACCTGAAAACATACAAACGTATTACGTATAGACTGAAATTAATTACAGAAGGGTGAAAAAAGGCTAATGATTTAATAACAAACAAAAACTTTTCTCAAGGAGTATGGGTTGCAAATTGCAATGTAAAACAAAGTGTGGTCAATACCATAAAAATATCTGAAGTTCCAAAATATAAATTCAAATTTAAGTTCAAAACGAAAAAAAAAACATCTGTCTGTAAGGAAACCAACAAAATATCCTTTGCACAAGTTTTTGTTGTTTTATTAAAGCAATTGCCGTGTGATGCCGGCTTAGAATAGCATCACCCCCTTTCTTGCCCGTGGGTGTCGTAAGAGGCGACTAAGGGACTCGAGGGTGTGTATTGTAATTTTAGGCGATTGGCTGACAACCTGTCACTATGGCTTTACACAATTTTCTGGATGACCCTCAAATGTTTGTGAGACGTGGCGTAAATATCCGTTTTATGCGGCCGTTTATGCTCTGCCTACCCCGCAAGGGATTAAAGGCGTGATATGTGTATGTATGTATGTATTAAAGCAAAATTAAAACCTGCAATCGGTATAAAATATTTTCTCAAATTAAAGGTATGGATGAAAGTGCCACAAACGGCCACTTTTGGTACAAATTGTTTTAGCTCAAATTACCTAGTTTGGTCTAATTGATAATCAAGGTTATTTATAACAAAAACGTGTGCAAAGGACATTCTGAGGCATTGTTTGCATTAATGAAATGTGATTTTATTCGTGAAGTGGCGCTAGTTCGGCACCACTCGCCTTAAGGGTATGGCGAGTGACAAGAGTTATGCCATTAGTCAGAATGCAGGGTTTCAGGTGGTGTCAGGAAAAGGGTTGCTACCCTGCCTGGCCGGGTGTTGTGGCCAGGGGAAAGACTGGTCCAGCTGGAAAGAATTACAAGTTGTATATATGCGTTGCGCGGTGAAACACTTCGATACCGCGTTTCAGGCCCTTTGTGTCTCTGCGAATCTGTCACGTGGCGCCATCTTACATATATTGTGGAACTTCTGTTGCGTCTTGCTTGCTTGTGAACCAGTTGAGTTAGCTTCTTGTAGTAGCTCCCAGAGATCGCTACAAGGGAATTGAGTAAATGTGCTAAACTTGCCTGTATGATTTGCCACGGCGTGTTGAGCAAGGTTTGTTGCGCTCGTCGAATGAATCCTCCCAATGTGTGCGCCGCCGGGCCCGCCCTGGGCGCTGGCATCAGGGCTGAATCGTCCGCCTTACCTACAAAAATTGTGAGATTATTAAAATATAAATACCAACACTTTAACTGAATAACAACAATAACCGAACAACAACCAAAGAACTCTGACGATTTATAAAGCTTGTATTTATATTTAATGTATTATATTATGTATGTTTCTATATCGATGGGTATTTAATTATTTAAGTACTTATTATAATTATTATCCTACAACAACTATATTTAGTGTTAATTCTACTTAAAAAAATTTGCAACTCCCTCGTACCATAGTTTACCTGTGCATACCATGTCCTCTGGATTTCTCAAAGTTTGAATGGGAGAGATCCTTTAATGGTATAAGTCCACCTTTGTGCCCTACCTTTTCTGTTATTTGTGTTTTCTTGTGATTTATTTAGGGCAATAAAGTTATTACATACATACAACAACATCTGACAGGTGCGGCAAATTTAAGTATTGGCAAAAAACACTTCCTTTCATTTCTCAATTTTATCGAAACGCGTACCTTTTCCTTAAAACGTGATGTTACAGCGTTTCAGACGAATCTGTAATTGCTATAGGCAGAATGCATAAAGCAGGTCTTTATACAACTGTTTTCAAATTCATAATTCAAACATTACGAGACGAGTGTAGAGAAAATAAAATTCAAAACACAGAAACTACTAGTGGAAAATTAACAGAATAACACCCATTAGTAAGACGCATTTACATACATATAAACACGCCTCTTTTCTGGAGGCAAAGGCTACTTATTTCCACTTTCTGCGATCCTGACACATTTCTTCAACATACATCAACCTTTTCATGCATGATCGCCGGTAAGGGTACTTTTGACCTTATAAGTTGGATTGAAAGGTCAGTGACCTCACCTCGCTTGCTCCCCCTCCCGCGGTTCTGCACGCCCCGCTGCTCCATCTGCCATTTCCACTTCTTCTTTTGGAACAACACCCATTGCTGACGTTCTTCCTGTAAATGCATTACTAATATTCATCATCATTGGCCTCACACGTCTATGGCAGACGATTTAATCAGTGTCTGAGACACTGCGTTGCCTGGGACGCAATTATGGAAAACGCAGGGCTGCCCAGGACCTGCGCCACCCTCTCGGCCTTCCTGGCTGGATCCGCAGGAACGACTAGTCGATACGTGCGGAGCCAGGTCGGCTGCAGGAGTCTGCCGCGCGGTAGATCTTTATACCAATATTATAAGGTGTAAAAATAAATATGAAAATACAGGCTGAAATTTCTGACCAATACTAAAAACAGAGTACGAGCTGATGAAAAGGAATAACTTTCCCCAATGAACATAGGTCGAAAAAAGAAAAAAATTGTAACTGAAATCAGCTGATCGGAAATTTTGAATATAACGTCCAATTTTTGTTCTCATATTTCGACCTTTTTGCTCGGGGAAAATTGTTCCTTCTGCCAACCAACCAACTAACTCGTCCTAAGTTTTAGCCATCGGTCACTAGTAAATTTCACCCTATATTTCAATGGGTGAACCAATGAAACTAAACAGCTTTTCTCAAGCAACACAGAGCGTATGATACAAAATTACTTGATCAGCTAACACATTTAGAGGCCAACAACAAGGCAACATTTTGTATGGGAAATTAGGAACGCCAATTTTTTTTACATTTCGACCTAAGTTCCTTGGGAAAAGTTGACCAGTTTCATATTTAAGTATCTGGACTTCACGTATTACAGTATAGAGGTGAGGCACTCACAAAGTTGATATTTATCATTTTTTGTATTTGCTCCCAGTCTGGTACATTGTAGGCTGAACCACCTAATTGACCGAGGGCACGTAAAACCGTCGGTACCGGTTGCTGTCTATGATCACTTAGACGGCGGCGGTCGTTAAACAACCATATCAGATGCTTACTAACAGTAGTAGGTGGTAGAAAAACTCTGATACCAGGATTCATCGGGTCGTTGGACAATCCACATGAAAAAGAATAAGAAAGAATTATAGTATGATTGCGAACCTTAGTGTGTCCGAAGGGCGGCGGCGGGCCGAGCGCTTCCCGCCAGGTGGCGTGCTGCTTGGGCGGACTCTCCTCTCGCTTCCTCTTCACGGTGTGCACGACGGGGCGTATAGCGCGGTCCTTGTCGCGCGGTGCCGACCCTATGTCCTCCATGTCTATTTCTGTGTTCTACCAGAAAAGTTACGTTCGTTATATAAGGTCCTATTAAATTCAGTGCAAATATTTTTAGGCTGAGCTCTACTCGTAAAACTGAACAACTTTTCCCAATAAACATAGGTCGAAATACGAAAAATAAAATTGCACCTCTCATACAAAGTGACACTTATTTTTAACATTGTTGTATGGTAGGTCAATTTTTTTTTCATATTTCGAGCTATATTTATTGGGAAATGTTGATCAGTTTTACGAGTAGAACTCACCCTAAAAATATTTGCACTGAATTTAATAGGACCTTATATATATAAATCAACATACATACACATATCATGCCTATAATCCATGGCAGGGAAGGCAGAGCGTAAACCGCGATAAAAAACGGACATTTACGCCACGTCTGGCAAATATTTGAGGGTCATTGAGCCGTGTGACGCCGGCTTAGAATAGCATTACCCCATTTCTTTCCCGTGGGAGTCGTAAGAGGCGACTAAAGGACTCGAGGGTGTGTATTGCAATTTTAGGCGATGCGCTGACAACTTGTCACTTTGGCATTACACAATTTTCCGAATGACTCTCAAATATTTGTCAGACGTGGCGTAAATTTCCGTTTTTTCAGACGTTTGCGCTCTATCTACCCCGCAAGGGATTAAAGGTGTGATTTGTGTGTGTGATTACTGTATGTGACTATCACATACAGTAATACAATAGAATACCAAATTTCTTTATAGTTGCAAAACTCAAAAAAAAAAAAAAATATCAATTATTAGTTGCAAAACTAACCCGGTAGATGGAGCCGTGCCACGCGTTACTGGCATTAAAATACACTTGCAAAATTGGCGGGCAAGGAATGAGCTGCGGTAGCCCAGATCGAAGAGGCGTCGCCACTAGTAATGCGAAAGTCGCAGATTCAAATCGTGCCCGCGCTTGAAAATTTTGCAAGTTTTCAAAAAAGAAAGTAATACAATACATAACATACCATAGTATCGACATTCTCGCTGGAAGGCCCCGCGTCCTCCTCGTCACTCCCCTCCTCCTCCCCCTCCCCCTCCTCCCTGACAGGTTTGGGTTGCACGGTGAACATGTCGGTGATCTTGCGCGTCTTGAACTTGTCGGTCTTGGCGAGCATTTTCTTGTGCAGCCAGTCGGGGTACTGCACGCGCGGCACGGGGTTGTCCAACTGAAACATAATAATGGTAAACATAATAGTAGTTTATCTACACTCGTCTCATAATGTTCGAATTATGTTGAACTGAACAACAATCTAATAAAACAACTGAACAACATCCAAACAATTACCGTACAACTACAACTGACAGGTGCGATATGAGTAATGGCAAAAAAACTTGGTTCATTTCTCACCTTTTTTTTTATAAATGATGGGTTTGCTCTTGACTCTAGTCTAGGTCATACGACAGAGACAAAGTCTAAGATGGAGCGAGCTCACCCAGATAAAGCCTGTTCACTCTTACTTTGAAGAGATTAGGGTTGTATGCGTTTGGAAACACAGACGAAGTTTATCTTCACCTTTATCGAAGTAAGAGCCTTCTCATTAAATCATTACGCTTCTGTAAATTCTATGAAACTGTAATTTCTATAAGCAGAATGCATAAAGTACGTCTTTATGCAACTGTTTTCGAGTTCATAATTCGAACATTATGAGACGAGTGTAGATAAAGTACCATTAGAAAAATAGCCCATCTGAATTCTATTACACCAACAATCCATAGCATAGCTGGACATATGGATCCCATAATCTGGGCGTTATCCTATATTTACTGTTTACAGCACTTACGTCAGCTGTCATATACCTTCAGGGTACTTTTTTCTTTTCGTGTGGGACACCGAGTCATCCAACAACCCGATGAACCCTGGTGTCAGAGTTTTTCATCCGCCTACTACTAGTAGGCCTCTGACATGGTTGTGTAACGACCGCAATTTTTTTATCTTTATTATTGATGGGTTTGTTCTTGACTCTAGTCTAGGTCATAGGACAGAGACAGAGTCTAAGATGGAGCGAGCTCACCCAGAAGAAGCCTGTTCACTCTTACTTTGAAGAGATTAGGGTTGTATGCGTTTGGAAACACAGACGCAGGAAGTGAGTTCCACTCTTTAGCAGTGCGCATTATAAATGATGACTGGAAGCGCTTAGTCCGAATTGGTGGAATGGCAACCAGGTACGGATGGTATCCGGCGGTGCGTCTGGATGTCCGATGATAGAAGGGAGCTGGTGGAACAAGGTCGTGAAGCTCTTGAGCACACTCTCTGAAGTACAATACGCTACCTTAGTAATCATAGTACTTACCCCTTGCATAGCAGCAGGAATAGTGATAATCTTCTGTATAGCCCCGCTCAATCTCTCAATATAGTACGACCAGTCCAACACATCCCTTATATCAATCTCTTCAGATATGCTGTTATCCTTGAGCCAAGAGCGCAAGTGGTGCCTATTTACGTCAGCTGTTACCTACAGGGTAGTACTTACCCCTTGCATAGCAGCAGGAATAGTGATAATCTTCTGTATAGCCCCGCTCAATCTCTCAATATAGTACGACCAGTCCAACACATCCCTTATATCAATCTCCTCAGTTATGCTGTTATCCTTGAGCCAAGAGCGCAAGTGGTGCCTATTTACGTCAGCTGTTACCTACAGGGTAGTACTTACCCCTTGCATAGCAGCAGGAATAGTGATAATCTTCTGTATAGCCCCGCTCAGCCTCTCAATATAGTAGGACCAGTCCAACACATCCCTTATATCAATCTCCTCAGATATGCTGTTATCCTTGAGCCACCTCCTCAGATGGTGTCGCTTGACGGCGGCGGGTGATTGGAATATGGCGAGGGGTATAGCGCGCTCGGTGACCTGCGCGCCCTCCGGCTTGCGCGATATTATGAACCTGGGTGGAACAGTTTGTTGTAGATATTTAAAGTTGTAAATACACAGAGTAGTCCTTTTTTATACAAGAATATTTAGTTGTTATACAGGGTTATTTTTTATTCACCCCGGAAATTTTACAGGGCGATTCTACTCATGATTCTGAACAACTTTTATTATGGGGTCAACTGCGAAATCGCGAAAAAATATCCAGCTGTTCCATACATTTTGTTCGAGTAGGTATGAATTTTTCTATGGAGCAGCTGTTTTTTTTTCGCGATTTCGCATGTAACCCCATAATAAAAGTTGTTCAGAATCATGAGTAGAATCACCCTGTAAAATTTCCGAAGTGAAAACAAAAATAACCCTGTAAATGTGGTCATACATCGGTGGTATACAGTTAAATAGTCACACACCTTCAACCAATACTAACTGGTACACAAATGTGATAGATTTTGATTTTGCCTTGTAACGCCGCCTTTGAATAGCATCACCCCATTTATTTCCATTGGGAGTCGTAAGAGGCGACTAAGGGACCCGAGGGTGTGTATTGCAATTTTAGGCGATGGGCTGACAACCATGGCATGGACCAATTAATACTAGAGGACTGACAGCCCCATAGTACCTTACTGTTTTGGTCTTAAGCCTAGATGGCGCTAAAAAATAGTTACCCAATGAATAAAACTTGCGTATGCTCATGAACTGTAGCTCATTTTTTTAATTTTACCTAACAAAAAGTCATTTTGGAATTATTTAGTGTCACAAAATACTCGGAAAATCATTATTATTTAATTTTGTTGTAACAACCCATTTCGCCGCATTAGAACGAATATCAATAGATGGCGTTGTAAGCGCTTAGACAGCTGCAGGTCTCAAATCATACTCAATATAAGGATAGATGGCGTGTATACATAATTTCAGTTCTGTTTTTTGCTCTAGAAGGGATCTGTCATTCATTATAAATTGGACGTAGTTATGCCATAATGATCCAAGTGACTTGGATCAAAAATGAGTTAGGGACACCATCAGGCTTGACGTGTTCTAATCTAGGTGCTCTCGTTAGATATAACTTAATGAAAGTTATTTCATTAAGTTATATTTTAATCTATAGAAATGGTGAGGTGTAACGCATATTGGCGTTTTTTTTGTATAATGATTCGAAATACAATAAATCCTTTTGGTAAACATGTATTTTGTAAGCACATTTTCAAAGTCAGTTGAATCATGTCCATGTCGCTAGCACCCCAAACAAAGTATATATTTTTCAAAGCTGAGAGGCTCAAACGTTTCTGACGAATGGATGGACTCTTATTTCAAGACTGGTTTTCAATTTGATGCTATCTTGACTGAGATCTCAGGTCAAAAAATGGGGGAGCGGTCGACATGCTTTTACGTTAAAATTTCAGAGAAATTATCAGATTACTTGTTTACGGCACAATGTGCCAAAATGGTGGCTATGCCAAGGAAATGTGCCTCTCAGGCCTCTCAGCTTTGAAAAATATATACTTTGGGGTGCCAGCGACATGGACGACTTGAATCTAGTTCGCATAAATATTTTAAACCTGTTTTTTAAATATCAAAACAATTCAAAATATTTCGTGTCACCATACTTAGGTTGTTTTTGGAAAGTAACTGGGAATTCGATAAAGCATTCTCTGGTATTTCTCGGCTTCGTCGTATCAGCTCCTAGGTCTCGCTCACAAGGTGCGGCCTCTTTCCAGCTTGATGTTGATATTTAGGGTGCCTTACAAGTCAGTGATAGCTTCCGCTATTGAACCGATTGATCACTAAGACATCCTCGACTTTATACATATATGCCTTTCATTCGTCACGCCTCCACCTCTTTATCTGTCTACTAGCTAGGTCTATTGCCGCCTTTTCTAGTTTGCATGCCGACTAGGTCAGACAAAATGATTAAAATAAGGAGAAAAACTTTTTTTTATTATATTTATACGCATACCTTGTATCCTTTTCAAAATGTTTATAGATATTAAAACAAGCATTTTAATTACCACGAATGACGAATACATTATTATAATAAAAAAAACATCTAGATAATTACTGAAAATACTAAAAATTATGCACCATAAAAAACGTTTTTTTTTTACCAAACGATCTAAGTGATTTTTTTAAAATAAATATATTTGAAAAATAAGTTTATTTTGGAAAATAAGGTTATTTTCCAAATTTACGAACAAATTATATTTTTAATTATTAATATAAAAATGTGCACAATTATCTACACTTGCATGTTAAAATCATACTGGTAGACTTATTACTCGAGGAGCTGTCAACTCCCAAACTTTGACTACCAAATTTTGCTATATCTCAAAACCATCATTTTGCACTTGGATCATTATGGCATAACCACATCCAATTTGTGCCGCTGAAATCAAAACAACAATATTGTGATGTTTTTTTTAGGATAGGCTGCTTTGGATTGCTTTCGGACGATGATTCTGCCAAAGTCAAGTTCAAAGAAAACAAGAGTAAAGAGGGTAAATGTGTAAAAATATTTATACCTCCATAGCGGTTGTACTGGAGCGGTGACATCTATCATAAAAAGTTTAAACTATTTCGCACTTGTGTAGCTCATACATGGCGGCTCAGTTTCATAAGTCTAATTTTGTTTACAAATGTTACTACCGGAGACATCTATTTTTTTTTCGTGAACTAGTCAACGACATTACGCTCTTTTGTATTGGGTTGCAAGTCCTCTAGTATTAATTGGTCCATGACCATGGCGACAATCCGAATGACCCTTAAATATTTGTCTGACGTGGCGTAAATGTCCCTTTACGCTCTGCCTACCCCGCAAGGGATTATAGGCGTGATATGTGCGTGTGTGTAGAGTAAAACACAAAATACTGTCCTGTCAAAACAAAGTACCTGCAAGCCAAGCCAGCATCCTTCACCATCTGGTCCCCCAGGAACTCTGCCAAGCGCTTGGCGGTGGATATGGAGGTGGACTTCTGTCCCCCGTAGTCCTCCAGCTTCTTGGACATGGAGCGGTTCTCGGAGATCAGCTCGAACAGCTCCGAGTCGGGCATGTTGGAGCCCTTGCTGTACAGCACGTCCAGCCAGTAGTCGGCCACCTTCAACAAATCAATAGCAAAATAAAAATGTGTAGCGACCTCTGGGAGCTACTGCAAGAAGCTCACTCAAAGTGGTTTACGAGCAAGAAAGACGCAACAGAAGTTCCAACATATCTGCAAGATGGCGCCACGTGACAGAACAAAGAGCCTGAAACGCGGTATCGAAGTGTTTCACCGCGTAACGCATATATACAACTTCCAAATCTATCCAGGTGGACCAGTCGGTCCCCTGGCCACAACACCTGGCCAGGCAAGGTAGCTACCCTTTTCCCGACTCCACCTGGAACCCTCCATTCTGCCTATTGACATCACTCCTGTCACCCGCCATAAATGTACTATGATTTTATTACCCGTGTGATGCCGGCTTAGAATAGCATCACCCCATTTCTTTCTCATGGGAGTCGTAAGAGGCGACTAAGGGACTCGAGGGTGTGTATTGCAATTTGAGGCGATGGGCTGACAACCTGTCACTATAGCGATACACAATTTTTCGAATGACCCTCAAACATTTGTCAGACGTGTTTACGCTCTGCCTACTCTGCAAGGGATTATAGGCGTGATATTTGTATGTGTGTATGTATATTTGCAAGAACAATTTACAAATAGCTGTGTTTCCTTAGTTAAAGTATCTTTATACGGGGTCTAAGGGACGGCGTACCGAAAACTTTGCAGGCATATCAGCCCATGAAACTGATAATTTTTTTTCTATGTTGCAATACTCACCACGCTTGGCAGGCGGATAGAAGAGCGCAGTGCAAGGTTTTATCACAATGAACACTGCTGCCCATTAACTAGATGAATTTATACCTTAGTCATCTTGTACGATACCCACGGGAAGGAAAGGAAAAAAGTTACTATAATATTGTGTTTATTATTTTATCTACACTCGTCTCATAATGTTCGAATTATGAATTCGAAAACAGTTGTATAAAGACCTGCTTTATGCATTCTGCCTATAAAAATTACAGTTTTATGGAAATTACAGACGCGTAATGCCTTACTGAGAAGGCTCTTACTTCCGTAAAGTTGAGAAATGAAACGAAGTTTTTTTTGCCTATACTCAAATTGCCATCTTCCGCCGCACTTAACAGTTGTTTTCGTACGGTAATTGTTCGGTTGTTGTTCAGTTGTTTTTATAGGTTTTTGTTCAGTTGTTGTTAAGTTGTTGTTCAGTTATTGTTCTTTTGTTGTTGTTAAGGTGTTGTTCAGATGTTGTTCAGATCTTGTTCAGTTGTTTAGTTAAGTTGCTGTCTAGTTGCAGACTCGACATCTGAAAAACTGCTGATGTTCAGAATTTTGGAAAATTCATATCAGCCATATTACGTTCTCGTATTGAATTTGACCTTGTATTGGACCTTGCAATCGCTGGTGCGGACGTATGGAATAACACTGGTTTTTTTTACAGTGTAGTTAAAATAGTGTATGCAACTTATAATTAATTAATTAATAATTAGGAATAAAAATACTCGTGTCAAACTCATCTGTATACTAATCTTATCTTATCTGTAGACCAATCAACCAAACGCCGTTGTCAAGACGCTGTAACTTTTTGCATTTGAAGACAGATAGAGGTAGTTGTATGTTTTTAATTTTTATAGTATTATTTTATTTCTGTTTATATTTGAGTACGTATGTAAGTTTAAGTATTATTTATTGGTATAAGTATATTTTTATTAATAATAACTATGTATTGGTAGGTATTAATTTCGATAGTAGTACGACATGTTGTTTTCCTTTTGTGTTTTTTCTCATTAGTGCACCCGCTTCTCTCTCTCTCTGTTTACCTTCTGGATTGCCGGTAGAGAATGCCGTCTGGCATTAGGCCCGCCTTTTGTACGATGTGCAATAAAGTATAAATAAATTTATACATACATACATAAATCACGCCTATATCCCTTACGGGGTAGGCAGAGCGTTAACGGCCGTTCAACGGATATTAACACCACGTCTGACAAAAGTTTGAGGGTCAATAAGATAACTGTGTCACCATAGTGACAGGTTGTCAGCCCGTCGCCTAAAATTGCAATACACACCCTCGCGTCCCTTAGTCGCCTCTTACGACACCCATGGGTAAGAAATAGGGTGATGCTATTCTAAGCCGGCATCACACGGCAAATAAATTAATAAATCAACATAAACACTCATATTCTAATGCCCCCATTATATGACAGTTGCATAAACTACAATAATACCTTGGCCACGGCTGCGTAACAGGACTTGAGGTCGTTGCCTTTGAGGAAAGCTTCGAATACTGATGATTGGAAGATTTTGATCAGTTGCAATTCGCCTCGACGTTTCACTTCGAATCCTGAGAAATTCACAAATAAAGTTATGAAAAAAAAATTGTTTCTACATAAAAATCTATCTCGCGCTTTCTATTGGCTGTTCGCCTCAAGATCCTTCGGGCATAATTATCTTACTTACAAAATTTCCTTATACACATGGACACCTTTCAATTTAGCCAGCGAGCCATCAACTGGCCCGATGGCGTAGCGGAGAGTAACCCTGACTTTTACGCCGAGAGTCGTGGGTTCGATCCCCACAAGACACAAATATTAGTAAAGTAAAATATTCAGATATTTTGGTTCAGTCTGGGTGTTTTCTATGTATAATATAGATTTATTAAAAAAAGTATATAAATATTAATATTAGCTATTTAGTTCCCATAGTACAAATTTTGCTTAGTTTGGGGCTAAATGGCGCTGTGTGAATTGTCCAGGATATTTATTTATTTATCAACGGTAAACACAGCGTATCTCTTACTCAGTTTCTTTCTTCCCCCCGCCTTTTTTGGAGCTGGCAACACCATGACGAGGTAGGCCGTTTACACCTAAGATCAGCTTAAATTAAAAAACTGGGAAGAAGACTGTAACAGTACCATTACTGTAGTACTTAATTACCTTTTAATTCAGCCAGCGATCCATCAAAATTAAACACAGCGTATCTTTTTTTCAACTTCTTTCCTTCTTCTTTGGAGGCTGGCAACACCATGGCGAGGTATGGACCGTCTACTTCGAAGAAGATGGAGTTTTCTGATCGCTGCTCGTATTTCTTCTCCACGGGGTCCACCAGCTCAAAGTATTGGTCGTTTGTGAAGTGGTCCTATGAGATAGAATAGCCTATATTTTTTTATAATATTAACGGCTTTTAACGGCGGCCACACTTATTTGAAGCTATCTACTTACAGTTTCAAATTTAAAATGAACTGTTTTTTATATAATAGAATCAGAAAATAACACAATCCAATTAATATTAGATAGAATGAGCAAAAAGCTCCGGCGTCCGCGCGAGTCGTTTCGCGAAACGCTAAACTAATACATATTTACACCTATCACGTCTTTAACCCTTACGGGGTAGGCAGAGCGTTAACGGCCTTGAAAACACAGTCGTTATCTCTACAGTGACAGGTGTGTCACTCTAGTGACAGGTTGTCGCCTAAAATTGTATACGCATAAACCCTCGATTCCTCTAGTCGCCTCTTACGACACCCGCGGGAAAGAAAAGGGGTGATGCTATATTCTAAGCCGGCATCACACGGCATCGACTAAACTTATGACAAACTTTTTTCAAGTTGAGAACTACTTCTATTGAAGTCATTGGGTGAAGAACTTGGACATACAATTGTAGAACAGTGACATTCGCCATACGAATAAATAAATAAATTGAAGTCATTAAAAATATATTATAGTATATATGTACCTATGTCCAGCAGTGGACTGCACTAGGATGATGTATGTATCTATGTGTTTATTATACGTATATATTGCTGAGTTATATATTTGCAAGCCTTTCTTTTTTTTGTTTAATGCTCCTGCCTTGACCCTTTGTATTCCATGTGGAAAGCCACATGCCCTAAGGTAGACTGGGAGGAATTTTGTGCCCAAATTAAAAAAAAATATATATATTGTGCATAAAGTTAAATAAATAAAAAAGATTATATTGGTTTTATAACATTCAAATATTACCTTGACCATAGCGTTGAGCACAGCATTGGGATAAGAAACATTGATTTTCTTCTTCTTGCCGTGAGAGGTCAGCACCGTCACGTTCTCAGGGAACGACGATGGCAGGATACACCAGATACCTGAATAATTATATAGGGTGAAATTTTACTATAGTTGAGTGTGACAGATGTCAGATTCATACAATTTGACTCATGTCCTTTTCATTCCCACTTGGTTTCCTATCTAGCTACCTGCTGTCAAGGGAATCATTGTAACATTTACAATCTATAGTCAGCGAGTGCAAAAACTCAGTACAGGCTGGTGATAAGGAAAGACTTTCCCCAAATGAATATAGGTCGAAATATGCACAAAAATGTTGGACCTCCCATACAAATTTGCCGATCAGCTGATTTGGGTAACTGTTCAAAATATTTTTGTCATATTTCGACCTATGTTCCTTGGGGAAAGTTGTTCTTTATCACCAGCCCATCCTATGTTCTCGGTATCAGTCACTAGTAAAATTTCATCCGATATTTGATTATCATAGTAGCTAGAGTAGTGTATGAATATCGCAATAGTTCATCTATAACAATTTTTCATAAGGAAATAGGAACGCGTTGTAAGGACATTTAATTCACGAAAAACTCTAATATTGTTACCAAGCATTATGACCGCAGTAAATTATTTGAAATGTGTCTAGTATGGAATAAGAATATCTTAATTCTTACGTTTGACCATTTAAGCAGCGCTGACACTATTAAAGTATGCTTGGAAAAAGTAACTTTGATAAAGTTGAACGCGGTCTTAGTCCACTTTGAATAACAGTCATCCAAGTGCGCTTTGATCAGTGTTGAGATGATCAAAGTAGCTTCCAAACAGACGTCGAATGTACAGTCGGTTGTAGCACATAAGGTACCAGGGGTACTACAAAAGAACTGAATTATTTTTATCCCCAGATAATATATAATAAAAATTTAAACTTATTCTCAGAAAAGAAGTGATTTTCTACTAATACTTATTCACGTCAAGAAAAAAAAATTGCTGGGTACAAAAATAATTCAGTTCTTTTGGAGTACCCCTGGTACGTTATGTGCTACAACCGACTGTACCTTGTCCAGGCATAGTTTGATGTTGTCAACCCGGTGTTGACAATATCAAACTATGCCTGGTGTTTTTAGGCCTAGGCTCATTGAAAGCTAATTATATTTACGCCCCTGTAACCTAATATACACACACACACACGCACGCACACACACACACACACACACCACACACACACACACACACACACACACACACACACACACACACACACACACACACACACACACACACACACAAACACACACTCACTCACACTCACACACACACAGACAGACACACACACACGCGCGCGCGCCTTTAATCCCTTGCGGAGTAGGCAGAGAGTAAACGGCCTCAAAAAACGGTCATTTACGCCACGCCTGACAAACATTTGAGTTAAAGGTCATTTGGAAAATTGTGTATCGCCATAGCGTCATCAGGTTGTCAGCCCATCGCCTTAAATTGCAATACAAACCCTCGAGTCCCTTTGTCGCCTCTTATGACTTCCACGGGTAAGAAATGGGGTGATGCTATTCTAAGCCGGCATCTAATATACACTAATTTTATAAAGAGGAAAGATTTGATTGTTTGTTTGAATTATATAAGCTCCGAAACTACCACGATTTAAAAAATTCTTTTACCATCACAAACCTACATTATCTCTGATGAACATAGGTTATATTAAAATGTCTTATCTACTCCGCTCGTAACAGCACACATGTGTCCTTGAAGTACAATACAAATCTATTGTTGCAAAATTCGACCTGAGCGAAGTGGTTATTCCCGCGGGAAAACTTAGCACAGGCTAATGATTTACCGTCAGTGTCCAGCTCCAGCGGTCGTCCTACTTGCTCGATGATCTCCCTCGCTTTCATGATGATGTTGGCGCCCGTGTAGCACACGATGCCAGCCATCTCCATGCTGTGCCAGCGCGCGCTGGAAACCACGCAACAGAACGATCACGGTGTCATCCCTTACGGGGTAGGCAGAGATTGTAAAAGATAGATAGAAAGTATTTATACCAAAAACAGTCTGTATGCAAATAGAAACGAAAAAATTAAAAATATGGTGTAAGAAAACAACCATAAAGTTTACGTACACTGGTCAGTAAAAAGGGACTGACTTAGCATGTTGTTGCAAAGAATGACGAGAACACAGACGGTAAAAGCTGTGGTTTTATGGCGAAGCTGACAAATATTTGACAGAAAAACCGTCGTTTAAATGACACTCACCCCCGCCTCATGACATATCCGTAGAAGGAGTTGAAGATACACTTGTGTGCGAGCTGCAGCGAGTCGTACAGCACTTCCCTGCTCTTGTGCAATAGGTACAATAACCCTACATGAGAGTGACACTCACCCCCGCCTCATGACATATCCGTAGAAGGAGTTGAGGATACACTTGTGTGCGAGCTGCAGCGAGTCGTACAGCACTTCCCTGCTCTTGTGCAATAGGTACAATAACCCTACATGAGAGTGACACTCACCCCCGCCTCATGACATATCCGTAGAAGGAGTTGAGGATACACTTGTGTGCGAGCTGCAGCGAGTCGTACAGCACTTCCCTGCTCTTGTGCAATAGGTACAATAACCCTACATGAGAGTGACACTCACCCCCGCCTCATGACATATCCGTAGAAGGAGTTGAGGATACACTTGTGTGCGAGCTGCAGCGAGTCGTACAGCACTTCCCTGCTCTTGTGCAATAGGTACAATAACCCTACATGAGAGTGACACTCACCCCCGCCTCATGACATATCCGTAGAAGGAGTTGAGGATACACTTGTGTGCGAGCTGCAGCGAGTCGTACAGCACTTCCCTGCTCTTGTGCAATAGGTACAATAACCCTACATGAGAGTGACACTCACCCCCGCCTCATGACATATCCGTAGAAGGAGTTGAGGATACACTTGTGTGCGAGCTGCAGCGAGTCGTACAGCACTTCCCTGCTCTTGTGCAATAGGTACAATAACCCTACATGAGAGTGACACTCACCCCCGCCTCATGACATATCCGTAGAAGGAGTTGAGGATACACTTGTGTGCGAGCTGCAGCGAGTCGTACAGCACTTCCCTGCTCTTGTGCAATAGGTACAATAACCCTACATGAGAGTGACACTCACCCCCGCCTCATGACATATCCGTAGAAGGAGTTGAGGATACACTTGTGTGCGAGCTGCAGCGAGTCGTACAGCACTTCCCTGCTCTTGTGCAATAGGTACAATAACCCTACATGAGAGTGACACTCACCCCCGCCTCATGACATATCCGTAGAAGGAGTTGAGGATACACTTGTGTGCGAGCTGCAGCGAGTCGTACAGCACTTCCCTGCTCTTGTGCAATAGGTACAATAACCCTACATGAGAGTGACACTCACCCCCGCCTCATGACATATCCGTAGAAGGAGTTGAGGATACACTTGTGTGCGAGCTGCAGCGAGTCGTACAGCACTTCCCTGCTCTTGTGCAATAGGTACAATAACCCTACATGAGAGTGACACTCACCCCCGCCTCATGACATATCCGTAGAAGGAGTTGAGGATACACTTGTGTGCGAGCTGCAGCGAGTCGTACAGCACTTCCCTGCTCTTGTGCAATAGGTACAATAACCCTACATGAGAGTGACACTCACCCCCGCCTCATGACATATCCGTAGAAGGAGTTGAGGATACACTTGTGTGCGAGCTGCAGCGAGTCGTACAGCACTTCCCTGCTCTTGTGCAATAGGTACAATAACCCTACATGAGAGGGACACTCACCCCCGCCTCATGACATATCCGTAGAAGGAGTTGAGGATACACTTGTGTGCGAGCTGCAGCGAGTCGTACAGCACTTCCCTGCTCTTGTGCAATAGGTACAATAACCCTACATGAGAGTGACACTCACCCCCGCCTCATGACATATCCGTAGAAGGAGTTGAGGATACACTTGTGTGCGAGCTGCAGCGAGTCGTACAGCACTTCCCTGCTCTTGTGCAATAGGTACAATAACCCTACATGAGAGTGACACTCACCCCCGCCTCATGACATATCCGTAGAAGGAGTTGAGGATACACTTGTGTGCGAGCTGCAGCGAGTCGTACAGCACTTCCCTGCTCTTGTGCAATAGGTACAATAACCCTACATGAGAGTGACACTCACCCCCGCCTCATGACATATCCGTAGAAGGAGTTGAGGATACACTTGTGTGCGAGCTGCAGCGAGTCGTACAGCACTTCCCTGCTCTTGTGCAATAGGTACAATAACCCTACATGAGAGTGACACTCACCCCCGCCTCATGACATATCCGTAGAAGGAGTTGAGGATACACTTGTGTGCGAGCTGCAGCGAGTCGTACAGCACTTCCCTGCTCTTGGCCACTTTGATCTCGGCCGCGTCTCCGCTGGCGACCGCCTCGCCCACTTTGGCCTTGGCCTGTTTGTTCAAAGCTTTGTACTCGTAGCGGCGGTCTCTGTTAAGTGGGCAAGAATAGCATGTTAATGCCAAGGCCATACCAAATAATCATGACCTCCTCTTGCTAGGAAAACTAATGCGTATTTCGAAAATAATTTTTACTTCTTGTTTGAATTTTAACTGAAATAAGGACCAAGGACTAATAAGCCTAGTCGTGATAGCTTATATTTTGTTGTTCGATCTTCACAAGACACAAATATTTGTTAAGACAATTTTCAGACATTTGTCTTTAGTCTGAGTGTTTTCTATGTATTCATTTTCAAACAAAGTATGTAAGTACTAATATCAGCTATCTATTTCCCATAGTACAAACTTTGTTTAGTTTGTGGCTAGATGGCGCGCAATATTTATTTATTTACTATAAGATTTCGCTTTGAGACGAGCATCAAGAGGTTGCGTATTTAGTCATTGTGGGTACGACTCCTATAGCTCAGATGGCAAAGCGATGGAAACACTGAACATGGATGAAAGGTGGAACAATGACTCAGGCTCAAAAGTCCAAAGTTGAAAAATTGGGATTTTCATTTTAAGGTGTTTCTATTTTACTTTAATCAATGCTAGACAATGAAGAGCCCGCACCGGTGCCCAACACGCTGGCGGCGTTTCCAAGTTGGATTGCCAGTATTTATTTCATACTAGATTTCCGCCCAGCGGTTTCACCCGCTGCCCCTCATTTTCCCGTTGTAATAGTTGTTTTCCCGCGGTTAAAAGTGGCCTATGTGGTATTTCGGGTTATCATCTACCTGTGTTCCAAATTTCACCCAAATCGGTCAAGCCGTTTGAGCGTGAAGATGTAACAAACATACATACACACACAAACTCTGAGATTTATAATATTATAGTACGGATGTAAATAGGTTCTGTTAATATTGCTAGAATTAAGAGTTTTAAATAGGATTTGTTAATACAAATAATTATCTTTTCTTAATTTGAGTACTTAGTCAAAACTTAATAATCTTATTTTACTCCAATTATAAACGTAAAAGTGTTACCTAAAAGCTCGCACGGTGTCCACATAGAAGGAGTTCTCTTTCTGGCAGATGGTGGTGGTCCGCACCTCCGTCCGCGTCAACTTGGTCTTCTTGTACACCACGCGGCAGTAGTCGGCTAAACGCTTCTTCTCATACGCCGCCTGGGATAACACACATACAGGTTTATACTAGGAATGACCAATCATGTAAACAAACTTTGTATGTAACTGATAGTTGCGAGCTGTCAGTTGCATACAAAGTGTATTTCAAAATACTGAAACGGGGTTCTCATGACGATCATGGCTCATGCGACTGTGTCGAAATATCGGACAATTCAAAAAAAATAATTATAGCGGTAAGAACCCCGTTTCAGTATTTTGAATTAAACTTTGTATGTAACTGACAGCTCGCAACTATCAGCTACATACAAAGTTTGTTTACATGATTAGTCATTCCAAAATAAACGGAGTACAGTAGTGTTCATTTCATGTCATTTGATATTCTATAATTTTTTTATAGAAAACTTGCAAAACTTTCTACCGCGGGCAGGATTTGAACTTGGGATTTCCACCATCTTCAACGCAACGCCTCTTCCACCTCTTCTACTGCGGCTCATCTCTTGCCCGCGAATTTTACAACGTATCTGAATCTTGATGGAAGTGGCGTCGCCACTAGTGTGTAGAAGTCGCAGGTTCAAATCCTGGCCGCGGTAGAAAATAATGCAAGTTTTCTATCAATTTTATGTCTAACACGGGAAGTGCTTTAAAATTTAGTATTCAAAAATGCAGGTTCAGTGTTGATTTCCGAATATTTTTACATGTAATTTGATATTATATAAGACATGATATTGCACGGTTGCTCACTCGTCGTACAAATTATTGTGAATATTTACATACATACATATATCACGCCTATAATCCCTTGCGGGGTAGGCATAGCGTAAACGGCCGCAAAAAACGGACGCCACGTCAGACAAATATTTGAGGGTCATTCGGAAAATTGTGTATCGCCATAGTGACAGGTTGTCAGCCCATCGCCTAAAATTGCAATACACACCCTCGAGTCCCTTAGTCGGCTCTTACGACGCCCATGGGAAAGAAATGGGGTGATGCTATTCTAAGCCGGCTTCACGCGGATTGTGAATATTTTCACATGTAATTCGATATTCTATTAAACATGGTATAGTTCGGTTGCTCACTTGTTCCTCCTTGGGCAGCGCGTGGAAGGGTCGCGGCGGGCCGCCGGGGTGCAACGGCGGAAACTTCTCTATTTCCAACTGTTGTTGTATTCTGTGGTATTCACTGCGCGTCGCTGGCACTGATATTACAACAAGCACAATAAATAAATAAAAAATTATAACAGAACTGCTATTGAGATAAAGTCTATGACACTCGGAATAACGTAAGGATCCTTCCAATACGATTCCCATAAAAATCTGTTCAGTGGTTTACGAGTTTCAGTCCTATAAAGAATCGCACATAAATACATACATGAACTCTCAAAACATTACACTCCTTTTTTGGTTGGGCAGTCGTGTAAGAAGATCCGGTTAAAATTGTATTCTAACTAGAATGATAGCGGGATGGAAGTTTTATTTTAAGAATTTGGCAGAATTATTAAGAATTATAAATTTGCCTCAGTTAGTTGGCGCCGCACATAAAACGTAAAGGGTTGCCACTAATTTCTATAGGGTGAAATTTTACTAGTGACCAATAGCAAAATCTCAAGAAAGGCAAGTGATAAGGAACATAGGTTGAAATACGTCAAAAATATTTTGAGGTTTCATAGTAACTCAAATCAGCTGTTCGGCAATTTTGTATGGGAGGTCCTAATAATTGTTTTTCGTTTTTCATATACGAAATATAATACTTGGAAAAAGTTGTTCCTTGTCACGCCGGTCTTGATTTTTTGCTATCGGTCACTACTAAAATTCCTCCCTATATACAGATTATAGACCGGAATCCGCTATCCTTTACGTTGCCATTTAACTGCGGTTGCTAAAATGCAAAAGCTCGGATCTTTAGTAATGTTACAAACTAGCATTTCAATTAATTCTGAAGAAGGTAAGGATGATTTCATTATTAAACGAACAAGTATCACTCTTGATGTAGGTTTACGCGACTTGCCAAATTAACAAACAAGTCTTGTAAACCTACAATGTGAAGTAGAGTAGCTCACAGTATTCCCCGCGCCACATCCAGTCCATGTGCCTCTGACACGTGGCGTTCGGTTTGTTGTGGTCGCACACCGCGCACGTACCAAGTCTTGTTAACCTACAATGTAAAGTAGAGTAGCTCACAGTATTCCCCGCGCCACATCCAGTCCATGTGCCTCTGACACGTGGCGTTCGGTTTGTTGTGGTCGCACACCGCGCACGTACCAAGTCTTGTTAACCTACAATGTAAAGTAGAGTAGCTCACAGTATTCCCCGCGCCACATCAAGTCCATGTGCCTCTGACACGTGGCGTTCGGTTTGTTGTGGTCGCACACCGCGCACGTACCAAGTCTTGTTAACCTACAATGTAAAGTAGAGTAGCTCACAGTATTCCCCGCGCCACATCCAGTCCATGTGCCTCTGACACGTGGCGTTCGGTTTGTTGTGGTCGCACACCGCGCACGTACCAAGTCTTGTTAACCTACAATGTAAAGTAGAGTAGCTCACAGTATTCCCCGCGCCACATCCAGTCCATGTGCCTCTGACACGTGGCGTTCGGTTTGTTGTGGTCGCACACCGCGCACGTACCAAGTCTTGTTAACCTACAATGTAAAGTAGAGTAGCTCACAGTATTCCCCGCGCCACATCCAGTCCATGTGCCTCTGACACGTGGCGTTCGGTTTGTTGTGGTCGCACACCGCGCACGTACCAAGTCTTGTTAACCTACAATGTAAAGTAGAGTAGCTCACAGTATTCCCCGCGCCACATCCAGTCCATGTGCCTCTGACACGTGGCGTTCGGTTTGTTGTGGTCGCACACCGCGCACGTACCAAGTCTTGTTAACCTACAATGTAAAGTAGAGTAGCTCACAGTATTCCCCGCGCCACATCCAGTCCATGTGCCTCTGACACGTGGCGTTCGGTTTGTTGTGGTCGCACACCGCGCACGTACCAAGTCTTGTTAACCTACAATGTAAAGTAGAGTAGCTCACAGTATTCCCCGCGCCACATCCAGTCCATGTGCCTCTGACACGTGGCGTTCGGTTTGTTGTGGTCGCACACCGCGCACGTACCAAGTCTTGTTAACCTACAATGTAAAGTAGAGTAGCTCACAGTATTCCCCGCGCCACATCCAGTCCATGTGCCTCTGACACGTGGCGTTCGGTTTGTTGTGGTCGCACACCGCGCACGTACCAAGTCTTGTTAACCTACAATGTAAAGTAGAGTAGCTCACAGTATTCCCCGCGCCACATCCAGTCCATGTGCCTCTGACACGTGGCGTTCGGTTTGTTGTGGTCGCACACCGCGCACGTACCAAGTCTTGTAAACCTACAATGTAAAGTAGAGTAGCTCACAGTATTCCCCGCGCCACATCCAGTCCATGTGCCTCTGACACGTGGCGTTAGGTTTGTTGTGGTCGCACACCGCGCACGTACCAAGTCTTGTAAACCTACAATGTAAAGTAGAGTAGCTCACAGTATTCCCCGCGCCACATCCAGTCCATGTGCCTCTGACACGTGGCGTTAGGTTTGTTGTGGTCGCACACCGCGCACGTACCAAGTCTTGTAAACCTACAATGTAAAGTAGAGTAGCTCACAGTATTCCCCGCGCCACATCCAGTCCATGTGCCTCTGACACGTGGCGTTCGGTTTGTTGTGGTCGCACACCGCGCACGTGCTCGTGTTCACCATCGCCGACGGCTGCAGTCTACAAACAAACATTAAATATACAGGGCGTAAGGGACGGTGTACCCAAAACTTTGCAGGCATGTTCAGACCATGAAAGAGAACTTTATTTTTCTAAACTTTACAGGTATTTTCAGACCATGAAAGTGAACAACTTATTCTATGGAGGATACGTTGGTAAACGAGAAAAAACATTCAACCTTCTGTACTATCAGCTGACTGACTCTAAATGGAAACTCGAAATTTTGTTTCTAGGCTCCATAGTAAAAGTAGATCAGTTTCATGGTCTGATCATGCCTGCAAAGTTTTCGGTACTCCGTCCCTTACACCCCCTATATGATAATTTAATCATACATATTATACACTTTGTAGGTGTTCATGTCTATGCACTTTCGGCAGCTAAGTTCCGGAAAGAGGTTTTAATTCGTTTAACCTTATTAGACTATAACATGATTTTATTTTCTTGTTATTGATTTCATTGTGCTAAACTCACTATTTCTAACTGTTTAAAATATTTTTATAGTAATCCGTGGATAACAGGTTGGTTATACATTCAGTTATATTTTTATGTGTAATGGTTTAGTAAACTCATTGTGTAACTATTTATTATACTAAATAAAATAAAATATAATCATGGTTCTGAATCCAGTTGTGCAGCAGCGATCTACGGCCGGATGGAGGTAGATCGGTTCATTGCACAGAGGCGCAATATACCAAGGAGTAGTAGTAGTTAACACACGCCCGACTGACCGTTACAAATACGACTACTACATAGAATCTCGTGCCGCTCGTGTCACAGCGAACCGCACTGCCACCCTGCGTTTTTATTTGAGGATCGGGAAATCAGAAAAAAATATACCTAGAAACGAACTACTCATTAAATAATAATGTCAGTCATAGTTTTTTTTACTGTAAGTAAGCATTATGGAATCTAAGTGTGGCATCACTTAAACTCGGGTTCGCAAAACCAATATGTTGACTTCCCTGCTAATGTAGTTGCAGGCAGAAAGGTGCTCGAGTGGGCAGGTTTTGAGGGGGTTTTACGTGTTCAGGTGGTCCGGTTAATTAAACGCATGTAAATAACACGCTTTGAAAATCTTGACTTCAATTTGAAATTAATGTCGATTACAGATGGTGGTGGCGTAAAGTTACATGCCGTGTGATTAACCTGGCCAGCCCCGAGGCAGTGCCTTTATTTTTATTTGTTATCCCGTCCGAGTCGGTTTTCTATTAGGGCAATAAAAAAAATTATAAAGATAAAATTTCTTTTTTTCACAATGACTGAATGAATTAGTGATAATGTAGGATTACAATAAAGTAAATAAATTTAATTTTCATTTTCAGTTAAACTACTGCTACTTGGTATATTGTGACGGTTCAATCCCTACTCGTGCGAATATTTTGTTTATTACATAATGAGCTTTACAAAATGAATATTGCTCACCTGTTGGTCAAGATGATGTTGGGGTACATGGCGCCGACGTCCAGATGGTAAATGAGCGGGTTCTCGTCGCGGCGCGGGTGATCGCGCATGTGCTCCAATTTAGTGCGGATCTCCGCACATACCTTAACAAAAACAATTCATTAAGGCAAGTGTATCCGTGAACGACCTCGACTGTGGCAGGCCTGTGTCACTCCGCGTATAGGTATTGAAAACATACCTCCAGGCGCCGGCCACTGCAAAAGGGCTAATCTAGCGGGCTGCCGCAAGCGAAAGAAGTCACACGCGTGCGCTATTTGTTCAACTTTTTCGACAATTTTTTGCAAGATGGACAGACGAAAAAAAGCAAAGAAATACTCTTGATTTGATAACATTATGTTCCTATTTGAAATAGGAACATAATGTTATCAAACCCTTTTTTTTTTTTTTAACAAAGTACCTACTATTCCAAAATCCTAAAAGTAAAAAAAGGTTTAGTCGTTTCATTCGAGTTGCATTTCATCTGTCGTACATATTCATTTACGAACTTAGACTAAGAGCCCAACGCAGAATATTTATATGTGATACGTCTATGGAATTCTTTTCAACTTAAAGAAAGTTTGCGAATCCATATTGTGAATTTCTTGCTTGGAAATATAATAAATAATTTTAAAAATAAAATAAAATTTTGCAATATTGCAGTTAAATTGTAGGTGCAAGATAAAAATTATATTGTGCTAGTTTCGGTGAGCATTATTCACACTCAGCACATATTTAGGTACTAGCTGATACCCGCGGGTTCGCGCGCGTCTTAGTTTTTATTTTTTAAACTGATATCGGTTTTTAACTGAAGAATAATTTTAATCGATTTAGGTGTTTTCACAAAATTTCAAGATATGCAACCAGCGCCAGGACTTGTTATTACATACATACATACATATATAGGCAGAGCGTAAACGACCGCTAAAAACGGACATTTACGCCAAGTCTGACAAACATTTTAGGGTCATTCAGAAAATTGTGAATCGCCATAGTGACAGGTTGTCAGCCCATCGCCTAAAATTGTTCGTCGTCGCCTTTTACGACACCCACGGGAAAAAAATTAGTATACATTATAATATTATCATTATTAGTATACATTTTTTTATTATTATGTTGGCATTCTTTTCGGATCTCGGGCCCACAGGGACCCGGTCTTTTGAGGCATGTGTGGGGGCCAAAGCCAACAGCACAGAGGCCTTTTTTATACCAAATAATGTGTTGTGATGTGTACATCAAGCGGATACTTGCTCTGTCTGCACTATAGAAGTACTCGTACACCCAGAGCCAGCACCCACCTGATGCAAGGACTATTGCAGGTTTATTACTTCATTGAATTAAATCTTCGGCAATAATCGTATAGCATATACAATTATGCTGCTAGGTCTTAGACTACATGAACGTACTCGTCGCTGCCTGCTGCGTGCCCGCCAAAAGTAGGAGTAAACGCTCGTGTTGTGCGCTAGATGGCGTAAGTAGTTTCTCGAAGTAAGCAACCCTAGACCGCGGCTCATATTCCCCTTATATTCCCTCAAAAAAATATTTGGCAGGTATGTAAATGAACACGTGGTCGACTGGAACGCGAGCTAAATTAAATCATATTGTCTATCAGATTGAGTACATATTTCTTTGAAAACCATTGCGAAGTAAAGCTTCTGTAACGCTAGTTACTAGTTATTATTCAGTGACTGTGGCGCCACTTCACAAAAAATATTTTCTCTTACATACATACATGCATAAATCACGCCTATATCCCTCACGGGGTAGGCAGTGTTAACGACCGTAAAACGGATATTAACACCACTTCTGACAAAAGTTTGAGGGTCCATGAGATAACTGTGTATCACTATAGTGACAGGTTGTCAGCCCATCACCTAAAATTGCAATACACATCTAACTCTCAAGTCCCTTAGTCGCCTCTTACGACACCCATAGGTAAGAAATGGGTTGATGCTATTCTATGCCGGCATCACACGGCAAACATTTTTGTATTATATAAATATTTTCTCTTTATACAAACTATCTAACAGAACATCCATTGCCCAAGTTTTTAGTATTATCCTTAAGTAAAATTAGAACCTGCAAACTCAATGAAACTGTCAAGGTCGTTCATGGGTACAAAATTGGCTTGGAAATCAACCGCGCAATGTTGGATAGTGTTAAGAAGTCTGTATCCCATTTCTTGAAATCTCCAAATTATGAGACAATATTTTGCTTAGTAATACTTCAACATATATGCTACAAAATATCGGGCTCAAAACACGATTTGCTGAAATTGCCTCGATAGAACAAAATCACAAAGTAAGCTCTAATTTTGCGTTTTTGGCCCGTTTTTTAGACTAACAAGCTGATTGTTATCCATCATTTCATATTTTATTGTGTCCTCTTCTTTCTCATTATATGAGTAATAAATCTATGGGCTCACTTTTTGAAAAAAATTGTTTATATCTTTTAATAATTAAAGAAATGTTCGGTTTTCCGGATCTGAGCCGTCATCGTCTGCTTCTGTCTAACACAGCGAAAAGGCATAAAGTAAAATTTAAAACTGCAAACTCAATTAAATATTCGCTGCAATTAAAATTATGGAAAAAATGCAAAAAAATTGCCACTTTTGGTACTAATTGCCATAACTTTAAGAACAGCGAATATTTTATTGAGTTTGCAGGTTCTAATTTTACATAAGAATAATACTAAAAACTTGGGCATAATATTCTGATAGATTGTTCGTATAAAGAGAAAACTTTTTTTGTGAATCGGCGGCACCGTCGAGGTCGCTGACAGCTACACTCGCCTTAATGAGAGTCATAGAACTTAGTAGGTTTCTGGAATCATATTACCATGGACATAATGCAGGAAAGTTTCTGTTAAACTCAGGGCCATTATAATGTTATTCCTACCTCATCAAAGTTGGTGACGAGCTCCAAGGGGACGCCTTCCTCCACCTCGATGGCGTGCTTCATGGTCTTCTCTATGGTGGAGATGAGATTCTCCACAGCTGAGGGTACGATGCGGAACTTGCACTTTATGTCCGCTCTGAACACACCTAAAAGATACAATGGTTATGACGTCTCGTGTGATCAACACTATTCAAATGAAATCAAATTTGTTTATCGCAAGATAAGTTCACAAGTAACACAAGTTCTTATATTAACATTTTGGCTCATATAATCCACCCTTCATGGGCATACATACATCAGCCTATTGCAGTCCTCTGCTGGACGTACAATAATAATAAAAAAATCACAGTTCTCAAAAGCAATCATCCTTATAAACAAACAAACACACATATCACGCCTATTATCCCTTGCGGGGTAGGCAGAGCGCAAACGGCCGCAATAAAAGGTACGCCACGTACACATAAAATATAATGTATGAAATGGTTAAACACTGTACCTGACTCCAGCGCCTCCACGTGTCCCCCAACATAGGTCTCCGTCTCCATGACGTGCCCGTCGCTTGTCAGTTTGTTGAGTTCCTCCACTTGTTTGTTCGGGAACACGATGTTGGCGTGGAACGCTTCCACCATGAGCAGAGACTCGCAGAGCGTGCCCGAGCCCTTGCGGAGCACCTGGGCACAGTATAATTAATAGTACTAGCGTACAGTATGGTCACTCCCTGCCTCCCCCTACAAGCGCCGCCCACCCGCGCTCGGAGGACGCTCAGACACCGGCTAAGCAAGGACGCGACGACGAAGGTCATTTCATACTGCCGCACATTGCATTCCCGATTCGCGAACGCAAAATGGCGGCAACCCTGACATGTTATCTCACACACACAAGCATGGTCCGCGTTCACCTACGCGAGCTTAGACTGTGTGCGTAGTAACGCATTTGATTCATACATTTGAGCGCCAGTGTCCGAGGTGTGACCTGGGTAACACAACAAGTCATAGGTCATGTGTTATCGACTGGGCCGATGGCGCAGCGGATAGTACCCCTGCCGAGGGTCGTGTGTTCGATCCCCACAAGCACAAATATTTGTTAAGTAGTTTTCGGATATTTGTGTTTAGTCTGGGTGTTTCTTTGTATATTATGTATTTATTTACAAAAAATTAAAGTATATACGTATTAATATCAGCTATCTAGTTCCCATATTACAAGCTTTGCTTAGTTTGGGACCAGATGACGCTGTGTGAATTGTCCTGGATATTTATTTATTATTATTATCAAGCCACATACATACAGGGTGTAAGGGACAGCCCTCTGAATACTTATAGGGTGCATTAAGACCTTGTAACTGAATAACTTCTCATGAGAAAATATTTCATGAAACGCCCAAAACATTTTGACTTCTCATAGTAATTGCAGTCAGCTGATCTTGGTGATAGGAGGTAAAATTTTGTTTATCGTTTCCTGACATACGTTCCTAGGGGATAGTTGTTCAGTTTCACGGTCTGCTTATCAGTATTCGAAGGGCTGTCCCTTACACCCCGCATATTAACAGCTACAACAGTTAACTGCTGGACATGGGCATCTCTATATTGGGGGTATTGCCATACCACGCTTGGCAGGCAGATTGGCCAGCGCAGTGCAAGATGTTACATTTACCGTGCAAAAGTGTACTGTTGTGTTTCTATGTACTTTCGGGTCACTTCAATAAGCCAATTTCACCAGCTATCCAAAACATGATAATGCTTTGGTATAACGTCTACTTTTCTTCGTAGACGTGTCTTCTAATATGGGCTTATAAGCTGCCAAAATGGCCCTATTAAAGTGACCCGAAAATGTACTTTGATTTCTCCTCCACCCAAAGGTTGTCTGGTAGAGAGCGATAAGGCCGCCTTTGCGCATTTTTAATTTAAGTTTTCCTGTTATTTATTTGTGTTTTGAATGTGCAATAAAGTGTTTTTACTTACTTTTACTTACTTACTAAACTACATACCTCATCGGGCTCCAAAGGGATGATGGTGCAGAGCGCGAATATGAACGGATGCACGTATTTCATGTACAGGTAGTAAGTAGCCACCGCGTCCGATACTGAGTAGTTGGACAACACCTGGAACAAAACATTATGCTGTTATTTTAGGTTTACGAGGTGTAAGGGACAGCTCTCCGAATACTGATAGGGTGCAAACAGACCCTGAAATTGAACAACTTTCCCCTAGAAACATATGTCAGTAATTTGATTAGGATGGTAAGTAATTTGATAAGGATGGTGAGTAATTTGATTAGGATTGTGATTAATTTGATTAGGATTGTGATTAATTTGATTAGGATGGTGAGCAATTTGATTAGGATGGTGAGTAATTTGATTAGGATGGTGAGTAATTTGATTAGGATTGTGATTAATTTTATTAGGATCGTTAGTTATTTTATTAGGATTGTGATTAATTTGATTAGGATGGTGAGTGATTTCATTAGGATTGCGATTAATTTGATTAGGATGGTGAGTAATTTGATTAGGATTGTGATTAATTTTATGAGGATGGTGAGTAATTTGATTAGGATGGTGAGTAATTTGATGTAGTAACTAATCATTCGATAAGTTTTGTTAGTGATTGGATGTAGATGGTTAGTAATTTGATTAAGATGATTAGAAATTTGAAGTTTATGGTTAAAATTGCACTTACTTATTCACACACCAAATAAACTAAACGCAATCATAGTTTATTTGGTGTGTGAATAAGTAATTATGCGGTGTGCAATTTGTAATTAGGTGTGTGACATCACCTGCGGCTGTTCAGCGGCCATGCGGCACATGTCCTCGGGGTCCAGCTCGACGGGGTCGTAGCGCAGCTTGGCCTTCGCCACCGCCTTCAGCCCCTGAGACCCCACCGGCAGGTACGAGTCGCGCTTCACCCAACTGCAATCAAATAGCGCGCTAAGCAGGGGTGTAGAAAATACGTTACGATGGAAGACCGATAGACAGTTGTGACATCAAGTATGGAGCTACTAGATACAAATTAATAAAAAAAATATTATGACAGAATATAAGTACAAAAGAGAGGAGTTTCGTGCTCTCCAATGTGCGATAACTGTACCTTTTATGCTACGTTCACACTATGCAATATTGCTCGAAATACTTCCGCGGCAGTATCAACACACTGTCGTCATACTCTCTCGCACCAATACGAGTGAGCGAGATAGCAATACATTCCACTCGCGCTCATGCTGCCGTTCCTTTGCCCGCGCACGAAAAGCCGACACTAGCGGGAGCACGGGAAGTGGCAGCGGCATGACGAGTAGCAACCTGTTTACATGCTCGTGCTGCGCCCTTAGTATTTCCCTGCCCATATAGGCATGGTGACAACGTGCTATTAGACTATAAATGCAAATGATCGGAACCAACATTCTGAGCCCAGTAGCCGGTAGTAGGGTCTCGTAAACATACAAGTTCATACCACAAACAGTCCATGTGCATAGCAGGTCTGCAGGCGTAGGTGCCGTCGCGCTGCGCCTGTTTGCTAAAACCAATCTCTTGCTTCATATCGAGGCCGAGGATCGCGGCGCGCGCCTCTACAAAAGGCCAGTCGAAGAAGTCACCTTAAACCAGGGAAAATATGTCAGTACAAAACTTTCTAAGAAACTCAAATAGTTTGAACCTCTTTGGAGCCATAAGACTCGAACCTAGACACGAATTATATTCGTCCGTTGGTCAAGTCACTTGTCACCAGTTCACGCCAGTACCTCGCTACGTATATCTACTTGTACAATTTCAACTTGGATTTTCATCTTAAACATGTAAAGCTTACCGTTGTACGTGACAAAGATGTGCGGTTTAACATCCAGGATGTGATCAAAGAACTTCTGAATGAGTGCCAGCTCATTCTCCTCATTGAATATTATAAATTGTCTGAAATCAACAGTTCATACTCCATTATCTATCAGCCATATATTTATTTATTTACCGTTTATTGTACACAAAAACATTACAAAAGAAACACATACAAAGAATAACGACACAACAGGACAACTTATTTCTACTAAGAAATTTCTTCCAGCTGACCTACATATATTAAATGAATCCTAGTGATTTTTGTGTTTAGCTAGCCATTGTAAATATTAATTTTTCCACAAGTTTTCAAAATGGGTCTAGGCGTAGAGGTAGACCCCGAAAACGTTGGCGGGGCTATCTCGACGCATGCTTACAGGAGTGGCTGACGATGGTATTAGACCGCAAAGAGTGGGAGACCGCGGGGAAGCCTTTGCCCAGCGGTGAGATCTAACCAGTTAATTATAATAACTGAGGTTTTATCTTTTTTTATACTAGTGGCCTGCCCAGCGGTTTAACCCGCTGCTTCCCGTTTGTGAGAATAAAGCATTTTCCCGTGGTAAAAAGTACTTAATAACCTTCCTCTTGAATCACTCTATCTATTTAAAAAATCCGCATCTAAATCGCTTGCGTAGTTTTAAAGATCTATACATACATAGGGACAGCGGAAAACGACTTTATTTTATACTAGCGACCCACCTAGTGGTTTCACCCGCTGCTAATCGATTTCCCACGGGAAACAGACCTTCTGCCGACATAAATCATACATAAAAACTTACTCTTAAATCACTATATTTAAAAAAAAAACGTCATCTAGATCGGTTGGGTGGTTTTGAAGATTTCAGCATACATACAAACAAACAGACATAGGGACAGACGCGGGAAGCGAGTTTACTTTATACTAAGTAATCGCCTGATGACTATCAGGCAATTCATATTACTAACTTACCCCTCAAATTCTGGCTTTGGCGTGTACTCGAAATCTTCAACATCTGTGGATATAATCTCCCTATTTGTAATCAAGAACCCTTGCCCGTCGATCATGTATGATATCATCATGATTTGATCAGTCTGATTATCCGGGAACTTCAGTGGTAGTTTGGTGGTTTCAATATCGAATGCCAGGACAATTGGGTCGGGGCGTTCTAAAATGTCGTCCCTCTTTGTAAAAATGGGTGTTTCAGTGCCTCTGCTTTTTACAGTATACCAGGTGCCGCAGAATATTTTCATGTCAATTGAAACTCTGACATGGAACGGCACATCATGTTCTCTGAAAAGTACTAATATTTGTTAGAATATAACATGTCAGTTTAAAAAAATATTTACTAAATTAACAGTAAATGTTGATGTAAATTATGAACAGTCTTTGTAAACTTGTTGTATGAAAAGCTTGTTTGAAATGCAAGTGTGCCTATGCCTTTATGCAGTGTGATGTCGGCTAAAAATAGCATCACCCCGTTATAATATATCACGCCGTTCTCCCTCGGGTAGGCAGAGCGTAAATGGCCGCAGAAAACAGACATTTTCGCCTCGTCTGACAAACATTTACATACAGACAAGGATGTGAAAATTGTGTATCGCAATAGTGACAGGTTGTCGCCTAAATTGCAATACACACCCCCGAGTCCCATCATCGCCTCTTACGACACCCATGGGAAAGAAATTGGGTGATGCTATTCTAAGCCGGCATCACACGGCACTTCTAAGCCGGCATCTCACGGCACTTTATTTATAGTAAGTAAAAGGAGGTTAATATAAAAATGCGACCAAAATGTAACAGATGTGTATGCAAGGTGGGCGCGCACGAAATGCAAATTTAAAAAACTTAACAACCTTATATCTAAAATATTCTCCATGTGATCAGTAGTTTTCTTAGCATGCTCGATGGCGGCGGCGCTGGTTAGCGCGTTCCTCAACATCTCGGCGTAAATAACATCTTTCTTCTCCCTCGCTTTATTCTTGTTAACTGCCGTGAGGATCTCTCGGCGCACCTTCATCAAGTCATTTTGTGACATGAATGACAGCTTAATGTAGCGCTGTTTGAGCCCTGATAAGTGATTCAGCTGAAAATAATAAGATGTTTAAAATTATCTATTTATTACCTTAAAGGAGTAAGAATTATTTACCAATCATCACACAACCATGTCAGAGTAAAATTATAAAAATACAACAAATATTTTTATTTTAGTATGTAATTTTTAAATTTTAGTAAGTATGTAATTTTTGCCAGGAGGCACCTAGGCTGAATTATGCCTAGGTTAATTGAAGACCAGGTTTAGTAGAATGGATGTAGCTCAGCCAATGCTAAAGAGGAAAAGTGTTTATACTGGTTTAGAAGTAAATATTAAAAATAATTAAAAAAACTAAAAATGGAAGGAAAAAGTACTTTTTCTTCACTAACTTCAAGGGTCTTTATCTTGGCCAGGGTGCATCAAAGCCAAACATTGCTAAGGATGAAATGCAAAATCCATATCACCGAAAAGGATGAACTCCAACCAGCAATTCTGATTTAGTACCTAGTTTTTCTTTTAAAATAAAAATGTTCAAAACTCACCAATTCTAAGTCCTCTTTCTCAATAACATCAATTTTGTGTATGGTCCCTGCAAACTTCTTGGATAAGTATTGTATGACTTCCTGCTCACACTCCCTGCGAGCCAGGAGCAGGAAGTATGGCTGGAATGTCAGCGAGATCTTGAACCGGCTACCATCCATCTCTATAAAGTAGTAGTCCATCGCAGATACTAGCCGTTTGTCTTCATCAAGGATTTCTGCCTGTGAAATTATATTTAGGCATAGGCTTTAAATTGTCGTCAAAGATATCTTTTAATCGCGTAAATTTTGCTACTGAGCTGTCCAGCATGATCGAATCAACATAAATACGGTAATTAATGCAATAAACATAAGAAAAAGTTAACTTACGGTGTGCATGTTGATCAAGTAACCGGTCCTCTCTTTCGCGTCTCGAACTCGGTCAAATCCATACTTCGAGTCGATCCTGTCATTTTCCAAGGCAACGCGAATACGGGACTCTGAAGACTCTTCTCTGAATCACAAAATACCAACAGTTATTAGCCCAAAAAATAAAGAGAAATACGGTAATGCTTTCGCCTATTCTGTAAGCTAGTTTGACTTACCTGGGACCTGTAGATGGACCAGCATCTTTTCTATTATAGTCCTCCCTGTCTGCCTTGTATTTGCCAGTGTTTTGAAGCACCATTTTATTTAGTTTTCAAGGAAAATCTTCTCATTTTACAATACAACAAACAAGCGCATGTACAAAAGTCAGCTGTTGGCTGTCAATTTTCGCGCCTTTTCGTAACGTGCGTTCTGATACACAGGAATAAAAATTCATTCATCTGCTCGTTTCCATTACAAAAAAGGTTAGCATTCTTGCAAATGGAACACAATTTTTTAGTTTTGCTACTCAACAATAGATAGCGCTTTGACTTTGACAGAAGGTATAATGCGACTAAAATGCAAATGTGACATAACCATGCTGCATCTCTGTTTTACATATCGAAACGACTTACCTCTAGATTTATTCAGTCACCTTTTTGATTTAGCAAAGTAAGTAATAATATTTAGGGTTATGTTTGTTTGTTACCGTATTTTAATAAACGGAATGAAATAAAATATAACGTAAAATATTCATGAAATCTCTAAAGATTGTACAAAAATGGACGAGTCCTACGATAATTTAGAGGACTACAGTATAAAAAGTCCTAAAAGAAAAGGGGACGTTAGTTTAAGTGATACTCTCGCAGACTTTGAAAAATTACGTATTTCAGCTCTAAGAAATGCAGCTGAAATCAGTCCACTTGTGAAAGAAGTCACTATTGGTCCCAACAGTCCTAAAAAGAAAGAAATCATCTTCGAGGAACCGCCTTCAAACAACGAAAACAAGGAAAATAAGAATAAAGAAAACCTTTTAGAAGACAAGGTTAGTGAAGAACTTAGACAGACTCTAATTATGAAGGGGTACGAGGCAAAGCTCCAGGAGAGCTCAGAGGAGCTCTTCAAAAACCTAATCGACAAAATGATCACAAACAGAGCTGAAACTATGAGAAAATACTGGAAAAAGCAAACTGAAGATTGTGAACGGAAAGCACTTGAGATAAGAGCAAAGAAATTGCAACTACTGAAGGACTTGCAAGAGAATGATAATAGAACAGTGCTTGAGAGAGCTAAACTAGACCAACAAACCAGCCAGCTAATTACCTCTCAGACTATAGAAAATATGAATAAAATATTAGAAGAACAAAATCAAGCCACTAAAAGATTTTCTGCAGTCACCGACAGCCACACCAAGATCTGCATTTGTTACAATGAACTTACAAGCCTCATGCAAACAGACCCCTTGGCAAAGAGTATAGCAGATAAATACATACCAGCTATCAACACAGTTATAATAAACATTGGCAACATTATGGATTTATGTAAAACTGGTACACTCTCCGACAAGGATGTGAAACAATCAGAAATCTTGGCTCAAAATATTGATAACATTAAAAAAAAGCTTGTAGAGGAAACTAATCAAACCAAGCAGCAAGAAATTGATAGAATGAAACATGACGAAGATATGGCTAAAAAGAAAGAGCTAGAAAACAAACTAGCTCAGGAAGCTAAAGCAGCTCAAATAGCTCAAGCTGAAAAGGCCAAGGCAGAAGAAGCCAAAAAATCTGGCCCATTGTTTTATTCAGCTAAAAACTATGAGTACTATTTAGAATTACACAAATACTTAGATGAATATGAATCAAGATACAAAGACCTTTTGGAAAATGTAAATATGAAGAAGTTTAGATTTGATTGCCAAAAGGCTGTAAATACTCCAGTGAATGCATTATCCTCAGTGAGTGGATCTCATATCCGAGACAAGTTTGAGAAGCTCTCCAAGTTGCTTAGAGGGGAGAGGGTGCAGGTGTTGGACATATTTGTACGAGTAACACAACATCCTCAAGGCCTGTTCTATGTCACAGCCCTGCTAGCAAAGAAGATTGTAAAACAGGGGGATCTACTAATTTCCAGTAATCCTGAAGCAGCATTCCCTCTGGCTGCCGTCACTGTAGCACTCTGGGCTCAGTTCCCTGAGTTTGGAAAACTTTTAGAAGCATACTTCCACAGACATTGCCCTTATTTGGTGCCAATGTTTCTCCCTCAGAAAGAAGGCCAGACAGACAAGGAATTTTATGTATCAAGAGGTTACACATACAATGATGAAGGAGTGGTTGAAAAACAAGACAAATTCTTGAAGAGGATGTCAGGAATATTTAGGCTGAGGTGTGCCATCTGGATAGCAAAAACTCCAAGGTTCTTGAATGCTTCAAACCCCCATGGATTGCGCTATGGCTGGCAATGGCTGGCTTCCTTCATAAACCTGAGACCTGAACCAGACATATCAGCCACTTTGCTCCATGATTTCTTCAATGTATGTGGCTCAGAATTCTTAAAACACTATGGAAGACAATTTCTGAAAATTATTAAACTGATCAGCACAGATTATTTGGCTATTCTGCAGAACATAGATGAGGGTGGTCCAAAGACTAGGCTGGAAGTTTTTCTTCAAACAGTATTGAACACTGGTCACATACCTCCACCAAGTGGATTGTTAGCACCCAACACTTGGTGAGAAGAATTTAGATTTAAGGAATATTTAAGTTGTGAATATAGGAATTGTTAATTATAAGTATTTTTTATATGTTATGTTTAGTGACATCTTAAAATTATGCTACTTTAAAGAAATAAATTGGTTTTGCTAGATTTGGAACTAAAAGGTATTATTATTCTTAAAACTTGAGAGACTTAATTAAAGCGAAACTATTGTTGGTATCAGAAAGTTATTACAGTTGATTTTGTCATGCATAATAATTTGATATTTATTATGAGGAAGATGAGAAATGAAAAGGAGCTTCAGAAATTGATTTTATTATTTTACCACTCTCAGTCGTGTTTGGTTGTTGGACGACCTTATGAACCCTGATGTTAGAGTTTCAAAACCACCCAAAGAGTACAATAATATGGCGCGCCGTCTAAGTAAGGAACCGATTGCTTAACGTGCTCTCCGAAGTACCGAACCATCTTTCTTACGGACAACCGCCTTTCAACTTCGTAACAAACTAGGATGGCTATATCACTAGTATGAATACCGTACAATGCTAGTTATTTTATAGGTATCATTTCAATACACTCCAGATAATCAGCAATATAAAAAGTATTCAGAAACAGTGTAATAGGGGTCTAGGAACAAAATGATAAATTAATATCATCTTTGAGTCAACCCTCCCAATCCCAATAATCTAACTAGCGACCTCCGGATCCAAAGAGAATATAATAGAACTAGCGATCCGGATCCCAACCCTCAGTCAGACTCAGAGCTCAGACCGCTAGACCATGGTAATCTACCATTGCAAACATTGCTACAAATAGCAACATCGAATACCACGTGTTTTGGTAGCATTTCTAGAAAACTATGGCAGCACTGGTTTAATCTGTCAAAAAGTAGAATAAAAAAAAGAGCAGTTTGTGATTATCGAATTTTCTGTAATTCAATCACGAAATACAAATGTAGCTCTTAATTTTTTATATATTCCACTGCATTTACTGTGACTGCGATGACGTGTACTTAACGACTGCTGTCCGTGTTATATCCGTGTCATAGTTTGTAGATTTAGTTTTGCAATGGGTAACAATGATAATTCAACGTTTTCGGCGAGATATTCGGCGTTCAGCCCTTACCGGCTGGCGCGGAGGGAGATGGGGTTCGCCACCCCCATCGGGACGGGCGACGCAATGGCCAGGAGCCTCTACTGCGGCATGAAGCCCATCGCTTCGTGGGACTGCGAGCAGGCTGGTGCATTGCCCACTGGTGGGGTGTTCAACCTTGAATTCTCCCCGGAAGGGTAAGTAAACTGGTCATGTTCTGCCCTTGACTTTGACTCAATGATTTACCTTCTTCATGAGTAATTCTCCTAACAATTAGAAATTGGAAAATACTTCTGTACTTGAAAAAATTACCATTTTGAAATGCTGAACACTATCTGCTTGAAATTGCGCATTTCTTTAGGTAGACTTAAGAAATTCGATATTTTTAACATATAGTCTCTAACAATGGTAGCTGTCATTATCACAATGATTACAAATCTGTTTACAAACAATAATGTTACCGACTTAATAACTGTTAATTACTTATGGATAATACAGGATGTAAAAATAATAGCTGCTAATATTTTAAGAGGTGAACCAGCCAATGAAACTGAATAACCGGTCAGTTGCCCGAAGACGCGCGGTCAAAAACCAGTAGATTGCCCCGGCCCGCGCGGCCGCGCCACCGTCGATTGCCCGTGATTTCCGAGCACCGGCGGCTGCGCGCGAGCTCGCGGCTCCTACTGTTCATTATTACGCTAATTGTGGCTTTTTTCGAACAATACTAATAAAGTGTACTTTTTCTAAATGTTATTGAACTATTCTATTGAATGACAGTAAATTTATTACAATCGGCCAAACTTATCAGCCAATATGTCCAATGCGACGTTAGTATATTCGCCGACGATACTAAAATTTTCGCAAACCCTCTGGTCGACTACGATAAAATTCAAAAAGATTTGGACGCAGTTGCTAACTGGTCTAAAGAATGGTTGATTAACCTAAACGCAGCAAAATGCACTGTCTTGCATATTGGAAGCCGAAATCCTCACTTGACCTACAAGTTAGGTGGCACTGATTTAAAGGAAACAAAAACTCAAGTAGACCTAGGCGTCATCATCTCTGAGAACCTGAAATGGGAACATCATGTGGCATCGATATCCAAGAAAGCCAAAAGTCTAATCTACCTAATCAGAAAAGCATTTGGTATCCTGACTCCAGAGATGATGATCAAAATACATAAAACCTATGTAAGACCCATACTGGAATACGCCTTTCAAATCTGGAACCCATATTTTATCAAGGATATTGACCTGCTTGAGAAAGTCCAACGTAGCTTTACTAAAGTACCACGGCAACTTAAAAACCGAACTTATGATGACAGACTACAGCTACTGAAACTAACTTCCCTCAAAGAGCGAAGGGAACGTGGAGACTTGATCGAGACATTCAAAATTCTAAATGGTCACTATGATCTGGATAATTTTGAAGAAATATTCGAATATGACAAGAACACTCGACTGCGTGGCCATCATCTCAAATTAAAGGCGCAAAGATCTCACAACAACCCGCACAAACACTTTCTGACTAACCGAGTGGTCAAACCGTGGAATGACCTGCCTCACAGTGTAGTTTCGGCAACTAGCATAAATGCATTTAAAAACAAACTAGACGAACATCAAAAACAGTGTCAAATCAAAAATTTAACATAAATAACTAAAGTGAACTATAAGTGCTATATAGTGACGAACTTGAACAGTGAATAATAGGATGCAGGCATTATCAGTTGTTTCAACTGCCTGCCTGTTCAAATAAATAATAATAATAATAATAATATGTTCTGGTAAACTTTGAACTAGGGAAAAATGAGGATATATTTATTTAGAAAATTCTAGTTACATGGTCATGCAATATTTTACTTATTTTATGTTTTAATAAAGTTAAGGTGTTCAATATACTTCTAAATAAAAATAAAACACGCATTCCATAGTAGAAAAATATTTATTTACAATCACTTGAAATAACTTTTAATTTCGGCAGCACGCGCTAAATTTACTTACAGACAAAATAAATCATTTCTTATTTATTCTTACAGGTACCTGAAAAATATAGTTATTTCCATGAAGCTAGTTATATTTTACAATCTTTATGTTAAAATCATATCAATAACATGGACCAATACAGAGAAATATGGTGTTGAAAAATTGTACTGCCATTTTCATGTAAATTACCCTTAGGGATTACAATCGGTTTTTTGTTTTGGTCTATTGATGTATCAACTAAAATGATTTAAAAAGACATAAATAATAATCAAATCTTAAGATATAATACAGTAATTATCAGTTTAATGTGCACAAACCTTTAAAATTCAATTAAAATAGCACGAGCACTTTTTCACTTGCGAACTTTTGCATAGACTAACTTCAACATTTTTTTCTTTTTTTTTCGCCGGCGTCTGACAGGCGTGTTCCATTTGAAGCTCTGGTTTAGTTCACTCCGGAAAGGAAGAAAAGGACGAAAATAGTACCAATTCATTAGATAATAAGGGACAGACAGTTTTTTGGTGGTAAATCGTTTTTTTCCGCGTGGGTATCCCCAGTACCCAGGGTCACACTACTGACAAAAAAGTACTGGGTACCTCCCGTACCCACGGTCACACTACTCGAAAAAAATGCTGGGTATCCGCGGTACCCATGTACAACTGACCGGATAACTTTTCCCAAGGAACATAGGCAGAAATGTATTTTTCTCAAACATGCTAGGAAATGTGTTCATTTCTTTCAAAAAAAGAAACCGCGAAGTTTCACATTGTTTGTCACGTCTCAGATCACGCCAGCAAAGTTGTATGGAAATCCTTTGCTGGTGTCCATTAAGATAAATTCGTTATACGCTAAACCCACATAATTTGATTTCAAAATTAACTCGATGACTCTCATAGAAACGGATCGTAATTTTGTATGAAACAGGTAACTAAAGACGAGGCTGTATGATGTGAAGACCCTTGCCTGTCCAGAATTAAAAAAGAAAAGAATGAACTAAACATTTAGTATGGCTGAATATTACGTAATACTGTGCCTTACAGGCGAATTTATTTTAAAAAAGTACAATTGGTGGGAAAATTGTAAATTTTTAGTTGTTTTGTTGTGTTGTGGTCGCTAGCTAACTTTTATAAGAAGTACAATCTTTCATTTCCTAGCCTTTTTTTGAGAAAAGCACTATGTAAGCCTCGGGGAAAATTACTTTGCTTGACTTGTATAGGTAATTGAAGTCCAGCAAAGTCTTATTTTCCATACCTCGACAACAATGTACTATAAAAAATTAGAACAGTCATACAAATTGATTTTGTTGGCTGGAACATTAATTGGAACGTATGGGAAGTCAATTTTAAGGGACATATTGGGGCAATATCTGTAGTGTGTTTTCTGGAACCATTGCACCCATTGCCGTGTGATGCCGGCTTTGCCGTGTAATGCCGGCTTAGAATAGCATCACCCCATATCTTTCCCGTGGGAGTCGTAAGAGGCGACTTAGGGAATTGAGGTTGTGTATTGCAATTTTAGGCGATGGGCTGACAACCTGTCACTAAAGCTATACACAATACATTATACACTCTACATTATATACTCCTTCGACTTACCGTGTTGCCTCCAATCTCATGTAAGCACTTTTGCCGACGACACGAAGATCTTCGCAAACCCTTTACTGGACCACAGTCGCCTTCAAGCAGACCTCGATAGTATAGCTAACTGGTCAAAAGAATGGCTCATCAAGCTTAATGCTGGGAAATGTACAGTCTTACACATAGGCAGCAAGAATCCAAGGCTCGAATATAAACTCAATGGCGTTGAGCTGGTTAAGGTCAAAACACAAACAGACTTCGGAGTCAAGATAGCTGAAGATCTGAAATGGTCTGACCATATCGATGGTCTAGAAGACAAACGTGCTAACTACAAAAAAATCGATTTTAACATTTTAATGCCAAATGTATTAAATGAAGATGCTGCATCGTTTACACAAACCCAAATACCCTAATTACGTCTCTTTCTCCCCAAACTATAGATGTACAATTATAGTAAGTGATGTCAGTCTGATGCCAAAAAATGTTATTATAATTATTTACCATTAAACTTAAACTACAAAAATATTAAATATATTTAGCGCATCTTTTTTGGATTTACTATAATTACACAAATAAGCTAAATGTCATTATTATTATTGTCATTTGGTAAATCTTGATTACCAATTACAATAAAAGATATTAATCTTTACAAGATGCCAGTGACAAATGGTCTAAGTAGTCTTAATACTACTGGACACTGCTCAGCATACAGAAAAATATATTAAGTGCTTTAAACGTGAAGACATCATAATTGACAAATGATTTAATCACCAATTACTAAACAAAATTCTGGAGCCCAAAAGTTTTAAAGTTATTTAATCTATTTACCAAAGTATAGACAAATATTGAAACGTATATTAATGTGAGTGATATCTCATACTATAACGTTGCATTGCATTTCACAACAAAGGATTTTAATACTTTGTATAATTTTATTTTGGCGGAAATCTCGTCATAGCAACAAGGTGCTACCGCCGATGCTTCATCGCTCACTTCTGTGGCCTCGATGCCGCCGTCCCAACCTGAAATAAACGCCGACATTCCCACACTAGCCCCTGACGCTGACGTTCCAGCGTTAGCCCCTGATACCGCCGCTACTTCACCGCTCGCCTCTGCTGCCCCGGTGCCGCCGTGCCCGCCTGAAGTAAATGCTGACGTTCCAGCATTATCCCCTGGTGACGCCGCTGCTTCATCGCTCGCTTCTGTTGCCTCGATGCCACCGTCCCCACCTGAAATAAACGCTGACATTCCAACATTAGCCCCCGACGCTGACGTACCAGTATTATCCCCTGACGCTGACGTACCAGCATTAGCCCCTGATGCCGCCGCTGCTTCACCGCTCGCCACTGCTGCCCTGGTGCCGCAGTCCCCGCCTGAAATAAACGCCGATATTCCAACATTAGCCCCTGACGCTGACGTACCAGCATTAGCCCCTGATGCCACCGTTGCTTCACCGCTCGCCTCTGTTGCCTCGATGCCACCGTCCCCACCTGAAATAAACGCCGACATTCCAACATTAGCCCCTGACGCTGACGTACCAGAATTAGCCCCTGATGCCGCCGCTGCTTCACCGCTCGCCTCTGTTGCCTCGATGCCACCGTCCCCACCTGAAATAAACGCCGACATTCCAACATTAGCCCCTGACGCTGACGTACCAGCATTAGCCCCTGATGCCGCCGTTGCTTCACCGCTCGCCTCTGTTGCCTCGATGCCACCGTCCCCACCTGAAATAAACGCCGACATTCCAACATTAGCCCCTGACGCTGACGTACCAGCATTAGCCCCTGATGCCGCCGCTGCTTCACCGGTCGCCACTGCTGCCCTGGTGCCGCAGTCCCCGCCTGAAATAAACTCTGATACACAAACAAAAACGACTGTTGTTCCCTCAAAAATCACCGATACATCCACGAAACTTACCGATGTTTACGACACCAGCGCTGCCTTAGTACCGCTGTCTCCACCTACAGAATTCGGCAACGCTCTTACAGAAATTGCTTACGCATCTTGTGATAGAAATAATGCCTTGAACTTAATTTCTATACAAATACATCTAGACAGTCCCCACTTCCCAGTACATCGAATATGAATATAACAGAGCAACTACTTCTCGACCTATATTTGGCTGACTCAGATGATGCAGCCCCATCTATCCTATAATAGTTGCCATACCTGGCTAGTCTCTCTGGTTCTTTCTTAGTTATTTTGTTTGAGCGTTCATCCTATTTTATTTCTGTTAGCTTGTCGTTGGTATATCAGATCTTATTTATTTATGATGTATGCATGTATTTATTTGGCTTGCCACAATGCCTCAAGACCAAGATGTTCGATCAGTGTGTCCTGCCAGTCATGACCTATGGAGCCGAGACGTGGAACCTGACAGTAAAACTGGCCCACCAGTTACATGTCACTCAGAGAGCTATGGAAACTGGAAAGTCTATGCTCGGTATCTCTATAATGGATAAAATCCGGCATTCCGGATTACCGGCACAGAAATATCCGCAAAAAGACCAAAGTAACAGGCATAGTCTGGATGGAAGTGTAGCAAACTGAAGTGACAGTGGGCTGGGCAAATTTGTCGTAGAACCGATGGAAGGTGGGATAAAGGGGTTCTCGAGTGGAGGCCACGCCTAGAAAAGCGTAGTTTTGGACGACCTCTGACCAGATGGACCGATGATTTAAAGAAGGCGGCTGGTAGCGACTGATGGCGAAAACGGGCGATCGTGCCCTGGGGGAGGCCCACGTCCAGCAGTGGACTACAATAGGCTGATGTATGTATGTATTTATTTTATGTAGGTTTATGTATTTTTATTTTATAATGTTAAATTATTAAGTACTTTCTATTTTTGTTTATTTCTTATTATGTATTGTATATATTCCTGCTGTTAATGAAGAAACTTTAATTGATGATTGTTCTGATTCGGAGTCTGATGATGACTGAACTTATATTTGAATTATTAGGAAGGTACCTACTACATTATTAAGATTTGATCTCATGTTTGAATTATTTACTAATAAAGACTTTTTTATACTTACTTCTTGATTTTTCTTAGTATCAAATCACACTACACAAAAGTGTTAAATGAATATTACGTGTTTTAAGTTCATGTAATAACAAATTAAATGACGCCTTTTTTTAACTACATTCAATTTTTTTAGGATCTTAAATAAAAATCATGTTCACTTAATAAATAGATTATTAAAAAGATAAATATCCTATCTAAATACAGGTAGTATATACATGGTTCCTATGTTCCATTTTAAATTACAGCATCTAGAACTTTTACGTAACTAAAAATGTTCGTCCTGAAAAGTTGGATAGTCTGTAATTATCATGTTTGTCTTCTAGACCATCGATATTAAAGGTGTTGTAAAAAGAGCCAACAGCTTTATATACCTGGTAAGAAAAGCCTTTGGGATCTTGACCCCAGAAATGGTTGTAAAAATCCATAAAATGTACGTAAGACCAATATTGGAGTACGGTTTCCAAGTATGGAGCCCATACTTTGTAAAAGATATTGATCTGCTGGAAAGAGTCCAACGTAGGTTCACAAAAGTACCAAGAAAGCTGAAAACTTTGCCCTATGAGGAAAGACTGGAGCAACTTAAACTCCCTTCTCTCAAGGAACGCAGGGAACGCGGTGACTTGATTGAAACCTTTAAAATTATGAACGGACATTACGACCTGCAAGACTTTGACAGTTTGTTTCATCGCGCTGGAAATCCCAACTTACGGGGCCACTCACTAAAGCTTACCAAGACAAGAGCACACAACAATCCTCGCAAGCACTTTCTGAGCAATAGGGTGGTGGAGGCATGGAATAAACTACCAGAAGATAAAAATCGATTGGACAAATTAATATTGATAAAGAAATCCAAACAAGAGGACAGCAAGATACAGGCATAATCAGTTGCTACAACTGCTGCCTGTTTAAAGATAATAATAATCTAGGATTCCAACAAGCAAAACAAATTGATCAGATACAAACAAAAGAAGAATTGAAAAAGTTTAAGCACAGACTAAACAGCATACTCCGATCCCAACTACATTCACGTCACACAATAAAAGCAATAAATACTTACGCAATACCCATTCTTACGTATTCTTTTGGAGTGATTTATTGGTCTCAGGCTGAACTGGAAAAACTACAACGCATAATCAACACATCTCTGACTGTTCACCGCAAACACCATCCTAGGTCATGCATTCAGCGGCTCACACTGCCTAGACACGAAGGCGGTAGAGGTTTAATTGACATCAACAATCTCCACAACAGACAAATTGCAACACTACGAAAATATTTCTTTGACCGAGCCCAGCAGTCAATATTACACGAGACAGTAACTAAAAGTGATATAGGAATAACACCTCTTAATCTCAAGAAAAATTATACATTAAGGAGCGAGCGTATTGTTGACAACAAGCAAAAAATCACCGCTTGGCAGCGTAAATCCCTCCACGGCAGACACCTCCACGACCTGCAGCAATCTCATGTCGACAAAAGTGCGTCGAACGCTTGGCTGCAGCGTGGAGAACTCTTCCCCGAGACGGAGGGATTTATGCTAGCAATTCAAGACCAAGTCATCGAGACTCGAAACTATCAGAAGTTTATTTGCCGAATCCCAAATTTGCCAACAGATACATGCAGAAGATGTCACAGTTGCTCGGAAACAATTCAACATATCACAGGCGCATGAAAAGCTATAGTCCAAAAGGACTATAAACATCGGCACGATCAAGTCGCTGCAATAGTCCATCAACATTTAGCCCATAAATATAAATTCATTTCCGAAAAGGTGCCTTACTACAAATACCGCCCAGATGTAATTCTAGAAAATAGCGACCATAAAATATACTGGGACAGAACGATAATTACCGACCGAACAATTCATTATAATAGACCGGATATAACGCTGTTAGACAAAAAGAACAAAGTAGTTTACCTGATTGACATTGCCGTTTGTAATACACATAACCTCCTCAACACACACACAGAAAAAGTTTCAAAATACACAGATTTAGCAATTGAAATTAAGTCACAGTGGAAAGTCAACAGCGTCAAAACCGTACCCATTATTCTATCGACAACAGGAGTTATACCCAGAACATTACACACCAGCCTAAAAACTTTAGATATCCACTCAAAGACATACACACTCCTCCAAAAAGCTACGATTTTGAACACCTGTAGAATAGTCCGAAAGTTCCTATCTCTAACATAGGCTTACCTTTATGCACTTGGCTTCGGCCCGTGCTGAAATTTCCTCTTCGGAGAGATACACAAATGTAAAAACCAATAATAATAAGGGCAGCTCTGGCGAGCTGTTGGTGAGTAGCGCCACCACGGACCCGAAGTACTTCTGGGTTACCCCTGAGTGGGGAGCCCGCCTCTGTCTTGCCTTAACCGGCCGGCCAGAGTGGAGTCGCAAGAGTTTTACAACTCGAAGGGTGGAAGTGTTAAAGGCATAAAGCCGCGAGTAATGCTGACGGAAGAAATCCCAGAACTTGAAAGTGCAGCACACCTCTCTACACCCTTAGCTACCCGTAGGGCAGCTTGTGACGAGCTGTTGGGGAGTAGCGACCCCACGGACCCGAGTACCCCCGAGAGTGTAGACTGGCCGTCTCAGGCTCGCCGGAGTTGACCCCAAGGCCAGGACTCTCACCTCGGGCTTGCCTTAGTTGGCTGGCCAGAGTGGGCCGCTAGAGTTCGAGCCTGTGCCCGGACTCGAGGGGTGGAAGTGAAACATGCGTAAGTCGCGAGTTGGTGTATGTTCTGGCCCTTGCCCAGGACCTCTACGCAGAAAGCGGTGTACACCTCTCGACACCCCTTCAGTCGCCCGCGCCAGTGTTGCGTCCCGGCACCACGCTCTACGCGTACCGCCAATAGTGGAGGCCCACCTAGCGGGCGGCCAGTCGCCGTCTGCCGAGATTTTCAAGATTGGGACATTTGATTTGGCAGGCGTCCCGTTGTCTCAATCAATAGCCCAGCAACCGGTCCAGCAAATTCCTCCCCATAACCCTAGTAATCCGACCCTCACCTGCAATAGTCCTTGCATCAGGCGGGTGCTGGCTCTGGGTGTACTTCTATAGTGCAGACAGAGCGAGTATCTGCTTGATGTACACATCACAACACATTATTTGGTGCAAAAAGGCCTCTGTGCTGTTGGCTTCGGCCCCACTCATGCCTCAAAGGACCGGGTCCCTGTGGGCCCGAGATTCGGAAACGTACCAACATAATAATAATATTCCAAATAACCCTCAAACATTTGTCAGACATGGTGTAAATGGCCGTTTTTTGCGGCTGTTTACGCTCTGCCTACCCCGCAAGGGATTATAGGCGTGATATATGTATGTATGTATTGCACCCAGTTACTAAATTCTAGGTTCTAAATTGCTGTTTTAGGTATTGGACAAGAGTATTATATTATACAAGTCTTGTTTTAACATTAGATGAGCATGTAATGTAAATGGGAATGCTCAACAATTGCCTATACAAATAAATTATTATGGTTGTTCCAGATCTTTGTTAGTAGCAGCGTGTGAGAAGAAATCCATCCAGATATTTGACCCGCTCACCCACCAGCGCATCCACTCTGTCAATGGAGCACATTCAGACTGCGTCAACTGTGTTAAGTAAGTGTTCACAAAATGAATACAAATTATCGTTTTTATGAAAACAAATAGTATACAGGAAAATCTGCTGGGTATGTGACCCTTCCATTATTCTTTTTGCCTATTCCTTATCATTCTATTCACCTTCATATTCTATCTTATAATTTTTTTACTGCTTAACTAATTCATTAAACAGTACATAACTGTGTGTAACTAAAATCAATGGATTTGGATGTTGGACGACTCGGTGTCCTACACGAAAAAAAAAAAAAAAAAGCAATGGATTGGCGTATATGTATATGGGGTGTAAAGGATAGCCCTCTGAATACTGATTGCATGCAGACAATGAATCTGAACAACTTTCCCTTAGAAACATATGTCAGGAAACAAAAAAAAATTACCTCCCATACAAAATCACAATCAGCTCACGGCATTTACTATACTGTTTTTTTTCGGCTGTCAACCTCTGACGGTTGTCAAGGAGCATTGGCCATTGACACGCCATATCTTTTGACGGACTAAGATGAGCGGTCCATAAAGTAATTTTTTTTTTATGTTTCCTGAAATATTTTTTTATGGGATAATTTCCTGAAATATTATTCAGTTGCATGGTCTTAATGCTACCTAGCACCTAATGCCTATCAGTTTTCGGAGGGCTGTCCCTTACACCCTGTATAGTATACTATATTATTTTAAAAGTATCCATCAGAATATTTATTCATCCAAAAATGCTCCAAAAAGCAGAAGGCTGTATTAAATACATTTTTAAATTATCGTTGTTGTTGTTTGTTTACATAATTTTGGTGATAAAATCTGTTTTGACAAATTAATTATATGCATCATGAATTATTATGTGAGGAATGATCTTGAGGCCATACAAAAGTAAGGTCATTGTCACAACTTGTATATTTAATAACTATGTGGTGCCAGACTTAAATAGCAACACCCCAATGCTACTCTTGGGTGTTGTAAAAGCGACTAATTGATAATCATCCAGGGAATGGGCAGCAGCATTCCCTGTGAATGCAACACCTTGCACTGCACTCTCCAAAATGCCCTCCAAGTGTACTGAATATGGCAATACCTCCAAAATAAGTATAGAAATTTATAAATAGAAAAGGTTATTTTCACTATTCTAAGTTGTAGTGTATATTTGACTATTAATATTATTAACCATTTATTGCACACAAGAAACATTACAAGTGACGTAATATATCGACGGGTTCCGGGCTATTTGTATTAAGCGACATTTTTTGCGATATATACTTTTATACATGTTTGGAATCAGCATTTTTTTCTGCGTCGTTTGAGCTCGGTTTGGTGACAATCGGAGCAGAAAAATGTCGCTTAATACAACCGCATTTTTTGGGCCTATTTTGCAGTGCAATGTATGAACCGACACAAAATATTGTCAATTTTAAGACTTGTGTATTTAAGCTCACTACCAAAATATCACACAGTCGTTTAAACCTTTTATCCTTAAGCAAAAATTTACAGGCAGCGTAGGTTCAAGCATTTAGCCTGACCATATAAATATAAAGACATGTCGTTTCATACAATTAGCCTCTTAGTATTTTTTTTGTCTTTTGTCGCTTAACACAATAAGTCTCTCTGTCAAATTTATATCCAGTGTCGCTTAATACAATTAGCCTCTTAGTCAAATTTATGTCCAGTGTCGCTTAATACACACCTCATTATTTTAGTATAATCATTAATAATCAAACAATAAAAAGAAAAATAAATAAGTCGCATAAACTAATTAGCCATACATTAATAATTTCAAGATATGGTAATTTAATCAATTAGCTTAGGCTTAAAATATGACCAACTCATTGGTTTAAGCACTAAGCTTAGAGCTATAATTTGAAATCTTAGGCACTTCAGTCAAGTAGCTTGGAACATGTATTAATAAACCTAGGCGGTTAAGTCATTTAGCCTGGAACAAAAAACAATAAGTTAAGGTGGTTACATCATTTAGCCTGGAACAAAAAACAATAACCTTAGGCGGTTAATTCACTTAGCCTGGAACATAAAACAATAATCTGAGGCGGTTACGTCATTTAGCCTGTAACAAGAGAAAGTAAGATATGGGTCATTTTGTATTAAACGACACTTATTTTCGTTAAAAATAGGAAAATCAGGAGAACAAATTAATCAGATTATGGGTAATATGTAATAGAAACAGAAATTACCTTTGCTTTGAAAACATAATGCGATCTGGCAATGTTATGATTTTTTTTCTGAAAATCGAAACTTTAAACTGCTCTGGTGTAAAGTTTAAAAAATGACGGTTAATACAAATAGACCGGAACCCGTCGATATAAAGAATGACGACATAACAGGACAACTTATTTCTACTAAGAAATTTCTTCCAGCTGACCTACAGAAAGTAAGAATTTACAAGACAAGCAGATTGGGCGTGCACAATTACGTACTTAAACAATAAATGCCAATAATATGACCTTCATGCAAATATACAAAATTTCATAAATAAACATAGGTACATATAATTTTGACATTTCATATATATATATATATATATATTGGCAAATTGTTGTTCAAAACCCAAATAAAATAAAAGGGCTGACCCAAAAACTATGACCTCTACCGATGCACCGACTAGTCAAAAAGCCGCTTTATCGGACGTTTTTTTGGTCAACATTTAGTCGGCGTTTAGTCGGCTGTAATAATGACATTAAATTTTATATAATTTATTTCCACCAGTAATCATCATGTTCATTATGAAACCACAACGATTTGCTTTTTCCAAAAGTCACCAAAGTAATGATCGGCTCAGCTGACCAGTCGCCCACTCTTGTAGTTGGTGAATAGTAGGAATTTAAACCGATTAGTCGGTATTCGGCCAAAGCCGTAATTAGTCAGTGCACCTCTAATGACCATTGATATCATTTGCTTGTTAAGGCACAGTACTCTCGGATGTAGTAGAGCTCTAGGCATGTATATTTATTTTAGGTTTTAACACAATTACCGTTTATTGTACACAATATAACACAAAGAAAAAAAGAAAATATGTTTATTCAAAAAGTTGTGGCACTTTACACACTAAAATAATATAACATATAGAACAATACACAACAGGTCAAGTTAAGGGCGCGTTCTTCGGGAGCTTTAGGTATTTTACGCGCCAAGGCAACCCGCCTCTGCTTTACGCGCGGGCCGTTTTGAATTGAACTCCGCTGACATTACGCGGTGGGCGATAACGCCACAGTATAAAATTATGCAGTAGGTAAACTAAGTTGGTCATTGTGTTTGTTAGTTAGTTATTTTATTATGTGTGTTAGGATATTGGAAGACCAGTTTTTTTTTTTTTTTTAGTTAGCCTTTTCTGTGTCCCACTGCAGGGCAAAGGACAGTTAAGTAAGCTAATTTATTGCCTGTTACTATTCACCTGTGTTAATACTCGAAATTAAAATTACCAGCTTAAATCAATTTTGACTCCGAAAATCAACTCACAATGTTAGTCTCATCAACTTTCGTGATCTATATTTTAGTTTATATTCGAAAATTATAATTTACGTCGCACGTCAGAAGGAGCACTGGCACAGGTCCGTCGTCTGTAAGCGTCTCCGCACGATTGACAAAGCCCTTGGTGTCGCGCCGCTCCCGCTTTTGTAGGTATTTAGACATCATAATTAGGAAAATAGCGATTTTTACTAGATAAACATTTTATCTTTTAAAGTTGGTCTAAAAATTAAGTCATTGAGTTTATTATTTTATCTACACTCGTCTCATAATGTTCGTACATCGTTCGTTCTCATACTATTCTACTATCGAAAATGGTCAAATGCGACTGTTTAGTTAAGATGATCCTAAAGACCCGATGAACCCAGCCAACCGATGAACTGCGACCCGATGAACTCTGGCCACATAATGAACCCTTACGACAAAATGAACCCAACGACCCGATGAACCATGATAGCCCAATGAACCACGATAACCCGATGAACCTAGCGAACCGATGAACTCTGGAGACTCGATGAACAATAACGACCCGATGAACTCTGGCCACATGATGAACCCTAACGACACGATGAACCCTAAGGACTCGATGAACCCAACAACCCGATGAACCTAGCGAACCGTTGAACTCTGGCTACATGATGAACCCTAACGACAAGATGAACCCAACGTACCTATGAACCATGATAACCCGATGAACTACGATAACCCGATGAACCTAGCGAACCGATGAACTCTGGCGACTCGATGAACAATAACGACCCGATGAACTCTGGCCACATGATGAACCCTAACGACACGATGAACCCTAAGGACTCGATGAACCCAACAACCCGATGAACCTAGCGAACCGTTGAACTCTGGCCACATGATGAACCCTAACGACAAGATGAACCCAACGACCCTATGAACCATGATAACCCGATGAACCACGATAACCCGATGAACCTAGCGAACCGATGAACTCTGGCGACTCAATGAACAATAACGACCCGATGAACCATGATGAACCCTAACGATATGATGAACCCTAAGGAGTCGATGAACCCAGCAACCCGATGAACCTAGCGAACCGTTGAACTCTGGCCACATGATGAACCCTAACGACAAGATGAACCCAACGACCCTATGAACCAAGATAACCCGATGAACCTTGATAAGCCGATGAAGCTAGTGAACCGTTGAACTCAGGACATATGATAAACCCTAATGTAAAGATGAACCTAACGACCAGATGAACCATGATAACCCGATGAACCATGATAAGCCGATGAAGCTAGTGAACCGATGAACTCTGGCCACATGATGAACCTTAACGACAAGATGAACTTAACGACCCGATGAACCATAATAACCCGATGAAAAATAATAACCCGATGAACCATGATGACCCGACCAACCTAGCAAGCCGATGAACTCTGGCCACATGATGAACCTTAACGATTAGATGAACCCAACGACCCTAAGTAATAACCCGATGAAAAATAATACCGTGTGATGCCGGCTTAGAATAGCATCACCCCATTTCTTACCCATGGGTGTCGTAAGAGGCGACTAAGGGACTCGAGGGTTAGATGTGTATTGCAATTTTAGGCGATGGGCTGACAACCTGTCACTATAGTGATACACAGTTATCTGATCTGATTGACCCTCAAACTTTTGTCAGAAGTGGTGTTAATATCCGTTTTCTGGCCGTTATTGCTCTGCCTACCCCGTAAGGGATATGGGCGTGATTTATGTATGTATGTATGTATGAAAAATAATAACCCGATGAACCATGATGACCCGACCAACCTAGCAAGCCGATGAACTCTGGCCACATGATGAACCTTAACGACAAGATGAACCCAACGACCCTATGAACCACCATAACCCGATGAACCATAATAACCTAATAAACGTAATAACTAAGTCCTGAAAACTATACTCTGACATGTGCTGTCGGCCGTCGGCCGCTGCCTTCGGAATGACATCTGCCGCGGCGGCCGATAGCCGCGGCATGTGCCATCGGCCGTCGGAAAAGGTGGTTCGGAACAGACCTTAAGCCGGCATCACACGGCTAACGGTATACATACATACATACACATATCACGCATATAATCCCTTGCGGGGTAGGCAGAGCGTAAACAGCCGCAAAAAAACGGACATTTACGCCACGTCTGACAAATATTTGAGGGTCATTCGGAAAATTGTGTATCGCCATAGTGACAGGTTGTCAGCCCATCGCCTAAAATTGCAATAAACACCCTCGAATCCCTTAGTCGCCTCACACGACTCCCACGGGAAAGAAATGGAGTGATGCTATTCTAAGCCGGCATCACACGGCAAACGGTATTAAAGCCGCCATCTACGCGGACGTCACAGATACCTAGTGTACCAAAACAGTCTGATCCATCATTAGGAGATTATGATGAATCAAACGGAACGTGTTATAGCTATCGCGTATGAGGTGACGACGACTTTTCTCAAAATCGAGTCCTTCGTCCAGACTATCTGGCCCCAAGAACTTTTCAGCAAAAGTCTTTTATAAAGGACTATGGGTGGAGTTTTGAATTATGTTGAACTTCCTGTGTTTGGCCCTGGATGGCGTAATTTCAGTAGATGGATTTAAGTATAAAATTATTATTATTTTGTAATAAGATGTTATAATAATCAATCATTTCGACATCTGGTGGGATTTCAATATTTCTCTGCTACATATTCCACTGCACTCACCAACCCGCCTACCAAGCGTGCGGTGAGCATGGAAAACACCCTCTAATACCAGGAGGCCTATGTCCAGCAGTGGACCGTTGTAGTTGTTGATGTTAATATCCAAATATTACAAGACCCTTTTTAAAAAGTTAGAATGTCTAGTAGCCGGCCTTACTTTTTCTTTCCGATGTTATACTGCATTAATTATACTGTGGCACTAAATGGTAACAAATAAATCGAAAAATCAAATCACGTCGCACGTCGAGCAGAGCACCAGCACAGGTCCAGCCTCCGTAAGCGCCACCGCGCGACTGACGAAGCCCGCGGAGCCGCGCCCCTCGTCTTTTTGTAGGTATTTAGACATCATAATTCATAAAGTAGCACTACAACATTGAACTTGCCGATTTTTACTAGATAATTGATTTATCTAAAGAGTAGTATAAAAATTATCTCAAAAAGATTAATATTTTAAGCATAATATCGTAATGAAATTTTGAATAGAGGCAACTTTGGCATTTTATTCTATCGAGCGAATTTCATCTGATTGTGTAGTTGAGATCGAATTTTTATCTGTTAGATCCTCAACTGCAATATATATTTTTTTCAAAATTTTATGACTCTTTTCTATTGAGTAATATCGTTTTGAAAAACGGCATTTGAGGTATAAGGCGCTCTTAATTTTAAAAAGAAATCTTAGAGCAGACCTAGAGTAGTGAGAAGGCATAAAGTGAGGCAGTTGACTAAATTTGAATAAATTTGTGCTAATAAAACAAGAATAATTAGTACAATAAATAAAATTTTAATATATTCTAATTTATACGTTATTATTGAACTATAAGATAAACATACATATTATACAATAAAATAAATATACCTACACAATATGGCGTACCTTGGGGGAGGCCTACGTCCAGCAGTGGACTGCAATAGGCTGGTGATGACGAGTATGAAGATGATGATCTACACAAAGTTTCTTAACATATACATTTCTTCTTCTTCCCATAGGTTTCTAGATAACCGCATGTTCGCGACCTGCTCAGACGACACAACTATAGCATTGTGGGACGTAAGAAACCTCAAGAAAAAAATCCGCTCGCTGCTTGGACACTCGAACTGGGTGAAAAACATTGAGTTCTCTGTCAAAGACAAGTTGCTGGTGACATCAGGTCTCGACGGCAGCATATACACCTGGGACATTAATTCCTACACAGAGTACAACCTGGTAATTATGTAATTATTGTTTGTGTTAGGTTTCTTTCAAATACTTATTGTTTAGCATGACTGTAATTTTTTTGTACTTTTGATAACAGTGATGTGATAGCGCAAGATTTGTGTGACTGTCAGTATTGGACTAGTGCTATTGACAAACCAGATAATTCGCAGGGCAAGAAGTAGGTGGGCGGGGGTGTATCAATGCACACGTAATTAGTTGTTCCAAAATCCGTCTTGAGATATATTACTCCAATGCAAAATAAAATACCTACAGAGAGTGTAGACTGTCAATTCCTCCGCTCCCACCTACTTGTTGCCCCGCGGGCGTCCCGCAAGTTATCTGGTTTGCATGTAGTAGTAGTACGCAATCTGCGCTTAGGACTGATCCTATTGCTTTGCATAACCTTTTAAACAATTTTGAAATTATTTTCGTCGAATGCAGACGACCTTAATTCCCAGTCAGTCAGATCTTTTGTTTTGTAAACTGGCAAAATTATTAAGCGCGGGCAGGACTTGATCCTGCGACTTTCGCCATTACTAGTGGCGACGCCTCATCTGGCACTGGCATTAAGACACACTTGCAAAATTCGCGGGCAAGGAACGAGCTGCGGTAGGTTCAAATCCTGCCCGCGCTTGAAAATTTTGCAAGTTTTCAATACTTGTATACCTCACACGGGAAGTGTTTTTAAATTTGATATTTAATTTACCAGCGACTTTAACTGTAAAATATTTTTTTTACCAGGTGTACCAGCGAGTGTTCCACGCGTCAGGCCTGATGCGGTGCAGACTGTCGCCGGATGCCAAGCAGATGGTGATGTGCACGACCGGCGGTCTGCTGGTCGTCATACACGACCTCAACCTCGCCACACTCGCGCAACACTTACACGGCTTTAAGGTACTGTACACTAGGGTGCAAAAGTTGGAAAATGTTGGAGGAGGCCTGTGTGTTGGTAGGACAAGCCAAGCAAAACAACAATACAATAAAAACTATGTAAAATTTATGATAAATAACATTATTTAAATATTTAATGTAATTTATTGTTACATGTAAAATGAATTTGTTTGGCAATAAAAGGCTTATCAATTTAAATTAAAAACACTAACTAGGGTGCATCGCCTTCTTCGTCGACTCGGTGTCCTACACGACAGAAGAAGGTGCAGTATTAATAATGCCTCACCCTCTTTGGGAATGCCATTGTAGGTTAATTCCCTGCCACCATGCAGTTGACCGTGGCCGGCTCAATTCGGCCAAGATCAGAAACTCTACGACGCCTTTTACAAAACAAAAATACTAGACTTGTCCAGAGAAAAGTAAACACAATAACGGCATTAAAATTATACCAGTAATTAACATAAGTCAAAACTTACAGAAGCTCTGAAATTATTATTTGACTAGCGACCCGCTACCCGTTTTTCTTAAGAAACAAAGCTTTTTGCGGTAAAAGGTTCCTGAAAACCTGCATATTGGATCATTATTAAAAAAAACGTATCAAAATCCGTTTTGTATTTTTAAGGATCTAAGAATACAAAGGGACACGAAAAGCGACTTTATTGTATGTATGTGATACCTTGAAATGTTTTGTAAAATTGCCTTTAATATATAATCTAACTTGTGAAATAAAATAAAACAGTATACACGAACTGGACGCAAATGAGGATCTATTACAGAGCGACAATTGTTTTATTGTCGCAGATTGACACTGATTTCCCACACCTAGACCTCGTTGCACCCGGCACCCAGCTCTCTAGGTGACATTGCTACATATTTGCCATCGGGTTACCGATTATAGTAAAATTGCTCTTCCTCTTCGATATTATAAAACAAGCATAATCAATAAAAATAAAATAAAAACACGACTGCTTTCTGAGATAAAGCCTAGCCTATAACATTCGGGATAATGTAAGGATTATTCCGATACAATTCCCATTCGAATCTGTTCAGTGGTTGTCGACATACATAGTACATACATACATGAACTCTAAAAACATTACACTCCTTTTTAGGTTGGTCAGTCGTGTAAGTAATAATGTAGTTTGACTTGTGGAACGCCGGCTTATCGCGTGTCTAGATCTATGCGATGTCACCGGTTATTTACATAAAGTCATGGCTTTTCATAGCTACGAATATTGAATTGTGAAAATGTTCCTATGCAAAGCGCAAGCTTCTATCAGGTAAGTAAGTAACTAAAAACTCTATATTACGCACGAATACAGGATAATTAAAATCAGAAAATTTAAATCTAAAGTGCGCAAAGGCGCGGTCTTATCACTAAAAGCAATCTCTTCCAGAACACCTTTGGTTAGAGGAAACCGAGACCAAAGAAGACAGAGCGGTACATGAGAATTATAGTATATAAGCAATAAATATTATAAATCATACATACTATTGTTATTAAATATAAAGATAAATAAATACACGTACATATACATACATATATAAATATATACACATTCATACACTTTATGTAGTATGGACACATAGCCTAGCATCAAGCCTAGGTAGATATGCCTATGTACCTGCTTGATTTAAATACTCGCAAACACCTGTAAATTTTTGTCACGGCCGACTGCCTGCCATTGCAATTCGAATGCTAGAATATTTCTAACTGATGTTATTTGAATTAATTATGGAATCAGATCAAATTGTTTGGTATAATTATGCAGTTATGGCCTGATCATAATGATTTAAAATAGTAAAATTCCTTAATCTGGCACCTAGTTGGAGGGACCTGGCCTGACTTTATTTTCAATTATACAAGAAGTTGCACACTTGGGATACTTTCACGCGAACATTGACGCGGTATGTAGGGTGAAATTTTACTAATGACCAATAGCTAAATCTCAAGATGGGCTGATGACAAGGAACAATTTTCACCAAGGAACATAGGTTGAGATATGCAAAAATATTTGAGATTACATATTAACGCAAAAAATCTGATTGTAAACTTTGTATAGGGGGTCCAAGGGTGATTTTCGTATTCCTTGGGGAAAGTTGTTCCTTATCACCAGCCCGTCGAGCTTTCGCTGTCGGTCACTAGTAAAATTTCACACTTAAGATAGATAATATAAAATTCTGTGCACATATTTTTAGGGTGAGTTCTACTTGTGAAACTGAAAAACTTTCGCCAAGGAACATAGGTCGAAATATGAAAAAAAAATGGACATCCCATTTAAATAAACACATTTTTTAATCATTTTTGTATCGGAGGTAATTTTTATTTATATTTCGTTCTATGTTTTTAGGGAAATGTTGTTCAGTTATCAGTACTCGTGAGTACAATTCCCCCTTAAAATATTTGCACTTAATTTAAATAAGTAGTAGTTACTTACATACATACATATATCACACCTATAATCCCTTGCGGGGTAGGCAGAGCGTAAACTGCCGCATAAAACGGACATTTACGCCACGTCTGACAAATATTTGAGGGTCATTCGGAAAATTGTGTATCGCTATAGTGACAGGTTGTCAGCCCATCGCCTAAAATTGCAATACACACCCTCAAGTCCCTAAGTCGCCTCTTACGACTCCCACGGGCAAGAAATGGGGTGATGCTATTCTTAGCCGGCAACACACGGCGTTGGAATTGGAATTTGGAATTGGCGGTTTTGGCGGTTGGAATTAGTTGCAGATATTTAGTTTTTTTCTTAGTTTAATATAACAACAAATTGTAACTTGTTGTCCAACAGCCAAACCTATACAGACTGATGCAGATGAGCCAACAAGTGATCCCTATCGCTGCCCTATACGACCACCTGTTCGAGAGCAGTCGCAAGGAAAACCGCGTGGAGTTCGTGTCGGACTTCCCCGACGGCAACGATGCCGAGGTGGTGTCGGCTCTGCAGGTGGGTCATATAACAACACACCACACACGCCCAACGTTGCGCTTGCCGAAGCGTGACCTCCACTTGAGAACCCGCTTACGCAGGTCATGTATGCCGATGACTTGTGTTTTCCTGCAGAATCCCCAGACGGCTTGCAATAGCTGATGTCCGTTTTTCACCAAACATGCTGCAAATTCTGCCTGAAACTTTTTATTCGATTATGGTTTGATTAAATATTGCAATTTCGCGATATTCTGACTTTTCTGAATGTAATGCACCTTCGAAACCACCTTTTTTATGCTATTATAGTCGTACAAAAATTTCTCACTGGATGTGGTGAAATTTTTTATTTAGCTCGCGAGAACAAAGTTTATGTTGACTTTTTTTTTAATCCAACACTGTGCTCAGGAGTCTATTTTATAGCACGTTCACACGATGTCAATATGGGCAGGGAAATAGTAAGCGAAGTGGGCAGCGCGAATGTGTGAACAGGTTACTCGCGCTGCTACTCGTCATGCCGCTGCCGCTTCCTGTGCTCCCTCGAATGTCGGCTTTTCGTGTGAACGCGTGTGGAATGTATTGCTATCTTGCTCACTCGTATTGCTGTGAGAAGAGTATGACGGCAGTGTGTGAACACTCAGCAATATTCGCGACTGTAGGGGCAGGAGCCTGTGCATGGTGTGAACGTGCTATAAGACTCATTCGCTAGCTCGGGGTTCAATCGCATTACACGCAGCAAAAATACATTGTTTATTGACGGTATAATATTTGGTAACATTAGTTTATTTTAGGCATTTTTATTGACTGCGTTGATAAATGACTTTTTGGTTCAGATTTGTCTTGTCCATGATAATTTATCAACGTTAACTCGCTTGCGTATTATGCTATCCCTTTCTTTTGCAAATAAAGTACTTATAAATATTCAAGCTAGTTCTAAATGCCTATTGCCTATTCCTAATTAATACTACAGACTAAATGTATTTTTTTGTTTCTCCAGATTCACCCACAGGGATGGAGTGCCTTGAGTAGAAATATTAGTCACGACGACAGATCAGAGGTAAGTTAAATCTTGTCTTATGTTGCCTACATCGTCCCACTGCTGGGAAACGGTCACGCTCTCTTATTTCCATCCTGTTCTAATATGTTTAATAATTAATGAAAAAGGTAACCAATTTTTAATCCGTTGTATTTAATAATACCTACTCAGAATGTTTTATTTTTGTATGTATTTGAGTTGATTTATAGAGCGTATATTCGCTTTTGCCGTTTGATGCCCATTTCTTTCCCGTGGTTGTAGTAAGAGGCCACAAAAGGACTCGAGGGTTATATGAGTATAGCAACTTCAGGCGGTGATGGGCTGACAACCTGCCAGGTAGTTTTTCACGGCGTATCACGCACTGTTAACCCCGCAAGGGATATGGGCGTATATGTATGTATGGTTATTCGCTAAATAATTTGATTGAATAAATGAGTAATTTATAATGTCACTTATTTTATTCCACAGTGGTCGTGTATTCACGACATCCAGCCAATGGAGGCGTGGTCTCAGAAGTCATGTCGCGACTCCGGCGAGCCGGCGCCGGTGGAGCCGCGGCGGCCGGCGGTGCGCCGCGTGGCGTGGCGCCGCTCGCGCCCGTACCGACAGCCCCGCGCCGGTGCGCCCGCGCCCGCCGCCACGCACGCCCGGTCTGGCGAGTAAGTTTGTAAAATAACTCCGGATTGCAACAAAAGTACCGCCGTTCCAATAAGTCGTATTGACAGCTTTCAGATTCGTATTAATACTATGGCAGAGGGTACATTTAAGGGGTCCGTTAAAGCTGCACAGCTCTGGAATGATCTTCCTAAAACTGTACAGGAAAGTCCATCTATTTCCGTATTTAAACAGCGAGTAAAATTGCACTTCATTTCTCAACAACCTTGAAATATTTATGTATGTTTATGTATTTTTGTAGCATTTATTTTGTTAATTTTATTTCGTATTGCCTATTTGCCCCAAAAGTTTAAATTCTCTCACAAGACATGGGTTGGCTGGAAGAGATCTCTTCTTTAGAGATAAGCTCGCCTTTGCGACAAAAAATTTTTTTTTTTTTATGTGTATTTTTTGTGCAATAAAGAATATATTATTACATTTTACTTTGTTGACATCTCTTTTAGTATGGAGATGACATCTGTCAAATACGACTTATTGGAACGGCGGACTTTAGCGACCAGCCCATTAATGAGGAAGCAGTCATAATATTGAAATGCTTCGGTAATTTTTGTATGGGTTGGAATAACCTTTTGATACTTAAATACGTTATAAAAAATTATTTCTTATAAAAAATTAAATACTAAAAATGTCGCACCTTTCCCACTGAATTATGGGTGAGAATCCTTTTTACTTTCAGTTTAAAAAATGAAAATGTTAAGCTTTTCTGTGGCAGTCACCATGAATAAAATTTTTGCTACACATTTTTCATACATATGTATCACTCCACTAACTCATGCAAGGTAGGCAGAGCGTAAACGGCCATGAAAAGAGATCATTTATGTCTAGCAAACGTTTGAGACAAACTTTGCAATAAATGAATGAATGAGGATCATTAAATTCATTCTTCTACTGTTTTTGTGGAACTAAATGCTCTGTTGCCGTGTGATTGCCGGCTTAGAATAGCATCACCCCATTTCTTACCCATGGGTGTCGTAAGAGCCGACTAAGGGACTCGAGGGAAGTGTATTGCAATTTTAGGCGATGGGCTGACAACCTGTCACTATAGTGATACACAGTTATCTGATTGACCCTCAAGCTTTTGTCAGACGTGGTGTTAATATCCGTTTTACGGCCGTTAACGCTCTGCCTACCCCGTAAGGGATATAGGCGTGATTTATGTATGTATGTATGTATGTAAATGCTCTGCCGTATTAAGTTGTAGCCTTTCCAAACGTTTCATTCCTGTATTCTCGTGGAGCCGATGACAAAAAAAGCAATAGACAAGCGTTTCGTCGATTATGAAATGTCGGCAACGACATTACGGCAAAATTGTAAACCCTTCTTTACATAAATCTATTCTACCAAATATACGATATTTTACCTTCCTACAGATCCTCATCATCACAGAGTCGCACAGAAGAGAGAAGGCAAGATCCCGAGCGAGAGGAGCCAGAGCGAGACGCAAGACGTGTCGAGCCGTCCACTAGCAGGGAGGCGGCCCCCTCCGCCCCCGCCCCCGCCGCCCCCGCCCCCGCCGCCGCCCGCAACGCCCCGGTGAGAAAGGCGACGATTATTCGCAGGTTTATGTATAAACAAGTCTCTTTTATTATAATCGGTATATTTGTCTGTGATCAGGGCCTCTCGAGTATTCAGAATGACGTGTGGGAGGCGTCCATTACGATCAAACAACACAGAATGCTACAAGAACTGTATAGCAGGTATGGGCTTGTTCAAATAACCTCGTAGTCAGATTAAAGTTTTGCATTTTAGAAGTTATTTATTATTACTATTAGTCACTTGCACGATTTGCACACGATAGCTTTATCAAGATATGATTGTATTCCAATTAATAAGACTTGCATTGTTTGCAGTTGCCTTGAAAATTAATTTATTACCAAATGAATGTAAATATCTTGAACATTTCATACAATACATAGAAAACACCCAGACTCAACACAAATATTTGTGCTGGGTAGGGATCGAACGCAGGACCCTCGGCGTAGCAGGCTGGAGTCATATAACGTTATGCTTGACAATTTCTGAAACACACGTATGCATGAAAATATATAATTTTGTTCTGGATCTGAATACATTGATCTACAACAACCCTAGATTTAGCGCCTCATACAAAATTACGCTAAGATTTTGTCACCTTAGCGTATACATATACATTCATACATAGCGATATATAGATTCATTGCGTCCGCCCGATTCAAAATATCACAACGAACCTCACCATAATTTATTGAACTCAGACTTATTTGTCAACTATTACGGTCGAAATTCTAGTGTCTTCGCTCCAAACTTACGACTATTCGCAAATACTTTTGTAATAATATAATCAACGATCAGGCTAACCTTTAAGTAGACTTCATACACTGCTGCTTATATTAAGTAGTTCACTTCAAGTAAAACCAGTGCAACAGCAATGTATATTAAATAGGAGCCTACTTTTAGAGCAGTTCTCCGTCCTTTCCATACGCAACACTGAGTTGTTGCGTAAGAGAAGGACAGCTGCGAAGTAGTTCATTTTAAGTATTAGACCGGGTCTATCGCGATAGTATTTATTTAAATATTAGTAATTTACCTGTGTCCCGACGTTTCAACACAGTTTCACGTATTGTGGTCGCGGGTTGACTGACGTCCCAGCGATTGCGAAGTAGTTGTTTTAGAATATTTATGATTAAAATTATTACTTTGGTGAGTACTACAGCATAAATTGCAATAATTATACCACAATAAGATGAATAATGTATATGCTTACTTGAAATACGACACACCGTCCTGTTTTTTTCTGATTAGTACTGTCATTTTTGCGGTTTTTTAGCGCGCACTTGGTCATGTTAACGGTTTCGCAGCCAGCCACGCAATGTGGAAAAGAAGTGCTCGCTTGCAAATTGTGCACCTCTTTACCGGCCCACCTTTTGAGCGTACTCGCGTTATCTAGAGTTGTTGTAGATCAATGTCTGAGTATTCTAAAATCACCCGAAATTTACGTTTCATACAATACTGTTAAGTAACATTATCGTATCTTCCATGACATGAATACAAAGTTAGTGTTTATTTGCAGAGGGCAGGTGGGTCGCAACTTCAACATGCAGCGGATAATGGGCATCAACACCGGCATCACCCCACCGAGCGGCGCCCCCGCCCCCGCCCCCGCCCCCGCGCGGCACGACCATAGGTATCACAGCACTAGGTCATTCTCTATTGTTTATTTTTACTTTAGACTAAAAACGCTTTTATTTCGTGTGCTGTATACAAATAAATTAAGTAATTTTTTTACTTATTTTCAATTCTAAGCTAATGATAATCTTCTTAATAAGTAAATTTTCTACACACGCTGATAGATGTAACATGAATTTATATTCGAAAAATTAATTAACTTAACATAGCTTAAATTAGCGCTGTCGATTTCCATCAAATATTTCAACAAAAGGATAGGGGATATCTTACTTGTCATGTTTAATAATGTTAATGGGTTCTTCGCCATTTCTAGTCAATAATCGCCATTGTTTCCATCGTCGCCTTATTTTGACACATAACGCGTATTTTGCGTCAAAGTATAAGACATGACATGACAGAGATATCTCTTATCTTTTAAACCTATGGAAAGTGCCAGCACTAATTTACAGTAAGTACAGAGGATTTATTTCCCTTATTGAGTGCATTGTGAAACAAGCTCGATAATGCTCCGTTCCCCCGCAGCCCGCCGCTCCCCGCAACCAGTAGCGGCAGCCGGCGCGGCGCGTCGCGGCTGCGGCCCTCCAGCGCCACACATACCACCACCAATAGGTACTGCTCTTATTGTATACTACACCTACGTAGAAAGTGCAATATATCTTTTTCAAACAAAGATAGGAACGTCAGTCATTGTTCTCGTTTCAAATTAGCGGGAAGTAATAATGTGTACAAATTACTTTCTCCTCTTGGGAGTGATAAATGTAACTGTCAAAACTTTCGTAAAACGCTGCGCTCTGAGCCTCCAACTGCACCCTCGTTAGTAATCAGTCATTTTCTTCGCGCGTGAAGAACATACTATGACAATACGCTGCCTAGGTCTCATATCTTAGCATAAGTAGCGTAGTCATAACTCAATAAACAACTTAGTATTATCCCAGTCGCTGTTACTAATCTTGCATTATGTAAAATTATTTTTCTTTCAGTGTTACCTATTCATTCTTGTACAGGCTGTGGCACCTTTAGATGTAGTACATTAATGTCTCTCTCGTTATGTTGAATTAACATCATTGTAACTACAATTTCTTGTCCTAATACAGTGAAACCTGGTTAACTGAGAAACACCTATAACTGATACTCTCCACGAGGTCCCGGTTGAGACAATTATTAATATGTTACAGCTCTAATAAATACGTCCTTGTCTTGCAGGAGAATTTTCAGTTTTATAATAATTGATGATAAAAGAAAAATGAGACATTGTTAATTTAGACCTCTATAAGTGAGATTTTCAATAAACACATCTCTAACTCACAGGCAATTTGGTTAATTTTCAAGGAAATTACTGACTTCTTTCAATGATAAATTGGTTTATTTTGACCTCTATTAGTGAGAACCTCTATAAATGAGGTAACTCTAACCTTGAACCTCGCTAACTGGGAAACTTAGTAAGAGATAAACCTCTATAAGTGAGAAAAAAACGTATACACCATGAGATCTCATTTAAACAGGTTTCACTGTAGAAGTAAATAAATAAACTCTTTCCTATTGTAGCAGCGGCAGCAGCGGGGCCAGTCCAGAAGAGGGTGGAGGGGGAGGTGTAGGGGGGGAAGAGTGCCACAACTGCTCGGCGGAGCCGCGGCCGCAGATACGACAGAACAGGGACAGACTACTTTACTATGTTGAAGAGACTAATGAAGGAAAAGGATTTATCAAGGTCAGTCAATTGCACTATTACCGATAAAAAAAAATCATTATTATTTTTTCAGATCATTCATTGAAGTGAATATCTATTTCATTCAAAGTTCATAGTCACCGATCTATATTCTCTGCATACCCTGTCCCGGGTTCTACGTGCATTTGTTAATGTCAACCAATTAGGTGGATCGCATCTTCCATCGTAGCGGAACCCAGCGGTGCATTAATTGAGCAATCACTGGCACGGAGCGGAGGTTTCGAGGTTTATGGTTGGTGAATTCATACCGCGCTGGGCTCCGCTCCGCCTCAATGGCAACCCATATTGTATATGTAAAGCCGATCACATGTCGGCAGTTACACTGCACAAACAGACAGCATGGGTTTAGGTTTAACATACTTGTGCTTATGCTATGTTCACACTAGCGACCTGCTCCTGCCGCTGTCGCGAATATAGCTCGAAATACTTCCGCGGAATTATCAACGCGAGTGAGTGTACACACACTACCGTCACACTCTTATTGCAGAAATACGAGTGAGCGAGATAGTAATGCATTCCACTCGCACTCTTGCTGCCGTTTCTTTTGAATCGCGCATTAAAAGCCGACATTTGAGAGAGCACGGGAAGTGGCAGCAGCATGACGAGTAGCAGCGCGAATAACCAGTTGACATGCTCACACTGCCGCCTTCATTACTGTTTACCTGCGCATAAAGGCATAGTGTGAACGTGCTATAAGATTGTTACATACTGAAATAAACTGACTCGATCTCACGTAACCCATTTGTATCACATTATTAAAGAGTAGTATACGTATCCGTACTATCTATACTATGGATCAGTACTTGGATCAAATCGGGGACGTTCTAGAGAAAGGTCAGGTCAAGAGTACCCTAAACCGACGAGCATGTATGAAAAGATTGATGCATGTTGAAGAAGCGAAAGAGGTGTGTCAGGATCGTAGCAAGTGGAAAGATGTAGTCTCTGCCTACCCCTATGGGAAAGAGGCGTGGTTATATGTATGTATGTAGTATGTGATATCCGTGTCGCAGGAGCTGTGCTTCTCGGCGGACGGGCGGCTCGTGTGCTCGCCCTTCGGCCGCGGCATGAGGCTGCTCGCGCTCAACAACCACTGCAGCGAACTCTCACAGGTACATTGATACACAAATTAGTATTACATAAAAGTTTGTTTTTCAAGTATACATAACTTCTTAGTGAGCCGAACTATTTCGGTTAATGAAAAGACCCCACGCTGACTTGAGTTGGCTACACGCGCGAGACGCCGATTATAACCCGTCCGGATTTAAGAGGCCTTCATGCCTAAGTAGCTGTATTACGGCATGATGTTGTCGTGTTCGTCCGGGTTGTACTATCAGTCCCGCGGCGCGGGCTGGCCAACGCGCGTCACACAGCGCTGCTCGCGTATTTTGACAAATCTAGCCCGCTCGACACGGCGTTGGCGCTTATAACTAAGCCAACAATCTATCTTTAATTAATACAAACGCTCTTAAAAGGCCCTATAAATATTGGCAAACCTAGCGAAAACGACCGTTTTAATACCGTTATAATATCGCAAGTATCAATAATTTTTTTCATATTTTAACAGTGCGTGTACAACTCCCCCGAGCCGAAACAGATGGTGGACGTGGGGCAGAGCCTCGGGCACCACCAGGACCTGGTGGTGAGCTCCAAGTTCAGCCCCAGGCACCACGTGCTGGTGACGGGGTGTCTGGACGGCAGGATCGTCTGGTACGAGCCGCACAGCGGGGAGGCGCTCTATTGAATACTGTCATACACTTACAGTAGAAAGGAAGGAAAGGATTGGAATGTTCGTGATAGGGATATTGATGTTTACAACATGTTTTGAAGATTTGGAGTTGGAAACCTCTTTATGTTTAGACAACTCACAAATGCATACATAAATCACGCCTATATCCCTTACGGGGTAGGCAATACACATCCAACCCTCGAGTCCCTAGTCACCTCTTACGACACCCATGGACAAGAAATGGGGTGATAGTATTCTAAGCCGGCATCACACGGCATTGCTTACTTACAAATGATGGTCAAATATCCCTCGCTCTAAGAAACCCGGGGTAAACACATACTAAAGTGCGACGTTCGTTTTTAAAGCCATTTACGCTTCGCTTTCCCCGCAAGGGATGTAGGCAGGCGTGATTTGTTGCGTCGATATGTAAACATCAGTATATCTATCACTTGCCGACCCGATATAGTTCAATAATTTATTAGCCATAACATGTGTTCTTTCATTCCACACAGTTAATGAGGTATAAGTGGAGCTAAGACTTATTAGAAAAAATTGCATTATATTGACTCTTTACTGCCTATTAAGAACGTTTAAACTGTATAGCAATAATACTTCTCAGTGAGACCAACTTCACAATATAAAAAATGTAAACAAAGACGGATTATTACGCACGAGATGTATAGACAAACTACACTGTCATACTATCTCAATTTGTCATTCTTCATAACGTTTCATGAGCTTTCTTTCAGTATTTGCCAATTTAAATATACTACCGCCTTTATGTGAAACGGTACTATTTATTTTGTAGATAGAATTTGAATGTGTGATAGAGGTATAGAATATTACAGTAGTATATTTGAATTAATGTACTATATGAATAATAACTTATGGATGTACTTCGATTTGTGTATTAAATAAAACTGTAGAGCTTTAACGAGAAATGTGTATATTTAACAAAATTATATCGAGGCTACATCAATGACTTGAAATCTCGCGTAAAAACTGAATTGATTCTATACAAATACAAGATGCAATAAAGGATTTTGATTTTATAACATCAGCTTCTTATTACACTTTATACATTACGATCTAGATACGTCACAGTTTTTGGTTACAAACAAAGCACACTGTCTTAGGTGAACAGTCACTGCAAATATGACCTCTTTCTCAACAACTCAAGCATTATTTAATAAACCGCTGCCTGCAAGGAGATACTTCGGGTCGACTGCATCTTTACAAGGTAGTTGCGTCTACTTGGTACTAGGCCGTCCCACACTGCGCTTATATCTCATGTGTAAGTATTGCATCAGTAAGTAACCTTCAAACTGACGTAGCCATCTCTCTATCCGCGCTCAGACGTGTCCGCCCTCCTTGAGCTTGGCGATGAGCGTGTCGACGTCGGGCACGATGGCGCCGGCTTGCCGCACGGGGGGGTCCTCCACGGAGATCACCTTAATTCTAGGAGCCAGGTCCACTCCTAGGTCTTTGGCGGTTGTCTTCTTCAGGGGCTTCTTTTTGGCTTTCTGGATGGACAATGAAAAGGTTTATGTTAAAGTTAGCTATCCAATTTAGTTTTTTTTACCATGTCGTTTGAAATCATTTTTTTACCATGATTGTGAAAAATTATCATGTTGTGTGTCTTAACTATATGCGGGAAAATCGTTTTTCATGGTTTTGGATAGTGTTTGTTTACAATAAAGTTGAAAAGTGGGTGTTTACTGTGATGTTCGAAAGTGTTTGTTTGCCACAACAATTGAGTATTTGCTTACTATGACGTTTGAAAGTGATTCTTTACTATAAATTAGGAAAATGCTACCACTATGTTAAAAAGTGTATGTTTACCATGATTTTGGGCAGTACTGGTTTACAGAAGTGTTTGTTTACCATGATGTTTGAAAGTGAATTTTTACCATAGTGTTTGTTCACCATAACATTGGCAACAGTTTGCTTACCACGATATTGGAAAGTCTTTCTTTACTATAAGAGTTTGTTGACCATGGTGTTGGAAAGTGTCTGTTAACCAAATGTTGGTGCGTGTATGTTTACCATGATGTTGGGCAGTGTGGCGTAGCGCGGCTCGTTGAGGCGTAGGTCGGCGCTGAGCACGGCCGGCAGCTTGGTCTTGATCACCTCCAGCCCGCCGTCAATCTCGCGCGTCACCGTCAGACCGTCGCCGGTCTTCTCAACCTACAGTTTAAAATAAAATGCACTTTTTCCATTTTATGCTTAGTATACATCAGCCTATTGCATTCCACTGCTGGACATAGGCCTCTACCAGGGTACGCCATAGGGCACGATCTCCCGTTTTCGGCATCCAGTCGCTACCAGCTGCCTTTTTAAGTCATCGGTCCATCTGGCCGGAGGTCGTCAAACGCTACGCTTGCCGATGCCGAGGCGTGGCCTCCACTCGAGAACACTTTTACTCCACCGTCCGTCGGTTCTACGATAGATGTGCCCAGCACACTGCCACTTCAGTTTGCTACACTTCCAGACTATGCTTAGTATATTAATTTGAAATTGTTTATTTGTAACCATATCTTAGCCTTTGACCTTGATCATCTCAGTTAGCGTTAGTGTTATTTATATTCAACAGAAGATAACAGTATCTTATCAAAGCTATGTTGGGGCATTGCACAATTTTATTTTCATTGTTATTATTATAACTAGCCTACTAGATCCCACTACTGGTCAAAATAAAAATACAATAAACTTGTAGTTTCTACAGAACAGCCCAAAAACAGTCACATACATACATACATAAATCACGCCTATATCCCTTACGGGGTAGGCAGAGCGTTAACGGCCGTAAAACGATTTTAATTATTTACCTTTGAGGCGAATGTGCCTTGCGGCCAGTCTAATAAAGCGGCAGTCATTTGTGCAGTTTGGTTGGAGTCGTCATCAATTGCCTGCAAAAAAAATATAAATGCTACTCATTGAAGAAAAAAATATATTTTATAGGTACCTAGTTAATTAAATCGTTTTATTATTTAAAAATTACCTCCATATCATTGTAGTTAGTTCTAGCATCATTCAAATATAAAGGGATTGTTAAACCAGTCTAATTAGTCTACACTTTATCAAGGACCTACATTTATAAGAAAATGAATTCTAGGTGTAAATTAATTTTAATAAAACAGGCAAGTCTGTATTTTTATTTGAATTTACATAAATTAATCAGAAGAAGTTATTATAAATTGTTATTTAATAACTGAGCTAACCTGTTTTCCTACAATAATGATGTCTGCCTTCTCATCCTGGGAGAGCTTGGCGAGGATCTTGGCCACATGGATGGGCTGCATGGTCTCATACTCCTTGGCAGCCACCTCTACATGGATGGCTCTGTCAGCACCCATCGCTAGGGCTGTTCTTAGGGTTTCCTATGGAATCACACAAAGTATTTAGGCTTGCAATATAACCCATCCGAATTTATAAGGTGCATTGTGCCTAAGTAGCTGTAATATGGCAAGACGTTGTTGTATTTGCATGGGTTTTGGTGGACCCGCGGCGCGAGCTGGATGCCGGGCTTGACATAGCAATGCAATAAATCTGCTTAATTTAACAAACCTAATAACTACAAAACAATACAATTATTTTTCAAATAAATTAGGCTAGAACTTGTAATGAAGTGTGACTAGGAAATTATAATAATGAAATATAAAATTAAATTTTATTTAATTGACTTAAGTTTTGCAGTTGAATATTACTTGGCATGGTATCAAAAATGATTGCAAGGTTTAATACATACCATGATGCTATAACAAGTATTGGAATCAGGCCATAAATATGGCAAAGTGTTATGGAGTAGTGTTGTAAAGTAAAATTTGTGTATTTTATAAACAGGGAGGGAAAAGAGGGAGTATGAAATTATAAATGAAGTACTATATATATTTTTTTTTTAAAGACTGGACTCTCCTTGGAGTGGGACTGGGCTTGGACTTGTTCTAGGAAGAACAGATCAAACTCAAAATGTATACCTGTGCCTGTGCAGGTCCACATGATACAGCAATGACTTCGCTGGCCAGTTTCTTCTCCTTCATTCGCACCGCCTCTTCTACAGCAATCTCATCAAACGGGTTCATCGAGTGTTTCACCCCATCTGTGACCACGCCAGTCTTGTCTGGCTTTACACGCACCTACAAGCACAAAATATTTTGTATTTGGAGCAGGTACATACATATCTAACTAAAGTCTTTAAGTAAAAGAAGATAGCTGGGTAACCAAAAGGCAATGAGATAATCATCTGATAAGAGGTAGTAGGTATGTCCAAAAAAGATCTACTGGTGTATAATAAATGTATATAATCTATCTATCGGTTCGCGTATGTTTATAACCAAGGAGAATTGTTAATTCTGGTTGGTTTTTCATCAATTAATCCGGAATGTTCCCACATTTTGAACTTGAACTTTCAACAATAACAAAAAGTAACCTTTGTACTTAAAAAAATTACTCACTTTTACGGCGTAATCGATTACTCTCTTGACTCCAACTAACACGCGTGACATATTGGAATAATTAACTATTAAAACTACGCTCTTTGATACAAAAAATAATTAAAACAAATGAAAAATTAACTCAGAATTTAACGCAAGCAAAGTCCATATGACAGTGTTGCCATACACAAAAAATCAATTGTCATCTCAGCGTGTTCCGTTTTTTTTATGCTTTGTTTGCTAGCGCCCTCTAGTGGGGAGTAGGAAGAAACATATTATTTTTTAGAGTCCTCTTTTGCGCAATATAAATAGCTTTGGTTATTATTTTAGGAGATAGATAGCGGAAATAAAAAGCGTTACCTCTCTTCGAATCCGCAGAGCTGTATGAAGTATTCGAAGCCCACTGGTGAACCACAGGAAATAAGTAAATCCAATCTTAACCCTTAGCCAGGCTGTGGTCACATAGTGACCACATAGCATTTATTTTTTTCGTGACGAGCAGTGCCATGTATTATCATTGTACAGGTACAGGTCCACATTTACAGGCGAAAATCTGCCTGTAGCGCACTTGTAGTTACAATTTACAGGTTACAGGCGTTTTATGAAGACACTTGTAAAGCTACCATTGTCAGTACCGCTCCAAAATCTCGACTACAGGTAAATTTTACAAGTCGATGTACAACACTATCGATTCATTCATTTCATTCACTCAAATTCGACGTCAATGTTAAAGCACAGAATAAATAATGTGAAAGTATGTAAACACTTTGCTAAATATATAAGACATTACACTGAAAATTATTATTTTAATAAAAAGGAAATTACAAAAATGAAATCAACAATATTTCTAATTAAAATCATATTATTGATAGAGTACGTTAAAATAGTACTGTTGTGAATTAATAATAATAATCCACAAATTGACGATAAAATTTTGCTTTATTTAACGCCTCGAGCAAAATAATTTGGCAAGGAACGCATTTTGAGTACTTTTGAACATATTGAATAGATTTTTATGCAGAAATCATGCACTTGTAAAATAATTACCTAGGTCAGACGACCTGTAAAATTATTCACAAGTTGTAAGTTTTTACAGTTGTAGTTTACAAGTCTTTTGATGAACACCTGTAAAAACTTGCTCGATTGTGTTTTTAAAAGCAAAATCTACCCTATGGTTTGTCGATGGAAATCTACAAGTGCCTGTAGCTGTGACTTGTAAAATTGTAGACCTGTAGCTTCAAAAAACGCCTGTAGTTGTAATTTTCATCAGTGTTGCTATTTAAATATTAATTTTTGCGCGATGTTGCCACTTTTTCGCCTGTAGAATTGTAGTTGTTCAATGATAGCACAGGCCACAGATGCTAGATATGCACCGCAAAATGTTATAATCATATTGTCTATGAATGGCAAATTTCTGAACGAAAAAAAAAAGACGGTATTAGAAGAAAGTTTTGGTAATATCACTACTTGAAGTCAAAAAGTTTATGAAACTGGTGATTTTGTGGACCGGTGCGGTTTTAAAAAGCGATTATGCCAAAAATAAACAATGTAAGTGGATTTTAATCTTAATTTATGATAATATAAGTGTGTTTATTTGTGTTATTGCTCAGTTTATCATCGTGTTTGCATTATTTCTGTAAAATAATCATCTAAGAAGTATGTGGTACTCATAAGACCTCTGCCCGTTAAACAAACACTTATGTGGTCTCAGAGCGACCAGTGACCTACTAACGATCCTACAATTGTTTAAGGGTTAGTGTGTGCGGTACCCTGTTTCGGTGATTTCCATATAAATAGACACTAATAAATACAACTTGTTTTTTTTTCACACCAGGTTTTTTATTTCGATTACATTCACCATTCAAACTCAAAAAACCACATCAGGGCTGTAAAATTCATTACTTTTATCTCATATTGTAAATTGTAGTCTGACCCTTAAATTACATAGAAATACTTATCCGGGCAGTGGCCAGATATGAACCACACTTCTTTTTTCTAACGGGCAGTGGTCATATAGAGACCACAGGGTGTTTTTTCAAAAACTAGTAATAATAAAAAAAAAAACTAGAAATTACTTTTTTTATAACCCTATTATCTACCTAAATCAGTGTCCAAAATAAAAAAAATCACCAGGCCTGGCTAAGGGTTAAATGTCGGCGACGCTTGCACGTGCAAATGAAGCCACAGTGCATCACTACAGTTGTTACGATGGTTACGTTACGACAGCTTTCTTGCTCAGCTAACTACCGCGGAATACCTGAACTGAACTACATATTCGGGGAAGAAAAAACTTAAACGATTAATTCAAAACAAAATACAGTGTGTATTTTTAAGTTTTTATTCCAGTCATTTCCTATAAATATTATGTGGAATCAAGGTTGAAGTTACATAAACGGCAAACGTTATGAGATAAATATTCTTAAATATAAGGGTGTTACATCTATAATTAATAATATTTTCCTTAAAACTTGAACTCCTTGTATTTCTTTGCTTGCTTGGAATCCGTATTCTGTTGACGTTTTCTCTTGTTCTGAAATAAAAAGCATAACTCTGTTAGAGGACGACATATCTCAAAATAGCGTGTGGCGTCAAATCTGGTTGTCACAGAAATATTTACATATTTGTGCATGTTCCTGTTTAGTATGTGGCACCCCGAGATACAGGCAATCCTAGTTGGGGCCATTAATGTGTTTGTGTTTATAGTTTTTACGTCTTTAGTAAAATAATAAAAAGATGTATTTATAGTTCTATTAGTTTAGGTATGTGTATTTATTTTACTATTATCAAATTTGTGTGCAATCTTGTCCCCGCACGTATTTATTTTTTACTTAGTTTTACAGGTTGGCTGGAAGAGATCTCTTTATAGAGATAAGCTCACCTTTGTGAACTACTTTTACAATGACGGTTCATGACGTCAATAAGTGATATATGATAATACTATCCTACATTGAATAAAGAATTTCAATTGCAATTTCAATTTCAAAACTATTATATTGTTAATGCACAATACAGAATATACAAATGGGTGAACACGTACCTTCTGCCTGGCGACGTGGTCCGCCAACATGTCGGAGAGGTCCTCCTTGGCCTTGGGGCGCGTCTCGCGGAGGTGCCGCTCGTAGCGCGCCGCCACCGCCTCGGGCTCCAGCTCCAGCTCGGAGGGGTCGAGCGCGACCTCCACGCCGGCCGCGCCCGCCGCGATGCCCGCCGACGCCGCGCCCGGAGCGCCCTCGCTCACGGCGCCGCCGGGGGGCGCGCGCTTGCCTACAGATAAATAAATGCTCATTGGTATACGGGTGGTATCATAACAGCGAAACCTCTGGTTGGCTTACGCAGCTCGAGTAATTTTTCGAGAAAAAATCGAGAATAGTAATTGATTTTTATAACATTGTGTAAAACACCATTTTCCATTTGCTAAAAGTAGGTTGAACGAAAGTTCAGTTTGATGAATAGAGTAACTTATTCTGTAACACCTTACAAATGTATAATGTTTAAAATATCTTAAGGGCGCGCCGTAAGAAAAATAAGTATTTTTAGATGCACGCAATTTTGTTGGTGAATACGATAAACACCTTAGTCTTATGTATTATGATTTTACATTATATTATCTCCATTTTTATCGCAGGAAAACACGACTAAAGAAAGTTAGCTCGATAGATTTATTTTTAAAATTTTGGTCTATTTATACACATATTTTTTTGCATAGTGATAGCAATCTTATGAACATAACACATTATTATTGCGAATACGATACGTCTTGTACAAGACTAGATTTTTGTCGTAGAGTTTTTTGATTACTTGTTTATTTAGCGAGAAACTTGCAAAACAGTGAAAAATCGTCTAAATATGGCGATTCCGCTCTGTTCTCACACACAGGATTTGCCATCAGTGGGAAAGGGACGTTTAAAAGTTCGAGGCAGGCCCTTAATGTGTCAAATGTAAACTAATTAGGAGACATGAATGAAGTCACAAATAATGAATTAAAAATAAATAGACATTAGCAATTGAACACATTGTTGTTTTACCTGGCTGTGCCGCAGCGCTCATGTCGTACACGTGCGTGGAGGCCATCATGCCGGCGGAGAGCCCCACGCGCCGCTCCGGGAGCACCTGGTAGAGAGACGGGGTGTCGCCGCTGGAAACAAACAAATATATTAACCACTTCGCTCAGGTCGAATTTTGCAACAATAGATTTGTATTGTACTTCAATGACACAATTGTGTGCTGTTACGAGCGGAGTAGATAAGCTTGGAAACTGGCAAAATATTCAAAATCAAATTACAAGTTTTAAAGTACTGCTGTCAGATTCGTGATAATACTATGGCAGAGGATCCATTTCCTTTGTTGACATCTCTTTTAGTATTGGGATGACAGACGACTTATTGGAACGGCGGGACTTTAATTATAAGAACTAAATTAGCATTATAACAAGATTTTGGGTAAAATATGCAGTGAAAAGAACTTAAATGCAAATGCATTGTCTAATTCCAAGCTAAACTCCCGCAGTGGAAGCGATTTACACAGGTAAATTTCTAGTAAAATACCAGGAGTTCAACTGAAGGCAGACAATGGCCGCGTTACGCAGCGCTAAATAGCATACGCTGCACAATATAGCAGCGCATACTATGAATTAAACGTGAACCTAAATCTATTTAACTTAATTAACTAAGTTGAGTGAAATTGGCAAATGATGTGTTCTGACCTTTACATAACTCAAGTCGGTAGTAAATACCGTCTGCCGATCTGGCGTTACGTCACACGTATTAGCACTAGATTATAAGTAAGTACCTCCAAATTATATCACCCCACGAATTCCGCAATTCGTACTAAGGAGTCACAATGATATGGTACAACAAATATGACTAAAGGGAACACACCATTAACACGAATAAACAGTTTTATACTAAACAACCAGGTTTAACTTACAGTCAACGTGCCGGTCCAAATGCATAAAATACCCAACGGAGAAAGGAAGTACAGGGAATGGATCAAAGAGGAATTCCGTGGGTACTTACAGGGCTGGGTGGAAAAGATATCGACACCCAGCATTCCACTACAGCCTTGGCGCGTTATTCACTTCAAACCACTCACAGCTTCTGTTCGTATTTCACTTTGATATTAGTCATTACGCGTGACCCAACCCGAATTTGGGTCGTACAAACGCGAGTCGATATGGCCACTTGATGCCTATTCAATGCGACGCTCACGTGGAAGACGTCGAGACATCCAACAATCACTAAGCCTGGTATTCTAGTATAACCCAGGAGAACCGCAATAATACGATGCATCAACACGCGCGATCTCAAATTGAATCGTCCATTACACGCGGCATCACAAAACGCGTGGCGGGAAATCCGTACAAACCACAATACGTTCTCGTCCGAACGGTTTTGAGTGACTGACCGCGGTGCAGAAATCACCGCTTGGCGCCTACCAGGCGACCCGCGCGCATGCCGCCACCCTCGCCCCGCGAGCGAGAAAGGGACAACATATGCCCAGAGCGATGCGTGCGAAATCGCGGCGCATTCATAGACCGTCATTAATACCTAACTTACCCCAGCATAGCAACGCTAAATTAAACATTCACCCGCCCTAGGCCGAATCCCTTAGGCCTATTCACTACTGGGGAGACGAGATAGCGTTGCTATTGCTCGCTTAAGAACTGAATCCCCTACCTGAACTGTCGCGACTCGAGGAGTGCCATCACTACCTGGGAACAAGTTGAGAATGCGCCCTCTGCGCCATCGCAGTGGCGGCAGGTTGGCATCCTTAACCAGAACGAGATCTCCGATGCGAGGGGGTTCAGTTCTGTCCGTCCACTTAAGGCGTTGCTGCAGAATGTGCAAATACTCAAGCGACCATCGCTTCCAAAAATTCTGAGACATTTGCTGCAGCAACTCATAACGCGTCAAACGATTGCTACTGACCTCTGTGTAGGGGTATTCTGGCAAGGCGTTAAGTGGTCGGCCAATTAAGAAATGCCCTGGTGTCAGGGCCTCCAGATCATTTGGATCTGAGCTAAGCGGACACAAAGGACGTGAATTGAGAACGGCCTCAATTTTACAAAACACGGTCGCTAGCTCCTCAAAGGTTAATATCGTTAAACCTATAACGCGCATCAAATGCGTCTTAGCGGACTTTACAACCGCTTCAAATATACCACCCCAGTGGGGGCATCCTGGTGGATCGAACACCCAGTTAATGCCCTGACGGGAGAGGCTCGTGCCGATAGCTTCCTCGTTTTCCGATAAAAACGTTATAATTTCTTTCATACATCGATCAGCGCCCTTAAAGTTGGTACCACAGTCCGACCTGATCAGCGCTGGTCGCCCTCTTCGCGACACAAATCTATCTAAAGCTGCTAAGAAAGCCTCCGTAGTGAGGTCGGCCACGAGTTCCAAGTGGACGGCCTTGGTTGCTAGGCACACAAACACGCACAAATACGCCTTGATTGACTTCGCGTTGCGAAGGCGTGATGCCTTTACCATAAGTTCTACCAAAGGTCCCTTCTTTGGGAGTAACAGCGGATGCCGTGCTGAAAAGGGCAGGTTAGCGTTCCGAAGTCTACCTCCAACCCGGAGCATTCCATGCTCGTCCACGAACGGGTTGAGGCGCACAAGACCTCCCTTCAGCTTTCCACGGCCATCCCTGAGCAGCCTGGCCTCTTCCTCAAAATGTTCCGCCTGGACGACCCTAACCAATAAACTTAGAGCCGCATTCCGCTCCGCAGGCGAGAGGACAGGTGCCAAGTTCCGTTCTGCTTGAGGTTTTCTACAGTTGTTCACGAACCGTTTGATCCAACCTGTCACCCCTAGAAGTTTGTCGAGGGAGCTGTATCGTTCCAGCAAGAAAGCCGCACTAGGCTTAGGTACGATCTGCCCTACGTTCACTCGCAAACCTCGATCAGGTGGCCCAAGCGGCGACCCGCACTCATTGTATGGCCATCTCTCAGGTGACTCAGTCAGCCACTGAGGTCCCCACCACAGTGAGTGACCTACCAAATCAGGGGCCCTACATCCCCGTGAGGCGCAGTCCGCTGGGTTCTGTTCTCCCGGTACGTGTCTCCATACCAACGGAGTTTCCGATCCTTTAATCTGTGACACCCGATTTGCCACGAAAACCTCAAGAGTATGTACCGACGTCTGTAACCAGCACAGAACTATCCTACTGTCGGTCCATGCGTACACCGTTTCATCCAAATTGATGGTACCGCGTAGATTACTAGCGACATGATGTAGCAAGCGCGTGAGAAGCGCTGCTCCCGCCAATTCCAACTTTGGAATGGTCCATCTTGTCCTAACCGGAGCCACCTTACTCTTGGCCATAACTAGACGCACGTCTACAGTTCCCGTTGAACTGACTGTCCGCAAATAGACAGCTGCCGCGTACCCTCGCTCCGAGGCATCACAAAACCCATGTAGGGTAGCCTTACATCCCGCCGATGGGAGCAATTTGCGAGGTATGGCGATGCGTACGATCCCTGGTAAGGTGGTCACAAACTTGGTCCAATCATTCAACAGCTCTCCGGAGAGCTGGTCGTCCCAACCCAAGTTTGCTATCCACAACCTTTGCAAGAAGCACTTCGCCATGAACGTCACCGGTGCGATCCACCCGTTAGGATCGAAAGTTCTGGCGATCGTCGATAATACCGAACGCTTCGTCCAAGTCTTCTGCAAAAGGTCTGGCTCGATCTGATACGTAAAGACATCATGCGTTGGCCTATATTGCACCCCTAGGATGCTCAACGTATTTGGATTGTCCGGGTTCTCGAAAAGGTGCGGGTCCTGCTGGAACTCACCTGGCAACCCGGCCAGGAGCTCTGGACAGCTGGACAGCCATTTCCGCAACTCATAACCTCCTGATTCCATGATCGCGATCAGCTCGTCTCGTAGTAGCAGTGCTTGTTGCACGCTATCTGCACCCGTGCAGATGTCATCCACGTAGACGTCGCGATCCAGTACTGCTGCGGCTCGAGGGAATCTTACCCTTTCCTGTGCGGCCAACTCTCGCAGCGTGCGTACTGCCAAAAACGGACTTGGCTTCAGACCATACGTTACCGTGTTAAGCTCATAAGTGACCATCGGCTCGTCAGGGCTCTCACGCCACAAAATCAGCTGGTACCGACGGTCATCCGGGTGTATAATTGTTTGGCGAAACATCATTTTGACGTCTGCGACGAACGCTACTTGGTGCAACCGAAAATCTGTGAGGATGTCCACAATGTCCCGGTTCAACTTGGGACCCGCGTGCAGACACTGGTTCACAGACACACCATTCGATGTAGGAGCAGAACCGTCAAACACTACCCGTATCTTCGCCTCCGGTGACTTCAAAACAGCCAGGTGTGGTATATAGTAATGCTCGACACACCTCCAATCTATGCTGGACACCGACATGTGGCCTAACTCTAGGTACTCCCTCATGAATTCGATATACTTCTGCCGAAGTGCTGCATCTCGCTTCATCTTTCTCTCCATAGCCAGTAGTCTCCGTTCCGCGATCTGTCGCGAACTACCTAAGGAGGGGCGGTTTGGGAGAAATGGCAGCCTGGTAACAAACCTACCTGACGAACTTCGTGCAGTGTTGTACTGATAGAACAGCTCGCACTCGTCATCCTCTGGCTTCCGTCTATCCGCTGTGGGTGGCTCCTCAGACTCCCAAAACCTCTGCAGCACCTCCGACAACACACTACCATAGAGAACCGTATCGCCCTCTGGTAGGTCCTGAGGTCTCCAAACTGGGCCAAAAATAACATACCCCCCTGTGGTATCAACGGCCACTAAACCAGTTTGCTGAAGTACCCGTTTTCTGCCACACCAGAATCTCCCGAGGACGTCTGACCCGAGGAGAACGTCCACCGTACCAGGAGTATCAAATTCAGGATCAGCTAACTCTAAGCCTGTGGTTAACCCTCGTACCGTTGACGGTAACCGAACCTGAGGAAGTTTCCCTACCACTTCATCCAGCACCACTGCTGAGGCATGATAGCTGACCCCTGTACCTGTATTACCTAATGTGAACTCGAAGTTCACCTGACCCCGAACGTCAGGCACATCTACACCTCCAATACCTACAGCCCCATCCGTTGTGGGCCTTATATTTAAGCGTAGCCTACTCACCAGCTTACTAGACACAATACAACCCTGAGCCCCTGTATCTAACAAGGCTCTTACCTGTATGCTGCGGCCACCGTATCCCCATACCCAAATCATTGCCGTAGGCAACAATACCGTAATTGGCCGGGGGGCCGAAGCTGGCGTGTAGGCGGCGATTACCTAGCAGGAATCTAAGCGCGGAGTGTCCGCGTCCTGCGGGGGGGTCCCCTCTCTCCGTACACCTTCGAGTGGGTCCCACTCCTGCTGATAGGGACCTCTGGTCCTGTACGCCATGGCTGGCAGCCTATAGTAACCCTGCGGCAGGCGCGCGTACCGTGGATGCGCCTGTAGCCGCGGGTGCTCAGCCAAGGGGAGAGGCATGCGTGGGTCATGAGACCTCACCATGTTGTTCAGTCCCGCCGAGTACTGCATGTACTGGCCCTGGTATTGGCACCCGCCCGTAGCATCACGTATCTGTGATGGGTGCCCCTGACCTTGGACCTGTGACCACCTACCCTGTTCCGGCACCTGCTGCCGAGGTGGTGACTGTCTCGCGCGTGGTGAAGGGGGCATCACCTGCTGATGTCCCTGACCTCGTCCCTGAAACCCTGGTGGAAGAGGACTCCTCCTTGGAGGGGGTGGGGAGCGTTGCTCCCGTCTAGGTAGGGCAGACTCCGTCCGCTGACCCGCGTCAGCTCTGCCTCCGTAATCTCCGCTGCGGTTCATGCATAGGAGCTGATGGTGGGCACCCTGGCAGTACCTGCAGTTGGTGCTTGATGGGCACTCTCGCACCTGATGCGGCCCCATACACCTAAAGCACCAACGCCGTTGCTGCACCACACCACGACGTTTCTGCACCCGCTGTGCAGCGAACTCCTCACACGCAGTCACCTGATGCCCCGCCTCTCTGCAGTAGGCACACCTCGATTCCAAATTAGCGACATTGTATCGCCTGGGTGGCCTACTCTTACCGTCTCGCGCCTGTGCACCCGGCCGTTCCGGGCGGCGAGCGGCCGCAGACTCCGCGTGAGGCGACTCTCCAAATTGGGCATCTACCCGCCTGCACTCGGCCTCGAGGAAGGACTTGAGCTCCTCGAAGGTCGGGAGGTAATCAGATGTCTTACCTCCGTGTGACTCTTCAAAACGAGCGGCCATGTCGCTCGGCAGGCGGCGCAACAACGTGTGGACCAGGATATAATCATAGCCTGACACCGGCATCCCCTGTCTCTCAAGAGCGATCACTGCAACGCAGACAGGGTTGAGGACCTTGGCCCTGAGGTCCGTCCCTCGTGTGATGGTCGGCACGGTGAGCCACTGTTCCAGGAATTGGTCAATCATGAGACGTTTGTTGCTGTATCTCTCGATCAGCAAACCGCGAGCCGTCTCGTAACTTGCATCATCGACTGGTAGATGCTTTACCAGCTCATGGGGCTCACCTTGCAGCTTGGCCATCAATTGTGCCATTTTATATGCCGGCTGCAAGTCAGTGCGGTTATGAATCACACTGTCAAACAGATCCTGGAATCGGGTCCAATCCGTGTAGTCCCCGTGGAAGACCGGAATCGCCACAGCCGGCAGGGGCACTTGCACCCCCGGTCCCCGCGGACCATGGGGTGGGTCCGGCTCCCCAGCTCTACGCCTGGTGATCACAGCAGCCGCCTGCTGGATCTCCTGCCCCATCTCCATGCACTGGGTCACATTCGTCCGGACCGTAAGTTTGACCTCCTCATCAGGCGTCCCATCAAATAACTCCTCGCATCCAGTGAGGCAATCCAACACCTCCGCGACCCGTTCGTCAATCCGTTGCGCACAAGCGATGAGTGCGTCCTCTCGGTCCCCGCGACCGACCATCGCCTGCTTAGTCGCGAACCAAATTAGGTGCGTTCTAATTTTTGCCTGAAGCTGTGTAATTGTGGGAGCCATGGTACCAACTCAAAGTAACACCGAACCTTACAATAAAAAAAAATAGACAATCGGCCCTGATCCTACCGTTAGGATATCCGCACAGGGTAAACACAACGATAATAACAAGCAATTCACTAATTGATTGGCCCTGATCCTACCGATAGGATATTCTACACAGGGCACACTACAATCACAATAAATATATTTTTTTTATGTAGGTAGATTAAAAATCTTATACTAAAATAATCTTAAATCTAGTGGTTTTCTGAACCACGCTCTGCTACCAAAAATTGTCTAATTCCAAGCTAAACTCCCGCAGTGGAAGCGATTTACACAGGTAAATTTCTAGTAAAATACCAGGAGTTCAACTGAAGGCAGACAATGGCCGCGTTACGCAGCGCTAAATAGCATACGCTGCACAATATAGCAGCGCATACTATGAATTAAACGTGAACCTAAATCTATTTAACTTAATTAACTAAGTTGAGTGAAATTGGCAAATGATGTGTTCTGACCTTTACATAACTCAAGTCGGTAGTAAATACCGTCTGCCGATCTGGCGTTACGTCACACGTATTAGCACTAGATTATAAGTAAGTACCTCCAAATTATATCACCCCACGAATTCCGCAATTCGTACTAAGGAGTCACAATGATATGGTACAACAAATATGACTAAAGGGAACACACCATTAACACGAATAAACAGTTTTATACTAAACAACCAGGTTTAACTTACAGTCAACGTGCCGGTCCAAATGCATAAAATTGCAATACACATGTAAACCTCGAGTCCCTTAGTCGTCTCCTACGACACCCACGGGAAAGAAATTGGGTGATGCTATTCTAAGCTGACATCACACGGCGTTTGGATCGAAGATAAATTTTTTTGCTTATTTCTAGCTTTATTCATACGGAAACGTTGTACAGTTTTATGTGCAAAGATCGTTCGCTCCCCTGAAACATTTGCAACTAAATGTTCATTTTAGGGGTCAATTGCCGTGATATGTGGTGATCTATCTCCAAACGGTGGCGGCACCACAAGGTTTGTATGTATGGAAGGTTAGACCGAATGATACTAATATCGCGTCGGTAGACCTACTAAGCGGAGTCCGACGTCAAATAGCGAACTGTGTTGTATCTGCATACATACATAAATCACGCCTATATCCCTTACGGGGTAGGCAGAGCGTCAACGACCGCAAAACGGACATCAGCACCACGTCTGACAAAAGTTTAAGGGTCAATCAAGTAACTGTATCACTATAGAGACAGGTTGTCAGCCCATCGCCTAAAATTGCAAAACACATCTAACTCTCGAGTCCCGTAGTCGCCTCTTACGACACCCATGTGTAAGAAATGGGGTGATGCTATTCTACGCCGGCATCACACGGCACTTGTATCTGCTGGACTATGTGTCCACTCACCCGTCAGTGTCAGTGCCGAGCTTCTTCTTGCGCAGCTCTATGGTGTCGGGGGTGTCCATGCCGGGCGGCACCGAGCTGATGCCGAGCGGCGTCACCAGCCCCTCGGCCGGAGTCCCTCGTGTCCACTCACCCGTCAGTGTCAGTGCCGAGCTTCTTCTTGCGCAGCTCTATGGTGTCGGGGGTGTCCATGCCGGGCGGCACCGAGCTGATGCCGAGCGGCGTCACCAGCCCCTCGGCCGGAGTCCCTCGTGTCCACTCACCCATCAGTGTCAGTGCCGAGCTTCTTCTTGCGCAGCTCTATGGTGTCGGGGGTGTCCATGCCGGGCGGCACAGAGCTGATGCCGAGCGGCGTCACCAGCCCCTCGCCCGGAGTCCCTCGTGTCCACTCACCCGTCAGTGTCAGTGCCGAGCTTCTTCTTGCGCAGCTCTATGGTGTCGGGGGTGTCCATGCCGGGCGGCACAGAGCTGATGCCGAGCGGCGTCACCAGCCCCTCGCCCGGAGTCCCTCGTGTCCACTCACCCGTCAGTGTCAGTGCCGAGCTTCTTCTTGCGCAGCTCTATGGTGTCGGGGGTGTCCATGCCGGGCGGCACAGAGCTGATGCCGAGCGGCGTCACCAGCCCCTCGCCCGGAGTCCCTCGTGTCCACTCACCCGTCAGTGTCAGTGCCGAGCTTCTTCTTGCGCAGCTCTATGGTGTCGGGGGTGTCCATGCCGGGCGGCACCGAGCTGATGCCGAGCGGCGTCACCAGCCCCTCGCCCGGAGTCGCCACGCCGCCCGCCACGTCGGGAGCCTTCTCGCCGTCCGATTCTGATTCCTCTGTAGGTGAAAATGATGTTGTAATTCGACTTTATAAGACTATGCACAGTTTAGAGGTCTCGACTTTATGAGACTATGCTCAGTTTAGAGGTCTCGACTTTATGAGACTATGCTCAGTTTAGAGGTATCGGCTAAATGAGACTATGCACAATTTAGAGGTCTCGGCTAAATGTAACTATGCACAGTTTAGAGGTCCCAACTTTATGAGACTATGCACAGTTTAGAGGTCTCGACTTTATAAGACTGTGCTCAGTTTAGAGGTCTCGACTTTATAAGACTATGCTCAGTTTAGAGGTCTCGACTTTATGAGACTATGCTCAGTTTAGAGGTCTCGACTTTATGAGACTATGCACAGTTAAGAGGTCCCGACTTTATGAGACTATGCTCAATTTAGAGGTCCCAACTTTATGAGACTATGCTCAGTTTAGAGGTCCCGACTTTATGAGACTATGCTCACTTTAGAGATCTCGACTTTATGAGACTATGCTCAGTTTAGAGGTCTCGACTTTATGAGAGTATGCTCAGTTTAGAGGTCCCGACTTTATGAGACTATGCACAGTTTATAGGTTCCGACTTTATGAGACTATGCTCAGTTTAGAGGTCTCGACTTTATGAGACTATGCACAGTTTATAGGTTCCGACTTTATGAGACTATGCACAGTTAAGAGGTCTCGACTTTATGAGACTATGCACAGTTTATAGGTTCCGACTTTATGAGACTATGCTCAGTTTAGAGGTCTCGACTTTATGAGACTATGCACAGTTTATAGGTTCCGACTTTATGAGACTATGCTCAGTTTAGAGGTCTCGACTTTATGAGACTATGCACAGTTAAGAGGTCTCGACTTTATGAGACTATGCACAGTTTATAGGTTCCGACTTTATGAGACTATGCTCAATTTAGAGGTCCCGACTTTATGAGAATATGCACAATTTAGAGGTTCCGACTAAATGCACAAAAAGATAGTAAAGTTGTTTATTAAAATAAACCCCATCTCCAAAGAGCCAACGCAGCGAAGCGATGAGGCTCGAAAATGTCTGAATTATATGGAAAAGTATAGCGCTGAGAATTCTGCAGTTTGGTAAATATTTGGTAACACAAGAAGCACTTTGATGTAAGGGATTTTCATACAAGTTATAAATAAAGAACCACTACAAAAGTTAATTGTTTAATTTTCTAAAGAATATCAAATTTTAAAACACTTCCCATGTTAGGTATGAAAAAAACCTTGCAAATTCTGTCCGCTCTTGAAAATTTTGAAAGTTTTCAAAAAATTAATTGGGTATTAAACTATAATTACGTACCTTCTTCAGACTCCTCTTCGGATTCAGACTCGAGCTCTCCCCACATGGTCCTGTCGATGTCTTGATCTTCAGCATCCTGTAACCATAAACATTTTTTTACTACTGGTTACAATGACTGCTTTCTAATTTAACTTTTCGGTCACCCAATTGCAGACCGTAATACCCGGTAAATTTTGTTCGACATCTCCGTTTCGGTAAGAAATAACTTGTTAGCGGTATATTTATCAAAACTATTTTCAAGCTGGTAACGTTTTATTTTATAAGGTATATGAACATAAAACTAACACAATTTAATTATTTACAGAAAAAAATAACCTAAAACTAAACTATGAAAAGGTCCTCCAGTGCGCCCCCATCAGACATGGTCCCCAGTAAGCTGGCAACGTTTCCTCTCTGCATGGCCAAACTTAAACGTTGGCCAAAGAAGCTGCCAGCTCTCCGGTCCCCGGTAGTCTCATTGAGGCGCGCTGACACCTCGTAAATAACTTTCTTTGCGGAGGGGCCCCAAGTCCCCATCGTCTCAAAGCCCACGGGAGAGAAAATGAGGCTTCCAAAAAATGAGCTGGTAACGTGGTAAGCGAATATTGTTTTGTTTGATTTTTTAAACGCGTCCATACAAGGATTTCCCGGTCTCATTTAGTGGTTTTCCGCGAGGTATCCGAAGCCTCCTAAAACTATACTGGACACTGATCTACTCACGTCCTGCCCCTGGCTCTGGTGACCAAACACGTCTCCATACAGTGGTTTCCCGGTCTCGTCGACCGGCGGTTTCCCCCACCCCCCCGCGTGGTAGCCGAAGGCGCAGCCCTCGGGGATGGGCGCGTTGAGGCCGGGGATCTTCAGGTTGGGGTACGAGGGCGGAGGCCCGTAGCGCTGCTGAGCGATCAGCCACGGCGGGGGCACCTGGGAAACAGAAATAATTATAGTATAAAATTCATTTAAAGATATTTACATGTTCAATAACAAATAATTATTTTCGCTAGAAAAAAAAATCCTCAAAAAATCGATCGCATCCGAGATTTTTTCATATAAATAACGAAATTCTCACTCTGCCTTTAGGACATCTTGAGAAGTCTTCTCGTCTACTTCAAAAATGCAACAGTCGCAAAAAGCCAAAAACGTAAAATGACAAAGAAGCGTTAGTTAAAAACGCAAAGTGTCATTTGAATAATATTAATCATGAAATATTAAACTTTCTTTAACAAATCAATCACCTAGAAAGCGAATCAAACGGTCAATTATTTGTGGAGTACATGCGTCGTTTAGAAGTAGCTGTCATTATTGTCTACACCACAGAACTATGACTAAAGCTATAGAACCAACACAATATTTTACTTTTAGACGAACGTAAATAACTATATATTATTCAATTTTGCCTTCATTAGCATATGCAAGTATAATCAAGATGCAAAAGACGAACGGTTTTAATTATTTTCGTGCTTGTCACCAGTTTTAACCGGCCAAATGGAGTCCCTGCCATTGGAGTCCTATAAACCAAACAATATTAGAAGAAAAGTAAAAATATCTTTGTACTTCTAGCGCTTTGTTTAAAACTACTGGCGATGTGTCAAAAGTATATCGTTTATGACAACTGAATTCTGACGTATCGTAAATTGAACTTGTAACACGAATAACCTAAATGTATTCTTTTTCAGCGCATTGAAAGAGCATTATGTAAAAATAGGGTGAAATGATATATTCTGTTGTTATTTTAGTGTGGTTTCTATAGCTTTAGTCATAGTTCTGTGGTCTAACTACCGAGGCTAGTATTATTATTAATTATTGTATTTATTAAAACTCAAGTTCACTATATTAAAACTAAACATAGAATACAAAACTGTTTACACAGTTTGTCTGCAGGATCAGATGAGTCTCATACAATTTATAATAGTGTACTTAGTGAGATTGATTACTGTTATTGTAAAATTAAATGGCTTTTAAGCAATCTTCTAAATTTGTTTACATTTGTTTCTCGTCGGATGTTCTCGGGCAAACTGTTAAGCAGGTACGGTAATCGTTTAGTAGTGGGTACCTTGTGGCTGCCGGGGCCGACGGGCATGCCGAGCGCGGTGCGCAGTTCCTCCGAGAGGTCTCCCGGCTTTTTCTCGCGCAGTCGGGTCTCGAACTCCTTGCCCTCGTAGTACAGGTCACCGTGGATCGTCATGCGCGGTTTGGTCTGCCATCTGCCAACGATTATATGCATTAAGTTGGCTACACACGTTTTAGCTGGAACCGGAACGGTAGCGAAGCGGTTCCGGGATAGCATTATGGTTTTTGCTTTACTGCTTATCGTCGCAATGACGGCCGATGTGGGGCAGTGGTAGTGCGACTGCCTGCGACGCAAAAGTTCCGGATTCGAATCTCGTTGGGGCACTCACAAAAGTTGATATTTATCACTTTGTAAATTTGTGGCAGGCTGAACCACCTGATTGTCCGAAAAGAAAGATGGTTCCGTGCTTCGGAGGGCACGTTAGGCCGTCGTTACCGGTTACTGTCTATGATTACTTAGACGGCAGTCGTTACACAGGCACGTGAAAGGCCTGCTACTTGTAGTGGGCGGTTAAAACGGTTCATATCGGGTCGTTGGAAGACTCGGTATCCCAAACGAAAAGAAGAAGTCGCAATGTTAAGCGAAAGCGAGAAACGTACTATTTCCGCTGCGTCCCGGGAAATCGGGGTAGCATCACAATCCACAACATTTCATTTTACGTTAGATACAAAAGATATATATATCGTTTAGAGTGTTGGGGATGCTTATTAAGATACACATATTTTCATAATTTTTAATGCAATCTTTTCTGAAATATTTTGAAAAGTTGTACAAACTTCCAAAGTTAGGACAACCATGAAAAAATCCTTTGCTTATAGTAGAAAAAAAAAAACAGTGGAGAAAACTTCATTCATTCATCTGTCAATGTCAATCAGTTTTTTTTTAATATAGGTCATATAAGTGGTAGGCAAACGAATTTTGTTTTCAGCAGCCTAGTTGTTGGAACTAAACTATCACTTTTTAAAATTCAAAATCTCTGACTAGGAAACAAAATAAAATAAAAAGAACTTGCCCTTTATTTAATGATGCGATAAACTATCTATTAAAAATATAATAGTCTTGTTAGAAGTTTGAAATGTTGTGGATTCAATATGAAACAGGTAGAAATCTTCAATTTAGATAGAAGAAATTAAAAATACTGCATAAAGTAAATCTTGAATGTTTTACTCACCATAAATGGACCATATATTGAAGTGCAACTAAATATGAATCTAGCTAAAGAAAAGAAAAACACATGACCAGTTTTCACACTGGGTACAATGGATCAAAATTATAAGGAATCTCAGAGCTCCTCTTTTAATCACATTTATTGCGGTAGTAAATAATAGCAAATTGAGTGTTTGGTAGATAGCAGGGTGAACCAACTGATTGTCCGAAAATAAATGGTTCTGTGCTTCGGAGGGCACGTTAATCCATCGGTCCCGGTTGCTGTCTATGATTACTTAGACGGCGGTCGTAACACAACCATGTCAGAGGCCTACTAGTGGTAGTAGGCGGTTGAAAAACTCTGACACCAGGGTTCATCGGGTTGTTGGACAACTCGGTGTCCCACACGAAAAGAGAGAGAGAGAGCGAGAAAATAAAACAATGTCTAGAAAAAAACAGGGTTTAGAACTATCTTATTCGTTGGACTGTTTCAATATTGAACAGGTGGATAAAACTATAAAGTAAGTAACAAAATAAAACTTTGAAAAGTGAGTTCCCAATTTATTTATTTTTTAAGTATGGGTTTGCTCTTGACTCTAGTCTAGGTCATAGGACAGAGACAGAGTCTAAGATGGAGCGAGCTCTCCCAGAAGAAGCCTGTTCACTCTTACTTTGAAGAGATTAGGGTTGTATGCGTTTGGAAACACAGACGCAGGTAGTGAGTTCCACTCTTTAGCAGTGCGCATTATAAATGATGACTGGAAGCGCTTAGTCCGAATTGGTGGAATGGCAACCAGGTACGGATGGTATCCGGCGGTGCGGTTTCATAGCACTTACTTGAAGAAAGCGTCGTGAAGCTTCTGGTAGTCAATGTCGATCTTCCCGAGTTTGGGTCTGGTCCTCTCCCTCATCTTCGCTTTGAGGGTCTTGGTTTCCTCCTTGTCCTGCAACGAGGCCCTCATCTCCATGATGCCGGTCTTCTTGATGAACTCGGGCAGGTCGAAGGGCGGCTTCTCGATACCGCGCTTGCCTTGCAGGTACTGGGGGAGAAGTCAATAAGATTACGAAAAGAGGTACCTAATAAATAAACACATATCTTGAATGTGTCCCGAACAATTCACACAGCACCAAATTTAGCAAAGTTTTTACGAGTACTATGGGAACTAGATAGCTGTTCTTAATACTTATACAGTTTATAACTTTTTAAGCACTCGCGATCACTTTCACTCATTTTAAGTATTAGACCGGGTCTATCGCGATAGTATTTAGGGTAAATATTAGTAATTTACCTGTGTCCCGACGTTTCAACACAGTTTCATGTATTGTCAGTTTCATATGTGTCAACCCGCGACCACAATACATGAAACTGTGTTGAAACGTCGGGACACAGGTAAATTACTAATATTTACCCTAAATACTATCGCGATAGACCCGGTCTAATACTTATACATTTCTTTTTGTAATTCATTTTACACATAGAAAACACCCAAACGCAAATATCAGTGTTTTTTTTTTACAAATATTTGTGTGTTGTGGGCTACGACTTGTGTGGATCGAACCCACGACCCTCGGTTTAGCAGGCAGGGGTACGCCATCAGGCCAGTCATGTACCAATATTTCAACTATGTATAAAAAGAATACTACCTAATATTATTTCGTTTACTTGTGGACAAGAAAAAGAGGTCAACAGATTGGGCGTCATGTATGTACGTTAACTAATTAATTATACGCATGTAAATAATACGCTTTGAAAATCTTAACTTTAATTTAAAACAAATATCGTTTACAGGCGGGGGTGGCGTAAAGTTACATGTTTTATCGCGCCCGAGACAGTTTTCTATTAGGACAATACAAAATTGCTATAAAAAAAAGAAAATTGTGTTATACAAATTTCTTTTTTTTTACAATGACAGATTATGTCGTCAGTAAGTGATAATACATACTATCCTCCATTGAATAAAGTAATTTTAATATCTCATTTTCACTAATATTCGTCGTTCTGATTTTTGTTAGAGATATTTTTAGACGGCCGTGTTTGCCGCTTCAATCTTTAATCCATAAGTTAAGGCCTTGTACCTTAAAATAAACTTATCGTATTGGACAACAATTTGTCCGTCTTAGATTTTTAATGTTTGTCCTAGATTTTAAGATTATTAAAAAACATGGGAGGGCGCCACTGGACGGTCGGATTTCGCTCGACGCAGGCTTAAGTAAGTACCTTCCGCTTGTAGCACCAGTGTCTCGGCACCTGCACGGTGTTGCGATGCGCCTTCAGCTGCACGAGGAGCTTGGGGTCGCGCGCCGTCACGTCGTACATCTCCACCACGTCCGGCCGGGAGACCAGCTGCTTCAGCTCCGCCACCGACAGTCGGGAGAGCTTCTTCAGCTTGCGTTTGGAGAGACGCTCCTTTTCGTCAGCCGCGTTTTTCTGCGATCGAAGGACAAGGCGAAAATTAGCGGACTTCTATTCGTGTGGGACACCGAGTCAACGCACCTTAGTTTTAAAAAATTTCAACCGTTACTACTAGTAGGCCTCCGACATGGTTGTGCAGCGACCATTGATCTAAGTAATCATAGACAGCTACCGGGACCGACGGCTTAGCGTGTCGTCCGAAACACGGAGTCATTTTTCTTACGTACAATCAGGTGGGTCAGCCTGCAATGTCCCAACCAGACTGGAAACAAATTTACAAAGTGATAATATCAACTTTGTGAGGGCCCCACCGGGAATCTTTCCAGCGCAGGCAGTCGCACTAGCACTGCGCCACATCAGCCGTAACTTTTTTCAAAATTTCTACAAAGAAATGTAAAGTACAGAAGCTGCAATATGAGTTCATGTTATAAAAATACCTACCTCAACAGCCTCATCATCAGCCGCGAACTGATCAGTAACCTTCTCCGGTATCTTGGCAGCAGGCTTGGCTGCATCAGCGTCAACCTCTTTCTTGACTTCCTCTTTGGTCTCCGAGATCTTGAAGGCTTCCAGCACGCGGTGGAACTGGCGGTACATCGGCTCCAGCTCGTGGAAGTGGATGCTTTCTTGCACGTATCTGGTGGTGAGAAAAGGAAATAGAATTTGAACCTGCGACTTTCACCGTCACTAAATGGAGATAATCTAACTATATTTATCACAGTCAACAACTTGGCGCCTTACTAAACTATTTTCTGATATTGTTTTGACTTTGCAAACACAAAAGCGGTGTTCGAGCCAAGATACGAATCCAGAACTTACCAGTTTCATGGCAACAACTCTTAATCGCTGGGCTCTGAATGCTTAGTGAATCATTACAAAAATCTTCAATGTAACTGATTTATTGTCTTTAATCACGCAAATATGACTATTAGCTCGATAGAGGGTAGTGTACCATAGAAAGATATTGTGCAACTAGTTTGATGGTTTCTATAAGATGATGATTATTTCAGGTTTAAGGGTCTGGCTTTAGGTAAAAGATTGGTAAACCCTTCTAAAAAAGATTTTAACACCAGAAACATGTTTTCTAAATGTGATATATATGTACTCACTCAATCTCCGCTTCTTTCTCATTTTCCTTGTCACTAGACTTCTTGGGGTCATCGGCTACTTCATCATTTTTCTTGGTGCTTCCCTCGCGTAGCTCGCGTCGCTTCTGCTTCGCAATCTTCTTCTTCTTCTTTTTGCGCTTGTTCTTATTTATTTTCTGTTATAGAAAAAAGAATTTATAGTCAAATTAATACCTGCTAGGAAATATTCGTGGATAAAAATTGGTTCTCATAATCAAAACGATATTTGAATTTTCACCACAGTGTACTTTTATATTTGTTGACGAGGAGGGCTTCACACTGGTAGAACCCAGGAAGCGCCAACTTCGTCGCAACCGCAATAACCGCGGCACCGTTACTGCAGCCTCAACAACTCTCAAGGCTGCCGAACCCATCGCACAGCTGTATGTGTCCCGGCTAGACTGTGATACGACACCGGAGGACATCATACAGCATTTGCAGAAGATGGTAAAGCTACGCCAGGATCCTTCGCGAATTCCCCCCGGCTTGACCCTGGAAATCCGACAGCTGATCCCTAAAATTACAACAAATTTTAGGTCTTTTGTTTTGTCGTTTCCACGGAAGTACGTGTGCGAATTCATGCGAACAGATTTCTGGCCACAGGGAGTCGTATTCAGGCGCTATCGACCCTCTGTGCAACGTGAGTCGCCGTCACCTAAAGTGCCCACATAGCTTATTTTAGTCATTTTATTATAGTGTATTTATAGTACGTATTTGTGTTAGATGTTAAGTTATTATTGTATTGTTTTATTTTAGTTTATATGGGCCTTGTTGCCTGAAATAAAGGATTTATTATTATTATTATATAACAATCATACATACAGGGTTATTTTTTATTCACCCCGGAAATTCTACAGGGCGATTCTACTCATGATTCTGAACAACTTTTATTATGGGGTCACCTGCGAAATCGTGAAAAAAAACCTGTTCCATACATTTTGTTCGAGTAGGTATGCATTTTTCTATGGAGCAGCTGTTTATTTTTTCACGATTTCGCAGGTGACCCATAATAAAAGTTATTCAGAATCATGAGTAGAATCACCCTGTAAAATTTCCGGGATGAATAAAAAATAACCCTGTATATTAACAGCCACAACAGTCCACTGCTGAACATGGGCCTCCTCCTCCTTATTGGGGGGTATTGCCGATGGCAACTTGCCATACGCGCCACACTTTGCAGGCGGATTGGCAAGTGCAAGATGTTGCATTCACAGGGGACACTGCTGCCCATTCCCTGGACGATTATCCCTTAGTTCCTTTTTACAACACCCATGGGTAGAATTGTGGTGATGCTATTCTAAGCCAGCACCACACGGCACTTTTATATGAAATAAATAAAATAAAAAAGCCTTTATTCAACCAAAGTTTTACATAAATCTAATCACTTCCTAAATTATTTTCTAAAAATTTTTTTCTATTTTCGTTGTTTATTTCACAATTAATATTTTATTAAGGTAATTGCCTTTTCGGCGTAGGCCTCCCCCAGAGTTTTCCTATGCTTTCTGCATCCAGTTTGTTCCTACTCTTTCCACAAAAATTAACCATCCATCTTCTCTTTGGTCTTCTTCTTTTTTCTCTTGCGTTTTTTTGGTATCCATTCTCTGACCTTTTTTGTCCATTTATTGTTCCATTTCAACTCCCTGATCCTTTCTATGATGTCTCTTAATTTCGTCTTCTCTCTGATATCTATATTTTTTATCTTATCTATGTCTTATTCCCAGCATGCTTCTCTCCATCTTTCTTTGACATATTGCAAGTTTTAGTTCATCCTGCTTGTTCACGACAAGGTAGAATAATTGACTCATAATTGCCCTTTACTTAATGTGTAAGCGAATTTTCTTGTTTTTCATTATTTCTTTCAATTGCTGTATCATGTCCATTCTTTTGCTATTCTTCTATTTATCTCGTTTTCGGTCTGATCTTCAGAAGATACTTGCTGTCCTCAATATATTTATTCTTTAACATATTCTATATCAACCTCTACTTTTGATCCTTCTCCATTTGTGATAATTTTAGTCTTAGATGTGTTCATATGTATTCCTAACATTTTGCTTTCATGTCTTAGGCTTTGCAACATAACTTCCAACGATCCGTAGGTTTCGACAAAAACGGCTATGTCATATGCAATTGGAGATGACTCAGGTACTCTCCGTAAATTTTTATTCTTTTACCTTCCTATTTCAGTTATTTTGTCTAAGTATTGTTTCCAGTACCGCAGTAAACACTTTAGGTGATATTGGATCTCCTTTTCTCACGCCTTTTTGGATAGGGAACTCTTTACCCTCAGGTAAACACTTTAGGTGATATTGGATCTCCTTTTCTCACGCCTTTTTGGATAGGGAACTCTTTACCCTCAGTTCACAATCACTATTTTCTGAATGACCCTCGCCTTCGGCCGTTTACGCTCTACCTACCCCACAAGGGATATAGGCGTGATATATGTATGTATGTTACCATCAGATTCCATTATAATTTTTGCCACACTTTGAGTGTATGTTGTGAATCACTTCAATGAATTATTTTATATTATGTAGGGGTAATTATCACTATGATCAACATTAAGGCTTCAGAAGATTGATTGCTGAACCTTCAATTACCACACTGGTCTTAAGATTATAAGATCTAGTGTAGAATGAACATAGACAAAACTAAGAAATGGTGCCAATCATGGTATTAAACGTTGGAAGCTGAATATACAGAGCTGAAAAAATCTATTTAGTTACTAAGTATTACCTCTTGTTTGGATATAACCGGTGGTTGTGGAGCATCAGGGATGTTGTCCTCATCAGAGTCCCCCTCATCTTCCTCCGCATCATACTCGGTGCTGATCACTGGAGCCGGGGGTGGTACTGGTTCTTTGTCTGTTTCTGATGAGTAGAAAGAATAAATTATTATTATTATTATTTACAGGACAGGCAGCAATACATGCTGATAGGTCCTTGCAGTGTTGGTTTTGATAAATAGACCTATAGCATCAATTCAATTCAATTCAATTAGCCTTTATTCAAACAATAATTTTTAATTACATAACATTTTATCTTAAATAAATTATTTAGTTATAATATTTATTTTATTAATTATTTATATTTTTTCTTATTTGTTTGCTTGTCTCACGACAAAGGCCTCCTCCATATCTTTCCACTCGTTTCTCTCTTTTGCATTCCTTTGCCAAAGGTTCCCCGCTATTTCTTTTAATTCATCCTCCCATCTTTTTATTGGTCTTCCTCTCTTTCTCACTCCGTTCCGAGGGTACCACTCTGTCACATCTTTGGTCCATTTTTCTATTTTCTCTCTCATCATGTGCCCTGCCCATCGCCATTTCATTCTTCTAATGTGCTTCGAGATGTCTTTGACCTTGGTTTTTTTCCTGATGGCAGTGAGTCTTACTTTATCTTTTAGTTTTATATTTAGAATGCTCCTTTCCATGCTGTTTTGGCATACTTTAAATTTTTCCATGTTATTTTTTGTTAGTGACCATGTCTGACAGCCATATGTTATACATGGCAGAACACATGAGTTAAACAATTTGGATTTGGCTGAAACCGGAAAGCATTTGTCTTTCATTACTTCCCTAAGCGACCAGTATCGTTTCCAGCCAGATGATATTCTTTGTTGTACCTCTTTGTTCATTTGATCTTTAGGGGAGATAGTTTGTCCTAGGTAAATGTATTCATCTACATAATCGATATTCCTGTTATCTACCAAGATCGGTACTTTGTTCTTGTTGGTCATTAGTTTTGTTTTGCTAGTGTTCATGGTTAGGCCTGTAGTTCTACTTTGTGTAGCCAGCTGCTGTAGCATTTCCTGCAAGTGTGCAGGAATCTCGGATATTAGTATTAGGTCGTCTGCAAATCTTAAGTGATTAATTTTCCGGCCGTTTATGTTTATCCCAAAATCATCCCAATGCAGTTTTCTAAAGATGTTTTCTAGGAGGGCCGAAAACAGTTTTGGAGAGAGGGGGTCGCCTTGGCGTACCCCTTTCTTTATGTGGAATATATCACCGTCCTTTTCTAATCTTATTTTCGCAGTACTATTTTCATAGATCTCCTGAATTATTCTTATGTATTTGTTATTTATGCCTTGCTTTTGGAAAGCTTCCCACAAGCTGGCATGTTTAATGGAATCAAATGCTTTGTTGTAGTCCACAAACCCAATGTAATAGTTTATATTGTACTCATTACATTTTTCTAGAAGTTGTTTGATTACGTGGATGTGGTCTATGGTAGAAAAGTATCTTCTAAAGCCTGCCTGCTCCATAGGCTGGTTCAGATCCAGTTGTTCGGTTATTCTATTGAGAATAACCTTAGAGAACACTTTGTAAAGGTTGGACATTAGGCTGATTGGGCGATAGTTTCCAATTTGGTTTTTGTCTCCCTTCTTATGTAAAAGTATTATAGTTGATTGTGTCCACTGCTTAGGAATTTCTTCATTCCTTAGTATTTCTTCATACATAGTAGTAAGGATTGGAACGATAATATCCACGGTTTCTTTCAGGAGTTCATTGGAGATCTTGTCTTCGCCTGGTGACTTGTCGTTTTTTTGTGTCATAATGGCTCTTCTCACCTCACTGGGTATTATAGGTGGAATATCTTCGTCTACAGGTTTTCTCGGGTTGGTTGAGCACTTTGTATCCTTGTCATTGTATAGGTCTCTATAGTATTCTGTAGCTGTACTGAGGATATTTGATCTATTAGCGTTTGGTTTTCCTGTTTTGTCAACTAGATTTGGAATCCAATTTTTGTCTTGCCTGAGTTCTTTTTGTGCTTTTTTTATTCCTCCAGTTCTTGCTATGTGTTTCGAAATAGTCTTGATTCTTATCTGTTTTCTATGTTTTCTGATGTTTACGTTAATTGATTTGCTGATGTTCGCTATTTCTTTTTTGTTCTTAGACCTTTCTTTCATCAGGTCTTTCCTGTATTCCAGTAATTTACGAGCTTCTTCCCCAATATTGTCTTTTTTTGATTGTATTGGCTTGAGTTTGTCTGCAAAGTTCTGGAGTTCTTTTTCAATTTGGTTGTATTTATTTTGTGGTTTAGCTGTTGTGTTTAGTTGTGTTTGTAGTAATGCTGACTTCAGTTCATTGAGCATGGTTTCAGGAATTGGTGTTGGTATGTTGTTGGCTTTTATGGTTGAGGCGAATTTCCTACTTTTTTTCGGTTCCGTACATTTGAGACACCTAAGTAGCCTGTGATCTGATTGGAAGTTGAAGTTATTTAAGGTGTTAACATCAAGGAAGTGTTTCGGTCTATTCGAGAGAACAAAATCAATTTCGTTGTGTGTTTTTCCATCAGGTGATGCCCAAGTCCATTTTTTGTTGAAACGTTTTTTGAAAAATGTGTTCATTATGGCTAGATTGTTTTCTTGTGAGAAATTAATTAGTCTTTCGCCATTGTCATTTCTTTCTCCAGTGCTGAACTTTCCTATGATGCTATTTTCACTTTGTATTCGATCACCAATCTGACTATTGAAGTCTCCCATTATTATTAGGTTTTCGTTACTTTTGCAGGACTCGTGTAGAGTATTTGTGAGGTCTATGTAAAATTGATCCTTGTCATCTTTGTTCTTAAGTTCATGAGGGGCATATACTTGGATGATGGTCCATGGCTTGTCGTACCCTGGGAGTTGTATCTTCAAGATGGCTATTCTATCAGATATTCCATTGAAGCCAAGAACATTTTCCTTCAACTCTAAATTAACGATGAAGCCGACACCATTGCTACCCTGATTCTTGCCTTTTTGGTAAAGAATATACTTATTTTTAACCTCTCTAATTTCTTCGCCCGCTCTTCGGACCTCCGATAATCCGATTATGTCCCATTTAATTTTGTTAATAGCATTTTCCAACTCTAATTCTCTTTCTTGGCTAAGTAATGTTCTGCAGTTTAGTGTGGCAATGTATATTCTGTTTTCTTTATTTTCTTTTTCGTTTTCTTTAGTTTGTGATTTTTCAGTTCTCGGTGTTCTTGTGGTTGTTGCCACAAAAGACTTGGTGACCAGCCGGCTTGGGAGAGGTTTATTGTTAGTCTTTGTTTCTTGGTTTGTATCTTTGTTAAATTGTGTGTCTCCCAGTGGTTGCGGTTGATTATCATTATATTTTGGTTGTGATATATTTGTTGATTGTGATATATTTGTTGATTTATTTATTGCTGGAGGGGGGCGGTCGTATTCCCCCACGGTGACCGCATTCCGGATTGGGGGAGATTTTTTGTTGTAGTATTGTTTAGTTGTTTCGTCTTTGTCCGACTTCCGGTGGCTGATGTTTTTTGATTGCTATTGATTGTTGCTAGAAAGTGAGTTTGACCTGGGGCGTTGCATATAGTCAAACGCATTTGTTTTGTTGATTTTGGGTGGTGCCTTCAGAGGTGTTCCTATTGTTTCGTTGGACGGAGTTCTTTTTCTTTTCTCATTCTCTTTCCCTTGTATAATTAGTCTATCATATCGTATAAACGCCCTGTTTCCTTTCTTAATTTCTTCATTCTGTTTTAGTTTTAGCTCTTTCCTGGTTTTTAGGACTTCTTTCGGAAAGTCATCCGTAGCGTATGTATTTGGAGGAAAACTTTTGTTATTTTTTAGAATTTCTATTTTTCTCCATGCAAGTGTAAGTCTAACCAATATGGGTCTCTCCTTCCCCTGGATCTTTTTTCCTAACCTTCGAACTTCGCTAATTTCCCACTTGTCGAAATTATCAATTTTTCCATTCTTTCCTACTTCGTTAAGTGTTTTTAGGACTGCCTCCAGGAGTTTGGACCCCATTTCATCTTCGTTCTCTTTTATTCCATGAAGAATTATGTTATTTTTCCTTGTGTCTCTTTCTAATTGCTTTACTTTGCTATTTAGTGTAGAAACTTCCTGCCTCAGAGCTTTGTTTTCCTCAAACAGTGGATTTATTCTTTCGTCCATAGTAGCTATCAGGGTTTTCGTGACATTTTCAGTTACCGTTTTAGTCAATTGTAATGTTTGTTTCTCGAATTGTTTTTCAAGTTGTTCCTCCATTCGTTGTATAATTTTTTCCATCATGGTCTCCATAGCGATTTAATTTCTGCTAAATTGGTAGCTTTTTTTTCTTGTTGGCAACACCAATCGACTAGTTGTAAGCAATTAGCAGTAAGTTGCACAGTGTAGAAGTCCGTGTGCCGGAAGTGTCACTATGGTTGCTTTAACTGTCACTGACACAATCGTCAATCTTCAAGTACCTTCCTATAGCTATAGTTATTGATATACGAGTTAGCACTGTTTTTCCACTTTATCTCACGAAATAACAGTAATCGTCCACAGAATTATCACTAAAACAGTTCGCCAGAAGCTTCTTAGTAGTTATATGTCGCTTTTAGATTCGATGGCACAGATTTACTTCACTTATTTGTAAGAAATGCTAAGCACTATTGGAAACGTTCTTCACTTGACAGATGCCGAACCGGAAGCACTATTGGAACCTATAGCATCTGTTTTCATTAAATGGCCAACATGCAGCAATTGGTCTTCAGTCAGACCCTAAGCAGTTAGTTTTGAATAAGATTTGATCTACTATAACAGAGTATAAAAGAAAACATTAAATAATAAAATAAAAAAATTACATCAAAAAAAAATTCAAAATACTACGATAAAATTCAAAAAGATTTGGACGCAGTTGCTAACTGGTCTAAAGAATGGTTGATTAACCTAAACGCAGCAAAATGCACTGTCTTGCATATTGGAAGCCGAAATCCTCACTTGACCTACAAGTTAGGTGGCACTGATTTAAAGGAAACGAAAACTCAAGTAGACCTAGGCGTCATCATCTTTGAGAACCTGAAATGGGAACATCATGTGGCATCGATATCCAAGAAAGCCAAAAGTCTAATCTACCTAATCAGAAAAGCATTTGGTATCCTGACTCCAGAGATGATGATCAAACTACATAAAACCTATGTAAGACCCATACTGGAATACGCCTTTCAAATCTGGAACCCATATTTTATCAAGGATATTGACCTGCTTGAGAAAGTCCAACGTAGCTTTACCAAAGTACCACGGCAACTTATGATGACAGACTACAGCTACTGAAACTAACTTCCCTCAAAGAGCGAAGGGAACGTGGAGACTTGATCGAGACATTCAAAATTCTAAATGGTCACTATGATCTGGATAATTTTGAAGAAATATTCGAATATGACAAGAACACTCGACTGCGTGGCCATCATCTCAAATTAAAGGCGCAAAGATCTCACAACAACCCGCACAAACACTTTCTGACTAACCGAGTGGTCAAACCGTGGAATGACCTGCCTCACAGTGTAGTTTCGGCAACTAGCATAAATGCATTTAAAAACAAACTAGGCGAACATCAAAAACAGTGTCGTGGCAAATCAAAAATTTAACATAAATAACTAAAGTGAACTATAAGTGCTATATAGTGACGAACTTGAACAGTGAATAATAGGATGCAGGCATTATCAGTTGTTTCAACTGCCTGCCTGTTCAAATAAATAATAATAATAATAAAAAAATAAAAAAAAATTTTAATTGCTTCATGAAAACAATAACTACAGTTTACCTCTAAGCAGTTACTTTTTAATGAAATTTAATCATAATATTAAAGAAAACAGTAAATATATAAAAAAAAGTGATTTTTAACCCTTCTTCTTCTTTTTGTGTAGGACACCGATATAACAGAGTATAAAAGAAAACATTAAACAATAAAATAAAAAATTACATCAAAAATTTATGAATTGCTTCATGAAAACAATAACTACAGTTTACCTCTAAGCAGTTACTTTTTAATGAAATTTAATCATAATATTAAAGAAAACAGTAAATATATAAAAAAAAGTGATTTTTAACCCTTCTTCTTCTTTTTGTGTAGGACACCGAGTCATTCAACGACCCAATGAACCCTGGTGTCAGAGTTTTCTTTTCTGACATGGTTGTGTAACGATTGCCATCTACGTAATTAAATTGACCCTTACAATGAATGAATAGCTTGTTGAAATAAATAACTACAGTTTACCTCTATCTTTTTCCTCCTCATGACTTCCAAGTGCGGCCTGTCTCTGGTCCTTGTATGCAAGAGCCTCCTCTAGTGCTTTGGGCAGCACCACCCCTCCAACCGGTGGAGGCTTATTGCGGAACTCCTCGGGTGTGTCAATCTTCATAGTAAGCAGTGAAGGCAGCACTGGCGGTGGAGCCTGCATCTGACTTGGCTCCTCCTCAGGTTCATCCACTTCCTCCCTTTCTTCATTCCCTTCATCCCAACCAGGCGGACCATCTCCATGCCCCTGCCTGCCCCATCCTGGCGGACCTTGCCCCTCCCAAGGACCCATCCCTGGCGGTCCCATTCCAGGAGGACCCATATCCATGCCTTGATTACCGAAATTGCCTTTCATGTTGCCACCTCGCATCATCATTCTTGGTGGACCCATACCTGGAGGTCCCATTGGAGGTCCCATTCCCATACCTGGTGGACCCATTCCAGGAGGTGGAGGCCCCATGCCGGGCGGACCCATTCCCATCATACCCGGCGGGGGCATACCTGGCGGCGGCATATTTGGTGGACCTGGCGGCCCGCCTCCACTTGAGCTCACAGGTGGGCCCATTGGAGGAGGTGGCATGCCTCCCGGGGGTCCCATGTTACCTGAAGGCCCCATACTTCCCGGCGGTCCTATATTTCCTGGCGGGCCCATTCCTCCTGGCGGGCCCATTCCTCCTGGCGGGCCCATTCCTCCTGGCGGCCCCATGCTGCTCGGTGGCACCATGCCTCCTGGAGGTCCCATACCACCTGGAGGTCCCATACCACCTGGAGGTCCCATACCACCCGGAGGTCCCATAGATCCCGGTGGAGGCGGCATAGAGGGGTAGCTTCCCATACCGGGGGGACCCATCGCCCCATTGTTGTTACCAGACCCTGTGCCGGGCGGACCCTCCATTTCTCACAGAATGTTGCTTGCACTGAACTTAAATTTCATTAAACGAGATTATCACTGTAACTTTACGGTTGAATATAAACAAATCCACAAACGTAGCAGCAACAAACAAGCCCGTCTTTGAGGTTATGATAAGTGACGTTTCGCTTATCGTTTACGGAGAAAGCTATTAGTCAGACGCGTTCACAAAACATCATGAGTTATTTTTTTCAGGATTGAGTTAAGTCATATGACAAGTTGTGAGTCGACTCATATTTGACATTTCAGCTTGAATTTTTGACAACTGTTCGTGCTCACTGCTCACCAACTCAACAAAAGGATTTTGTTATCAAATTATCTAGTTATTAATTAGCAAAACTCGTTGTATTGCGTCATCATAATATTTTGCTCTTGACAGCGATTACGTGTCCCTCAAAAGTTTCCCTGAAATGGCTGAAATGGGTGAAAAATACAATACCAAATGTCCCGGGGTGAAACGTCTCATGAGGGAGGCTCTGGAGCTCGCGGACGCCACAGAAGAGTACTGCGCTCGGCCTTTGGAAGACAACTTGTTCGAGTGGCACTTCACTGTGCAGGGTCCAAAGGGAACCGAATTCGAGGGCGGCGTTTATCACGGTAGGATACTGCTGCCAAAAGAATACCCAATGCATCCACCACACATCATACTTCTTACTCCAAATGGAAGATTTGAAGTAAATAAGAAGATATGTCTATCTATTTCCGGCTACCATCCTGAAACTTGGCAGCCATCCTGGTCTATTAGGACAGCTTTACTGGCCTTGATAGCTTTTATGCCAACTCCTGCTGAAGGGACAATTGGCTCACTAGACTACAGCCCGGCCGAGCGTAAAACACTCGCAAAGAAGTCCAGGAGCTGGGCTTGTCCTCAATGTGGGGAGATATCACTTTTGTTGTCAAATACAACTGCAGCAAAACCTCTATCTGAAGAGGAACAATCAGTGTTGAGTCAAATAGCTTTCAAAGGAGAAGAAGAGCAAGCAGCCAAACCCCCAGAAGAGCCAGTGTCTGAAATTGAGCCTCCTGTATTGGAGTCTACAGAATCAAGCAGTAACAGCTTCTTGGATCAATTAACAGAGATTTTATTGGCACTTCTATTAGGAGCAATTTGTATTTTTGTTTACAGACGCTGGAATGCTTTTATTCCAAAAGCGGAGGCTGAATTGTAATCTGGGGGCAAGGTTGTGCCCCTTCCAATTCCTGTTGACTTTTGTCATAAGGCCTACAATTTATTTTGTTGTTAAAATATTTACTGAAGTATTATATATTATATCATAAACCTATGTGTTTGCATAGTATGGAATTATAAATATGCTTTAGTTGTATTCTTACTATTTTCAGTACAAGGCTCAGGTTTTTGAAACTATCTTGTGCCTTGACATGGTATTCACCTATGACATGACATGACTAACTTTGTCATCCTCCAAGAGGTTAACATCACTGATGAAATTTTCTGTGTGATTTTTATTGTAGTGTTAATTTATTTCTTAGGGTTAGTCAATGTAATGAATAAGAAATTACTGGTCTATAAAGAAGCTTATATATTTTACATAGTATTAATAGCACACATTTGGCCATAACATTCCAAGGGCACAGTGTTACAAGAAGGTATATTTCAATGTTGGGATTAATTAAATTAATATAACTTGTTTAGAATCTAAGTAAAAATAACCTTATTTAGGTCATTGATGTATCTTTATCATCTTCTTACAACTTTTAATTGTATTATGAGGACAAAACCAATTGAGTGATCTCTGGTTCAATTTAGTTTTGAATACAGGTTACTAACTTTTGCAGAGGCTCACCCTCTTGACTGTTAATGAGTACTCCAAAGGTTTTATCCGCCTTTGTTTTGTGAATCTATAATTTTACTATCTAAACAGCTAAGAAAATTGACTTGTGTTGCTAAGATGTTTAACTACAATTACATTTGTAAATTATGTACATAATTGCAGGGTTTTATTTCCAGTGAAACCACATGAATGAATTTGAATTTTTTATATTCAGACAGTATCAAGTACAATAAAGCTATTATGTAAGACAGTTAATCTGTACCTTATTACTAAAATACCACGCAGAAGAATCCAGAGAGTTGCAATGTAAATTACTGCCACCAATGTGCATAAAGATGTTTGGTATACAATCATAATTAAAGTTTAAATTAAATCTGCCACATTCATTGGCATTTCATCAATCTGTGTCGAGTAGTACTGTTCAATATCTCTGAGAATCCTGATGTCATCCGATTTGACAAAGTTAATGGCAACACCTTTGCGTCCGAAACGGCCAGATCTACCAATCCTGTGGATGTACAGCTCACGGTTGTTGGGTAGGTCATAATTGATGACTAGGGATACTTGTTGGACATCAATACCTCTTGCCCATACATCAGTAGTGATCAGGACACGGCTGTAAAATAAATAACATTGAAATATTTAATAAATATCTACACTAATATTATACAGAGGAAAGATTTGGTTGTTTGTTTGAATTGTATAGGCTCCAAAATTACCAGAGTGATTTTAAAAAAAATCTTTTACCATTTGAATCCTACAATATCCCTGATGAACAAAGGCTATATTTAAAGGTCTTATATGGTTAGCTGTGGGAAAAACTGCTGGTCAGGCCACTAGTATTAGAATAAAAAGGTTAATTGAATTTCTTTTAAATAAAATCGATTTAATACCTTTGTCCTGAGCGGAATTCCTTCATAATGTTGTCTCGTTCCTTCTGTGGCATGTCTCCATGCATTGAGCTGACTGTGAAGTTGGCTTCCTGCATCTTCTGAGTGAGCCAGTCCACCTTCCTCTTGGTGTTGCAGAAGATGACAGCTTGGGTGATGGTGAGGGTGTCATACAGATCACACAGTGTGTCAAATTTCCATTCCTCACGTTCCACAGCCACAAAGAACTGCTTGATGCCTTCTAGTGTCAACTCGTCACTGTAATAGAAAAATGCATATTAAAAATGCAATTCTTAATTTGAATTCCTCATTGTTCAGTTGTATACATACCGTTTTACCAAGATCCTGATAGGATCAGTCATGAACTTGGAAGTCATCTCAAGGATTTCGTGAGGCAGAGTGGCAGAGATCAGCACAACTTGTGTTGCTGGTGGTAAGTAACGGTATACATCATAGATCTGTTCTTTGAAACCCTTGTTCAACATCTCGTCAGCCTCGTCGAGAACCAACATTTTTATTGATCTTGTCCTCAGCACACGACGCCTGATCATGTCAAACACTCTTCCTGGAGTACCAGAGACCACATGTTGACCATAATCCAGTTTTCTTATATCTTCACCAAGGTTAGTGCCTCCAATGCAAGCATGGCATTGAACATTCATGAAGTCTCCCAAGGCCAGGATCACTTTCTGGATCTGCGTAGCCAACTCACGAGTCGGAGACAGGACAAGGACTTGTGTTTCACGTAGAGTAGTATCCAAAGACTGCAGTATGGAAATAGAAAATGTTGCAGTTTTTCCGGTTCCGGACTGTGCCTGAGCAATGACGTCTCTGCCTTTTACAATTGGTAAAATACTTCGTTGCTGTATAGCGGAAGGTTTCTCGAACCCTGAAAATGTGAAAGTGACACATTTTAGCAACATGGATGAGTGAACATGCAATCCAAATATACTAGTTCGAAATGTAAAATATAGGTAGAAGGATGGATTGTTTTTACCGTAAGTGTAAATCCCGCGCAACAGCTCATCCCGAAGGCCCATGGAATCAAATGTTGGGATAACTTCGACATCTTCACTTGTATCAAACTCCACATTTGATAGATCTTCTGAAATAATCTTGCGATTATACGAAACCTCTGACGCAGTCATGTTTGCAGCCCTTTAGTTATGACAATTTTTATTCCGATAAATACAACCACCACGCATAAGAAATTTACAGAAAAATAATCACGCCGACCGATCACCAAACCAACCAAGCTGAAGTGGTACTTTTGTAACGCCTAGAATTTACTGCGTATCTGATAGCAGTTTAACTCACACAACTCGTTCGCAATGTAAGTCTACCTTTGTCTATTTCGACTAAAAAGAAAGAGACAAAACTCGAAAGCGTTTAACAATATTTTGTGGTGAAATTGGTTTTAGGATACCACTGCAAATTCAAAATGGCTTCCAGTTTTCCCACAGATTATAAATGAACGTCAAATAGAACTGTTGTTTCTGAACGCAACCTTTTGCGTTTAGTTTCAGATAAATTGCTTTGATTACTAAGCTAATTTTGATGAAATCCATTAAATTTCAAGCGTATTTCACATTACAATTAAAATTTTCAGCTTATTGATTAAAAACAAACATCTTTATAATGGAGAAATTCATTTTTTTGTCAGAGAGAGTAAATTTTAAATTTGATAAAGCATTACTAAAACGCATGTAACAACGCATTCCGATTTGTGGTCAAAAAAGAACGATCGTATTTGATTTTGAACGAATCAAAATGGATGCTGGGTGTGAATGAACTATGTACTGAAAAACGAGTAGCTTTTTATTGAATTGTGTCGTGGGCCCGATAATTATCGGGAATCCGGCGTCGAGATATTGTTTCGTAGTTTTCTAAGCAGTGACAAACGTACAAGTGTTCTCTGAAAAGAATCCATTCCGAGATTGGTTCAATTCGGTAGTCTCCATGTCGGTAATGTGTTTATACGAAAGTTGGAGCAGCTTGTAACCCGCAGGTGGCCTTAGTAGGATGAGGACTATCACGGAAACATTGAACGTGGGTCCTCGCCAAAGGCAAGTGATAAGTGAGCTGCGAATGTCGACACTGAGCGCGACATGGCGAGAGGCCTCGAACTGAAGTGTTGCTCGTGTTTCGTATGAGCGGTCAGAAATGAAATGCATATACAGGAAGGAACGAACACAACTCTGACAACATGTACCAAAATGACAGAGGAAGTGGACAGAAGACATGGCGTAAATGGTAACAGCAGCAAGGGCGCGTGTGAGGATGCTCCTGGGCACGGCGCTACGCTCGCTTCGTCGGGAGGAAGGCTCAAGTTCTTCAAAGGTCAGTGCAACACCTTTTCATTTAGCTTTTCTCATTTCACGCCTCAGGGGTTTGTAATTGCTGTGGGTGCTAAATAATGGAGACAGTACTGAGTAGGTCTGTTGGTTCTTACACTAGAAAGTCATTCATGCTCTGATAAGCCTACACAGGCACATTTGGTTGAGCCGTTGCCAATTGTCTGAGCACAGCCTCTAGGCCATTGTGTTGTGCAAGGAGCTGTGATCACTCTACTGGAAACAAATACAATCCCATCTTGCTTGTAATTTATTCTTATGGAAGAAATTATGACTTTTATACAAGTTGATGAATTGTTTACCTATTCAATTATTTACTTAAGGTCAATATAAACTGAGTTTATAAATCACTGCAGGTTCAGAAATAACAAAATTATGATTTGTTATACCAAATTCATGACTTAAGATATTTGTTTTAATACTCATGTAAATGAAGCATATTTCTTCTCAACCATTGAAAACTTGCTGTCACATTTTATTATATGAGGCACTTGCTTCATCATGATAATAATAATAATTCATTAATTAATCCAAAACACAAGATATTTAAAAACTAAGGGATGAACAGGGACATTCTGAGCAGGACTGCTGTTTTGAATGTTCATGTTAAAAGTACCTAAAAAGTTGATTGAAGTTCATGTTCATGAATTGAAACAATATTTTAGCATAGTCCCAGTAAAACAACATAATTTATGAACAAAATTCAGACATTCAATAATATCACTACATTAAAGTTGGTGCCTGTTTTGGTAGCATGTATCAAATTCTAATAGTATATAGTATAGTATATATGTAAACATGATCTTATTGACTTGTCTGTCTGACCAACTTATATAATGGCAGTAAGCACATTCTTTGATTTTATGTGTAAACATGAAGCCAACTGCCATATGATGACCAAACAATTGGTGAAATATAGTTTTAGAAAGCTGACTTATTTATCCATTGTAATAGTACTATTTATTTATAGAAACACGTACACACTAATATTACCAAATCACTATGATACAAGAATTGGAGGATAATAAATAGTTTGAGTATTATTAATGGTTGGTAAATAAGTTTAAAATAAATACTTTCCTTGTTCTTGTTTATTTACATGGCTATTGCTATTTCATTAGTAAACATGAACCTGATTGAATATTTCTTATAATCATAACAACATAATTATGCTTTTAGTTCATTCAAATAAATCTATCAGTTATCAATGCAGGTGTAATATTTACAAATTAATAACCAAGTAATAAAAATTTTATTAATTCTTTACCACATTGTGTATATTTAAATGTGCAAATTCTTGTGCAAATACATCACTGTTTATATGGTAGGTCTCAGTGCAGAAGATCACAGCACCCATTTTACAATAAGATTGCATTTACATTTGCACACCACTCCCAAAAATTGGTATGATTTTCGACACTGCAATCAATGCCTAATAGTATTTGATAAAAATAAGCTGCTTAGTAAGTGGTTCTGCAAAATCTCGAGCAATATTTATCTTCTTGTTAATGACTATTATGATTATCAGGGAAGTAAATAAGTTCTTCAAGAATGAGGAGCCTATTTGGTTTGATTGTAATCAACATGTTTTTTTGTGCAGATATATTCATTTATTTTGTAATTTAGAACATGTAAACTCAAACAACCCCATGAACTGGTAGCTCGTAGAAATGTGTTTACTAGCTACATCACATACATACAGCAGTAGGTAATCTGCTGAGTTCCTTATTAATATTTTGATTTTAAAAACGTGTGTGGGTGTATTGCAGATGGCAAGTTTATCCTCGAGTTGGTGCGAGGCTGTGGGCGGGAAGGCGAGCGTTCGGGCTGGGTGTCAGTCCCGCGCAAGACGTTCTGGCCGCCCGCCGCGGCGCCGCCCACGCCCCCGCACCCGCCGCACGCCTCCGCCTCGCTCAGCGTCTCCGACGACAACTCCTCCATACAGTCCTCGCCCTGGCAGCGCGACCACTGCTGGAAACAGGCCGCGCCGCGCCGCAACCTCTCCAAAGAGCTAGCCATGTACTACTGCCGGCCCGCCACGCTGCTCACGCCCGTCATCGCCGCCGCCTCCCGCGCCAAGCGCCGCCGCCCCTACGACACGAGCCATCTCGACTCGCCCCCCAACGGCCTCCGCCGCGTCCTCACGAACGGCGTCTGCGACAAGAAGCGCAACGGCGACGCCGACTCGCCCGGCGACGACGCCGTCGACGGCTCCTCCAACGAGGCCAAGCCGAAACCCCCCGACGACGACCGGTGGGCGGACTACGATCGAGAGAAATACTACCACATGAAACTCAAAAAACCATATCAGTATCATAAGTTAAGAGTGTACAAGAAGACGAGGTCGGCGTTCCGGCGCAAGGAGCTGACGCGCATCACCGACAAGCTGCGCGAGCGGATAGCCTCGCTGCCGGCGCCGGTCAACGCCAAGCTGGCCAGCTGCCGGCAGGAGCACATGATGGTGTCGCCGCGCAAGCGCATCCTGCGCGAGCTCGAGCGCGTCAGCCTCGAGGACCAGGGCATGAAGCGGCGCGCCAAGACCGTGCCCGCCCTCAGCACCGCCTCCTACCCGCCCTCGCCCGGCCCGAGCCACGCCGCCAAGCCCGCACCGCACAATGGCAACGGCGCCGGCAGGAGCAAGGACCCGCCTGCCAGTAAGAGCACACACGTCAGCAGCTACAGCATACACTCGCTGCTGTCGATGCCGGACGAGAGCGCGCCGCGGCGCTCGCCCGACGCCAAGCGCTCGCCGCACTACCCCGCGTCGCTGAAGACCGAGTCGCCAGCGAGCGTGCACTCGCCCGACCTAAGCCCGAGCCCCGACAGTTACCGGTATCGGTACTCGGCGCTGACGCTGGGGTCGCCGGGGCCGACGGGCGTGGCGCGCGACTCGCCCACGCCGCCCTCCGAGCTGGCGCGCTACCGCGGCGGGTACGCACCGCCCGCGCCGCCGTCGCCGTACGGCGTGCGGTACGGGAGTGCGGGCGGCGCGGGGGGCGGGTACCGCGGCTCGCCGTCGCGCGAGGAGTACCTGCCGTACGTGTACGGGTACGGGTACGGGTACGCGCCGCCGCTGTTCGCGCGCGCGCCGCCGCCGCCGCCGCTGTGGATGCACTACGCGATGGCGCCGGGCGCTCCGCCGGGGCCCTGGGCGCCGCTGCCGCACCCTTTGCTCACGGACCACATCCCAAAAGATGAACCCACTTCAGGTTTGTATGCCATTTATAGTTGATATAATAAAATTTATGCCCATTTTCAGTTTTTAATTAAAAGTCGCTTGAGTAGGCAAATGACGGAATTATTGAATGCATGCTCTATTGTTTTGTTAATATATTTACGAAAGTCCTGGTCCTATTAGAATCGAGACGAGAGTATTTTGTTGTGATATATTTGCTTACGTTATCTTACTCAACTGCAAAAACTAATAAACGGTTGTTTTTGTTGCAGATTTGCCATTGAACTTGTCAAAGCACTGAAGGAGACGAATGGCGCTGGCGCAAGTCTGACACGTGAGACTGAACACACAAACAAAACTCGTCATATTAACGAAACGAAATCTAATCTCGCGAAGGAACGTGCATGTGTGCGTAACGTGTGTAACAATGGGGCAATTTATAAAGACTTTTTATATATATCGATATTTTATATATTGTATGTTTGAAGAGATAGTTCGAACTGTAAACTTTATAATGGCGTTCACAAAAATTTTGTCCTTTCAACATTCCACAAGCGGCCGTTTTGTCGCAAGTCGAGTCCAAGAGTGACATCCCACCTTCCACAGTGTAGATCGCTTTCAAGCGATATATTTTGACTACATTACATATACAATTTACTGTATTTTTGCAATCGGCTAAATAGATATTTTTGTACTAATGTAGTTTTCCGGCAGAGCTGTTTGGAAACCTATTTACAAAACTGATGTATATTACATTTAAAATTACATTGAAAAACTATATTTAAGTATAGTCTATGTACACAGAGTCATGTGTGTATTTTCATACGAAATATTTGTACTGTGCGAGTTTAATATTTTAATATTGGCTATTATTTAGGATAAGAAGCTAGGATGAACTAACTGAAAAAAATACAAAACCGTTTATCAATTGTTAACGATCAGTGCCTTGAAATACAAATGAAGATATAAAAATAACATTATTTATGAAAATTATTACTTGCCTGAATCAATTCCTGGCTTTGTTCAAATTTTCAAAATATTATAGATACATTCATATAGAGCAAAGTAAAAATGTAAAATGCTCAGATATTGTCGTGTTAGCTACATTGAGGTTTAAAATGAGTCCTATTCATTCACTACCTACTTTAATATGCAAAATTCCATATTGTTTATGTTCGATCTCATTATTTAATTTAGAAAATAAACGAGGTAAAGACTACAGTTTTGGGATCAAATTTGGATGTGTGTTTATGTAACATGTATATTAACATAGGAGAACCTGTATATAATTTTGTGAATGGTGTATTATTGACGGAGAGTTGGGCGTAGATTTTATCAGAGCATTAATCGCTTACGATTTATTATCAGTAAGAGTTTATTACCTTCAAATAATTATTTTAATTGTACAGTATTTTTGTAATGAGTATTTTATGATTGATTGCGATGATCGATGTTCTGTGGTGTCGCGGAGCGGCCGCGTGTGACGTCACAGCACGTCACCAATGCCTAATGTTATCAAAGTACAGGCTACAAGTTTACAGGTATAACTCGATGTACATTACGGAGCCAGTTAGCTATTATGACACTAGGAAAATTAACTGGCTACGCAATAGTCAAAGAATTTGTATCCGTATATTTGAGCCTGTAGTTTTTATTATGGGGTTCCGCGCGCCCTCCGCTCGGCCGCATTCAGGCTTTGAGATTAAACTTTAGTTTACTGCAATTTAGTTGATGTATGGGAATATGTAATATAAGGACAGTTAAAGAACGGTAAGGGACTGACTTCTGATGTAATTTTATCATTAATGGAATTGTATAAAAATAGTCGTGTAATCGGAGGCCTACTGTAACAAATGTAATGTCCGACAACAAAGTTGACTTAGCGTAAACGTAGCTGTAATAGATCCTGCTCAATTTAATCCTGAGTACAGTTAGGAAACAACATTATATTTATGTGTTGTCGACGGGAGTGAACTGTATTTTGTACGTTTTAATGTATTGTTTTTTTATCGTCGAGTCAATGCAATCCACCCATGTATGTCTTGTGTCGCTTTCCAGTGGGTTGCATAGACTTGACTCTTTTGATATATTTTATCTATATATTGTAGTCACAAAGATAAATTTCCCAATTTCCTAAGCACATTTCCACTTGTAAAGGTATACTTACCTATTGCGCGTATGTTTTGTAGATGGTCTGTCCGAAACAAAACTCCACTTTATATGTTTATTTTAACCGAATTGTTATCATGACAATTTTCTATGAGTGAATCATTTATTTCGGAACAATTTCGACTTTTTATAGCAGCCGTCCGACATGTTTTATTTAGTCCGTTAAGACTGCAATTTAAACATCTTTCCTATTATGTAGTGCTTATAAATATATAATATTTTTTAAGTATAGTAATAATTTGTTATTATAATTGAATGTAACGTAAGGTGCATATTCCCTTATAGGTAAAGAACAATGAAGTACATTAGAGTGCCATTCCAAAACGCTAGCTGCTTTCTTCTATTTATGTAGGCTGTTAAAGTACAGTTTCCTCCCGCTTGCAACTCTGTTTACCGCTGTTATAAAAAGTGAAATATTTTTCTACGCAAATGTAAACACTAATCGAAGTATGTGATAGCGATTTCGAATAGTGAACGTGGTGTCACGTGTCTTAAATCAACTTTAACATATTTATCATGCGGAAAAATAGTTATTATCCATTTATATTAAGATGTAGTTATGTACTCTAATAAATATAACTTTTACAAAAACACTTCATTTTATTTATATACGTATGTCTTTGTAAGCGCCAACGATGCACGCGCGCTTATAGCTACCTCGGCACGATGCGCCTTATAAATTCGGACGTATCCATAATGTCAAGAGCGTTGGGCGTAAGTTGTGTTCTCAAGATGCCTGCTTTATAAGTTACGAGTTCTCTTCTCTATTTTAAAATCTAACTATTCATAAGTTACGAATTGTCTATTTTCAAATTTCACTTTTCATAAGTTACGAATTCTTTTCTCTATTTTAAAATCTAATATTTGATAAGTTACGAGTTCTCTTCTCTATTTTCAAATCTAACTTTTCATAAATGACGAGTTCTCTATTTTTAAAATCTAACTTGTCATTAATTATGAGTTCTCTTCTATATATTCAAATCTAACTTTTTGTATGTTACGAATTCTCTTCTCTATTTACAAATCTATCATTTCATAAGTTAAGAGTTTTCTTCTCTATTTTCAAATCTTACTTTTTAATAAGTTAAGAGTTCTCTTCTCTATTTTCAAATCTAACTTTTCAGAAGTCAAGAATTCTCCTCTCTATTTTCAAATCTAACTTTTTGTAAGTTACGAATTATTTTCTCTTTTTAAATAAGTTAAGAGTTCTCTATTTTCAAATCTCGAGATTTCTTCTCGGTTTTCAAATCTTACTTTTCATAAATTAAGAATTATCTTCTCTATTTTCAAATCTTACTTTTCTCAAGTTATGAGTTCTCTTCTCTATTTTCAAATCTAACTTTTTGTAAGTTACGAATTCTCTTCTCTATTTACAAATCTATAATTTCATAAGTTATGAGTTCTCTTCTCTATTTTCAAATCTTACATATGAGTTCTGTTCTCTATTTTTCAAATCTAACTAGTATCCATAAATTACGAGTTCTCTATTTTTAAAATCCATCTTGTCATAAATTAAGAGTTCTCTTCTTAATTTTCAAATATTACTTTTCTTAGATTAAGAGTTCTATTTTCAAATCTTACTTTTCATAATTTACCAGTTCTGTTCTCTATTTTCAAATCTTACTTTTCATACGATACGAGTTCTCTTCTCTATTTAAATGTATCTTTTCGGATAAGTAGTTTTTTCGAAGAAATATTTACCTATTATATTCCGATAGTTACGTGTTATCTTTGATATTTTCATAATTAACAATATATTGTTCTGTATTTGGGGGACAGGGAAAAATGTTAAATAAAAGAAACCCAGTCTTCGATTTGTGCTTTATTTATGAAAAAAATTGTAAATTATCCTACAATGAATCTCCGAATGAAATAGACTTACATATCATTTTATGTATCAAATACATTATTTTGCTCGACGCCAGATCAAACCACAAATATAGTTTAAAATATTATCTACAGAATCCATTCTCGGCGACTCGATTACCAAAAATACAATCTTCGTTAAGTCTACCGGTCGCGGTCGCGCGGTGGCGCGGTCTCGCGGTCGCGCGGTCGCGCGGTGCGCGGCGGGCGGGCTGCGGCGGATTATTTACATCACGAATATACAACAGAGCGTTCAGCGCGGCGCGGGGAGGGCGCGGGGGGGGCGCTGGGGGCCGCGGGGGAGTGGGCGGGGGGCGGCGAGCGTACAGATGCCGGCGAATAATTCCAACCAAACACTTCACAAACCGAATCGGACTCGTATCCGAATAATCATTCAAAATTCCAATTATCATATCAGGAATCTCGTATTCCATAAAATCAGGATTAATTAATAAATATTGTACGTATTATTGTTAAAATATCACCGCGTGAATGTGAAACACGCGATGAACACTTAATGCTACGGTATTTTAAAATTAAATTCATTTGGAATTATTCGTTCGGCGCTATTTCACTTGGGAAGCTTCGGTCGCTCGTGCTCAGCCCAGCAGCGCCTCCATCGTGTAGGGGTGCGGCGGGTTGTGCGGGCGCGGCTGCTGTCATTCGAGGATGACGAGCTGCAGCGGCGGGGCGGCGCCGCCCGCCTTGCCCGCGCTCGCCACGCCCCCCGCCCCTACGCCCGGCGCGGCGGCTGCGGGGGGCGCGGGCGCGGGGGCGGAGGCGGGGGCGGGTCCCCCGGCGGCGCCGCGCATGGCTCGCCACGGCGCGCGCGCTCCCCGGCGCAGCTCGCTGCTGCTGAATGTTCGCCGAGCGGCCCTGAGAAAACAACTCCTAGTTAGTTCTGCTTGGTTCTGCGAATGTTGTAAGCATCGTAGAGCAATAGTTATTTGTACAACAACAGAACAAAGTTTATTTCTGCTTCGAGTGCTAATTTTGAATCCCGAGGCAGCGAAGGATACTAAAATAGAATCACGAGTGTAGCGAGTGATCCGACAGAAGTATCCTGTGGGAGGAGTGGGAGTCGTTTGGGGCGACTAAGGTACTTGAGGGTTGCAATTTTAGGCGATGGGCTGAAAACCTGTCACTATGGCGATACACAATTGTCCGAATAACCCTCAAATATTTGTCAGACGTGGCATATATGTCCGTTTTTTGCGGCCGTTTACGCTCAGACTGCCCCAAAAGGGATTATATGTGTGATATGTGTATGAATGTACAAGCATTAAACCATCAGTAACTTACTTGGCAGCTTCGGTCGCTTTGAAGTACAGATCGTCGGGCGCGTCCATCCACGAGATGACGTGGCGGCGTCCCCCGCGCGCCGAGAAGTTCGGCTTGCCGTTCACCTACGGTAAATTAACATAGTTACAATTACAGAAGATATGTGCACTTAGGTAACCGCATCAAAGTATAAGAGCCCCAAATGTTATTCCGGTTCAGCACCGCATAACCCATATTTCTAAACCTCTTGTGATTCGGGTCAAAATACTTGTAAACACCATGTATCCTTGATGAAAACACCAAGGAACAACCCTTTGATTCCCAAGTATTCCAAGTCAAAGTAGTAATTCTGGTCACTCCCAACCCCAATGCCAACACTATCGTGGTCACCAACTCTCTAACCTCTATGTAATTCTGGTCACCACAACCACAATGTCAATGTGATCGTGGTCACGAACTCTCTAACCTCTATGTAATTCTGGTCACTTACAACCCCAATGTCAATGTGATCGTGGTCACAAACTCTCTAACCTCTGTGTAATTCTGGTCACTACAACCCCAATGTCAATGTGATCGTGGTCACCAACTCTCTAACCTCTATGTAATTCTGGTAACTTACAACCCCAATGTCAATGTGATCGTGGTCACAAACTCTCTAACCTCTGTGTAATTCTGGTCACTACAACCCCAATGTCAATGTGATCGTGGTCACCAACTCTCTAACCTCTATGTAATTCTGGTCACTTACAACCCCAATGTCAATGTGATCGTGGTCACAGACTCTCTAACCTCTATGTAATTCTGGTCATCATGATCATTCATGGATACGGCACAAAATTGAAACAAACTCCGCACTATAATATGAGTACTGCTCGCGCGACGGCTGCCGGGTGCTTGTTGGTGTGTGTGTGTGGGTACATACGTGTATGAACACATGCGCGGGCAGCGGTTGGCCGGTGGCCTGCGCGCGCGCACACATGGCGGCGTACTGCTCGCGCGACGGCCGCTGCATCGGCGCCGGGTGCTTGTTGGTGTGTGTGTGTGTACATACGTGTGTGAACACATGCGCGGGCAGCGGCTGGCCGGTGGCCTGCGCGCGCGCACACATGGCGGCGTACTGCTCGCGCGACGGCCGCTGCATCGGCGCCGGGTGCTTGTTGGTGTGTGTGTGTGTGTACATACGTGTGTGAACACATGCGCGGGCAGCGGCTGGCCGGTGGCCTGCGCGCGCGCACACATGGCGGCGTACTGCTCGCGCGACGGCCGCTGCATCGGCGCCGGGTGCTTGTTGGTGTGTGTGTGTGTACATACGTGTGTGAACACATGCGCGGGCAGCGGTTGGCCGGTGGCCTGCGCGCGCGCACACATGGCGGCGTACTGCTCGCGCGACGGCCGCTGCATCGGCGCCGGGTGCTTGTTGGTGTGTGTGTGTGTACATACGTGTGTGAACACATGCGCGGGCAGCGGTTGGCCGGTGGCCTGCGCGCGCGCACACATGGCGGCGTACTGCTCGCGCGACGGCCGCTGCATCGGCGCCGGGTGCTTGTTGGTGTGTGTGTGTGTACATACGTGTGTGAACACATGCGCGGGCAGCGGCTGGCCGGTGGCCTGCGCGCGCGCACACATGGCGGCGTACTGCTCGCGCGACGGCCGCTGCATCGGCGCCGGGTGCTTGTTGGTGTGTGTGTGTGTACATACGTGTGTGAACACATGCGCGGGCAGCGGCTGGCCGGTGGCCTGCGCGCGCGCACACATGGCGGCGTACTGCTCGCGCGACGGCCGCTGCATCGGCGTCGGGTGCTTGTTGGTGTGTGTGTGTGTACATACGTGTGTGAACACATGCGCGGGCAGCGGCTGGCCGGTGGCCTGCGCGCGCGCACACATGGCGGCGTACTGCTCGCGCGACGGCCGCTGCATCGGCGCCGGGTGCTTGTTGGTGTGTGTGTGTGTACATACGTGTGTGAACACATGCGCGGGCAGCGGCTGGCCGGTGGCCTGCGCGCGCGCACACATGGCGGCGTACTGCTCGCGCGACGGCCGCTGCATCGGCGCCGGGTGCTTGTTGGTGTGTGTGTGTGTACATACGTGTGTGAACACATGCGCGGGCAGCGGCTGGCCGGTGGCCTGCGCGCGCGCACACATGGCGGCGTACTGCTCGCGCGACGGCCGCTGCATCGGCGTCGGGTGCTTGTTGGTGTGTGTGTGTGTACATACGTGTGTGAACACATGCGCGGGCAGCGGCTGGCCGGTGGCCTGCGCGCGCGCACACATGGCGGCGTACTGCTCGCGCGACGGCCGCTGCATCGGCGCCGGGTGCTTGTTGGTGTGTGTGTGTGTGTACATACGTGTGTGAACACATGCGCGGGCAGCGGTTGGCCGGTGGCCTGCGCGCGCGCACACATGGCGGCGTACTGCTCGCGCGACGGCCGCTGCATCGGCGCCGGGTGCTTGTTGGGCCGCTTGGCGGGCGGCGGCGCGGCCGACGCGTCACGCACTGGGCCCGGACCTCCTGTACAAAACAGAAAAATAATTTATACCAAATTGAACGATCCCACCAAGCGGTGGAAGGCTCCGTAAGGGGCCGCCTGGCTCGCGACCACCATCCCACCGAAGTCTGGCGCCAAGTAGCTTGCTGCGTTCCGTCAGTGTGTGGGAGTGCCAGTGCCTTAACAGGCTTCTTCTGGGTGAGCTCGCTCCATCTTAGACTCTGTCTCTGTCCTATGACCTAGACTAGAGTCAAGAGCAAACCCATCACTAATAAAAAAAAAAAAAAAAAAAAAAAATTCTGAAAATTACGAATATGTCCTAAACAGTTCTATGCGATCTACGAAATCAAAATTTCAGCGACGTATGGCTTTTTTATTGCAAACAGAAAACATTGCAACCGAACTCAGAACCTTTATTAACAGGGAAAATATCATCATAGATGAGCAACATAGCTTTGTACCATAAAGATCTACAGTCACTAATTTACTGATTTGCCTAGACAATTGGACCCAAAATTTTAATGCTGGTCACCCAAAAGATGTTGTGTACTTGGATTGGATGAAAGCATTTGATAGAGTCCCCACCAAAAGACTTCTAGTCAAACTTGAGCACTTTAGAATCCGAGGTCAACTCCTAAAATGGATAACAGACTTTCTGATTCAAAGAAAATTCAGAGTAAGAGTTGGAGAAACATTATCTGAGGTTCATGATGTTCACAGAGGGGTGCCTCAGGGCTCTGTGCTCGGTCCAAATCTGTTTAGTATATTTATCACAGACTTGAAATGTGCTATTCAATCTGAAATGTAATTTTTTGCTGATGACACTAAGATAATGGGAATGGGAACCCTCTAATCTCTCATGGTATCATTCAAGAGGATTTAAATCGAATAACGTCATGGACTAAAGACTGGCTTATCTCACTCAATGCTGCAAAATGCACTGTCCTACACATAGGAAACAAGAATTCAAAACTGCAATATTTAATAGATTCAGTGCCACTTCAACAGGTTAATACTCAGAGAGATCTTGGTGTAACAATATCATATGACTTCGAGTGGGATGTACATAGAACTGCCAATTCAATTTTGTACATGATCAGAAAAGCGTTTTACCTAATTACAAAAGACCTGTTTGTGAAAATCAACAAAACATATTATGTGCGTCCACTCCTAGAATATGCCTTTCAAATATGGAGCCCTTACTTCAAGAAGGCTATATTCATACTTGAAAAGGTGCAGAGAAGAGCGTCAATTATGGTATTTTCAATAAAAGATAAGTCATATAAAGAACGACCAAAATTGGTCCATGCTTAAAGCCATTAATTTATTTACATTTGACAACATCGGAAGAAACGCGGAAAAGGGGTGACCTGCTTGAATCATGCAAATTATTAAATGGCTATTATAATGTGCCTAGCATCCAACACATGTATACTGTGCACAATAGCACACGTGTTAGAGGGCACTCTATGAAGTTACGAAAGACCAAAACTGCTAGCATTCCAAGGAAACACTTCTTGCCTAATCGCGTTGTGGTGTTTGTATAATTTAATTTGTATTTATGATTTGTAATGTATAAATAAATAAATAATCTCTGGAACACTCTCCCAGAGACAGTAGTCAGTGCACCAAGAGTAAACAGTTTCAAAAATAGACTTGACAATCATTTGAAAACTATACAATCAAAAATTAAGACACATGTGCATTGATATACACGCATCAGCTCAAAGGAGCTGCTAGTGTATTCAAATATAATAATAATAATAATTCTTAAAAAGGCTGACGAATATGTCCTAAAAAGCTCTATGCAATCCACAAAAAAACAAAATTGAGTTTGGCTTTACAGTATTAAAGACGTACTGAGTCAATACCAACCTGCTGCTATTTCCATAGTCAATGCAGCAAGAAAAGTAAAAAAAAAAAACAATTAATTAGAAGGATTCCCTCACTCAGGACTAAGCTAAGAGAGCAGTATCACAATCAACCTAATTAGTCATGTCATGTTACCACAGTTAACATCTTTGTACCTAATACGCAATACAATTAAAAACCTGTTTGACTTTCCTTTTTTCGTTTTTTTTTTATCAGATAACAGCTCACAGTCCAAAAAATTAACAAAACTAACAGTCCCCAACATCTATTGTAACATGTTTTTTTCACAAAATCGGAAATGCGCTTGAGCGCGTTGGCGGGCGCCTACACTGATAATGCGAGACATGACAATACTGACTGTCGAGGCCGTTGATGTCGTCGTATGCGCGTCGCTTGAGCGCGTTGGCGGGCGGCGGGTTGGATCTCCCCTACACTGATAATGCGAGACATGACAATACTGACTGTCGAGGCCGTTGATGTCGTCGTATGCGCGTCGCTTGAGCGCGTTGGCGGGCGGCGGGTTGGATCTCCCCTACACTGATAATGCGAGACATGACAATACTGACTGTCGAGGCCGTTGATGTCGTCGTATGCGCGTCGCTTGAGCGCGTTGGCGGGCGGCGGGTTGGATCTCCCTACACTGATAATGCGAGACATGACAATACTGACTGTCGAGGCCGTTGATGTCGTCGTATGCGCGTCGCTTGAGCGCGTTGGCGGGCGGCGGGTTGGATCTCCCCTGCACTGATAATGCGAGACATGACAATACTGACTGTCGAGGCCGTTGATGTCGTCGTATGCGCGTCGCTTGAGCGCGTTGGCGGGCGGCGGGTTGGATCTCCCCTGCACTGATAATGCGAGACATGACAATACTGACTGTCGAGGCCGTTGATGTCGTCGTATGCGCGTCGCTTGAGCGCGTTGGCGGGCGGCGGGTTGGATCTCCCCTGCACTGATAATGCGAGACATGACAATACTGACTGTCGAGGCCGTTGATGTCGTCGTATGCGCGTCGCTTGAGCGCGTTGGCGGGCGGCGGGTTGGATCTCCCCTACACTGACAATGCGAGACATGACAATACTGACTGTCGAGGCCGTTGATGTCGTCGTATGCGCGTCGCTTGAGCGCGTTGGCGGGCGGCGGGTTGGATCTCCCCTACACTGATAATGCGAGACATGACAATACTGACTGTCGAGGCCGTTGATGTCGTCGTATGCGCGTCGCTTGAGCGCGTTGGCGGGCGGCGGGTTGGATCTCCCCTGCACTGATAATGCGAGACATGACAATACTGACTGTCGAGGCCGTTGATGTCGTCGTATGCGCGTCGCTTGAGCGCGTTGGCGGGCGGCGGGTTGGATCTCCCCTGCACTGATAATGCGAGACATGACAATACTGACTGTCGAGGCCGTTGATGTCGTCGTATGCGCGTCGCTTGAGCGCGTTGGCGGGCGGCGGGTTGGATCTCCCCTACACTGATAATGCGAGACATGACAATACTGACTGTCGAGGCCGTTGATGTCGTCGTATGCGCGTCGCTTGAGCGCGTTGGCGGGCGGCGGGTTGGATCTCCCCTACACTGATAATGCGAGACATGACAATACTGACTGTCGAGGCCGTTGATGTCGTCGTATGCGCGTCGCTTGAGCGCGTTGGCGGGCGGCGGGTTGGATCTCCCCTGCACTGATAATGCGAGACATGACAATACTGACTGTCGAGGCCGTTGATGTCGTCGTATGCGCGTCGCTTGAGCGCGTTGGCGGGCGGCGGGTTGGATCTCCCCTGCACTGATAATGCGAGACATGACAATACTGACTGTCGAGGCCGTTGATGTCGTCGTATGCGCGTCGCTTGAGCGCGTTGGCGGGCGGCGGGTTGGATCTCCCCTACACTGATAATGCGAGACATGACAATACTGACTGTCGAGGCCGTTGATGTCGTCGTATGCGCGTCGCTTGAGCGCGTTGGCGGGCGGCGGGTTGGCGGCGGCGAGGCGCGCCGCTTCGATCTCCGCGCGCGACTGCACGCGCTCGTACATCAGGCTGCCGTCTGTAGGAAAACAGAATCTTAACTATGTTTGCTCGTCATAAGCTAAAACTAAAAGTTCCACTGCATAAATGTGTCCAGTGAGCAGTTTCACAGGGTGAATGTGATTAGTTTCTTTCACAGATAAACTGTGAGCAGTTTCACAGGATAGAATAATTGGGAGCAGTTTCACAGGATAGAATAATTGTGAGCAGTTTCACAGGATAGAATAATTGTGAGCAGTTTCACAGGATAGAATAATTGTGAGCAGTTTCACAGGATAGAATAATTGTGAGCAGTTTCACAGGATAGAATAATTGTGAGCAGTTTCACAGGATAGAATAATTGGGAGCAGTTACACAGGATAGAATAATTGGGAGCAGTTACACAGGAAAGAATAATAGTGAGCAGTTTCACAGGATAGAATAATTATAAGCAGTTTCACAGGATAAAATAATTGGGAGCAGTTTCACAGAATAGAATAATTATAAGCAGTTTCACAGGAAAGAATAATTGTGAGCAGTTACACAGGAAAGAATAATAGTGAGCAGTTTCACAGGATAGAATAATTGTGAGCAGTTACACAGGAAAGAATAATAGTGAGCAGTTTCACAGGATAGAATAATTATAAGCAGTTTCACAGGAAAGAATAATTGTGAGTAGTTTCACAGGATAGAATAATTGTGAGCAGTTACACAGGAAAGAATAATAGTGAGCAGTTTCACAGGATAGAATAATTGTGAGCAGTTACACAGGAAAGAATAATAGTGAGCAGTTTCACAGGATAGAATAATTATAAGCAGTTTCACAGGAAAGAATAATTGTGAGTAGTTTCACAGGATAGAATAATTATAAGCAGTTTCACAGGATAGAATAATTATAAGCAGTTTCACAGGAAAGAATAATTGTGAGCAGTTACACAGGAAAGAATAATAGTGAGCAGTTTCACAGGATAGAATAATTGTGAGCAGTTACACAGGAAAGAATAATAGTGAGCAGTTTCACAGGATAGAATAATTGGGAGCAGTTACACAGGAAAGAATAATAGTGAGCAGTTTCACAGGATAGAATAATTGAGAGCAGTTTCACAGGATAGAATAATAGTGAGCAGTTTCACAGGATAGAATAATTGTGAGTAGTTTCACAGGATAGAATAATAGTGAGCAGTTTCACAGGATATAATAATAGTGAGCAGTTTCACAGGATAGAATAATTGTGAGCAGTTTCACAGGATAGAATAATAGTGAGCAGTATCACAGGATAGAATAATTGTGAGCAGCTTCACAGGATAGAATAATTGTGAGCAGTTTCACAGGATAGAATAGTTGGGAGCAGTTTCACAGGATAGAATAATTGAGAGCAGCTTCACAGAATAGAATAATTGTGCGCAGTTTCACAGGATAGAATAGTTGTGCGCAGTTTCACAGGATAGAATAATTGAGAGCAGCTTCACAGAATAGAATAATTGTGCGCAGTTTCACAGGATAGAATAGTTGTGCGAAGTTTCACAGGATAGAATAATTGAGAGCAGCTTCACAGAATAGAATAATTGTGCGCAGTTTCACAGGATAGAATAGTTGTGCGCAGTTTCACAGGATAGAATAATTGAGAGCAGCTTCACAGAATAGAATAATTAAGAGCAGTTTTACAGGATGTTAACAGGATTAAATAAATGTGAGCAGTTTCAAAGGATATAATGAGTATGAGCAGTTTGAAAAGGGCGGACTCACCTGCAGCTTTGGGCGGCTTGGGGAAGGCGACGTGCGGCGGCTGCGGCATGCGCTCCTTGGGCGTGAGCGCGAGCCACTCGTGCGAGCGCGTGTTGGGCGCACTCGTGCCCAGCGTGGCCGCGAGGCGCACGGCCACCGCCCCCACCGGGCCGCGCGCTCGCGCCGTGCCCCCGCCCGGGGCGCCGGCCGCGCGCAGCTCGGCGCCGCCGAGGCCCGCCATTGCTATCGAACCTGGAAGTAACCATTGGATAAGTCACAGTAAGAACCAAAAAAATCGAGGTAAGCTAATAAATAAACGTGGTGAGAATCCTGTTCCTCACAATATTTAAAGTATAAAAAATGGAATCGCTAATTAAGCTCTAAAGTCACACTTGAAAAAATTATTGTTTGGAGTCAGTACTTGAAAGTAGACAACGAAAAGAGTCGACGAACTACCGAGATAAATTTTGATATGGTAGTAGCTTCGTAAAGAATGAGGGGTACCCGGGAAACGAAAAATTATAGTATGGATTACAGAATCGACTAAGGACTCAGTAGTCGACGAACTCCTATTAGAAATAAAGAAGTCCAATGTCACAAAATACACTTATAGAAAGAAGTTGAATCAATATCACCTTAAATTATTGGAATAAATCACCTACTTGATGTTAAATAAAATATGTAGGTACTTTCAAGTAACTGTTTAAAAAAGTATTGGAGCCTTTACACCGCCAACAACACTGCACTGCAGTTTTGTGGTTTTAATATATATATATATATATATATATTCTTTATTGCAGTGAATGACAATGTTTTAACTTATAATTAAATACATAGGCGAGTTTATCTCTATACGAGATCTCTTCCAGCCAACCTAATGAGGGTGGAAGAAGGGATAACACGGGAACAAGAGAAATACAATAATAAAAAGAAAAATAACAATCTAGAAACTACCTAATACCTAAACATAATATGACAAATAAACTAATAAATACTAATATGACAAATAAATATAATAATACTTACATACATACTAATAAAATATACAAGTTTTAGTTTTTTTTTAAATTGAATAAATGTGTTTTTAATGCTTTGAATGAACGTTGTAGTATGGGTTTTTTGTACTCTGCTTGCATTTTAATGTAATTACTTAACCTAATATATGTTATGTAGGTTACACAAGTTATCAAATAAATATAACTATATTTGTAAATATACATGCTGTAAAAAATTAGCTGAGAATATTTTAAGGGGTGAACCAGTACGTAAAACTGAACAACTTTCCCCAAGGCACATAGGTCGAAATATAAAAAAAAAATTGCCCTGCCATACAAATTATCCCGGCCGGGTAACACACTAAACTAAGAGTATGGGAGGGTCAAATTGTTTTTTCATATTTCGACCTATGTTCCTTGGGGAAAGTTGTTCAGTTTCACGTACTGGTTCACCCCTTAACATTTTCTCAGCTAATTTTTTTACACCTTATATTTGTATTTGTTTGATTATACTCACACTCGTGCTTGACCTGGTGCAGGTTGACGGGCGAGAAGGGGCAGCGCGCGTAGTGGCGCGGGCGGCGCAGCGCGCGGCACAGCTTGCGCGCGAGCCGCGTGAAGGGCGTGGCGCGCAGGAAGAAGGCGGCGCGCGTCTTCATGACGGGCCGCGCGCCCTCCGCGCCGCCGCCCGCGCCGTGCGCCGTCGCCACGTGCCGCGCCAGGTGCGCGCGCAGCTTGAACTCCTGGGCGGGCGCCGCAACAATCAAACATATCACAAGTTACGCTCATCTGAGGCTGTGGACTCATTTGGAAACATACGGGGTGTAAGGGACGACGGTGTACCGAAAACTTTGCAGGCATGATCAGACCATGAAACTGAACAACATTTTCTATGGAAGCTTTGTTGGTAAACGAGAAAAATTTCACGACCTCCCATACAAAATTCCCGATCAGCTGACTGACTTTCTATGGAAACTCGAAAAAAAAATTTCGTTTCCCAACATAGGCTCCATAGTAAAAGTTGTTCAGTTTCATGGTCTGATCATGCCTGCAAAGTTTTCGGTACACCGTCCCTTACACCCTGTATAGGGAAAGGTGGGGCAAGGTGGCGTCGCGCTTATTAATCGCCGGATTACCGTGGTGTTGGATCACACAGTTAGCGAAATATTTCAAAAATATAGATTTTTGGGCAAGTCCTTAGTCCTTGGCGTATGTTGGTTTATATTTACGCCTGACTGTGATTATTAGGTAAATGATAAGTAGCGACGTGTAATTTGTTTATGTACATTGTTTCATACCCTTTTAAACAATATATTAGTTCAGCTTGCAAATACTAAACGTCATTTTACCATTTCAAGAAATACCATCTTACCCGCATTATGGGGCAAGATGGAGAAAAACGTACTTTTTTATTTTTTTGCACCTAAGTTACGTTGTGAATATTCCTCATATAAACAAAGACTAATAAATGTTCACATATTCGAGGAAAACTGTTTTACGTATTCGAGCAAAAAAATTGTTACATGTATTCAAACAAGAAAAATGCAATTTTGAGTAATGAGGAAAACAGTTGTACATATTCAGGGAAAACAATTTTACGTATTCGAAGAAAACAGTTTCTCGTCACGGCAAACTGTTATAAATATTCGAGGCAAACAAAGTACAGGTATTCGAGTGTATCTCTAGAATAAGCACAATTATCTTACCTTAGAGCAGTTGAGCACGGTGCAGCGATGCGGGCGGTGCGACACGGACAGTGTTGTGTCCTCTTCACGCGCCTTGCTTGATGTTACTTCTATCTCTGTCTCGCCGAACACGCCGGCCGTCTAAGTATAAAATACAATACAATCTAAGTATACATTACAGACGATTAGAATAAACTAAGCTTAAGGACAAAATGAACATCTATGCTCTATTCGCCTAACAGAGTTCATAAGATAGTTATGATTTCTTAGTTTAAGTTGGGACGTTTCTCATACAAAAGTAAAATGGACTGGAATGGAAGTTTACGTCTTTGAAGGAGACAGAAGTTTAATTTAAAAAGTCGATGGGAAGTCCCGTGTTGATGTACAAAATAAAATAATAAAAATAAATTGTAAACCATAAGATTTCTTTGCTTAAACGATTCGCCACTTTACGCCAATAGATGGAGCTACTGCTGCTAAAAATGAGTTTGATTTTATTGTGGACAAAATACTCTTTATATTTGAACCAAAAGTAGATTTGCGCCAAATTTACCTAAGCCGAGATCATTTCGCATAATCGTTTGTTAAAAAAATGTTCTTCATCGCATGTTTAAGTCCATTGAATTTCAGTTTTTCGTTTGTATGTAAAACGGCCCATAAGTCTCATAGTTATTTTGTATCGTTCTTCTTATTTGTAATTATGTTTATTTATATAGAATTATCTTATGATTTGCACGTTTGTGCACTTGTTTAACTCTGTTCCGCAAATGGAGTCTATGGAGTACTTTTGTTTTGATAATGGTGGCGAAGCGTCATAATCATAAACTCATGATGTGAATGAATCAATACACAACACTATCGATTGACGGCCGATGTCGCGCAGTGGTAGTGCGACTGCCTGCGACGCAAAGGTTCCGGGTTCGATTCTCGGCGGGACGCTCATAAAGTTGATATTTATCACTTTGTGAATTTGTTCCCGATCTGGTTAACATCGCAGACTGAACCACCTGATTGTCTGTAAAGAAAGATGGTTCCGTGCTTCGGAGGCCACGTTAAGCCGTCGGTCCCGATTGCTGTCTATGATTACTTAGACGGCGGTCGTTACACAACCATGTCGGAGGCCTACTATTAGTAGTCGGCGGTTGAAAAACTCCCACACGAAAAGACTATCGATTAGAATATTGAAGTCGCAAAGCTGAATAAATGATTTAGATAGTAAGATGGTTATAGTAAATGATTGGTACGTTTCTTACATTTACCTTGAGTCCTCCATACTTCTTCCAGTAGGTCCAACAGGAGCCGCACAATCTGTACTGTAAATGCTGCGGACCCCACGAGTACCACTGGGACGATGTTGTCACTGAAACAAAAACTTATATTTCAAAACAAAATTTCCCCACGAGTATAATTAAGATGCCGTGTGATGCCGGCTTAGAATAGCATCACCCCATTTCTTTCCCATGGGAGTCGTAAGAAGCGACTAAGGGACTCGAGGGTGTGTATTTCTATTTCAGGCGATGGGCTGACAACCTGTCACTGGCGCTACACAAATTTCTGAATAACCCTCAAATATTTGTCAGACGTGGCGTAAATGTCCGTTTTTTGCGGCAGTTTCCGCTCTGCCTACCCAGCAAGGGATTATAGGCGTGATGTGTGTATGTATGTATAATTAAGATTTGTTTGTCACTGGAAGAGAAAGTCATATTGCACAAATTTCATCTAAATTTCACATCACAATATCTGTACTTTCAACTCGTTATTTTCAAAATCATTCTAAAACACACACACATACACATATCACGCCTATAATCCCTTGCAGTGTAGGCAGAGCGTAAACGGCAGCAAAAACGGTCATTTACGCCACGTCTGACAACTATTTGAGAGTCATCCGGAAAATTGTTAATCGCCATAGTGACAGGTTATCAGCCCATCGCCTTAATTTGCAAATTTTTGTCAGACGTGGCGTAAATGTCCGTTTTTTAAAGCCGTTTCTCCGTAAGGGATGATAGGCGTGATATATGTATGTATTAAACATACATACATACATAAATCACGCCTTTATCCCTTACGGGGTAGGCAGAGCGTTAACGGCCGCAAAACGGATATTAACACCACGTCTGACAAAAGTTTGAGGGTCAATCAGATAGCTGTGTATCACTATAGTGACAGGTTGTCAGCCCATCGCCTAAAATTGCAATACACGCCCTCGAGTCCCTTATATGATATGTATTAAAGATGATATAGTATTGGTTACCTTGACAGGAGGCGCAGAGGTTGTTGTTAGTGATGGCGGCGGTGCCGTTGGTGCCGCCGTTGAGCACGGCGCCGCCCTTGCCGCCGCCCGCCGGGGACGCGATCAGCGCCGGGTTCGGCTTGTTGCTGCAAACGGTCATGTACTACTGAATCCACCACTTTATAGGCACACAACAAATACAACGAATCATTGCTGGGCATGAGCTTCCGTTTATCAAGAGGTGTATGCCCTACACGATTAGCAGACAGGTTTACTACCAAAATGCATGGTCGCCTTATCTGCCTCACTTTAGGAGATCTCACTGCCCAAGGTCTGCTGGAAGAGATTTCTTTTTAGAAATAAGTAGACCTGTTGTGAATTGTTTCATATATGTATGTGTCCTATGTTTTTATTGTGTGCAATAAATGGTTTAATAATGGTTTATTCATTAAAATGCTGCCGCAAGCATTTACGACACCTACGGATAGAAATGGGGTGATGCTATTCTAAACACAGGCGAGTGCTATAACAGTCTTTGAATAGCGTGAACTTTATAAGCTTCTTCCTCTTCGAGTTTCAGTTTCTGAGACCATAGAATTGGCAATTACTTCAAAATTACTTTATTCAACAATTTAAAAGCCAAAAACAATTTAAAATATCAATAATAAGCTAATTATTAAAAACAAAAAACCCGACTGCAAGTCGTGAAAAATATCTTTAAATAAATTGTATAGTTATATTTTCGTTTAAAATTATCAATTTTGAAGATTTGAATAACATTTTAAAATAGCCAATGTCACTCGCGCTGCTGAAACGAATCTAACGACACCATATTATGTCAACATCCGTTTGGGCTGTAGTACGTGAAATAGTACATTACGTCACAGGCCGAGTATAAAGCAATTTCTGGTGGAGTGGCATTGGAAATTTTGAAAATTTTCGTGACTTAATTGGCGCTAAAACAACCTCGCACCGTCGTACCCAAGCGCGTTCCATTTTGGTAGAATTTAAAAAATAGAACGCGCGCGGTGTAAGTGTTCCTGAAAATGGTATTGTGTACCATAAAACACCTAAACACGAAAGTGTGAAGTTAAAGAACCTTTTTTTTCCGGCCTAGTCCGGAAATTTCTATTACAGTCCTCTGCGCCTTGACTACATAAATGAGCCCATTGACGTATTCTTTTTTCAAAGTAATGAAGCCATTTCCGAGCAAATTGGAGAAAAATAATTTACTTGTCATACCTATATATTTGCGAAAAACATTACCTTATTTATGAGGCAGTCGGGTAAAAAGAATCTTCCTATCTACCGTAACTTGCAAAAGAAACGACTAAACAAAAAATACACAACATGAATAAGTGAATGAATGTCGCCGCTACCACACTCACTAGTTGGGAATGTAGACCTGCTTGAGCTTGCTCTCCGCTTCGACCGCCTTCACGCGCTTCTGCTGCACGTAGCGGTCGGTGGTCTTCCACATGTAGTAGTACTCCACCAGGTTCTTCAGCGTCTTCCATGGCAACTGAACGGGGGAGGAAACAATACAAGGTCAGTTTGTGATAACGGTAGGAACACACAGAACAGGGGGTGATGTTCTTACTTTTACTGGGTCAGGCGCATTATATACTCATTGAGAATAAATTGATAAAATTAAATTAACCCTTTAACGGGCAGAGCATGTCAAATTTTTTCATTGGTTTTGAAATCTATTGCGGGTAGTTAAGATTAAATTTTGGGTCGGAACATTCTTCCCACCGCTATAAAACATTTAATTAATTAGTTATTAATAAGTTGATATATCACGCCTATAATCTCTTGCGGGGTAGGCAGAGCATAAACGGTCGCAAAAAACGGACATTTACGCCACGGCTGACCAATATTTGAGGGTCATCCGCAAAATTGTGTATCACTATAGTGACTGGTTGACAGCCCATAGTCTAATTGCAATACACACCCTCAAGTCCCTTAGCAGCCTCTTACGAATCCCACGGGAAAGAGATGGGGTGATGCTATTCTAAACCGGCATCACACGACATAAACAATAATAATGGCACTAACTATCTTATGATTGACCTGACCTGACTCGACCTGCTGAGTAAATTTTGACAGGAAAATGTATATCAAATACGTCACTCTGATAAACAAAAGTATTATAGCTTGTGGTGACCAGTATGCAGCAGCCTACTACATACTAATGTAGGCTGTCATGCGCTTAATAAACGCCGCAAATGGTTATTCTGGTACACGATCGTATGAAAAGTGATTCCCACTATTTCCGTCGGTCATCAGTGGGTGTACTAGCACTGTTTTGAGAAAAAAAGTAAGTAGTATAACCGCTGCAATGGGTAATGGTTACAGTGGGGCCGACCCGCTTTGCTTACTTTCATTTTGTGTGGAACCCGGACGTTACGCTAGGCAATTAAGAAATAGATGGCGGTAGAAAAAAAAAATCAATTCTAAATAATGACGTCTAACACCTTAGTCATCCGTGACCACGGGCTCTGTAAAGAGCTCGAAACGTAGGAATAGTAAAATCCAAAATAAACACTACTTAAATCCGTTTAAAATTGTTTTATTGTGATGAGTAATAGTTGTGCAAACTCAAGAAAATATTATTTCATCGGCTTCATTTTGTCAGTTGAAGCTGATGGCGCCACTGTGATTGGTGAGCAATATGTCAATGTCAAAGTTTGGTTACTTCTTATTGATGCGGTTGTCATCGGTATTGGCATGAAGCCGATAACGATGCCGATCTTTCTTTTGCGTAACACCAACCATTCAATTAAACCTGGTGCCTATGTTATGAAACTACAGGCTACAAGTCTATAGGTGAAATGCATAGTACATTGCGTAGCCAGTTCGTATTCCTTGTATCAAAATGCTAAACGACTACGCAATGAACATCGAATTTCACCTGTAAAATTGTTGCCTGTAGTTTGATAATATCGGGTACTGGTGTCACAGATTTTTAACCGCCTACTTCTAGTAGGCCTCTGACATGGTTGTGTAACGACCGCCGTCTAAGTAATCATCGACCGACTTCTTAACGTACCCTACGACGCACGGAACCCGGCCTATCACATGGTTCAGACTGCAATGTCCTAACCAGACTGGGAACAAATTCACAACTTAATCAACTTTGTGAGTGCCCCACCGAGAATCGAACCCGGAACCTTTGTCGTCGCAGACAGTCACACTACCACTGCGCCGCACCGTCCAGATGCCGTTGAAAATTAGACAATCATGGGGCTGGTTGACGCATATAAAACACCGCTAAAAGGCGACATTTGTTTGGCTACGGCGTGCTACATTCTTTGATTGGGAGCGCACGTCCAGTGTAAGCTTCGCAAAGTGTCTACTACCGAGCAAAATTACAAGACTGCTCCATAATGTAAATCGAAAATGATCTCTGAACGTGAGCAACGTTTTATTTGCTGAAATAAATGAAAATATTAGGGTTTATTGACCACCCAAGCCCCTTTATTGAGCATTATCTGCCAAGATATTAATTTCCTAAGCAGTGTTAGCATTTTTCTAATATTCTTCCTTCGTTTTGTGTATTCGTAGTAGCGTTTTTCGCGTACACAACCGATTTTATCGTTCTTTTTCTCCTTTAATCTTTTGTGAGAGAACATTTTTATAATAATTCTACTTACTCGGGTTGGGAGGTAGGTCTGCCTGCAGAGCTATCAGCTGGGGTGTACACAATATGCGACAAAAATTGTTCAAACGAAAATATGCGGCACAAAATGTGCAGTAAATATTTTTCGTCATGACAAGGATTGTTCTAGAAAATCTATCTGTCCTTGTCACACAAGGCGAGTTTCATATTTGTATCCTGCTCTCAGTTGACACTCGTCAATTGACGCGTAATATTTGCTGCACATTTTGTGTTGAACATTTTCGTTTGAACAATTTTTGTCGCATATTGTGCGCACCCATCAGCTCGGCTAGGCGGGGAACTATTTGACCCAATTCCCAGGAATTATAATAATAGAGAGTATACTCACAAAGTCCTGTCGTATGTCGGCGAAGTCCTTGCCGTATTTGTCGAGGGCTTCCTCGAAGAGGTTGGCTTCTGAAGCGGACCACTCCTCCATCTCGTCGCGACACAGCACCGGCCCCGACGCCGGCACCAGCGCGGACAGCGCCCGCTCTATGCTGTACCCCGACTTGTGCAGGGTGTCCATTGCGTGGAACTGTAACCAAAAACAACAATTCATATTAAGCCGTAGCGTGTGATGCCGGCTTAGAATAGCATCACCCCATTTCTAACCCATGGGTGTCATAAGAGCCGACTAAAGGACTTAAGGGATGTGTATTGCAATTTTAGGCGATGGGCTGACAACCTGTCACTATAGTCATACACAGTTATCTAGTGGACCCTCAACCTTTTGTCAGCAGTGGTGTTAATATCCGTTTTACGGCCGTTAACACTCGGCCTACCCCGTAAGGGATGTAGGCGTGATTTATGTATGTATGTATGTAATATTAAGGTGTAAAGGACCCTACACTCACACAATAAGTATTGCGCAGAAGCGAGCTCGACATATTACTTTAAAGTTAGTGAGATGCAAACAGCATTGAGAGGTGTTGCATGAATACAATACGCATTGCGAGCGAAGCGAACTTGACTTGACACATCACGTGAAAAGAGTGAAATTCTAGCAACATAAAGGGAGCGAGAGGTGCGCTTTATTGCGCCACTCTTATAAATTCACGAACACGTATTGCGAGCGAAACGAGTTCGACATATCACGTGAAAATGGCGACTAGCCTCAAAAATGTGCCGGCGCAGTTGTGGGGTTTTCTGCAGTGTCGAAGGGTGGCTGCTACTGTCCATGAGGCCACCATCCTGGGGGTCCGATTATAGTGAGCGGCTTGGCCGCTGCGGCGCGTAAGCGGCCAGGCCGTTTCTCGCGAGATTACAAAGACATGTGCGCAACTAATTATTACAAAAAATGGACTATTAGTTTTAGTACAGTACTAAGCCATTAACAAGGCTCCGCCTATAAAACGACTATAGCTCGATTAGTGTTATACACTTAACTGCTATGCTAAAAACTTAAATGAAAAAACTTATATGAATGAATTGGGCAAACTAATATATGATACTCAGTATAATTCGTTGCAAACATTCCTTGTAAATTCGCGACAATCGTCCTGACCGCTTTAGCGCCGCAGCGGCCGGGCCGCTCTCTATAATCCCGACCCTGTAGCACGTGCAACTGATAAATATCCGTATGATTAAAGTATAACCACACCTCGGACACTGGCGCTCAAATGTATGAAACAAACGCGTTGCTACGCATACAGTCTAAGCTCGCGTAGGTGAACGCGGACCATGCTTGTGTGTGTGAGACAACATGTCAGGGTTGCTGCCTTTTTGCGTTCGCGAATCGGGAATGCAATGTGCGGCAGTATGAAATGACCTTCGTTCACGCATCCGTGCTAGTCGGTGTCTGAGCGTCCTCCGAGCGCGGGTGGGCGGCGCTTGTAGGGGGAGGCAGGGAGTGACCATACTGTACGCTAGTACTATTAATTATACTGTGGCATAGAGTAGAAATCACATAGAGATAACACTCCCGCTCCAGACGCGCTCAAGGTCAATCCGTCTGGCTGTCTCTTAGAGAACAATTCAGTCGGGAGTGCGCTTCGCCGCGGAAACGTTTCGTGCGGGTCGAATTTTAATTTTTGTGAAAAAATTAGCAATGCCGAATTATTGTGGTGTGTATGGCTGCAAAAGTGATGCGAGGAAGACTCCGCATTTAAGTTTTTTTAATTTGCCTAAAGATGAGCCAAGGTAAGTGATGATTTTACAGTAAATACCTACTATTTTTACTTACGTAGGTACCTAGTTTCCATTTTCTAATTTAAACTACCTAGGTGCCTAAGTCATTGTTAGCTGATAATGATAAATAAGCACATTCGTATCGTATGTATGTTTTGCACCTATTTTAAAATTCTGTATCTACCTATTAACAATAAAATGGTAAGGTAAGACTTTAAAACGGGTAAATATTTTGTTCCCACGGGAAAACTGTTAGCAGCGGTCGCAACCGCTTGACTGGCCGCTAGTCTGGAATACAATTATTGGCACGTGACAGCCCCGACTTAAAGCGCGGGAGAGTGCGGGGCGTTACGGGCTGCGGGGGGAAGTAGGTATTTAAAGCGCGGCTTTTGGGGCCCAGACAAAGGAGTTTCGTTTCTATACGCAGTATTATCTATTCTTATGACTGTGGTATAACTGACCAGTGTGATGTCCCTGGAGGCGGCGGCGGCGGACATGTGTAGGCTGGGCTGCTTGACCGAGGAGGAGCAGTCGAGCGCGCGCGCGAACGTGCCCACTGAGCGGGACACCACGAGGAACTGGTCGATCTGTCGGTCCGTGAGCCCGTGCGAGGGCGTCCACACGAGGGTTTCCAGATCTTCGCTTTTGCGTGGGTCCTCTTCGCCTGAAATTGTGGAAGATATTTGATTAATTATCTGAAATCATTTCATTAACAAACAGATTAACGAACGTTACTAAGCATCAATAACATACTACTTAATATAACCGGTATTTACGGGTTACACGCATAGAACCATAAAAAATACACATTGACGTTAATATAAAATGTCAACATATGAAGCTAAGACTAGAAACTTAAGACATTCCCAAAAGCTAGGCACTGCCCTCATCAAAAATCAAAACGAACACACACACATACATACACATATCACGCCTATAAACCATTGCGGTGAAGGCAGAGCGAAAACGGCCGCAAAAAACGGACATTTACGCCACGTCTGACAAATATTTGAGGGCCATTTGGAAAACTGTGCATCGCCATAGTGACAGGTTGTCAGCCTATCGCCTAAAATTGCAATACACACCCTCGAGTCCCTTCGTCGCCTCCTACGACTCCCACGGGAAAGAAATGGGGTGATGTTATTCTAAGCCGGCATCACACGGCATCAAAACGAAGTTTATCGATAATCGATTTGTGATATGAATATAAATGGATTTTAAAGTGATGAGGGCAGCCAGCTTATGGGAGCTTCATAATACATAATATAAATAAAACTACATGCTACATACCTTCTTTTAATAAATTAGTTACTTCAGTCTGATATCTACTTCCAACTCTGATTTCTCCCTTATCTGCTAATAAAGTCTTTTGTGAAGGATCAAATACTAAACAATAAAAAAATGCGTCCTGAAACAAAAGAGAAAAATGTGTATTAAAATTGGTTCAACAGCATCAAAGGTAAAAGGCAATATTCGATGGTACGTACACTTTGATATCAGCATCAAGAATTTGTTATTAATATTCCTAAGATAAGTATATGCTTTCTGATGCACAATTTCCGATTCAAAAGCTCATTCTTGATAGTAATTTTTTATCAAAAATATTAAAAACCAGCGGCCCGCCGAGCGGTTTCAACCGCTACTAACCGCGGGAAAAAGTCCTTTTGCCGGCATGAATTATACATAAAAACTTTCCTCTTGAATCACTCTTTCTACTTAAGAAAACCGCATCAAAACCCGTTCCGAACTTTTAAAGATCTAAGCATACATAGGGCCACGGGAAGCGACTTAATTTTATTAAAAAAATAAAATTGTTCTTTAAATGACTCGGTCAGTTGTCCAATTTCACTACTAGAACAGACCCAGCAAATTATCGTGAGTTTAATTGTATTTTTGAATATTTGTGTTTGTATGTATCACAACTGGAATGTGAATTTCGAAGAAATAGTAAGCGATGTCAGATGAGGGCGTGACACGACCCAATAAAGACCGGTGACCGACCTAACCTTGTCAGAGATTATTGCCGACGCTTTTGTACTTCTTATCTATTGGTGAGCAGTGTGGTTATGTGGCTATAGCGTGTAGGTAGTCGGTGGATAATAAATAAAAGTGGTTACAGCAGGAGCGATGATAAGCTTTACCAAAAAATAGTAAAAAGATTTCATCACCAGTTTTATTAAACCGACTGAATGTTTTGTCTTATAAAGTCATTATTTTAAGCAAACTAGAAATGTAGATTTCTCAAATAGTTTTTCATGTCTTGCGGTTGGAACCTAGATTATAGCAGGAAATATGGATTAAAACTTATGAGGTCGTCAAACAACAGTGTACATTAATTTCCTTATGGAGCTCATAGTGTATAAGTAATGCACAGGAATTTGATAAGTAGGGGAAAACTTAAGCGTTCACCAACGAAAGAATATAGTACGCATGCAGTTGTATGCAACTCAACAATTTTATCATAAACTTGAACTCACTTCTATTAAATAAGTGGAACATATAATAAATAAGTGAAACACTACACACGCCAACGTAACTTATTGCGAGCGAAGCGATTGAGAATTTTTCGTTCGCTTCACTCGCATTATGTGCTGTGTTGGTGGCTATAGAGATTGCCTGTTTAAACATTAAAACATCGAGCTTGCTTCACTTGCAATACGTATAAAGTTGGTGTAACCCTATAGTTCTTTAAGAATGCCAATTGCAACTTACTCAACCGTGAAATATCGAGCTCGCTGCGCTCGCTTTCGTGTGTGTGTGTGTGTGTGTGTGTGTGTGTGTGTGTGTGTGCGCGTGTGTGTGTGTGTGTGTGTGTGTGCGTGCATGAGTGTGTGTGTTTGTGTGTGTGTGCGCGCGGTTGGCGGTACATACTCACATCCTTATTGAGATAGCTGAGCAGCGACTCGGTCTCGTTGAGGAGCGTGACGGAGCACTTGCCGCGGATGTGTGTGGCGGGTAACGTCTCCACGTGCCGCGAGAGGAACAGCTCGCGGTGCTTGGCCTGGTGCCGCTGTTTGGGTGCCAGCCCGTCTGTGCCCGGCAGCTCGCTAGATTCCTCCTCCATGCCCGCTGGAAAAATAAACATTTCATGGTTATTTATATGCATTTTTTATGCTTACAGTGGGTCTTCTTCTTATCGTATCAATGGGATATACCCCATGCAGATTGTATAAAATCTATAGCAGCGACTGCCAATGTTTGGCAACAGCTATCGCTTTTGAGTACCTAAGCCTCTTTGAGCAGTGTGCAGGTCTCAGGGAGGCTCGGGCAGACAAGCAGGTGAGACAATAGGTTATTGACACGATAAGAAAAACGTCAAGAAACAACATGAGCTGGCAGAACGCGTCATTATTAAACATAATAAGTTTATTAAATAATTATCAAAACAAGTATTAATATCTGAAGCCTGTTCCTACTTATACTGGTTTCATGGCGTAGACACAACCACTATTACAATTAATAACATAAAAGAAAGTAAACATGTATACCTGCCTAACCCACTAATAACAGGAGGTAAGGTATCATCATCACATCACCAGTGAGTTTGATAATTTCGCCAGATACAGCACGTAACTGTTGACGTAACTATTAAGCCGCACATGGTATATTTCTACGCATCGATAAAGCCTAGCCGGTGGAGACCGTGCCTAGCAATGCGTAAGCTTAACTCGGCGCGGGCTGCAACTATATTTTGATATAGAAAATTTAATATTAAGTAAAACCAGGGTTATTGTACCGCTTTTTATATAATCTTCGCTTAAATAAATAGCTTACAAAGAAGTCCATGCATATCTTTCGAAATAAGATTTACTTAGATGTTTAAGTGTATAGTTAATATTATTACAGGTTTGGTGAAAGTCTTGGACCAACAAACATATAAAGAAATACCAAATATCGCAACAGGAGGAAGTACTATGCGAATTCTCGCAATGCTCTATCTGAGTAACGTAACGAACCTGTCAATCGCAACAACCCCGTTTTGAGGGAGGTTACATGTTCAGCAGTGAACGTTCAACGGCCGATATTGTTATGTTTCATAGTGGTAAATAAAATGAATATGTGATGTGATGAGTCATGGTTGATTTTCGCGCCCATTGGCGCGGCGAGATTTGCGCAAGAACGGAAACGTGGGCTACCCCGACTGACCGCTCGGGTCACACGAATGCCTGTGCATTTCATAAATAAACATTATGTCGAAGCCAGACCGCATATTATATTATTAAGCGATTTAATGGTCCGAACGCTGAACAGTTTGAAGTGGCCCGTAGCAAATTCAGGTAGACAGGCCACGCACTCACAATCTAACCTAACCTAACCGAATATTGGGAGATTTTCTGAAACCTGTAATTTTGACAGTTCAGGTAAATTGATCCCAAGAGGAGCATTTGGAATTAAGGAGGTAGCCACATACAACCACAAAGGCGAGGGTTTTCAAGGAATTATAAGAACGAGTAGAATTTTAACTTTTAAAACAAAGTCAAACGCCATTGGTTAGTTATACAACTGTAACTATATGTGAACTACCCCGTATCAACAACCATCCTCCCAGGAATTGCGAGTGATGGATCAGTAACAGTAAATATCTTCGCAGCTGAAACACTGCGTTTAATGAGCGTAGAGTAGTTAGTTAGTCTAAAGGTCAACGATAAAACTTTCCATTTATTTTAGTCAGAATAATTCGCGCGATCGTTTACATCCCGACTGTAGGGTTGGCAGTTAGCAAGCAATTAGATTTTAGTAGGTTTACTAACTGAAGTATAATTTAATGTTAACTGACATTCAGATATTTTAATCGGACATCATTTTTCAAAACAATCTCGTCACATTAATCACAAATTAGCATCATTAAGTGGGTAATCTTCTAAAACTCAGTAAAAATAATATTTCATCCACTAGACATCTACAATCCTATCTACTGCTATCATTTTTTACTTATACGAGTGCTGCATAAAAAAAACACGTGGATAAAGATTTTTTTGAAAGACAAATCAGCTCTTCAACCATTAGCTTGTGTTTTGAAATCCATAAGTATCAAAAGCTAAGCGATTTTTTGAATCTGTCTCCTGTAAGTGCCCACTATGTGCAGCCCTGTTGCATGCCATCGGGAGCACGCGGCGGCGGCGGCGGCGGCGACGGAGGCAGGTGCGTTGCGAAACGCGCGCTCGCGTCAACCTCACAATTTTTATACTCTACTCCACACGGCACGGGTGATGCGTCCGCCATTGCGCTACGTCATCACATCACAACATGTCCGCCACCGCCGCCGCCGGTCCATCGACATTAAATGCCCTATAAACGTATTGTTTATTGATATTTCGCAATTACATTAAATGAGCTGCAATCGGCGTTACGATTTGACCTTGATATTGAAGTGGTTTGGTTTATTTTAATAAAAAAATCGCACCTGCCTTAAATTGAAAAAGTGTGAGTAGGTAGGTACTTGCCCAAAATCGTTTCTAGAGCAAGTAAATGTTATCGCCCTGTCTTATACAATTCCGTGACTATTAAAAAAAATAGCAAAGATTGATAATAAGTATGATAAGATAACAAACTGATATTAAAAAATAAGGGAACTTAATTGTTATATGGTTGACCGTGGACCAGGTTACTGAACAGCACTTTAAACGAAATAAAATATTGAGCTTAAAATGTGCCATCCCATCCCATCATAGTTTTTGCAAATAAACTGTTATTAGAGAAGAGCTGCTTTATACCACAGGAAAATATCGTATTCTCAGCAAAAATGGGTAGCAGTGAGCGGGCCTCTAGTACCTACTAAATAATAAGAATAAACTTGAGAGGTTAAAGTTGATAGCTATGATAATATTATTTTACAAGGTCGAGTCCAACTTTATTTTAAGAATGGAATAAGTACTTAATTTTAATAGCTATAAAGACCAGTTCATCGTGTCAACGTCCACTTTAGTACTAGACGTGCCGGTTAACTTTGACATTGTATCCGATACGAGAACATCTTGGTCAAGGTTGGATCGATGGCGATGGAGTTGAAATTCAATAACATACTACCGAAAATATGTTTTGTCTCTGTTTGCTGTATAATGCTGGCTTAGAATAGCATCACCCTTGTCTACCTCTTGTGGGTGTCATTCATGGCGACTAAGGAAGATAATCCAATGTCCCTCATGATAAGGGATAAGAGGACTACATCATCATCAAGGGATAATCTAGGAAAAAGGCAGCAGCGTTGTCTTTGAAATACAACAACTGTCCCTTTAGTGGGGGACAATGATGATCCTATGTGAGTTCATATATCCGAAACAAATAACATTATATTAAGACACGACCTCATCATACGCGCCACTAAGAGCAACTAGAGGTTATCGATGGCATCTTCAATTAAATTTGCTAGTCATCTAAGTCCAAACATATTCATTATCATAACTTTCAAAAGCAAAAAAAAACATATCTATAGATCATCCTGGCTTTAAGAAATCATTAACTAATATAGCATCTGAGTTTGTTTTTATAAGCATTAGAAATGAGGCTTGGGCGTTGTCTACACAGGAATGAATACGTAAACACAAGGGCAGGGTCCCGTCGGTCCCGAGTCCCGCGGGCACACAAAAGCGCGACCCCTGGGGATAACGCGCCACGCGCCAACAAGCCCCCGACGCTGGCAGCGCGAGCTATCCATTGACGATTACAACCTCAAAGGGAGTACAGGTTGCGTAGGGAATCCTCAATGGTTATCATGCTGACACATTCAAACACCATACGCAGTAATAAATTGAAGCAGGAGAGGATATGCATCGACGTTTCCGATGGGATCTCATGTTCATGTAGCTGTTCCGGTAATAACTAGCAATGTATACAGGCCATTTTTTGCCGTGTAATTCACGCGCTAAGAATACTCGACGCCGCCACGCCGCCCCGGCCGAGCCATCCATTGCTCTTCATGAACGGGGACTAAAGTACTACTCACGTAGAATAGATTCAATGCTACCGCTCTGAATTTTTGGGACAGCTTAGTTGATTCGAGTTATTTTTTAATGCTGTTTAAAAAAATTTGGTTTCTGTACGATATAGTAGACTATAAATTCTCATTCATCCATAGGCACTCTAATCTAAAATTGGAATTAATTGGTTGAGAATACCCTAAAAAGTTGTATGAGATTAAGAACCCTATTCGTAAACTCTATCGCAGGATTTGAACTTGGAGACTGGGACCGGTATGAGACACGGGACAGCAGCCACAGTAAAGAGGAAAAGAATCAGTAGAATGTCTTGGCATTTCTGGTGATTTATTTGGGGGTATTAAAGAAGGAGACCTCTCACCCTGAGCGACACAGTAGAGCAAATCAAACCATGTCTGGCGATGATGCTTCGAGAGCCTTCTCCGATCCGGATCATGGCTTAGCTACTTATTATTATTTCAATACCTCACCAAACAGTGTCCTACGCGCACCTAATCACAAAGAGCTACGTGTAATAATAATAGTTCAAGCTTAGTTTGGTTGAGCGGTTTACGCGGTAAATGGGGTGTGTGTGAGCTTGCACGGGGCACGACAGATGTCACACTTTTTCAAAACAAACTGCAGTTAAGTTCACTTGACAATGACCTCGATACATATTAGGATAATAGGGCACTATGAGACGGGAATAAATTCCAGCAATAGCATACCCATTTTCACCCTTAAAATTACCCGACTTTATATCATTTCATAAACATTTTCGTTTACTTTTACAGTTTTACCACGTTTACGCGCTTGCTGGAAAGACGTTACGGTACATTTTTCGTCTTTGCGTTGATATGGGTCAGACAAAACAAAAGAAATTGGACAGATCGGGATAGTCATCAAGATTCTTTAATAAATTCCGCAGCACCATCTAAGTCAGCGATTGGATACAAAGCTAACCCATTATTGGTATTAATAAGGGTGAGGGGGACAAAAAGATGGGAAAGACGTTAAAACAAGCGGGCGAATTAAATTCCATTGGCAATGTTGAGTCGAGACGAGAGCGGTATGAGGCAAAAACTGAAAACGCGACTGTTTGGCCCTCCTCTGTCGAGAGTCCCGAATAGTGTAGTGTACACTTCGCCGCGATGCGCTTTTGCATCGATAGTCTATGAAGGCATATGAATTCGTTCTGCACTGTATTTTTATTGATATCGACGACAGTAAAGTTAATAACAACGAGTAAGTCCAAATGCCCAAGTAATTAAAACAAAATCTTTGAGAACAACAGATATGATCTAAACGGGTTATAAAGGTGTTGAATCAGGTCTTATCAAAGAGTAAACAAACAGGAGATAACGACATAGAAAATCGTCGGTTGACAACATGCTACTTAGCATATAGAGATAGAGAATTATCGATATAGAAATCGGTTACTACAGCGGCGTTTTAAGCTCTAGTCTGGCGTTGCGAGGGCTCGCTATTTACCGGCTCGGCTTGGGTCGGGGGCGGCCGAATTGTGGGGATTTACTTTATGATAATTATTTCGATTGGCATCGCGCGGAAAGGAGCCGGCGCACTCGAAACGATCTCCGCGGCCGATGCGAAGTGCCCGTAAAAATCACAGTTTTTACAACTAACCACTTTTTACCGCCGAGCAATTTTCGCGGCGATTGACTGGAATTAGAAAGCAATCGTCTGGACCAAATGAAGACTTAAAAAGCTTATTTAGATTAAAGGTTTCTCTCTTCGAACGTTATTAATGTTATTTTAATGCATGTTAGTAAGACATTTCTTCCGCGGGCAATATTGTAAGTGCAGGCAGGGAAAATAGGAGTAATGGGTTTTGTCACAGCATTCCTAGAAGCAAATGGAATGCGGAATGACGACATACGTCATGCGTAGAGCGCATGAATACAAAACAGTTATAATATCTCATCGGCAAATGGTTGCACTGCCAGGCCCGCCACCAAAGGTACACTGCAGAGATATTATACAAGACGAAATTACTGCCTGGCAGTCTATCATGAGAATTCATTTGGTCCACACCAGAGGAGTCGCAAAACTCGTTGAAATTTCCTTTTCTTGTTTATCTAATTGATTAGACACGGTAATGTTTTATCATAGTTTCTATGGATCAGTAGATATATCCAAAACCCATGCCTTGACCTACGTTAAAAAAATTGTAATCGTTATGCATACGTCTTGCCGCCAATCCTAGACCTAACTGATCTGACCAATACACTAACTGTAGCTTAGCTTTACTCTTCTAAAAAATAATTCAAGTTTACAAATACCGTTAGAATATGGTCAGGCCACAGAGGGAGAGGACAATTACAAAATGGAAATGGTTCAATTCTCTGAAATTTGTGTCAACGAATGTAGCGTAGGACCACAGAGCTATAGTATGCCAGTATATTATATTACCTCGCAATGGTTTCCAGTGTTTTTGACAAAAGGTTGACCACCTAAGGCAGCCCGTGAACTCTCTCACATGAATATGCATAAGCTGGGTTGAGGCTTAACCACGCATACAAAATACACAACTTCGAGTGTTCCAGGTAAAAATTGTACCGTGGATTATAAACCATAATCTAATATGTTTGCCATAATGCAGAGATCTGCTGTTGAAATCTAAGGCATTTTAGGCAATACAATGGAGGAGTATACGGATATATCAAAACTAAACAATAGTAGATCATACTCAAATACTGGACCGCATCTAGTCAGTTTTCTTTTACCTAGCTAGAACTATAATGCTTTTCTTGCTGCCGATGGTTGATAGTCTTTAACAAGCCTAGGTCCTTGATATACCTAGGATCACAAATTTAATGTATAGGAGCTTATTTTAGATGTGTGGTGTCAAGTGTAGTAGTGCACAGCAGTCAGTACAGGACGAGAAAGGGAATAACGTAACAAGAAAATGCTTGTTTAAAACGTTGGATGATAATGAATTTTCACTTTTGGCAAGTTTATGATACGAGGTGCATCCTGATTGTGCCCGTTTCGGAAGACACTATGAGATTGTTTACGAGACTTTTATTGCGGTCGTTTGTGATTTCAGCCGTTTACGGCCACATTGTGTAAATTATTTTATAATGTTTATGGTTTTCGGAGTCCCGTCGTTTGAGTGGCAAGTAAATGCGGCGAGAGCTCTTGGTCAGCGGGAGTTGTTTGGCGATTTAATAACTTGGGATTATGGATCCACACGCGTCACTACGCAACTAATTAAAGCGTAGGCAAAGAGAAAATGGCAATCTGTGGAGTCCTCCACCCCCCCGCTAGTGGGGGGGTGTCGGTTACGTGTGCCCCCTTGGGGTGGTCGGGTGTATGGTTTTTCTGCTCGGGCATCCTTTGCTTACTTATTGATCCAGTCAAATGTGTGGAGGTGGCGCGGTGGGTGGTGCGCCCGGCCCCGCGCCCCCCGAAGGGGGTACGTCCAAATAAATCTGCCCGCCCGCGAAACACCGCAGTGACAACAGCGGCCGCCGGTAAGATGCGCCCACAAGACTCCAACCTTGTCTTCCGAAGCCCCTGCAGCACCTGAGCAAAGCATGCGAAGGCTTCGACGCCGCCATAAAAATCAACGATTGCCATTTTAATTGGAATGATTTCCATCGGAAGGCGGGAACGACCTTAGGTACAGGCATGCGCCGACCGCCGAGTAGGTAGGTACCTAATGGCGAAACCGCGACGCCTCTTCTCTCGAGGGTCAATGACATTTCCATTTCGAACAAAAGGCACATGAACAGGTAATAACTTGCGACTCTGTCTGGTACTTATGTTGTTAGGCAGGCAGCGTTACCCATGGTAACGGGTTCCCCGGGAATATGAAGCAGTAGACATAAACAAGTTATTTCGGGCATCTCGCTGCTCGTGATGGCTGTCAGATCGGAAAATGGAGAAAATGGAAGTGGTCCATTAGCTGCGACCTCCAGGGCTCCTCTATTGTTCGTTGCTACGAGCTGTTAGCTATACAAAGCAAGTCAGTGGGCAGCTATTGGCTCGGTTACTTATCTTTATAGGGCACAGGATGAGATGAGTAACGGCGGGTGCATTAGCTGCCGACAATAAACATTATCGCCTTACGCCAAGCATTGGGTATATGACAACTACCTAAATCAAATTTCGTCCCTGTGGTAATAAGCACAAGGTTTCAAATCCCGACTCGAAGGTAGAGATAGTAATTTTATTGTCCTCATTAAGGTACTTCAAGAACGAACGACATACAAACAAAACTGTAGAGTTTAGATCGCGTTTACCCGACGACAGCCCTTAAGTTAGTTAAAATTGGAACTTATTTTTCATACAAATAAGTAGGTTTATTTGCTGTACCTAAGACAGTCCACATCAAACTGCTATTACCATAGCATGAATTCATGAAACCATGTCAAGGCAAGGTTATATCTAGGATCCAATAATTAGGTGGAAAGGTGGTACAGTTAAGAAATTATATTTTCATGATACAAATTCAGATTCTAATGTAGGTAAATAAGTATACTGTTAAACGACCATTTGATAATTACGATCATCATTATCATATCATAATCAACGATATTTTGAAAGTCGACCGGCTACATGTAGGTACTTTCTTTTTTTTACACAGTTTAGGTTATTGACTTTCATATTGTACCTCACCGTGCACATATGAGGTTATCTTCGAAATCTCATATTTTATTTAGTGTGTATCTCTCGTCAGGGCAACATGAATTTTAAAAATTAGGTCCCGTTGCCTGAAAGGTCAGCTTTACCAATTCTAAGTAGATAACAAAACTGGTGAATATTACATGAAGCTGGTATGCTACCATCTTGAGACATTTGAATCAATTTCTTAATGTATTTTTGTAAGTTCTAGGCGAATGGTCCATCTGCTGATGTGCGTCCCTGGTTTTGAAAGACTTTATTTATGACTTTCTTCAAGGGCCTCATAAATCTAAGAAAAATCTATGGCTGAATGCAAACTTCAACTGCTTCCCGCTGTACAGTAACGTATTAGTGCTCTTGGCCGACTAGGTAAGCGAAGCACTCTTCATACCTATACCTATATATTTTGGTAAGTATTTGGCATGATATATACAGTGCCGTGTGAGGCCGGCTTACAATAGCATCACCCCATTTCTTTACCTTGGGAGTCGTAAGAGACTAAGGGACTTGAGGGTGTGTATTGCAATTTAAGGCGATGGGCTGACAACCTGTCTCTAAGGCAATACACAGCTTTCCGAATGGCCCTCAAATATTTGTCAGACGCGGCGTAAATATCCGTTTTTTGCGGTCGTTTGCTCTCTGCTTACCCCGCAAGGGATTATAGGCATGATATGCGTATGTATGTATGTATATACATTTCACCACCCGAATCCGTACGTGTAATCAAGCTTTTTGGTTTCACTATTACTCACTTACACATAAAATACAAGAGAGAAGTAAGAAAGAGAGATAAGCTATATGATAAAGGAGACGAAGGGGGAAATGCAAAGTGGTAGCAAATTAGAAGTGCACAGAACAAAGCTGACATTCAGATCCACTTAATAAAGCTAAAAGTGACGTGACGAATCTCCCGACTGTCGGGCTATATCTTTGCAGAATCTGAGAAATCTTCTCAGAATATACGAAATTACAAGGAATTTCGAAGAACTCCCATCGAAGATAGGTCCGAATTGCAGCAACACATCTCAAGGGCATGAGTAGCAGCATTTCCTGCATAATGACATCTTACTTATCGACAGCCGATGTGGCGCAGTAGTAGTGCAACTGCCAGGAGCGCAAATGTTCCGGGTCTGATTCCCGGTGGGACACTCAAAGTTAGTTAATATTATCACTTTGTGAATTTGTTTCCAGTCTGGTTATGACATTGCAGGCCAAACCATCTTATGGTCCGTAAGAAAGATAGTTCCGTGCTTCGGAATGCACGTTAAGCCGTCGGTCCCGGTTGCTGTCTATGATTACATAGACGGCGGTCGTTACACAACCAAGTCAGAGGCCTACTAGTATTGGAAAGTGGTTGAAAAACTCTGACACCAGGTAAAGTCAGATCGTTCGTCGACTCGGTGTCCCACACGAAGCAGACTATCTATTGACAAGAGGCATGTTTGTCGCAGCGAGACAGGGTTGGCATCGCAGGTTCAGGTTGTGTTACTGGGACATGGTGACAACGTTGAGGGAGCCTCGCGCCGTCTCCCTAATTTGTGGCAATGGTGACATAACAAAAACCAGACACCAAACCAGACTAAAATATATTAATTGCAGAACTATTTATCGTAAATAATGTAGACCGCGTTTCGAAGTTTAAGTTTCAAAGTCGAATACAGCGAAGGACGATATACAGGGTTGAAACAAATAACAATCTTTCCCGAAATGCTTAACCACTAGTGTACATAGCAAAAATAACAGCGTTTGGATCCGAATGATCAATGCCACAGATAATATAATACTACCAATTCCCATACAAAAACATTATGTCAAAACGAGTGTTCAGTTTAGAGTTCAGACACTCGTTACAGCATTACAAAATTCAAAAATGACTGCGCATGTTAGCTATTGCGAGCACGATCCATTAAATCAAACAAACTTAATTAGTTTAAGGCCCTGTTTTTCATGACAAGTTCGTTTCTGTCATTCACGCTGTTGCAGAAAGAAACAGCCAATAATTTTGCGCTCAAATTTTCGCAAGATTTTACGTTTTTTTTTTGACATAGAAACTAGCGAAACACCGTTACAATGCCTAATAATTCTGCTATTTTGACTAGAAAGGTGATGTATCTAAATTCTAGCATAAAAATTTGGTAATAATTTTAAAACTTTAGACACAGTATTAAATAAAAAATATATTTTTTTTTCCATCAATTAAAGTTTGACAAAGTGTGTAACTAACTGAAAGCGAATTTTTATCAGTTAAATTTTAGACAGATATTTTTCCAGACTGTTGACTGTAGTAAAATCGGTTTATAAATCTTCTCCGCGCGATGAGAGCTTTTCACTTGGATTTTACCTTATTCTATTAGATAACGTCGCGACCAGCGTAACTTGACCTCCATGTTTGATACTCACGTACGGGCGCGTACCTACAGTTATGCTGGTCGCGACACTATATAAACGAATGAACTTAACCTAACGAAACAGGTTATAAATACTCTGTAGTTTAGTTTTAATGACCAATTCGAGAAATCGACGAAAATAATTACGGTTGAGCCTAGATTTTTCGTCAATAATTATACAATTACTAAGGGACTCGAGGGTGTGTATTGCAATTTTAGGCGACGGGCTGACAACCTGTCACTATGGTGATACACAGTTATCTTATTGACCCTCAAACTTTTGTCAGAAGTGGTGTTAATATCCGTTGAACGGCCGTTAACGCTCTGCCTACCCCGTAAGGGATATAGGCGTGATTTATGTATGTATGTATGTAATTATACAATTAAATCTGTTTAGTTTTGACTTCAAAAAGTAGTTTTACCCTGTATTTAGAGTTCGAGCTTTCGCATTGCCTAACTTACCTACGCAGAAGCCCGTCAATTTTACACAAAGCTACAAAGGTCACGCGGAGTTGACAAGCCAGACCGTACATAAGGTTCTAGTCTAGAGTGTATTTTATTGGTGCGTGCTGCTAAGTCAGTATAGCCTATTACGATGAAAATGTCTAAGGAGCCTAGGCCAACCGAGTAACTAGGGAATGCAAATCCGTTCTAAATCAAATATCCGGATTCTCAAAAACGGATTATGGGGTCAATCCGGATAATCCGGATAATCGGATTTTTCATGATTTCTTGTAAATATTTTTAGACCATGTAACTTCTTGTTAATATTCCTGCTTTTTCAATAGAATAGCATCACCCTATTTCTTTCCCGTGGTAGTCGTAAGAGGCGACTAAGGGACCCGTGGGTGTGTATTGCAATTTTAGGCGATAGGCTGATAACCTGTCACTATGGCGATACACAATTTTCCGAGTGACCCTCAAATATTATTTTGTCAGGCGTGGCGTACATGTCCGTTTTTTGCGGCTGTTTGCGCTCTGCCTGTCCCGCAAGGGATAATAGGCGTGACATGTGTTTTTCTACTTTTGATCATTAGCCTCAGTGCAGTATCAGCAGTAATTAATTTATTTTTTATTTTTTAGTAAGGATCGGTTTGCTCTTGACTCTAGTCTAGGCCATAGGACAGAGTCTAAGATGGAGCGAGCTCACCCAGAAGAATGTTGCGTCCCTTCTTTGTAAAGCTTCTAAGGTATCTTTTAATATCTCTGAAGATAGCTGTAGATCTTGGATGAGCTACATCTCGGTCCTAGTGAAGCTTATATTATATAGCTTTTCAGATGTACTTAAGCCTTTTGGACATATCTCTTCTCTTTTCGTGTGGGACACCGAGTCGTCCAACGACCCGATGAACCCTGGTGTCAGACTTTTTCAACTGCCTACTACCACTAGTAGGCCTCTGACATGGTTGTGTAACGATCGCCGTCTAAGTTAACATAGACAGCAACCGGGACCGACGGTTTAACTTGCCCTCCGAAGCACAGAACCATCTTTCTTTTCGGAAAATTATGTGGTTCAACCTGCGATGTCCTAAGCAGACTGGGAACAAATTCACAATTCATAATTCATAAGTTTATAAGTTTCGTTTATTCATCAACTAGCTTATACCCGCGACTTCGTCCGCGTTAGATAGTTTTTTAGGCAGAAGTTCTAAAGTAGGTATGTGTATTCATAGTAAGTGTGACAGTGATATTACAACAGTTCTTATCTCTACTGTTTAAAGATGACTTGCTTGCTTCTGTTGTTAAAGGGACAATTCAAAATTTGCCATTCGGCCTGAGAGATCAATATTTATAACTACTGAATACAAAAGTCAGTAGATAACAGAGTACTTACTCCAGAGGTGCCGATTTGAGCACACTAAAATGGTCAACATAAGTAGATAAGACAAATAAAAAGGTAATTTAAGTTACTGTAATACATTTTTATACATCATACCACATTTTTTGTTTATCTGTCCTCGGTAAAGAAGGCAATGTCCTTTCTCAACTTATTCCTATCATAATGAACAACTTTTGTTCTGGAACCATTTCTGTATCTCCAATATTTTAGGTGGGCTCCTGATGGTAGACCTGGTGGTCTATATCAGTTACTCCAGATCCTCAATGTCCTTGTGAAAAGAAGCGGCCCATCATACTGAACAACTTTTGTTTTAGAACCATGCCTGTATCTCTAATAGTTTACGTGGGCTCCTGATGGTAAATCTGGTGGTCTACATAAGGTACTCCAGATCCCCAATGTCCTTGTGTAAATAAAACGGCCCATCATACTGAACAACTTTTGTTTTGGAACCATTTCTGTATCTCTAATAGTTTACGTGGGCTCCTGATGGTACACCTGGTGGTCTACATAAGGTATCCCAGATCCTCAATGTCCTTGTGAAAAGAAGCGGCTTATCATACTGAACAACTTTTGTTTTAGAACCATGCCTGTATCTCTAATAGTTTACGTGGGCTCCTGGTGGTACACCTGGTGGTCTACATCTATACTCCAGACCCTCGAATGGTGATAAAAAGTAGCCTATGTCCGTTCTCGGTATGCTAGCAATCTCTGTGCCAAGTTTCATGCAGATCGGTTCAGTGGTTTGGCCGTGAAAGCGTAGCAGACAGACAGACAGACAGACAGAGTTACTTTCGCATTTATAATATTAGTGTGGATTTATAACATTACAGTATCAACCAAAGCGTTATAAAGACAGTCGTATTGCATAATAATTAGATGAGTATCTAACAAATATCAACTTTGTGAGTGTCCCACCGGGTATCGAACACGGAACCTTTGCGTCGCAGGCAGTCGCACTACCATCGCGCGCGCTACATTTGGACATATTATGCTCTAGCAGTAACATCTATCGTCTATGTATGAAAACGTAAAATGATCGAAAAATCCGGATTTGTTTAAACAAATTCGGATTTGAAAATGTAGTTTTAATAGGCGGATATCCGGATTTTTCGGATTGCGGATTATCCGGATTGCATTCCCTACGAGTAACCTAACATACAACGACCACAAAGCCCTTATAGACTACACACTGGGCATTTATTGGTATGTGCTGCTAAGTCAGTATAGCCTATTAAGATGAAAATGTCTACCAAGGAGCCTAGCCCAACCGAGTAACCTAACATACAACGACCACAAAGCCGTGATAGATGACACACTTGGCATTTATTGGTATGTGCTGCTAAGTCAGTATAGCCTATTAAGATGAAAATGTCTACCAAGGAGCCTAGCCCAACCGAGTAACCTAACATACAACGACCACAAAGCCGTGATAGATGACACACTTGGCATTTATTGGTATGTGCTGCTAAGTCAGTATAGCCTATTAAGATGAAAATGTCTACCAAGGAGCCTAGCCCAACCGAGTAACCTAACATACAACGACCACAAAGCCGTGATAGATGACACACTTGGCATTTATTGGTATGTGCTGCTAAGTCAGTATAGCCTATTAAGATGAAAATGTCTACCAAGGAGCCTAGCCCAACCGAGTAACCTAACATACAACGACCACAAAGCCGTGATAGATGACACACTTGGCATTTATTGGTATGTGCTGCTAAGTCAGTATTAGGGAATGCAATCTCGCGAGATTGAGGATCGGACGAGATCTCGCGAGATTATGAAAATCAATCTCGCGAGATCTCGGCAATTTCGAGATCTCGCGAGATTGGTAGTTTAGAGTATCAATTTTTGCAAATAATTTCACAAATAAAATAGATAAAGAAAAACATTGAAAGAACCATAGGTATTTTGAAATCAACATTTATTTTTACGAATATAGTTATATTTCTATCTACTAATCTATATACTTTCATGTATTTTACATGCGAAGTCAAAAAGATTAATTTAAGTGCCACACAAAAACAATAAAATATGAGATCAATCAAGTGAAAGGCTCATTTCGCCGAACTAAAATGAGAAATTGAATATGAAGTGAAAACCAAATAAAAACAATCAAATTAGGAACATGAGGAACATTTCGCCATACTACAATTTACAAACAATTTTGAAAGAAGCTTCGTAGAAAGCACAACGTATTTAACGTATCGTCATCTAACCTACACCTTATTTTGCAGGCTAGATAGCCAGCCGCTGAGAAGGCCCTTTCAGATTCCACACTTGTTGGAACTATAGTTGTAAGGCAGATCAGCGAACTGCAAAAGTTCTCCTTTTGACCCTCGGACTCGTATAGATTCATTTCCTTCTTTAACAATTGATCCAGCGAAATCTGTACTTTCTTAGGGTCTTTGCAGGCAGTTATTGCTTCCTCCAGTTCTTCTTGCAAAGAAAGCTTGCCTGCCTCGAGTCTGGGAAAGGGATGAGAGTTCGCTCCGTCCGTGTCCTAACAGGATTTCAATCTCGCTAATCTCGCGAGATCTCGCCCAGTTTTAGGCCGAGATTAATCTCGTAAAAAGAGGCCGAGATCTCGCGAGATCGAGATCGAGATCTCGCGAGAACGAGATTGCATTCCCTAGTCAGTATAGCCTATTAAGATGAAAATGTCTACCAAGGAGCCTAGCCCAACCGAGTAACCTAACATACAACGACCACAAAGCCGTGATAGATGACACACTTGGCATTTATTGGTATGTGCTGCTAAGTCAGTATAGCCTATTAAGATGAAAATGTCTACCAAGGAGCCTAGCCCAACCAAGTCACCTAACATACAACGAACACAAAGCCCAGCCCTGATAGACGACACACTGGGCTTTCTTTCAGCACATCAGTCCCATATTCAATCAGTTAATGGTTATTTATGAGATGACGCGACCACTGACCAATCAGCATGCACGCTTTATCCCACCCCCGACTTTCGTACCTCGTAGTCGTCAGGTTTTTTGGGCTTGGAGAAATTGACACATACATAAGGCATCTATCAAGGCTTTGTGGTCGTTGCTAACATACCTTACCTACATATAAGGTCTTATTCAATTCAGTGCAAATTAATGTTTTGAGGGTGAGTTCCAATCGTGTAACTGAACAACTTTCTCCAAAGAATACAGGTAAAAAAAAAAAGATTTCAAAAATTACTCCCCATACAAAATTATCAAAGAATGTGTTACTTTGGATTTCGACCCATGTTCCTTGGAGAAAATTAATGTTTCACGAGTAGAATACACATTATAAATATTTGCAATAAATTTAATAGCAACTTATATAGTCAAGTATTACGACAGCGCAATGAAAAACATTAAGAATGAAAAGAGTTGTGCAGTGGATGCGTTAGCCCGCGGAGCGTTGAGCGATTCCTTTTTGCAACAACATTTTATATATTAGCTTATTATATTAACAAGGTGTACAAGTTGGTAAAAGTAACACGAATTGTAATTATTTAGGAGGTGCATGTTTAATGGATACTTGATTTAATCTAATCTGTTTGAGAGGAGGGTCCAACAACTGCATTCCTAAGCACCTTCCAGTTGCAGTTGTTTGTATGTAGCCTACTTCAAGCCGATTTCGTTGCAATTTTGCATCAAGTAAACGGCGACATGACTTCATAAGCAACGCTTGCGAAATCATTGAAATTATCATTTAGTTTTCGTATGCAAACGAATTTTATTCTCAGCTCTCTGGGCTAGGACTTAAAGGTGAGATTGCTATATTGGGAATAGTTGCATCATAAAAAGTTTAGATCTCTTGCAGCGGGTCAGGCAGGAATCTGCAGGCGGTTATTGAATATGAACAGTATGTAATGGTCAAATGGTGGTTTTAGTGTGGGATGGTGGCGCTGGCCGCCTGGTCGCGATACCTCGGCGTGCTAGCGTGGTAGCGCGTCGGTGGCCGCGGCGGCGTGGTGATGTGGTAAAAGTGTAATGAGAGGGTCGGGAGCGCGGCCGCCGGCCGGCGAGGGGAGGGCGCGCGGAAGGAATGCGTCGTTTTCGCATCGGGAGAAACGAATGCGTTTAAGCGTCGCGGGTACACAATGGCGGCGTGACGAGATCCGGTTCGCGGGCGGCGCGGGGGCAGGGGACGGGGGCTCTAATCGATAGCCGGCGAGCGACGGCCGGGCGACTGCGGCGCATAGGTGACAGCTCGGGCCCAATCAAATTACCGGCCATGGAGGAGAGCTGCATGCAGCGCCACGCACGCCGCCGGCACGCCCGAGGAACACCGGCCGGCCGTCGTCGACTCGCGCCACAGGGCACGGACTAACAGTAGGTCAACTCGAGTCATTATCATCTACATCATCTGCCTGCTGTTATCACAATTTATTTAGGGTCACCGCAACATGTCTTCGTCCTCTTCTTCGGAGTCTCATCAATATCATCATCATCATATAACTTCATATTCGTTTTACCTATTGAATCATTAGTTCTGGTGTTAAACACCAATCATCATCGAGTCATCTACATACAACCAATTCCCCCTTACAGACCTTAGCCAAATGTATGTACTGTTTAACGTAGTCTGTGGCACGGAGCCTAGCGTCGCCTTCGTTGCCGAATCTGCATTGCTTTTGTCCGGCACACAGGCAGCGGCTCACGCCCACCTCGGCAATGCAACACATTGACGAATAGTCGTCACTTATCACGCTGATACGCGAGAACCACCCCTGAGCTCCCGCCCCCATCCCCCCTTGCCAGGTCCAATTTGTTCTACATAAGCTAGATGATACAACTTTATGTACGATTCAGTTTGTTAGGCTCCAGTCCCGGGGCTAGATTAGAATTTCGAAGCCCAAACCACTGCATAGTCGAATTTCACAAGCTTGTTCAGTCATCGAGAAAATTGCTTTTATTTGGACGATGTCTTGCATGGAAAAGGCATTCGAATAGTTATGGACGTACCTACCTATAGATCTTAAAATAAGTACTTTAAATCATTGGATGATTCGGCAGTTTTTTTTGATCTCAGAGTAGGTACTCTACCTAATTGGAGCATTAAAATAGAGCAATGAACACGATCCGGTGAGAATGTTTTGCAATATTTCAGCGGATGTTGAGTGAACGAGACATCTACGAGTTCCACGGCTGAGGATTGGTGTAAGCGCATCTAATTATAGGTTATTCCACCCGCGTACCACACAACAGATCCACGTTCACCATTAACGACCTGTGCACGAATGCGTACCCTCTACCTATATCTGTAGATAGGTGGTCGGCCAGCCAGTACTATACGTACTCATGCATGTGTGGCCGATGAGAAATGTGATGTAACGCGTCACGCACACTGAGTGCTGCTGCCGACCGGCAACCGGCAACCGACAGCCGACTGGAGCGCCTAAATCTCAAAGACCGTAAAACAAAACCACTGAAAACGACGATTGTTAAAATTAAAACCGATCTTGACATTGAAGACATTTAACAGTTTTACATAAAACAATAACGACACCGTAAACCATCGACAGATCGATACGGTGCGTGTTGTACAGTCAAGCTCGTTCAGGTTGAAGACAGAAATAACCGACGGTTTTTATAGTTAGTGAGTACGTATATGTAATGAAGTAGTCGCCACAATTAAATTGATGACATCATACCGTCAATGCGCGGCGTGATGGGAAATAAAAGCACAATTCAATCATCACTCAGACCGCAACTAACATTTGCAGAAATATCAAAGAAATAAATATCTTAGACATTTCACACCGCGACGCCACCATCTAGATCCAAACTAAGCAAAGCTTGTTTCTGGTAACTAGATAGCTGATATAGTATCTACATAAATACTTTTTTATAAATACATATTATTCATAGAAAACACCCAAACTCAACGCAAATATCTGGAAATTCACTTACAAACATTTGTGCTGTGTGGGGATCGAACCCACGACCTTCGGCATAGCAGGCAGGGGTACTATCCACCACGCCATCGGGTCAGTCAAAGGAGAACTCTCGTGGTTTCTTCTAATTATAATTTCGTAAGCTGTTTCCGAGATTTATTACACAAGTGAGTACCCTACTCGTAACCGGTGTATCACGATCCACGAGACTGGTGAAAACTTGGTGGCACTTTGTGCGATATTGATCCGCTGCAAATGCATAGATGTAGAACTACCGGTACATAGCACTTGTCGCATACGTAATGAGTATGATACCGTTTTTACTCAAGTGGTATGTAATATAATTACTACGTATAATACGGCGGCTTATGAAATACTTCAAGCTAGCGACTGTTTCTATGCAATAAATATAAACCTGACTTCGACTAAGTCAATTTCAATCCCATTTTAAATTTATAACATTTTAAAATGTTTCGTTATTCTATTTCCTGAAGTTCGCATAAAAGTTTCAAAGACTAAGCCATACGACTGGCCGGTTTGTATTACGAGTACCGGAATACCTACCTAGGTCAAAGCTTCTTTGTGCAGAAAAATCTTGTTTTCTGACGCACTACCAAGTATAGTTATGTACCTATAATATGGTCACTGCATTTCATCTTAGCTAACGTTTGCAGGTTGTCGTTTATAATCTTACCATTATTATTTTCATTTATCTTATCATTTTAAGTCAGTTTGTATGTGGGGTCAATGCCCTATTGTCATGACAATAAATATATATTTGTTCCCAGTTAGGTAAGGACATTGCAGGCTGAACCACTTTATTTTCCGAAAAAAGAAGATGGTTCCGTGTTTCGGAGGGCATGTTAAGCCGTCGGTCCCAGTTGCTGTCTATGATTACTTAGAAGGCGGTCGTTACACAACCATGTCAGGGGTCTACTACTAGTAGTAGGCGATCGAAAAACTCTTGACACCAGGGTTCATCGTTGGATGACTCGGTGTCCCACACGAAAAGAATATGAGATTAAAACACAAGCACCATAGACTAGAACACCACAGTATAAGTATAAAAGATGTGTCACTCACCTAACGCCGGATCGAGGACTGCTTGTGCCGCCTGTTCCTCGCCCACCGGCGTTTTAAGGCATATTTTCTTGAGTTTCATAGCCACTGGTGAGTCTTCTGACTGGGCCACTGCAACACAAAACAATATGTTAGAACGGTATACAACCATACATACATATATCACGCCTTTATCCCTTGCGGGGTTGCAGAGCTTAAACGGCCGCAAAAACGGACATTTACGCCACGTCTGACAAACATACAACCATAGCGAAGAAAAAGAGAAGATCTCTCCCTCAAAAAATGGTCACATAATTTTATCGTGGCGGCACAACGAAAGCATTGCAGGTTTCACGAGGGTGCACGTAATTTTGGCCGGTTATGGATAATTGCAACCTTCCAATTAAAATAATAACGCAAGCATTTTCTATATATGATATAGGAAAGAATACATTGCCCTGCCATTTTACCTGATGAAAAGAAAACCTCATGGAGAGTGTTGATATAATATTAATAAATATGGCGGAAGAAAGCATTTCCACCATACGTTTTTAATAGCTCTACGTCAGTGCAGTTACCGGGTGGTAACAATTCATTTATTGATCTTGGTGGCGATTGTTTCAGAGTAAATGTATTAGAGCATGTAAAGATTTATGTTACTCCATTTCATCAACTTTTGCAAAATGGTGGATGCACCCTATTTAGCCATTTTCAGAAGCAAATTCTGAAACCAGGGTTCATCGTAACGTTCGTCGACTCAATGTCCACATGACAAGTTGCAAATTCAATATCTATTTCAGTCAGACCATCTACATTCTAGGACAATATTTGAAGAAACCGTAGACATTTGACTTCCCACAGATTACAATTAGCTGATCGTGATTTTGCATTGTTACCTGACATATGTTCCTAGGGGAAAGTTGTTCACTTCATGTACGTATGCGCCCTGGGTGTCCCTTACACCCTGTAGATAATGGCTAGAATAAAAAAACTAGTATCCGCACGAGCCGATTGCGACCAGACCAATATATAGTTTATTTTCATTGCGATACATACCATTTTCAATTTGCTACTGGAAACGGACCGCGTAAAAAGAGATCTGCTTCGGCCATAAGGAACACCTAATGTAACTTTTGTATTAGTTTGGATTTCATGGTAAGTACATCATACTCTTTTTAACAATGTAGCTATTACATCATACATACATACACATATCACGCCTTTCTCCTTTGCGGGGAAGGCAGAGCGCTGCCGTAAAATACGCTCACTATGGCCACACCTGACAAACATTTGAGGGCCGTTTCAGAAAAATCGTGTATCACTACAGTGACAGATTGTTAGCCTGTCACCTAAAATTGTACACATGAAACCCTCGAATCTCTTAGTCGACTCTTACGACACCCGCGGGAAAGAATCGGGGTGATGCTATTGTAAACCGGCATCTCACGGCGTAGCTGTTATACTATTTGTGGAAAATAACGAAACATTTCACGTAGAGAGAATATTTCGTAACACCTACTCATTTGACTTGCAGAGTTGATTGCTGAATCATACACTTGACAATAATTATGTGTGACGTATTGGGTAAGCAATTAAATTACGAGTAACTTGCTGTAGACTCTACATTGTTAGAGCTGAGATGGAAACAATAATGGCCAGAAATAAATAAATATTACGACGAGAATCAAAAATAACGTCTTGATTGCCATACGCTAATTGGGATTAAATAGTTTAAGGGTATCTGCAGACACCGCTTACGAATATTGGGGTAAACCACAAAAAAAAGATTCAACCTTAGAAGTATGTGAATGTATATCACAGTATGCGCGGCCAGCCAGAATGATCGTCTATACTTTTGCTTCTTCTTCGAGGCAAAGTAAACGTCGCGCTTAATCGTTTGCGATATCGATACAGATACTATAACAAGGTAAATGAAAGTCGTTCATTAATCGAGAACGAGCGACTAAAGGAGAGAAGTTAGTGGGCCAGAGCTCGTCTGCGACCTTGGACTGCGCCGCGGTCACCGGAGTGGAGGGCGCTCGAGGATCAGCCTGCTCGTACACTGCCGCCCAGTGAAACCGGTCGCGCGAGAAACAGCAAGTAAAGGAATAAAATCAGTGGGGCAGGGCTCAAGGATCAGCCAACTCGTACCCTGTCGCCCATTGAAAACTGCTGCCCGAAAAACAGCCAGTAAAGGAATAAATTGGTGGGGCAGGGCTCGCTGCGACCTTGGAATGTGCCGCGGTTACCGGAGTGGATGAGGTTCAAGGGTCAGCCTGCTTGTACACTGAAATCGGGCCCGAACAACGAGTCATCTCTCTCCATACTCCTGCAATATCCACCATCTTGCTAGTTGGCTACGATACTGATAATAACAAGGGAGAAAAGTTGTTAAATTTGTTAGTTAATCGAGAAAGAACAAGCGAGTAAAGTAAAAAGTTGAGCAGGGCTAGACAGCGACCTTGGACTACACCGCGGTCACCGGAGTCGGCCGGGAGCAGTCGAGGGCGCACGAGGATTACGCCGCCCGTACACTGCTGGCCATTCAAACCGGCCGCGGCCGCCCGAGAAAGAGCAAAGCCTGTACTCCTGTCCTAATATTACACCGCCTTGCTAGTTTTCAAGCGATAACAAGGGAAAGTTAATGAAAGTTCGTTCGTTAATCGTGTAAGAGCAAATAAAGGAAAAAAGTAAGTGGGCCAGAGCTCGTCTGCGACCTTGGACTGCGCCGCGGTCACCGGAGTCGGCCGGGAGCCATCGAGGGCGCTCGAGGATCCGCCCGCTTGTACACTGCCGCCCACTGAAATCGGCCGCCCGCTCAAGACGGGAGCAAGAGCAACCGACCAATGGTAACAAACAATTAGTAGTAGTGCGCTTTCAACTACTAGCTAAAAATGTACCCTCCAATTCCTAATCATTACTTAGCTTAGTTACTTAGTAGCTTAACAATGTAGATAGATGTCCTACTACTTTAGGAATGTTCCTAATTAATTTGATGTAATCTGCATGTTTTGAATTGATATGTGCAGTTAAACTGACTATTGTTTTAGGCTGTCGGCCAAATGGCGCTACTCATCCATTCATGTGGTCGGCAGTGTACGGTATAGTATCGTAGGGCGCGATGTCGCTAGTGTGTCGCCACGCCGCGGTTGCCGGCACGGCGGCGGCGGCGGTGCTCGCAGGCAGGTGCAAGCGACGCTGCACGCTGCGCCGAGAGGCTGCGGCCACCCGCGCCCCACCGCACCCCCCCAGCCTCACCCCCCGCGCACGCCATCTTAACAAATCGATAGGATATGACTGTTCTCCACTTCGCGGGTGCGACTTTTGGGCGCGGGCCGAATGACCCCTCTTGATTACGTAACGCAAATTGCGAGTCGAACAATGGAATCGAAAATCTCCACGTCTCATGTGGGTTCGCGTACTACTACATTAGCGATGCATGCAACACAAAGAATTTCATCAACGTAAATAGAAATTATGTTTATAGATAAAACAGTCTTATCTTGACTATTGTACATATACCTAAACTCAGCAAATACTTACCACGTATTAAAACAGCGCAGTAGTAAGGTGTGAAGTCAGGTTAACTAAGCAATATTCATTCATCCCTCGGACGATAGTAACAGTCACCATAAACAACCATCTGAAGTGTTTATGAGCCTTACCGGCTTCTCATAATATTACCGAACCAGTATCAGGCTTTATTATGAATTTTAGCGATTGAAAATTCATGCTTATTTCGCTTGAACTCAAAGAAAGAATGTGTCATGATTCGATATCAGCGTTTTAACCGAGAAAATCAAATCCCAAAATCTATAATGAATAGATGAAACACCTCTACCTACTTCAGAGACGCTGACAACATACACTCAGATATGTATCTACAGCCGTTCAAGTAAGGAACTATTTACGTTTCCGTTCACTCACACTTTTTCCAATCTCCAAAAGCGGCATTCAGTGGCGCCTTTTTCATCAGCAAACAGAATTAATTCAATGAGAAGGTAATCCCAACGGTCCCATAACCCAAGCGGGATCGGGCGTCGGGAGCATCCGCGCCGTCTCTACTTAAATATTCACGCCCTCTAATGACAACACCCAGCTCACTATAACAAGGTACTAAGCCGCGGCTAGACCGCGACAGATACAACCCTATGACAAAGTGATAAGAAACTTATTAAAGGGAATAATGGCATGTGGAAAGTGATTGCTTTGGAAGTTTTTCGCTGCGTGGAATGAGATAAAATCTCGACTTTTGCGCTGGGGCGACAATATGTTTCCTTTTCTATATTGTGTGTACATTACGTATGTTTTTCTAGGGGTTGCAGGCTACTTGGTGAATTCATATAAGTCAGGGAGTCGAGATGACTGAATAATAAATGAGAAAAGCTACCCGCAATACCTCGCTGGGTAAAACTCTTTCAAGTTATACACCAAGGGCTGGTTATGTCATGAAATTAGTGCAAATATAGATCTCCTCGCCAGGGTAAGGCATATGTTACATTAATAATGACGTTGTTCACCTAATCAAGCTTTCTTATAACTATTGTCTCACAATTGAAAAAAAAGGTACAGTTCTTCTACGATAAGAAGCGTATTGAAAGAATAACTAGAAAGTAACTATAGTAAGCAGTCAGAATATTGGCCGAGTGCCACTACCGTTCCTCAGACCTCAAAGGTGACGTGACGACTGGAGAGACTACCTGGTGATTAAACTGAACATATACAGTTACGTCTGTCAGGAGCTACAAAGAATGCGAACTGGCTGGTAATGTGTTCTAATTATACATATTCATTGCACTACACTTCTAAGACATAACGGTGTTTCTATGCAAGTTCTCGAGAAAGAACATTTCAAAGCCTTCGAAGTTCGTCATAATGAGAACCTTGTTATTGTATGACCTTGCGCTTTGCATTATGCTGGTTGAAAAATGGTAGATTTCAATAAATCGTATTGCCTTATTTTATAGCTCCCAACCAGTATAAACTTTCAAGTAATTCCCCCCCTACCTCACACCCCACGCTAAAACATAGCAGCCCCTTCTTACGTCTTATTGTACAGCATTTTTATTTTTTACTACGTTTCGTTTATGTTACTTGAATCATCAATTCTGTTATCAGAGTTCTATAGCACCACGATATCTTAATTGACGTGTACTGAACACTAACATGATTTGATTTCTTAAGTTTCATACCAATATTATGACATCGTAAATAAATGTCTTTATATCATGAAAGTTGACCAGATGTATTCGTAATATTCGTATTTTCTCAAAGTTGTGTGATTGTTTGATCAACTGCTTATTTACCATACCATACGCACCTAGAGACTAGCGTACGTAGCCCTTCTTAGCAGATTATTTAATCATCAATATTGTGTCAAGTAGTAATTTAATTACCATAAAATAACAGTTTTTGTAAAGGTCGACCGAGTGCGGTACGGTCAGGCTTAGCTCGGGCATGATGCGTATGCTTCCAGCAATAAGAGTTATAATAGCTCTTCGTGTGTTGAACTGGGGATGAGCTCGACTGTACAAGACTGCGTGTGGCACTATTTTATTCAAGGATAATTACACGACGCATGCGGAGAACTGTGTGAACTATAACCTATGATTACATATTTCTGCAGCAAAGCAGATGTTCATTGAGGAACAACCGAGTTTGAAATCATTCATCTTACGGATAATCGCATCGACATTATTTCAATTACAATACAGTTTGTTTTCAAATTGCCACCGAAATCGGCTTACATAGGTAGTGCACCTATCTATATAAGGTCCAAATATTTTTATTCGTGGGTGAGTTTTACTCGTGAAACTAAACAAATTTCCCCAAGGATCATAGGTCGATATGAAAAAATATTTGGTCCTCCCATAACACTTCGTATTTATGTTAATTTTGTTCTTATTTCAGGTGTATATTTGGGGTGGTATGGGATCTACCTCCTAGCGGTCCACCCCGGGCAACGGCAACACAGGCTTGCCTGTGTATAAGTCCGGCTGAACGATCCCACCAAGCGGTGGAAGGCTCCGTAAGGGGCCGCCTGGCTCGCGACCACCATCCCACCGAAGTCTGGCGCCAAGTAGCTTGCTGCGTTCCGTCAGTGTGTGGGAGTGCCAGTGCCTTAACAGGCTTCTTCTGGGTGAGCTCGCTCCATCTTAGACTCTGTCTCTGTCCTATGACCTAGACTAGAGTCAAGAGCAAACCCATCATTAATAAAAAAAAAAAAAAAAAGGTGTAGTTGTATTGTACATAGTTTGTGCTATTCTAACGAATGCCACGTTACGTATTCTGTGGTGCTGTCTTATTGCATAATTAATAGTAAATTACAAGAAACACAAATGCAGCTGACGATATTCCCTGCCTCGATATAAATATTTGGTGATGTGGATTATTGATTTTATATAAGGTCCTATTAAATTCAGTGCTCTACTCGTAAAACTGAACAACTTTCCCAAGTTACATAGATCGAAAAATGAAAAAACAAATTGGTCCTCCCATGCATGGTGACGAATTTTTTGAACAATTTTGTAAGGGTGACCAATTTTGTTTTCATATTTCGAAAAAATTTGTTCTGTTTCACGAGTAGAACATACCCTAACAATATTTGCAATGAATATAACAGCACCTTTTAAAGTCGTGTCACACTGAGATACAATATATTTACGCAGACAAACATGTCACATAAAGCAATCGGGATAGCTAGACAAAATCAATCAATCTAGCGTATATTAAACCGCTCCCCAAGGGCGCGATTGGGCTGGTTGTTTGAACAACCATAAAACCTCCTCCGTGTGAACCCTTGCTCCCCACCAAATAGTCAGGTGTAGGTTTAAAAGCCCCAAGGCTAAAATTGTAGACCTTAAAAAATTGTCCTCGTGATCAAAAAGCGATAATAAAAGAAAGTGGTAATGGGTTTAAGTCATACGTGAAAAAACGGTATAAGTACCTGAAATAAGGTCGAAGTACTCATGAATGTCTAGGTCAGAACTACTTTCGGGTTGTTATAGTATAATACCTCTAAATATTATCTTACACGTTGCATCACTTTTTAATCTTCTGTGAGTTTGGTCCACCAATCATATAAGCATTTTTTTTATATAATTGTTGTCTGCGCTACCTGGCAGCACCTGCAGAGCCTCAAACAGTCGGCCTTGACGCTAAAACGCAATACCTACTTGAATGGTCAGCTTTTATCATGAGCCAATAATTAATAGTCACCGCGAGGAAAAAATGTATAGCACATATAAGAATAATAATTGTAGGTATGTGAACTTGTAGTCAGGGCGTAAGAGTGGTCAGCGTAGCGTATGGGTCGGATTATAATATTGACGGCGCGAAAGCGGCCAGGCCGTTTCTCGCGAGATGAAAGACATGTGCCCAACGAATTATCTACACTAATATTATAAAGAGGAAAGATTTGATTGTTTGTTTGTTTGTTTGCATCGAATAGGCTCCGAAACTACTGGCCCGATTTTAAAAATTCTTTTACCATTAGAATCCTACATTATTCCTGATGAACATATATTTTATACGAGAAAAAAATAGGGATCCGCGTGAAAATTTCGATAATGTAACCCAACGTGTGGAAAATGTACCAAAAAAATATCTTATATCGCGTACGCTGTGGAAATTATTGACAATAGAGCAAAGTGATGTACTACCGTTTTATAGAGGACATCAATATCTATAAATTGAGTAAACTCATGTACGATACGCAGTATAATTCGTTGCAAAAATTTCATGTTAATTCGCGACAAACGTCCTGGCCGCTTTAGCGCCGCCGCCGCCGCCGCAGCGGCCGATCCGCTCACTATAATCCGACCCTATACGTCACGGCTCGTATTGTCTCACCTTATGCTGGTTATCGACACAATATCTTAGCGTACAACGTTCCTGGAGCCATATTATAGCACGTGGAGGTCAATTTAAGCTGGAACCCTCAAATCTATAACCTGTACGTATAAGCTGTACCTCGAAATTACCGAGGTTTTGAGCAAAAAAAGGCATTATTTGACGTCTACTCTACACATAGTAAGCAAGTAAAAACACTTTATTGCACAAAAATAAACAATACGAGTAACACGAACATGCTAGAATGCGCAAAGGCGGCCTTGTCTATAATAGCGATCTCTTCCAGACAACTTTTTTGTGTAGGAGATTGAAATAGAAAACAGAGCAAAGAATATCAGTGACAGAAATTAGAAGAAATAATATAATGTACTAAACAATGATACATACAAACAATATTACAATATTAATATACAACAAATATATTCTTGATATTATGCATCCTAATATGCCTATCACTATGCGAAGTATGTAAACATTCAGCTGGATAATTGGTGTAGCGCCTCAATTGACCTGACAAGATGGAGTTTGTAGTTTGAGTACACAACTTCAACTTGAAGATGTGACTTTCACTGGTCTACCGTAGACCTAGTCTCGTAGGTCAGTTCCTAAGTTTAATCCATAGCTAAGCGTTTGATGTGGCAATACTGGAGTAAGTGCGTTCTACCATGGAGGTTTTGAGACTAGGTATGTAATGGAATTTGAAACTGTTATTAAATCCAATACAAAACTATTCTATTTTTCTTTTTACTAGGCATTGGGTGGCATTTTGATCTAATTACAGTAAGTAAACTGGACATAGACTGATGGTCTCAATTCGGAAAATAAGTTCTTAATTTACCTATTATTTTTGCTAAATTAGCGTTGACACTTTCCGTCAAATAGATTTAAAAAAGAATAGGAGATGTTTAAGTCATGTCATCTATATATCTACATATAATAAAACTGTTACTCATCGAATTCTGTACATTAAAAGGAAAAAAAAATGTTTGCTTCTAATTCAGTTCAAGTTATAGATCTCAGAACAATTGCTAAAAAAATACTGTTTGTCTACGTTTCATGCAAAAACTCATCAACATCTAGGATAATTTTGAGTTTAGGAAAATTTCTCATTCCCACGGGCAAACATAGTAGTAAGTGGTTCGGCGCAGTTCATACAATTTTTTTATACATTTTATCGTCTTTTTTCATACATTTTGAGTGGGGTATCGTCAAATAGGTCTTGTCGCCATGGGCAGGAATCAAATAAAAGCCCCTAAAATCAGCCGCACCCGCAGCGGCGCAGAACACGCATCACCGCAACGGATACTCACTCGTTCCACCTGCGGTGTCAGAGAAAACAAATGTGCAGAGGGCACTAAGCAATAACGAATGCATTCTTTAAAAACTCGGCAAACTCAAATGACGCGTGTTCAAATTTGTTCAAATTCCACGTGCGGTGAACAAAATGTTCTGTTTCAGAAGGCCAGATCTTAAAGTGCCGTTATACTTGTATCACGATATACCTAGGCATTGCTCGATTTGGTCAACACAATACACATATAAGCACACACAATACGCATGATACTTTAATTTTTTCAATATTTTTTCTTTTTGTGCAGTTGGTTGTGAATAAGCGCGCGAGAAATCTGAGTGATACGAGTTTTTCGAGCCTTCAGTCGGGGTGTTCGTAGGGTTTCCTCTGAATATTTATTTGGTCAGGGCCTGCGATCTGTTTCCGTTCAATAATTGCAAGAAATACAACTAGGACTACCCACAACGCTTTACTAATAGAGTTGAGAACTTAATGAATATGAATAGTTTAATGAGAGCTTAACTATTGATGAAACTATCAATATGAAATGTCTAGGATTAGTATGGCAAGTATTGTTTGATAATTTTGCTGACGGGAACGTTGGTTAGTACCTCCTATTATGTATGGGAACAGGTAGAAAACACATGTCGTTTACAGATGGTGGTGATGTAAAGTTACATGCCATATGATTAACCTGGCCAGCCTCGAGGCAGTGCCTTTTTTTTATTTTTTTATCCCGCCTGAGCCGGTTTTCTATGAGGACAATACAAATGTTACAAAAAAAAGAAAATTGTGTTATAATTTTTTTTACAATGGCGGATCATGACGTCAATAAGTGATAATACTATCCTACATTGAATATAGTAATTTCATTTGCATTTTCGAAGGACAGTAGAGTAGAGAATTTTAATTATCATATTTATTTATTTTTAGTCAGCCTTGTCTGGGTCTTAGGAGAAGATGGCGGGAATTATCATATTATAAGATGAAAAACCAAGTAGCCCCACCAACTGCAACTGACCCTCATGTCAGTCATTTTCTAGTCGCCATGTTTGCTTCATGATTACCTACCTTTAATTATCGGTACCACACACGTACTTGCAAGTGCGTGAAACGATGGTAACTGCTAGTGGCAGAAAAGCGGAAAGTAAACCTACTGGACAAGTCGGCAGCTTAGTACTTTAACTGCATTAGACACGCCATATTGACAGGTGTTGAGATGGGAACTAGAACTACGAATACTTCATTAATGTATCTGGTCACGAACAATGAGCTGACCAACAAAAAATGATCAAAAAAGTTAATAACGATAATAATAATGATTTCATTCAATTTTGTCGCTTAGTATTTTAAAAGGCGATTTCGTTAAGACGACTGTCAACACAAACACAGCCGCCATGTTATGTTACGCTCCCGAATATGGGTATCTGTTTCAAATATCGTGGGGTCCGGTTTCAATGAGCTAGTCTAAGGTTGAAACAATGCGACCGTCGGTCTTGTACAAGTGCGGATCGGTTGGATGCGCGAGGTTGTCGACCTGGTGGTCCCCCCCTCCGCCCCGCCCCGGTCTCACTTTCAATGCGCCCGAGGCCTCAGCGAGTCAGCGAGTACACGAGTCCACGTGCCCGCGCGCAGCCACCGACGCCGCTGCTGACGTCACCACCTCCAGGACGCGTAGTCGCGTACCCAACGGTTGGCGCGGCAGAGCGTGAACTGTTTGTGCTCTTCGTTAGGACGCCCATGGGAACCGTGCTAACAGAGATACAGCCAACGCTATGCACTCTCCCTCGATAACATTCCCTCACTGACATAGTAAACTTGGTGGAAATGTAAACCACATCCATATTCACGACAAATACAATGTAGTCTAGTACAGTATCAGTGGCACCGCGAAGCACATGACTGTGTCTAATGAGTGGTTTCTTGCAAGTACCAACTTTTTGCATACTTCATTGGCCACACAGTGAAATCATATTCAGGCATCCTATCCAGCCAAATCATTAGCAGTTAAATCAGCATAAAATCAGGTGACCATGAAGTAAATAGAAATTGCTGTAAAATCACAATTACTTAGTATAATAAACAGAGTAACATAGACTTGATTAGGTAGCTATACCATACGCAAATGCATAGACAAGAGTTGGCGATGAAAGTGCGAAATATCACGACAAGGCGCAAATGTGAAGCAAAGCAAACGAACGCGTACGTAACACGTCCGTAAACTTAGTCCATTCAACGGGATATAAAGGAAACTGAACTACTGATGACCTCAACTAGTTGTATAATAAACAACATGTACTCGCTTTTTATTCAGTCCCCGGTTTATAGCATAGATTAGATGTCACGCGATATAGAGGGAGTAGCAGAACAATAATTTGCAAGTCGTCTGCATTATTATAAAGAGCTAAGATAATGCAGATAACTTTTAACCCTTATCTACTACAAAATATAGTCCTATAATACATTACCGGGAGGGAACAGATGAAATCTTAATCCTTTTGATGTTTTTGGATTTCAATGGTTTAGATTATTTAACATCGTTTCTTGCCAGTCCAGTGTATCTTCTGGAAGGATGTCTGCGAAACCGATCAAGTGATCGACACTCGTTTGGTTGAAGACACAAGTCCGATAGCAAGAGCGATAAGCGGAGATTCTTTAATAAATGAAAGTGCACATGAGATGACGATCAGTCATGACGTACTCGAACTAGACTAAGCACCTAGTCAGGAAGTGCTTGAGGGGAAGAGAAAACTAGAAAGTTAGTCTATACATAGTGGTAAGTAGTCATATTGGACACAAGCTGGAAGGGTTTGGTTAGATCATAGTCATAGGGTCTTAAAATGCAGGTAATAGGACTATTTTATAAACGATAAGAACATAACGCAATCCTTTCGTATACGATTATCATTGGGGATAAAACTGTTACCAATGAGGACAGGATAATGGCCTCAGTTCGGGATAACAATTATCTTAACTTGCCTTAAATATGCGTCACTTTCCATCAAATAAGTTTAGAAAAGGATAAATGGAAAAGTATGAAAAATATGCGTTATCTGTCAAAATCAGGCGGCGATTAAAAAAACAATGGCGACTAAATTGACTAGAAATGGCGAACAACCCATTGTAATTTTTAAACATCACAGGACTTAGATGTCTCCTATCCTACAGAACCAGATGCTTTACAATGTTGCAGTACAGTAACCGACGGAACTCTTGCAAGTAGTAAGCAAGCATTACACAATCGATTACGCAACAGACAAGTTGGTTTATAAAGTGATTCCTTATCAACCACATGGCTAGAGCATAGAAGTCGCCACGTCTCTAGTAAACCGTGTAAATGATTCGAATCTTAAGTGAGTGAGTCAATGTATTATTTTAGAAAATAAGTATATACGTAAAACATTGACCCTTTCAGTCTGTTAGGCCAACTTGTTCTTTCGGGTCACCAGTAAAAGAGCCAAAGTAGAGCTGATAAGAAATTAAATTAGTAAATATCCTTGATTGTTATGAAGATGATAACCAAACATGGTTTAGCAGCTCAACTAATGCTAATTCAAAGATTAGGACTGAAGGACTAGATTCAAGTGAGTTGTTTGTATTTTGTATTTGATGAACTCCGTAACTACTGGACCGATTTTCAATGCAAGACCACCAGTTTCCACCAGTGACCAACTCCTTATGACTAGAGGCTGAACCAGCATTCATATACATATATAATAGTAAGATTTTGATTTTCTTCGTGCAACTTTCAAATTCATTCAGTCGTTTAAAGCCTATTAACCTACAAGGCAAAACTTAAAATTCGTGTTTTTTTATGAATGTAGATAAATCGTATACCGTGAAGATATCACGCAAAATTAAAGCGCAAACAGTAAAGGCGCTAAGGAGCACGGTTGAACATGGTTTATAATTTAAAGTTGTATTATTTAAATGAGGTTTGTTGGTTGGCAAGGGCAGCCTGCGTAACGGTGGGCACTGCCGACGACGGGCGTCGATGTTGAAGGGTCTGTGTGGTGGTTATAACTATAACCATTCACGCACAGGCGCTTTACAAGTTAAGTGATCAAAATATATTCTTTTGTTTTAACTGACGTCAAAAAAGGAGGTTATTTATTCGCCCTGTATGTGTGTAACATTTTTGATAATAAAAAATGCGTTCATTTTGGTGGTTGAATGGTTCTGAGAAAGTGCTTTTGGAAGTGTATGTACGTTTTTCCGAGCATGTCTCAAATAGTACTGAACTGATTTTGATTCTACCTCTACAGTGCAGCGAATTTCGTGACATTGATGTTGGTGGTTCGGTTAGTACATCCAAACTAACGAAGCATGTACTATGGGAACTAGATAGCTAATATTAATACTTTTTATATAAATAAATACATATTTTACATAGAAAACACTCAGACTTAATACAAATGCTTAATAAATATTTGTGCCTTCTATCGAACCCACGACCCTCGTAACAGGCAGGGGCTTTATGTATGCTGCTACTAATAGAAGTAGATCTACTGCGTGATGCAATTTGATTGTGGATTTGCAAACATCTGCCTGGAAAAAATCTACGTTAAACGCATTCGCCATAAGAACTGGTAGGAGTACTCTGTGCTCCCCGCCTGTGTTCAAAGTTAAGGTTACTTTTCAGTAACATTACTATAAAAGGCTAGACTACAGGTATAAAAAAATTCTAACTATGGCTAACTTTAATAATGTTGATTGATTGAAGTATCCTATCCACAACCTACAAATCCAAAAAAAACTTCAGAATTATTTTTTGTTATTCAGAGGTGACCTACGCGTGTCGGTGGTGGTAGCGACAATTAAACACGGGATAAGTTGCGTGTACCTGTGAGATGAGGACGCCACGGTCGATACAGGGTGGGCGAGGGGGGTAGAGGGGGGGTGGGCATCCAGTTAAGGCGTTTAGAATACAAGTCACCGAGTATTGATGTCTCCCGGGCTATTTTTATTACGAATCTAGGGGTAGTGTTCGCGCCGCGTTTTTTTAATCCGACTTTCGTTACTTGGTTTTTTCCTACAGGTAATGTTCCTAATGAAGTGTAGGGATTTTCCAGTCAAGACAAGTGTTTTTCTGTAATAAAAAAAAAGAACAAGACCCGTACTTCGCTATTTAAAAAGCGTGTTTCAATAGTGTCAGTTGGTATGTTTTTTTGGGCACAAAAAGTATGTTCGTGCCTTATGTGGAGTCGGTCCGGTTGCACATTGTCGGCCTTTATTTATTTCGCCGACTAGGTCTTCTAACATTAACAGGGCTTGACATATTGGAAATAGCCACATTCGTTAGAAGTAACCAGAGTTTCTTTGAAAACAACAAAACCCCCGAGTTAGAGATATAGATGTGACGTTGTTAAAAATGCCACTCTGTAGGACCGCTTTATACAGAAAAAGTTGTTTTATAATGTCAATCTAAATTTATAACAAGTAAGCACGGCAGATCAGAGAACTCCCGAATAGGTATTTTTTGTCTAAAAAATCGTTCGTTTTACTCATCCAGAAATGTTATTATGACTAAAATGAATTTGTGAATGAAAGGGACTTACATAAAATTGATTAATTATTATTTTTGACATATATTATAATTAGATTCTTGCGACATTTTTATTTAAAGGCATATTGATAATGAATGTATCTTGGTAATTATGATATGCTTAAATAATTAATTTGCATGCCAAATACTGGCGCAACACGTATGGGCTAGTGTCATTTCAATTTATGTTTTGGCCGCTAACAGTTTGAAGTACAGAAAAACACTGTGGCAATAAATGAAAATTGAGTGTCGATGGTACATCAATGGCTAAATAATAAGAGAATCTGGTAAATAATAAGAGGGCTCTGATAACTATGCTGTTCTTATATTACATTACAGACGAATTTGGATTCGTAAGACAGCGAAGAGGGAAGAGCGTTGGTCACCATTAAGTAAGACTCAATGTGGATGGTCTCTTGTGCCAGACATTTCACTCGGGTTCATCGGGTCGTCCATCGACTCGGTGACAAACATACCAAACACTGGTACATATGCCCTTCAGGTCAAATGGAACACAGAAGTGTGAATGCTTATGCGACAGATATGAGATAAGAAGCAGCGGTATGAATTACGCGTGATATGAATTAAACTCCCCGTAAGATCATACACTTCAAACATTGCAGTAGTTTGTCAGTCTTACAACATGATTGATAATATGAGAAGCGCTTGTACAGTCAAGCTCACAACCGGTCAGACACTGGAACCGCCAATGTAAGTCTTAGCGCCGCGCGGCATAAGAACGGTCCAAAGTCCAAACTGTCTAACCCAGGCTGATCTTGACTGTACATGTATACAACATACATGCATGGTCCATTGTTAGAACAGAATAACCATACTTAGATAAGACAAAATTATAAAGGGTGAAATTTTATTGGTAACCGATAGCGAAATATCAAGACGGGCTAGTGATAAGGAACAACTTTCTCTAGGAACATAGATTGAAATATGACAAAAATATTAGAGTTTTCATAGTAACTTAAATCGATTGATGATCTGCCATTTTGTATGGGAGGTCCATTTTTTTTGTCGTATTTTGACCTACGATCCTTGGGGAAAGATGTTCCTTATCACCATCCCGTCTTGAGTTTTCGGTATCGGTCACTAATACATTTCTCCCTATAATATGTACAAGTTCCGAAAGAAAATGTGCAGCCAAACGAAACAAACATGCGGCTCGTGTAAACAATGACCTTTAACATTAAAAGCATCGATTTTGTGTATTATTATTTTTCAGTACTTTAAGTACGTCACAAGACGTGTGGGTGTCGACGCGGCAGACAGCGGGGTATGGGGTTGGGAGGAGGGTTGGAGGGGGGGTAACTCTTCATTCCCATTTAGCTACTGAATTGTACGGGAGGAGGCCATGATTATGTTTACTAACCCCGGCCACCGCCCTGACCGCCCCTTGATACGGCTACGCGGTCCGAATTAACACACGATCTTTGTCCCGAAACTCTCGAAATTCGGTTCAGCACACCCACCCTAGGTCCACCTCAGTGTTGCCATTCTATTTTGAGATAAAATACTGGCATTGATGAGCATCTGACACATTGGCAGATCATTATGGAACGAAACAAGCATATCCACACTTCCACACTAATATTATAAATGCGAAAGTAACTCTGTCTGTCTGTCTGTCTGTCTGTCTGTCTGCTACGCTTTCACGGCCAAACCGCTGAACCGATCTTCATGAAACTTGGCACAGAGATTGCTAGCATACCGAGAACGGACATAGGCTACTTTTTATCACCATTCAAGGGTCTGGAGTATAGATGTAGACCACCAGGTGTACCACCAGGAGCCCAGCTAAACTATTAGAGATACAGGCATGGTTCCGAAACAAAAGTTGTTCAGTATGATGGGCCGCTTCTTTTCACAAGGACATTGAGGATCTGGAGTACCTTATGTAGACCACCAGGTGTACCATCAGGAGCCCACGTAAACTATTAGAGATACAGAAATGGTTCCAAAACTAAAGTTGATCAGTATGATGGGCCGATTCTTTTCACAAGGACATTGAGGATCTGGAGTACCTTATGTAGACCACCAGGTGTACCATCAGGAGACCACGTAAACTATTAGAGATACATAAATGGTTCCAAAACAAAAGTTGTTCATTATGATGGGCCGCTTCTTTTCACAAGGACATTGGGGCTCTGGAGTACCTTATGTAGACCACCAGGTGTACCATCAGGAGCCCAGCTAAATTATTAGAGATACAGGCAAGGTTCTAAAACAAAAGTTGTTCAGTATGATGGGCCGCTTCTTTTCACAAGGACATTGAGGATCTGGAGTACCTTATGTATACCACCAGGAGCCCAGCTAAACTATTAGAGATACAGGCATGGTTCCGAAACAAAAGTTGTTCAGTATGATGGGCCGCTTCTTTTCACAAGGACTTTGAGGATCTGGAGTACCTTATGTAGACCATCAGGTGTACCATCAGGAGCCCACGTAAACTATTAGAGATACAGAAATGGTTCCAAAACAAAAGTTGTTCAGTATGATGGGCCGATTCTTTTCACAAGGACATTGAGGATCTGGAGTACCTTATGTAGACCACCAGGTGTACCATCAGGAGACCACGTAAATTATTAGAGATACAGAAATGGTTCCAAAACAAAAGTTGTTCAGTATGATGGGCCGCTTCTTTTTTACAAGGACATTGAGGATCTGGAGTACCTTATGTAGACCACCAGGTGTACCATCAGGAGCCCAGCTAAACTATTAGAGATACAGAAACGGTTCCAAAACAAAAGTTGTTCATTATGATTGGCCGCTTCTTTTCACAAGGACATTGGGGCTCTGGAGTACCTTATGTAGACCACCAGGTGTACCATCAGGAGCCCAGCTAAACTATTAGAGATACAGGCATGGTTCTAAAACAAAAGTTGTTCAGTATGATGGGCCGATTCTTTTCACAAGGACATTGAGGATCTGGAGTACCTTATGTAGACCACCAGGTGTACCATCAGGAGCCCAGCTAAACTATTAGAGATACAGGCATGGTTCTAAAACAAAAGTTGTTCAGTATGATGGGCCGCTTCTTTTCACAAGGACATTGAGTATCTGGAGTACCGTATGTAGACCACCAGGTCTACCATCAGGAGCCCACCTAAACTATTGGAGATACAGAAATGGTTCCAGAACAAAAGTTGTTCAGTATGATGGATATAAGTTGAGAAAGGACATTGCCTTCTTTACCGAGGACATAAAAACAAAAAATGTGGTATAGAGGTATAAAAATGTATAACAGTAACTTAAATTACCTTTTTATCTGTCTTATCTACTTATGCTAACCATTTTAGTGTGCTCAAATCGGCACCTCTGGAGTAAGTACTCTGTTATTTACTGACTTTTGATGGTTATAAATATTGATCTCTCAGGCCGGATAGCAAATTTTGAATTGTCCCTTTAACAACAGAAGCAAGCAAGTCATCTTTAAACAGTAGAGATAAGAACTGTTCTAATATCACTGTCACACTTACTATGTATACACATACCTACTTTAGAACTTATGCCTAAAAAAACTATCTAACGCGGACGAAGTCGCGGGTAAAAGCTAGTAATAAAATAAAAATAAAAACACTACTGTTTCTGTGATAAAGCCTAGGCTATGACACTCAGGATAATGTAAGAATTCTTTAATACAATTCCCATTCGAATCTGTTCAGTACATGAACCCTAAAAACATAACAATCCTTTTTTGGTTGGGCAGTCGTGAAATAAAAATGTGGCATAAACCTACCGACCTACTCATTTAAAACGTGTGGGACACCGACGCGACGAATGACCCGAAAAGCTGAACCTACTACCAGCACTTTTCTGCATCGGACTAATCTTAACAAAAACCATCACAACGCTCAAAAACATTCGCTTTAATAAAACTGAATGGCTGATTTCTACCGAATTCGGTCCACAGTTGGACTCGGAGAATGAACATTCCGAGCGTTTATGTTTTTTTTGTGAGTAAAATACTAACTTGAGTGATCGAATATTTCGGAGGGAACACTACGAGCAACCAGAATGAAGCCACGAAAAACTCGTCGCAGCCAGATTTGGGATTTGGCATGCTATAAAACTAAATGCATAAAACATGCTTAATTATCTATACAGAGTTAAAATTTTAGTGTTTATCGGGTCGTTAGTAAAAAGAAAACTTATATTTTAAACACGTATTTTGTGCAACATAAAGAATGTGTTTTAGCTCCGGCCAGGTGTGACTGCCACTAATCATTTAAGGCTTCTATTTGCTTGTTAGTAAGCTCCCTCTTGAACTCTCGCTTACTCTGAGGTCCGTAAATGTTAAACAATAAATCAAGGCGCGTGCTCCAAGAAGCGATGGCTTGGCGTTGTGGTAAATAGTTAAAAGCCCATATTAAAGCCGCGTTTATGATTACAGAAATTACCAATGGGTAATACTGGAATTGTTATATCATACAATGAAGATAAACAAGAGGAGTCTAAAGATAATTTTGCAAGTTAAAAAAAGAAAAAGAAGACTGGTCCAATGTTTTAAAAAGAACTACCAGTGCCCTATGTTTGACTGACCCGATGGCGTAGGGGATAGTACCCCTGCCTGCTACGCCGAGGGTCGTGGGTTCAATCCCTACATAGCATAAGTATTTGTAAGTTACTTTTCAAATATTCGTGTTGAGTCTGGGTGTTTTCTATATAATGTATGTCTTTATTTACAAAAATAAAAGTATTTGTGTAATTAATATATCAGCTATCTAGTTCCCATAGTAGGCTTTGCTTGGTTTGGGGCTACATGCAGCTGTGTTGACATTTCAAAGATATTTTATTATGAAACTACTCTACAAGTCTAATTATACAGGCTTTTGGTAAAATTCTTAGTACATTGCATAGCCGGTAATATTCCTGGTATCACTATGGCTAACAGACTACGCAATGAACATTGAATTTTACATGCAAAAATTGTAGCCTGTAGCATATCTATTCTTATGCCTGTAGTTTGATAGTATCGCGGGTACTGATCGCGTTGGAATTGTCTTCGAGGAAGACTGGACTTATGATCTTTATCCACTTCTTTGCCATGTACCAATGATGATGGCCGATTTCAACAGTCAGCCAAAATAAGTAGGTACAATTACACACTTAGTTCTTTATTCATTATTATAGTGTATGTATGGTATGACTACATAATAGTAGTTTATGCAACTGTCATATAATGGGGGTCATTAGAATGCGAGTGTCTGTTTATCACACGAGGCGTAGCCGAGTGTGATAATAGATTGACACGAGCATTCTAATGCCTAATTTATATGCAGTTGCATACACTATTTTATCTACACTCTAAAAAATTTACTCAGTTGAACACTTTTCCAAACGTCCGCACCGGCGATTGCAAGGCCCGATACATGGTCAAATTCAATACGAGAACGTAATATGGCTTGATATGAATTTTTGAAGATTCTTTACTAACAGTTGTTTAGATGTCGAGTCTCAACAGCAAATAACTAAACAACAGTAACTGAACAACACTGAACAACAACTGAACAACAACTGAACAATAACTGAACAGCACTGAACAACATCGGAATAACATCTGAACAACAACTATTCAACATCTGAACAACAACTGAACAACATCTGAACAACATCTGAACAACAACAGAACAAAAACCTATTAAAATAACTGAACAACATCCAAAAAAATTACCGTACTATAACAACTGTCAGGTGCGGCGGAAAATAGCGATTTGAGTATTGGAAAAAAAAACTTCGTTTCATTTCTCAACTTTATCGTATTAAGAGTTTTCTCATTAAGTCATTACGCTTCTGTAATTTATAGTAAACCCTAGTTTTTATAGGCAGAATGCATAAAGTAGGTCATTATGCATCTGTTTTCGAATTCATAATTCGAACATTATGAGACGAGTGTAGATAAAATTTATTAATATAAACTCATAATTTTTTCCTCCATTTACTCTCGTTTCTCCTCCACCTGGTTGTCTGGAAGAGGTCGTTTTCAGCAATATAGCTGCCTTTGCGTATGTTGAGTTCAAGTTTTTCTGCTTTGTGTCTTTTAATACTATGTACGATAAAAAGATTTTAATTACTTACTTAGTTCACCACCACAGACCAAAGAACTCGCGGGCACACGACGTTTGGGTGTTCTGCGATCTCAAAGGATCTCAAGGAAAAGAAAACTTTCGATCGTATTATGATTGCATGCGTTGCGGTTGCAACGCTGAAGTTAAGCTTGTTAGTTCTAAAAGTATTGAGAGTCAGCCTACTGAAAACCTCTTTACTTTATCACATATTGGTGCACCTATCTCATCGCCATGTAAGTTTTAAGCATTAAATGGCCTAAATTCGAAAAAATATTTCTTCTAACTTAATTTTCACGGCAATGAAATGGATATCTTATCTTCTTCTTCTTCTTTTCATGTGGGACATTTATCTTTGAAATTGTAGTTTTACGAAACGCACAACAGACTACTCTGCAGTTTCGCCAGTGTCTTACTAAATTCCTGTTGAAATGGTGTTTAGTGGAGGAGGGCGGTTAAAATAAATATCCTGAATAAATAATCAAATATCCTGAACAATTAACATAACGCCATCTTGTCCCAAACTATCGAAGCTCGTACTATGGGAACTAGATAGGTGATATAATACATAATATACTTTTTTTTGCAAATAAATACATACTGTACATAAAAACACCCAGATTTTACACAAATATCTGAGAAAGACTTAACAAATAGTTGTGCCTTGTGGGGATCGAGCCCACGACCCTCGGTGTAGTATCCGCAACGCCAGCGGCCCAGTCAAAACCGTAACAGCTATACATACGGACAGTTACTTGTTTCTGTTATTGAGAAACGAATCATACCCAAAAAGTTCAAACCATAAAGTTGTTCAGGTAGTCTACCTGAGGGTCGGCTAATGAAAGTCGATGAGATGAATGCTCCGGCCTTAATTAGAATTGATTAAAGTCGCCATCTTGTTTCGGAGCAATTGTATTGTAGGTTGCTTTTCAAATCTGAGGGGCAATCGGGGAAATCGGTAATTTCGTCGAGCGATTTTTGTGGGGGAGGCAATAGTATGCACATATTATGTGTAAACTTACGTATTTAGTTTATTGATCTATAACTTAATTGTACAGGATGTAAAAATTTGCTGAAATATCGCAAGGATTGAACCAGCAAACAAACAAAAATATTACTCGAAGGCTGACAAAACAAACAATTATTCTTTGTGAATTAGACAAGGGCGAGAAATAAAATAAGGCCCAACGCTGGCCTAAGCGGGTTGCACGCGCGGCTTAACAGTTGACACTATAGCCCGTCCGAACTTAGAATGGCGCATTGAAGGTGAAATACGGCAAGATATCGTCGTGTTCGTACTTTCGTTCCGCGTGTTGGCCGCCCCGCGGCGCAGGCTGGGCGAAGAGCGTCACACAGGGCTGCTGATATTGTATTTAAGTAGCTGTAATATGGTAAGATGTCATCGTGTTCGTACGGGTTGTATTGTACTACCCTTGCCCGCGCCGCGTGTTGGCGGCCCCGCGGCGGCGCAGGCTGGGCATCGCGCGCCACACAGCGTAAGTCTTGTATTTTGCCGAATCTAGCCCACACGTGCAGCCCGTTCGACACAGCGTTGGCATTAATCATGAATGCAAGATGTTTAAAGCAAAAGCTTTGAAATACACAGGATTACGCGTGAATATATTCACAGCTTATAGTTCATTGACCCTTTTCCGTGGGATCTAATTATATGACGTATTTTACTGATATCAAAGATAATATTAAAAATTAAAGTAGGTCACATTCGGAAGAACTTAGGACTAATGTTAAAGTTATAATTAGCATAAACCCATGGATAAGTGTATGACGCTTTCTGTATCTTCGTTACATCCCTGGTTAAAATTCAGTTATATATGATAGTTGAATTACTAGTATAAGTATAACATGGACTTATATCTATGTGCTCTGTAATGGATGGCTGATCCGACGAATTGAAAACCTATAGAAATAGATATAATTATAAAACATCATTGTCGATTAACAATCGCGAAACAAAGACAGTATTATGAGGGAATAATAAATAATATGTCAAACTTCCAATTCTTATTCCATCTATTTTATAGTTAAACAACTTATTACCATGACATTAGTGTTACCGTGGAGGAACTGTTACCTATTTCGCTTATCAGTGATTTATTACTTTAGTTAAGAAGTAGTTTGAGAAAAGTGTATAATGTAATGAGTGACATGCATACCTATTGTATTTAGGGTGAAATTTTACTAGTAACCGACTGCGAAAAGTCAAAATGGGCTGGCGATAAGAAACAAATTTCTCCTAGGAACATAGGTCGAAATATGAAAAGACAAAAACTATTTGGACCTCCCATAAAAAAAGCTGATTAGCTGATTTGCGTTACAATGGGAACTCATAATATTTTTGACATATTTCGTCCTGTGTTTCTTAGGGAAAGTTGTTCCTTCTCACCAGCCTGTCTTGAGATTTTGCTATCGGTCTCTACAATTTCACCCTATATGACATAGGTATATTTATCTAAGCTTATCTTATCTGGTAGTGGGTCGAAATTGTCTTCCACTACGAAGTTTCTATGACAATGAATAGCATGCGTGATGCCCGGAAGTGCCGCCACGTTGGATAAAATGGCGACTACCGAAAGCGTCGCGCCACGCGTAACGTATGCAATAGAATCGAAAGAGGCGTATTTTGGGATCGGTAGAAATCTATTCCGCACGTGCCCGACTGAAGATTGGTCTAACCATTGGAATTACACGTTGTATTACTCGAATCGGATGGCACTCGTCGCAGACAGGCGCATGTAAAATTTAATTTCTACTAATTCAAAAAATATACGCCTTTAGAACTTTTAAATTTTTGTTCTCGATGTCAATGTAGAAGATATTGGCCAAGGACCCATACTTGTTCGGATACCAGTCTGGATCGGTTGTGTGTACTCGAGGCATCGCGTGCGCCTCCCCTGTTTACGAGTACATTTACTGGCGGATCGATTCCAAAGTGACTTTACGAGCTCGATATTAACCCCATAAAATTTCGGCAACACTGGAGACAGCGCATTCAAATTAAGGTCAGCGGAACGAAGAACGAACATCTTTTCGAGAAAGTGATATTCCGAACTCGTTTTATCGCATGCGTTGTACAAATAACGGAATATACTAACTACAAGTCGTAAAGCACCTAGCAACCTGGCAGGCATACCCAACATACATAAACATACGATTGACTGGAATTGGGGGCTCCAGACACCCGCGGAGCAACTAGATCGTACTTGCGACTAGGATAATCGGCTATTAATAGAAAAGAATCAAACACGGGCACATATGGGGCCACGTGACGTAGGGGCGATTACAAGCATTGGAACTTTTTATTTGTGTAGGAATACTATTACAAATGTGCAAGGTCTCACTAGAACAACGTAAAGTAGGCATATATAAATGTACTGTGCAGTAATAACCATTACTTTCATGGTAATAGTGACGTCACGAGACTAACAAAAAAGTACGTAATTTGTATTATCAATACAATTAACATAAGCGACAGGCAATTGGAATCGGTTTCAGTTTCAAGTCTCAAATATTTGGTTCTCACCAAACTTATTGGCATATCTTAATAACTGATTTAATGTTTAACCAATTTAAAGTGTTGGTTAAAAATTCAATTTGTAGGTGAATTAAAAATTCAGGCGGTGCGGGATTGGAACAAGTTCTACCTTATAATTTTTCTGCCACAACATGTGAAAAGAATGTAAAAAAAAGAGTATAACATTCCCAATGGAGCTCAACAACTTTCCTCATGCGAAAAATAATTTGAACGCCCATCAGCTGGTTAGGCGATCATCTGGTCGAATTATTATGTAATGTATTTTTCTATTTCTTTTTTATCAGGAAAGATGTTCCGTTTTCTGAGTGCCTTGACCAAGTTTTTATACCCTTTTTGTTACTTTGGTCCCGCCTTAGCCCCCTTTACTCATATAGACGAGTAAATAGTGCACCAGTCTCCGGTTCTTACTTTAAGATTTGTGGTTATCTGTCCTATATTTTAAGCTAACTTTACTTCCTAGAGCCAAAGCGCGTACGATCTTTACGGTGCCTATAGGTGTCTATTTCTGGACTCTAAGTTTAGACTCAGAAAATACTACACTGCGTTCAAAGACTCGAATTGTTGATGTAGCCCAGCCGCAAAGCTTATCAATTGGGCCGTTGTTCATGTCTGCCGCATATCTAACGAGTTATGGGCTTATACCACCACCACTTGGAAGCCAAGAGCCGACAGACGTCATCGCGGGTGGCCCAGACGCCGATGGCTTGACGAACTAGACAGATTTTCTAAGAATTGGTATGTGGTGGCACAGGATCGAGATCAGTGAAGGAAGGGGAGGGAGGCCTTTGCCCAGCAGTGGGATCCCGACGGCTCTATAAGATATGTTAAGACTCGCAATTATTACTTTCGCTTAGCCAGGATGTACTTACATTGGTGCTTATCAGCTAACTGTATGAGGGGGTTGGGCAGGTCGCGCCGCCGGTAGAAGCACATTACCCGTGCCTCTACATTGCCCGACGCGGTCTTATTGAGTTCCTCTATTCGCCGGATTTGAAACGGCGACGTCGACGACGTCTCGAAATAGACGCAGTCTGTGGACAATACAGAAAAATTGTTAATCATAATAATACAATTCATAAAAAACATTCAGGGTACATACTTAATACCTGTAGAGCAAGGACAATATCTTGCCTGAAGATACAAAAGGAAGTCTAATAGGTTCCTGACGTATCCATGCAAAATACTTTTCGTTGTTCGTACTTTCGTTACCTACTCGCCTATCAGTTCAGTGTGAAAGCTGAGTACATGAAATCCAGGGAATTATAGCAAAGTTGATTGACTTGATCGCGGCGGAAGTGGTTCCTAACGTGCGAGGTCACAGTTTTTTTTTGTTATGATGAAAATGATGCCAGCATTCATCACCCCATATTTTATTCCAGTAACCTTAAAAAGCGATTATGGAACATTAGTGTTTCATGATCTTTACAAATTATTAGGCGAAACGAAAGTCTGGAAATTCGATTACATTTTCATGGACCAGCTTTATAAAGCCTGGTTAATAGTTACTTCTGCAGTTTAGATGCGAATAGATTAGAACAAGATGCAAAGGGAATATTGCTTTTAACGCGACATTATATCTACTGTAAAAACCAACGTAGCGCATTCAATGTTGTATTGTAATTTAATAGATTGAGGAAAACAACCGTAATAATTAATTCGAATTATCTTTAATATGTTAAAACACAAGGTTATGCAAGGTTGTTGCTCAGAGTGATGGCGCTACCAACTATTGTTCCAATTCGCATAAAAATACAACAACACGACTTTATCCCTAGAGGGGTAGGCAGAGCATTAACGGCCGTATAACGGTCGTTATCGCCACGTCTGACTTATAGACATAAGCGGGTCAGTTCAGAAAATTGTGTACCAAGGAGTCAGCATATCGGTTAAGATTTTAATATCACTATATAGTATGAAATAAAATCGGTATCCCGGTGGGTGGTGTCGCGTTGTATGCTTATAGAACTTTAAAACTACGCGACATAATTTGATGCGGTTTTATTTTATATATAGAGTGATTCAAGACGCAGGTTGTTAAATAACACTATTCCGAACCGAGCGGCCGACGTCGGCCGCCACGGCATATGCTGTCGGTCGTCGGCCGCTCGGTTTGGAACAGCACCTTAAGCTTGATTTCTGCAGGAAAACGGGCAGCAGCGGGTGAAACCGCTGGGCAGGTCAGGTAGTACACACATAACACCCTTAAGTTCCTTAGTCGCCTGTTAGTGTGATGTCATAGCATGGGCATAGAATCGTTAGCCAGCATAACACGACATAATAAAGATTCTTTTAGCCAACGGTTTTTCGAATTAATGTTCGAAGTTGTGGCGTTACGGGCCATTACTAATTCGGATTGATTCTGTTGGCCGCAAGTGTGGTGTGGAGCTTGCGAGGCGGAACGGGCGATCGGCGGGTACCTACCTGCCTGCGCTTGATGCTTGTACATGGACGACCATATAAATGGCGCTTTTTACCGTTACCTCGCGCATAATGACACGACGCGGACCTTTCATCCTCGACTGTTGGGTTTAGGTAACCGCGTTACTTGCAGACGATTAATCTTGTGACAAGTTATTCAAGTGTCAACTACTAAACACTGAGTGCGGGTTAGTACTTCGAAAGTACCATTTTAGGGTCAGCGTACTAATCAGATCGGTCAAATTTCGACCTGACGAAACTCAGACACGAAAAATATGTATATGGTGTGGCTAAAAGTTAGTAAATAAGTAATTTTATAATACCTCATACAGATGGTCCATAGCTAGTTACCTACTATACCAGTCTCATCAAACAGCATAATCTAATTAATACGCGACGCGACCTTGATAGGCTATTCGGGGTTCGCATCTCAGCTAGAATAGGAGTTACAAAAAACCTAACATCATTACAGTTTAGTATTGAACTCTACGAGGAGACTCGTAAAATGTGGAGTGCAGACGCCTCGCGACCCACCGAGGCACCGACGACTGTAAGAACAACACGCGTACTTATATTGATAGGTATGAGCTGACTATACACATCTACATATACATATAGACACTCGCTGGGGCAACGCGAGTGGCGGATACGACTATATAACATTACCTAGCCTATGCTTATGTATATGTATAAGTTGGGGCATTATGCGGCTGATAGCGATGTTAACGCCCGTTCAGTTTTGCCAAGACTTTAGTGTATTTTTGGAACGTGTCAATAAGTAAGTGTACAGTAAATTTAGCCTGGACACGTCATCGCGAGCCGGAGAATGATTGAATTCTCGAAGTGAGATTTCACGTGGCGACGCTCATGGAAATTTCTTTTGTTTGCACGCAATTTATACTGATCATTATGATATAGGTAATTAAGTACATAAAGAATATGATTTAAAACTCGCAGCAATATGAATTACAATAGAAAGTTAATCATTTAATTGGTTGATTATGATTGATTTTCCACACGTAACCTATCAATATAAATAAATCGATCCCTTGAATAGGTTATTCGAGCCACTGCTTACTCTACAATACGGATGGATCAAGAAAAGATCCACGAAAGAAAATAAATTGACCATTGTATAAAGTAAATACTTCGCTAACATTGAGACTAGACGCACAATAATATAATCTGCATTAAAAATACATACAAGTAGAGAGTTGTAGTAGTACCTATTTGTAGAACATTGGTTTTTAGGTACTAGAGAGATACGCTTCGGCGACATTTGACCTTATAATAGAAACCTTTACATAATAAAAAAAAATTGAATTAAAAAAAGCGGTTAAAAGAGTTGAAACTGGATTTGATAAAAGCATAAATATCAAATCTATTTCATAAATCGTATTTCGCTACCACCAGTAGCAGCAAAGTACCAAAACAGGCGCAAGTGCAATTGACCCTAGAAACGAACGTCGGCACAAGAATACGAAATTCATACTATATTCACTAATTTCGATCGCGATTCTTGTAATAAAACGTAACTGTAAAACCAACGTCTAATCTCTACGCTGAGCATTTCAGAGCTAACTAATTACGGATATTCCTACGACGAACCAGAGTGAGGCCATGAAAAATTCGTCACTATCAGATGCGACGCTAGTTCAAAACAACCACAAATAAATGCAGAAAAATACGCTATGTTCTATACACACCTTAAAAACTTTATTTCATACAGTATTTAGAGTTTGTGCATTCGTTGTGTATGAGCGCGCGCCAAGGCTGACTGCGAAGATTCTTTGATGACTGGTTGATATCAGGAACCGTTCTTGAACACTTTCTTTCGTCTAAGCTGAGCATCGACTCTAGATCTACCGACTACGTTCACACTGGTTCAGTGGTAGCTGAATAAACCGTAAAAATGTATACAAGCGCCACTTGGTTTAGTTGACCGATCTCAAGAACCTTATGTCATCTCTGTTCGTTGATGGTTTACCGAGTTAACACGCGGTTTGGCAAATAGATAGTGCAATAAACGTATAATGTTGTTGGTCATTTTACTACAAGGAAAACAAACCACAGATCTACTACGTGATTTCAGAATCGGCACGCAGAGGAGGCACAGTAGGAGGAATAACGTTGATGCTTTTTTACAAGATCGACAAGAGTTGATGATAGAGTGAGGTCTAGATGACCTCCCAAAAGGACAAATGATTATGTTAGTGCCTGTGAAAAGCCACTCGAGAACAAACTCAGTAAGCTGTTTGGCGCCGGAATCCGGTGAATTCGAGAGACTGTGAGGAGGGTTGTCGCAAGTCAGGCGCCCTTACATGGAGCTTACCATTCGCTATAGCAACGCGGTTTTTGTAAACTTAAAAGAAGTAAATAACTGCTGTTTGAATCTCTATCAAAGCTCATCGTGTATTAAATAACAAGTGATCAAGTACAAAGAAGGGAATGGTAATAAAAGACTCACGACTAACTAAACTACTAAGACAACTAATTAGAATTGCCTAAGTTGATGGACCGGCGAAGTTATTGGCAAATAATATGAGTAATTCGCGGACCGGTCGGATAGCTTGGACAGGACCAGTTATTGTTCAGAGACGTATGCACTATGTGTAGCAAGCGGTGAGCGACTTTCACCAGTGCAATAGGTACTTACCTACTGCAATTGCATGATCTAGCGTCAAGATGCCGAGAAGCGATCTACCTATAGCTGTGTTTACAAATACCCGGAAGATATGCGACGATTGTGCAAAAACCAGCAAAACGTACAATTTCAGAGAATTCGAAAGGTTCTGAACGTTAATCTTCATACGAAATACCAATCATGAACACAATATACATACATACACACATCACGCCTATAATCCCTTGCGGGGTAGGCAGAGCGTAAACAGCCGCAAAAAACGGCCATCCACACCACGTCTGACAAATGTTTGAGGGTTATTCGGAATATTGTGTATCGCTATAGTGACAGGTTGTCAGCCCATCGCCTAAAATTGCAATACACACCCTCGAGTCCCTTAGTCGCCTCTTACGACACCCACGGGAAAGATATGGAACACAATATAAGTGCGCCTAAATCGAGACTGCGGAAATATTCGAGATGCAGAGATGTTAAGGAGGGGCGTTCCTTAAGAGATGTGTACAGGAGTTACATACAGAACAGTCATTTTCTTTGTGTGTTTCTATTAATTTAACAGCACCCTTTGTATCTCTCACTTTATGACTATCAGAGGAAGGTGACATTTACTCGAAGTTAGATGTGGAAGAAAGAAATAACGTAATGTAATGTATGATATTTAAATATAAACATTCACGGGTTTCCACTTATAGCTAGCTACTGCACATTGCACATTACTGGCAAGGGTCATTGACCCGTACCACTAAAAGACGCGTAGGCTTTTAAACACATTTCCACCGTTTAAAAACTGCAACTCGACCATCAATCAAACTATTTGCTCACCACAGCATCAACCATCATCGTACTCTATCAGGGGAACCGCGCGAGATAAGGACGGCGCGATCGCCGACGCGGCCGTCAGCATGTGACGTAGCGACGTAGCGTGACGTCACGAACGTGGCTGCGGAATCGCGAGCCGTGTGCATGGGGCCTTACACCAAGGAACAGGTCATTTCGAAATTCAAACTAGTATTTTAGCTATAAACTTGTAAAGGGAATAGCGGATTTGACTGAGATAAGGCTGGTTTTGTAGTTGAACTTTTGTTTGCCTTTCTGTACTCATGATGAGTCAGTCTCTTATCAGTACATCATGGAAAGAAATACATGTGCTTAAATATTTTATGATAGTAATACTAACTACTCAAGATTAATTTTTATAGTTGACTTTCATAAAAATAATACTATTAATGAAATGAATTTATTCTATTTGACTATAGAATATTGACTGCAAAATTTTCTGGTGCATTTGAAGAGTGCTGTGGCAGGACATTATTGTTCTTAAAAATACTTTCTAAAGATGAAGTCTGGCAAAGGTATTATATAAAAGTAGGCAGGAAAGGTCAATGAACTCACTTTCATTTAGTTGTAGGATATTTTAATAAAATGCATAACTTAATTAATATATGTTCGTAAATCCAATCTGATGAAGACAAATTAAGTTGAACAGGGTATTTAAACCTACAGACAGTAAATATGTTTAATTCCCATGTGTAGCAATACTTTAAAACCTATAAGAAGTAGAAAGAAAACATATTCTCTTCTTTAAGCAGATTGGCTCATAAGGACATGATCCCAGAGCTGTGAAAAGTGTTTAAAAAAATTTCAAGAACTGTGTAGACAGGTTTAGGTTTAATCAAAGATAATCATGTGTTGCAACTCAACTGTAAAATGTCATCTACTTATGCCTGTATATATGTGCTATTATGCAATTAATACTATAAAAGATTTAATTATATAAAATACAGTTTCATACTCCATATTTCCTTACTTATATTACTGAATAATATTTCTGCACATTAGTGCCATAGTGATAAGAAATTTAAATGGATTTAATACTGTTAAGTACTATTATCCCAGATAGGGCAGGCAGAATTTCAACAGCCCTAAAAATGGTTATTATCATTACAACTATCCTATACACTGAGGGCCATTGATAGGTTTAAAATTTTTATTGAGTTTTGATTTAGCACCAAATAATTTATAAAGAATACCTATAACCTAATTGATGACAATTTTTAGCCAAATAAACTAGTGCAGAGAAGATCAGTCGGGCCATAAATGAAATTGTAGAAATATTTACAAAAGGTTTATTAGAAGAAATCGGTTACACAACAAGTTCTACTTCCAGCTCTACATATTTGTTTTGTTTTATAAGTTAGACGGTAATATTTTAAGAATGTTCATTATGTATAAGATTCATCCAAAGATGGTCTCATGTGTTATACACAAAGATAGGTTAGCATGTATTCAACCTAAATAGTCTTGAGAGAAATGCAATGGATGCTTGGTTTTTCAATTTTTCTACCTAGGTATAAAACAATTTATTACTGTTTGCAAGCTGAAATAATCCTAATAATAATTAATCATAAATAAAAAACATATTATCAGTTCTCAACATTTTGACTCTACTAGGTGTAATAAGATCATTAAAAAAACCTCAAGGTGTTGTGTTGTATGTGGGTCAAGTAATTCTTTGTCAGAGGCAAATACTAATGTATGATGTATGAAAACTGTTGAGACCATTTCACAGGCATAATAAATTCTCAGGTGTGTGAAACTGATAACTCATAAACACCAACATTTTGGCATTTTAAAACCTATGTGTATGTTGTTTTGGTAATAAAAAACTTGGGATGCATTATCAATAGGTAACTGCCTTACAGTATACAAATACATAACATAAGTACATTGAGAGGCACTAAACCTACACACTGATGTGGATAGGAAGTAGTGAAGGAAGAACTAATTAACATTCGGCGCGACGGGCTCAGGGCGCGACACATGAGGCGGTAGCAGCCCGCGACAACGCCGTCACGGCCGCTCGCCGGCATACCCCATTTTAAACCATATGAATACCATCACCCTAACAAACAAACAATGCAACCGGGTAGGAACCCCAACACCTAACTCCAAAAGACCATTCATCTAAAATATTCTTGTCGAAATGTTATGACAACAACGAATATAACCTAAAATCTCGTGTCAATACCATCAAAATCTCACAAAACAAGCCAAAAAAGCGCGCGGTCACCGCTGGGTGACTGAGGCGGTCTCTTGTCTTACCACCCGAACGCAGATACGCAAGCCGATACAATGATACCTAGATGCTAATGTCCTATTTGACAAAATTTGGTAAAATAATATAAATCGCCCGCTAACTATCGTAAACCCCGGCGAAACGTCAAGTAAACGTTAGGATTTTGTTGGATTTGTAGTAAGTTTACAAGTTGTTACATTACTGAACTAATTAATGTGAGCAATTAATGAAGGTACGACAATCAAAGCAAAGCACCGCTAGTCGACTCGCGGTGAACCGGCGAAGCTACAACAAAAATAACCAATAATTGGTACTTACCGCCGACTCTATACATATTCGCAGCCATTTTTATACACAATCACTATTCATTAACACTTAATTAATCTACATCTGACACAATTAATAACTATAACACTATGTAATTGAGCTTTTACAATGTTTTTCATCACGTTAACTCCGGACGCCTTTCGCTGATCGCCATTTTCTTTCACACTACTAATTTGGCCAGTGCGCAGTCGCACTTTTTGGCGTAAACTTCCTGCTCTTGAAACAAAGCAATGGCATGTCATTAATTTTGAATTCACTAATTACAACAAAAGGGTTATGTTTTATAGTAAATAACAATTTATTTTACAAATCATGTCCGTATTTGAAATAATTTACTATTTTGCCCTAAAAATAAAAAAAAATAATTTCATTCAACTACGTTCCGTTACTGTCAAGGGACGCACGCGTGTTACTTTGATTAGATGGTTTAGACAAATAATAAAAAATATTTTTTCTTATTTTATAATGAAAACATAACAACAAATTAAATTGGCGAACAATAACATTAATTAAGACTTCGGTCTTGTGTGATAAATTCTAGAATCTTTTTTTTCTTTGTTTATATTGCGTGAAATGGAACATACGCAACAGGAGCCATAGACAAGAACGCTTTCAATTACTCTTTAGTTTATGGTTAAGGGTCGTTTACATCGTATTATTCAAGGAAGTGTCTATACAGCGGGGCGCCCTGGCATATAGTGATTTAATCTATGTAGCAGGGCGCACTGTCATATAGCGTTTTGTCTGTGAATTGGCTATTCAGCGGTGCTCTTATTGCGCTTTGTTAAATCTGTAGGCTGTACCACCTGATTAATGGTCTGTAAGAAATATAGTATCGTGCTTCGGAGAGCACGTTAAGCTTACAGTCCCAGTTGCTGTTCATCACTACTAACACGGCCATTGTTGCATATTATGTCAGAGGCCTACTACTAGTGGGAAAACTTTAACACCAGGGATGATATGACATGATGTATGACAGTACATGACATGACGTATATATGGTGTAAAAAAAATAGCTGAGAATATTTTAGTGGGTGAACCAGTACGTGAAACTGAACCACTTTTTCCAAGGAACATATGTCGAAATATGAAAAAAAAATTGGCCCTACCATACAAATTATCCCGGCGGGTAGCACATTAAGTATGGGAGGGTCAAATTATTTTTTCATATTTCGACTATGTTCCTTGGGGAAAGTTGTTCAGTTTCACGTACTGGTTCACCCCTTAAAATATTCTCAGCTATTTTTTTTACACCTTATATACCATGACATATGACATGAAATTAAACATGACATATGACATGACATATTACATGACATATGACATGACATATGACATGACATATGACATGACATATGACATGACATATGACATGACATATGACATGACATATGACATGACATATGACATGACATATGACATGACATGATATATGACATGACATATGACATGACATATGACATGACATATGACATGACATATGACATGACATATGACACGACATATGACAAGACATATGACATGATATGACATGGCATATGGCATATGGCATGACATAGCATATGGCATGACACATGACAAGACATGATATGATGAAACTGGGACTGATAGCTTAACGTGCTCTCCGAAGCACGGAACCATATTTCTTACAGACCATTAATCAGGTGGTTCAGCCTACAGATGTAACAAGGCGCAATAAGAGCACCGATGAATAGCCAATTCACAGACAAAACGCTATACGACAGTGCGCCCTGCTACATAGATTAAATCACTATATGCCAGGGCGCCCCGCTGTATAGACACTTCCATTATTCAAACCACTGCACTCTCCCTCGTGCTACATTTGCTTGAAACATTGAAAGGACGAAAGGGCAAAAATATGGATTTTGTGCCTTAATACATACAGGGTACTTCGGCAAACGCTTAGACTTTCGAGTCGCATGCGGGTTTGGGCTTAAGGTGCAATTCCGAACCGAGCGGCCGACGGGCGACAGCATATGCCGCGGCGGCCGACGTATGGATTTGTAAGACACATTTGTGTATGGGATACTATCCGAACCGAGCGGCCGACTGCACATGCCGCGGCGGCCGGCTTGCGGCCGTCGGCCGCTCGGTTTGGAATAGCACCTTTACGCATTTAAATGTAATAACAAGTAAACATTTTAATAAAATAGATATTGAGGAGGCATTTTACGGGCGTTAACGCTCTGCCTACCCAGTAAGGGATATAGGCGTGATTTATGTATGTATGTATGTAAAACGCTGATTGATAGACAGTTGAAATTTCTCCACAGAACATGTATTAATGTTACAACCCTGGGTAAAAACGATCGTTTTTTTGCGAAGGTTGCCCCTCTGCTACCTATTAAATGAATCTAGGACGAGTAGATAGAGCAGAATGAAAGTTCAATGCAGTTGTCATGGCAATAGATTGGAGCGCAACCCAAGTTCCATTATACAACGCAAGCAACCCGGTAGCCACCATGCGTTCTAATTCTGACTAACTTTAACTTAACATTAACAGTCACAACAGTTCACAGCTGGACATGGGCCTCACCTCACCCTGTTGGGAAAGTATTGTATTGCCATCTATACTTACCACGCTTAGTAGACAGATTAGAGAGATCAGTGTAAGATGTAACATTCATATCGAATGCTGCTACCCATTCCATGGATGGGTTTAGCTCTTAGTCGCCCTTTTACGACACTTACTGGTAGATTTATATGGTGCTACTCTAAGCCGGCATCACACGGCTGTTTGTAAACGAGGCTCTGATTTGACCAAAGACAATGAAAGGTAGCGTAGGTAGTGAGTGATATATTTTTATGATACAATGTAAATTATAGCAAGTAAAATTTTAATAGAATAATTTTCTCTTTTGATTTGATTCAATAAATAAAATAAATTTCATAAAAATAAATGTTTACGTTTTCAAAAATGACGTGGCCGTGTGACAGCTGTTTTGTCTATGAATTTTGACATTTGCCAAATCAGCCAGGCTCGCCCGTCGTTAGAATTTGTTAAAATTATCGAATATTACTCAATTTTATGAATGAATACGTGGTTAGGTAGTGATTCTTAGCATATGCGACCGATCTTGGGCCGCTGCATGCACTCTTGGTTCGTAAATGTTCATAAAATCGTGTTAATTTGAGTTTGTGTTGACTGTGAAAAGGTTACAAGTTTTTACGGTGTTTTACTTTTAGATCAGCGATATGGCGACTTACGAGGAGTTTATCCAGCAAAATGAGGACAGGGACGGGATTCGGTTTACCTGGAATGTGTGGCCATCGAGTAGAATAGAGTCAACAAGGCTGGTGGTTCCACTGGCTTGCTTGTACCAGCCTCTGAAGGAACGGCCTGATCTGCCGCCGATCCAGTACGAGCCAGTGCTCTGTACTCGCAATACGTGCAGGGCTATTTTGAATCCTATGTGCCAGGTTGACTACAGAGCCAAATTATGGGTCTGCAACTTTTGCTTCCAAAGAAATCCAGTAAGTATTTTTTTGTGTTCATCATTATAATTTCATGAACTACAAAAGCTTAGCATCTGTTTAATCAATTATAAAATATAATATGACAAAACATTCAGTGGGATAGGGTAGTTTTATAAACAATTTTCTTAATTATAAATAGTTTTCTTAATTATACATTTCTTAATTTTGCACCACTATTACTCATTTAAATAAATAAATTTTCGACTATTTACCAATGTTCTTTGTTCTGATATAGGTACCAACAAAAAAAATTTGAAGTAAATAGTAGAAAATTGTTTTATTGAAACTGAATGTTTTTTTTTTATGTAACATCTTAATAAGTAATATAATAATTGCTGCCCTTAATAACATAAAAAAATATTTTTACAGTTTCCCCCACAATATGCAGCTATATCTGAGCAACATCAACCAGCGGAGCTGATCCCAAACTTCTCCACAATTGAATACACAATCACAAGAGCTCAGTCCATGCCCCCGATCTACCTGCTGGTGGTAGACACTTGTATGGATGAGGAGGAACTTGGGGCATTGAAAGATTCCTTGCAGACATCCCTCAGTCTGATGCCGCAGAATGCTTTAGTAGGATTGATCACTTTTGGCCGCATGGTACAGATTCATGAACTAGGTAAGTGAGATTTTCGTGTAATTAAAATTGCATCATTTATTTTCTTGTTAACTACTCCGCTCGTGAAAGCACACATGTGTGCTTGAAGAACAATACAAATCTATTGTTGCAAAATTCGACCTGAGCGATGTGGTTAATGAATTCATATAATAATATAGTAGATTAGTTTTTTATGTGACATCAATTGTTATGCACAGATACTTTGTACCATTTACCTACTGTGGTGTTTTGGGTGTTCTTCTTCTTCTTCCTCGGGTTGGGATGTCTGCGGAGCTCGCAGACGGGTGATCAGCTCCGCTAGGCTGAAACTATTTCACCTAATTCCCAGGAAGTTATATAAGCTTTGGGTGTTACAATTTAATATATTTGTAATCTTACATAATTCGTCATTAATTTGTTAACAGTGCAATAACTTACTTTGCCGGCTCGGCAACCCAAAGTGAGTCTTGGCCTCCAATACGAGATTTCTGCACTGTGTCTCAGACTCGTGTAGTTTCTCGTCAATCGCTTGCCAGAAACTTGCGAAGATCCGCTTCCTCCACATCTCATCTATCCATATCTATCTAATCATAATTTATCAAATATCATTTTTTGTAGGTACTGAGGGCATTTCAAGATGCTATGTCTTCAAGGGCACTAAAGACTTGTCTGCCAAACAGATTCAGGAACAGCTAGGCATTGGCCGAGTCAATGCTCCAAACCCTCAACAGAGACCTGGACAGCCAGCCCCTGCTCCTCCGGCATCCAGATTCCTTCAACCGGTCAAACAGTGTGACATGGCCCTGACAGACCTTCTCGGCGAGCTTGGCAGAGATCCCTGGCCACTTGGAGTTGGAAAGAGACCTTTACGCAGCAGCGGAGTTGCTCTGTCCTTAGCTGTTGGTCTTCTGGAAGTGACATATCCCAACACTGGGGCTAGAATCATGATGTTCCTCGGAGGCCCATGCTCCCAAGGTCCCGGTCAGGTTGTGAATGACGAGCTGAAGCAGCCCATTCGGTCTCACCACGACATCCACAAGGACAATGCTAAATATATGAAGAAGGCTATCAAGCATTATGAGGCACTCTCTCTACGATCTGCAACAAACGGTCATGCAATCGACATTTACTCTTGTGCGTTGGATCAGACCGGTTTGATGGAGATGAAGCAGTGTTGTAATTCTACTGGGTTAGTATTATATTATCAATGGAAAAACCTAATGCTTCTGCAAATGTAAAATTAGATAGATACATACATACATACATACATATATCACACCTATAATCCCTTGCGGGGTAGGCAGAGCATAAACGGCTGCAAAAACAGTCATTTACGCCACGTCTGATAAACATTTGAGGGTCACTCGGATAATTGTGTATCGCCATAGTGACAGGTTGTCAGCCCATCGCCTAATATTGCAATACACACCCTCGAGTCCCTTAGTCGCTTCTTACGACACCCACGGGAAAGAAATGGGGTGATGCTATTCTAAGCCGGCATCACACGGGAAATTAGATAGATAGATGAACACTTTATTGCTTATAACAAACACAAAAAAGAAAACAATTTGGAAAACTTTAAACTAAAAGTAAGCAAAGGTGGCCTTATCGCTTGCAGCAATCTTTTTCAGGCAATCTCAAAAATATTTTTAAGAAGAATGAGTTCTGCAAAAGATCCCTTAATTTTTTTTGAGGCACGGGTTTTTGATGTACAATGAGCCTCTTCAATTGTTGATCTAACGAAAATTTTTAATAGCTTATGATAACGACTTTTTTTTAGTATACTTGATAGATAGATAGATAGATAAAACGTTTATTGCATAAAATTACAACACACACATACATTCAACAAAGAACAAAACAGAAACAGTATTGGCATACATAGGTTCTGACGTAAATACACAATGTTAAACGCACATGTGTGCTGCAGTGATGCAAAGGGCCAAGGCTCAGTGCAAAAAATGTCCAAAGGAGGGCACCACTGGTTTTCAGCCATTACCTCAGAGCAGAGTGAACGTTGCGAGAGTGTATAATAGGTATGTTTGACTATTTATGTAATGAATGATTAATTAAAAATCTATGATGTGTGCGTGGGAATACAATGTAGTGTAGCAAATAGTGTCCGATATATGCAATAAAATTTAGAATGAAAGTAAGAGAAAAAAAAAGTTAAATAAAAGTGGGTAGTTTTTGGCAGCAACCGCTAACCTAAAAGTTGCGAGGGGTTACCTGTTTTTTGAATTTTAAGCAAATATTCTTTTAATTTAATTTTAAATGTGCACTTAGTGGAAACATTTCTGATAGGGGGAGGTAAAGAATTCCAGCATTTCGTTGCTAGGAAGCGGAAGCTGCCCCTAAACGCCACTGATCGGTGAACATGCCCTTTGAGAGGAGACTACTTGGTTGTGTGTGTATTCTCATATATTTTTCAATGTAGACTAAACATAATTTCATATTGTATTCTGTTAAGCTAGTTTTGTCCAAATTTACACATACACACATACACATACATATCACGCCTATAATCTCTTGCGGGGTAGGCAGAGCGTAAATGGCATCAAAAAAACGGAAATTTGTTGACGGACATGAGTTGTCAGTTCATCGCCTAGAATAGCAATACACACCCTCGAGTCCCTTAGTCGCATCACACGGCATAATCGGCATGTCCAAATTTACAGTGTTTCAATTGTATTTCAGTGGCCACATGGTGATGGGAGACTCATTTAATTCGTCACTGTTCAAGCAAACATTCCAGAGGGTCTTTGCCAAAGATCAAAAGGGCGACTACAAGATGGCATTCAATGGTACCTTGGAAGTCAAGTGCAGTCGGGAACTAAAGAGTAAGATCATTCGCTTTATTTTAGAAAATACCGGTCCGGTGTTGTCTGGATTGTTTTGGCGCAGATACTCGAACAAAATGTCCACCATTGTATATAACCTTATACCATAGGAAAATGATATTTTCTCACGAAAAAAAAACACTAATAGGGGAATTTAAATTCTGAAAGATTGATTGCAAATAAAAAAATAATAATTGTAATTTGAGAAAAGTGTCGTACTTTTTCGATTTAAAAAAAAAGCAATTTTTTTCTGCAAAACATGAATGCTAGTCTTTCCAATGAACAATGAAGACTAGAATTCGTTTACGTTTACGTCGATAAGTAACTGGATACTGGCCAGCCAATTATCAGTCGTACATTGACTACCTGCCTACTCAAAAATAATAATTATTTACACGCGCTATTGGCATCAAGATACACTTGCAAAATTGACGGGCATTAGATGAGCCGCGGTAGCCCAGATGGAATAGGCGTCGCTACTAGTGGTAGCAAAAGTCGCAGGTTCAAATCCTGCCCGCGCTTGAAATTTTGCAAGCTTAAAAAATAATCCTACTAATATTATAAATGAGAAAGTTTGTATGTTTGTTTGTTTGATACTTCTTCACGCAAAAACTATTAAACCGATTGTAAAGAAATTTGGCACACACAAAATATATTTATTTATTACAAAGAACAAACCATTACAGGAAATCCCAAGGCGATTGCATAAAAACCAATATTATTTAAACTTACACAAGTAATTTTAAACATTTAAATAACAAATAAGATCAGTTAAAAAAAAACATAAAATTTAACAAAATCATTATAGAAGGTAACATGGATTAACACATAGGATAGTTTTTATTTTATGCGAGCAACGCCGCGAGTAACAGCTAGTAATGCAATACATTTTAAAAAGTCAGTGCTTTTTACTTACATTAGAAATCGTTTGAGAAGTAAACTAAATGCAATTTGTGTATATTTTAGTAAGCGGCGCCATAGGTTCGTGCGTGTCGTTGAACGTGAAAGGTCCTTGCGTGTCCGACCAGGAGGTGGGCATGGGCAACACCTGCCAGTGGAAGATGTGCACCTTCGACCCCAGCTCCACCTGCGCCATATTCTTTGAGGTAAGAAACAAAATGTTGGTGGTTACAGTGTGATGCCGGCTTGGAATAGCATTAATCAATTTCTTTCCAGTAAGTGTCGTAAGAAGTAACTAAGGGATTCGAGGGCTACATGTGTTTTGCAATTGCGCAATAACCTGTGCTTACGATAGGTTAAGCTTAAGTTTTAATGTAGTCTTTTTGTTGTTTGTTGTGTTGTGTGGACGGAAATAAATGTGTTTTCTTTCTTTCTTTCAATTTTAGGCGATGGGACGATAAACTGTCACTATGGTGATACACAGTTTTCTGAATGATCGTATACCCCTATATAAATTAGAGATATCTGTATGTGTTTACAGTAGCATATTTAGAAATTTGGCGTCCGTTTTTTTTAGGGCTGGTCTATGTAATTTTAGCCCCGGGGCTTTGAAATGTACACCTGACTTTTTGTACTCTTGTTTAAACTAATAACGTCATTTCATGTCAAAGGGAGAGGGGTGCTACAATGCGTCACAGCCACACCACGTATCGCTAGCGAAGCGAGCTTGTCATTTCGCGATAAAAGTGGTTAAAACAATAACATAACTTAATGTTTATAGTACTGTAGTCTTTTCTCATGTTAAAACCCTTAAATAAAAATAAAAGCATGTAAAGCGAGTTTATTTGTAACAACCAAACGTTGTACACAATATAATTGTATTAACACAATACGTATTGCGATTGAAGCTTTCTTGTCCTCTTGTACGTTTGAACATAAACACAATTTATTTATTTATTCATGTGGTCAATATCATTCTTCTACAGTTGTATGCCCACGTCCAAAGTTTTAGGTTCTTCCCCGCATCTTTTGACTAATTTTGATACGTAAAAAACCTAATAATATATTAAATTCTGACACAGGTGGTAAACCAACATGCAGCCCCGACTCCACAGGGCGGGGTCGGGTACGTCCAGCTGATCACACAGTACCAGCACTCCACCGGGCAGCGCCGCGTCAGGGTCACCACTCTGCAGCGCAAGTAAGTACTTGCAGTCTCCAGGCATTCGAATGGGAGTTTTTCTTTTGACAGTTCTGTTGATAGTTCTGAATGTCAAACTAGAGGGCGCTGTGCTAAACTGAAATTTTGACGTTTCAATATGGCGGGCGTCAGCCATAATTTTGTCACAGGTTCCGTTTCACGTGGTGTTCGGGACAAATAAATTATGTTAGTTTGATTTACTACAAAATAAACTTATCGCCTTGCTATGATATTGAGTGTCATTCGTAATAATAAATTAAGAACAATTCAATAAACACAAAATAAAGAATAATTTCAAAAGTGGTACAGTTTTTGTGTAAAGGAACGTTATTTCAATTTAGCTCAGCGCCCTCTACACGACACTCGAGAATCCCTAGAAAATTTCCCATTTCCCAGACAGTGGTCTGATTCGAACAATATTTGGAACCGCTTGGTTCGTTCGCCATCCTGGTGTTTGTCTCGTCTCAATCTCTATGCTCGCCAAATACCTAAGATCCCGCGCACTAATAGTAATGAGAAAATGGCATAGAAAGTGCACATGGTATGGTATGCGCAATATATAAACAGCAGTGCTCAGCGAAAAAAAAAGTATCCAATAATATTAAAAAAATACTGAGATAAAACGGTGAGGAACTCGGGTTGCTTGCTACTATGTAACACAGGTAGCCGGCGTCCATTACACGATAGGTTATTCTTCACTCAAAACCATCAGTCCTGAATTACGAATGATTGACCGTGAGTGATGGAATTTAATCGACATTACACGGTCACTCTGATTGATCGTCAGTCAGACCCAATATTTCACAGTGAATACACGGTTCCCACTGAAGACGACATGGATATTCATTAAAATGCTACTGGTAGAAATATTGACGACATGAAATTTTCAGTAGTTATATCACTGAAGCAAGATACATGTCGGGCAGTTATTTACGTTTTACAGGATTATATGACTGATGGATGATTGATGAAATGCCATTACAAGATCACTCAAAAGTCATGATTGATGGTTGCATGACGAAAAAATTGTCAATCACCCTCATGCAACCATCAGTCAGCGTATTAGACGATAGGTTAGTCGTCAGTCAAAGCTGTGACTGTGGTTAAACTGACAGCAAAACCTATCGTGTAATGGACGCCTTACAATAGCAAGTTGAAGAGAAGTGTAATAACAAGCTCCTTGCAGCTGGGCTGACGCAGCGATGAACCTTCACCATATCGCTGCCGGCTTCGATCAGGAGGCGGCGGCTGTAGTGATGGCTCGCCTGGTGGTCTACCGAGCAGAAATAGAAGATGGACCTGACGTGTTGCGCTGGCTCGACCGGATGCTTATCCGTCTTGTAAGTACACTTACTTAAAATTAACAGAAACATACTTTATCATTTAAAAACATTTGATTTTTTAATTTTGTTGTTTGACAGTTATGGTCTTCAGTAACATCTGAACAACTACAGAAGTATAAAATTTTCAAAATTGCCTATCAAGCCATATTACGTTCTCGTATTGAATTTGACTTTGTATTGGATCTTGCTTTAGTAAATTTTTCAATATTCCATTTCATATCTGAGAGTCTTAATAAACAATGTTTGACTAATGTAACATTTCTGTTTTCAGTGCCAGAAATTCGGCGAGTACGCCAAGGACGACCCGAACAGCTTCCGGCTGTCAGAGAACTTCAGTTTGTACCCGCAGTTCATGTACCACTTGCGGCGGTCACAGTTCCTGCAGGTGTTCAACAACTCGCCAGATGAAACCACTTTCTACAGGTGACCTTCCTAAATAATTCAGATTAACACACACACACACACACACACACACACACACAAACACATATATATATCACGCCTACCCTCGCGGGGTAAGTTGAGTGAAAACGTAACGTAATCCTCATAAAACGGACATTTACGCCACGTCTGACAAATATTTGAGGGTTATTCGGATAATTGTGTATCGCCCTAGTGACAGGTTGTCAGCCCATTGCCTAAAATTGCAATACGGTGTGTATTATATATATCCACGTCACGTCTGACCAGTATTTGAGGGTGATTCGGAAAATTGTATATAGCCATAGTGACAGGTTGTCAGCCCATTGCCTAAAATTGCAATACACACCCTCGAGTCCCTTAGTCGCCTCTTACGACTCCCACGGGAAATGGGGTTCTAAGCCGGCATCACACGGATCACAACTATTCTTTTACTAATAGAAAAAAACTCAATAATTTTGTCATTTTGCTTGCTAAAAGATCGTATAGTTCGTAAAAAAAGGTGAATTAGATATCATGGTACATGACAGAAACCTCACATTAAAAGCATTCTCGATCCGAGCGTTACAAACCCCCTATATTATTATCGAGTAAGGTTTTTAAAGCAATAATTATTTTTTATTTAATTAATAAAAATACTATTAGAGATTTTTTAAAAGATAGGGGAATACGTTGGTATGAAAACGCTCACTATTGATGTTTTGATTTAATCTCGTTAGCCGACTCAGTGTCCCACACGAAGAAGAAGAAGAATGAAGAACTTCCCACACGAAAAAAAGAAAAAAATATGGTGAAAAGAGTCATTGACCACCTAATTAAACTGACGCAAATCATAACATGGCAGGTTGGTTTTGGTCAGTTTATATGAGGAGTCAATGCCCTTTTTCACACAACAAAATTACCATAGGAATGCTCTTTAGAAAACAAATGTCAGCTGTAGATTGCCCATCTCTTGATAACAACAGCTAAGATTTTAGAAAACTTCGAAAATTTTCTACAGCCGTTCAGGATTTGAACCTGTGACTTTTGCCATCACTGATGACGCCTTTTCCATCTGGGCTACCGCGGCTTTATTATTTGTTATTATTGCCCGCGAATTTTGTTAGTTTTTCTTGATGCCAGTAACGCGTGGCACGGCTCCATCTACAGAGTTAGTTTTGCAACAAATACCCAGCGAATAGTTCATTCTTTTCAGATTTAATGTAGCCTAAGCGATGATAAATGGAATACCAAATTTTCTCGTGTTAGTTAACAAATTGGTATTTAATTGCTAAGATAATGATCTGTCAGGATCGAGATCATTGTTACACTTAAAATCTCAAAACATTGCTGTTTTATACATAAGAATTACGTTTTATATCGATGATTGTGTTTCTCCCCAGGCACATGCTGATGCGTGAAGACCTCACCCAGTCCCTCATCATGATTCAGCCGATCCTGTACTCCTATTCCTTCGGTGGACCTCCAGAGCCAGTGTTGCTGGACACCAGCTCCATCCAGGCGGACCGCATTCTACTCATGGACACTTTCTTCCAGATACTTATCTACCATGGAGAGGTGAGAAGCTTTGTTGAACGTTAGATTCTTATAAAAACAAAGCATTTAAAGAAAAAAAACTTGCAGAGTTTTCTACTGCGGGCAGGATTGTGTGACTTTCGCCATTACTATTTATTTATGTGTCAAAATAACTTACTTGCTGACAGAAAACATTCCAACACACAGGAAATCTCAAATTTACATGCATTATAAATGTAAAATCATTTAAATTAATAACAATAATATCATAAATAGTACAATGTACCCAATTAACATCACATTATTAATTTATAACTAGTGGCTGCGCCTCTTTCATCTGCGCTTCTGCGGTTTATACTTTGCCCGCAAATTTTGGAAGCATATCCTAATTCCAATAACGCGTGGCACGGCTCCATCTACCGGATTAGTCTTGCACGGATACCCACTTCCTTCCACTAATACCCTGCCCGAGGTAGAAAATTTAACAAGTAAAAAAAACTATACCTACTCCTTTGTCACAAAACAATAATCCTTTCGGTTTTCATCCTTATACATACACTTCCTTCCATACTCCACACCCTTTCAATCCAAGGTCTGAACCAAAAAATAATAGTAGCTTTATGCAACTGTTATCTAATGCCTAATTATATTATGCAGTTGCAAACACACATTTATCTACACTCTACAAAGAAACATTAGAATGCTCATGTCAAACTATTAACAGACCCTCGCATTCTAATTCTAATGCCCCCATACTATGACAGTTGCATAAACTACTATTCTTCATCAAGGATTTTACAAGTAGTTTTCGCTACTAGTGATGGCGAAAGTCACAGGTTCAAATCCTGCCCGCGCTTGAAAATTTTGCAGGTTTTCACAAAACTGTAAGGGTTTCAAAAAGTTGGTATTCAGTAATAATCTAGTTAAAATTCATTGACATTGGCATGTCACCGTAAAGTATGCTAGCTAACATTTACAATATTTAAAGCAAGGCAAACAAGACAATGCCACGAAAAGTTTATAAACTTATGACACTGGTATGCTGTCACCACCAGAAGAGTTACACTCGAACATGGTTTTATTTTTAATAACATTTCTATTGTTGCAAAATTCGACCTGAGCGAAGATTTTAATATCTCAAAGTACAGTAATAAAAACAACTATACAACGGGAAAATGAGTGGCAGCGTATGAAACCGCTGGGCGGAAATCTAGTGTTTCATCATCAACATCACCATTAGGCCTTAAACATATTGACAGATGATCTAAACAGCGTTACTGTGTGAGTGGCATCGCCGCTCGTGACTAAAAAGACCTATCCTGGAGCCGCATTTGCGTTTGCACCTGTGGGATTCGTACCGAGAGTTTCAATAAATAAATAAATGGCGAATGTTCACTTCGCAGACCATAGCGCAATGGCGCAGCCTCGGCTACCAGAACATGGCGGAGTACGAGAGCTTCGCGCAGCTGCTGCGCGCGCCCGTCGACGACGCGCAGGAGATACTGCAGTCGCGCTTCCCCGTGCCGCGCTACATCGACACCGAGCACGGCGGCTCACAGGTACGCTCCTACACAACCTGACAACTGCATTCTATGTGTGTGATGTCGACGACGCGCAGGAGATACTGCAGTCGCGCTTCCCCGTGCCGCGCTACATCGACACCGAGCACGGCGGCTCACAGGTACGCTCCTACACAACCTGACAACTGCATTCTATGTGTGTGATGTCGACGACGCGCAGGAGATACTGCAGTCGCGCTTCCCCGTGCCGCGCTACATCGACACCGAGCACGGCGGCTCACAGGTACGCTCCTACACAACCTGACAACTGCATTCTATGTGTGTGATGCCGACGACGCGCAGGAGATACTGCAGTCGCGCTTCCCCGTGCCGCGCTACATCGACACCGAGCACGGCGGCTCACAGGTACGCTACTACACAACCTGACAACTGCATTCTATGTGTGTGATGCCGACGACGCGCAGGAGATACTGCAGTCGCGCTTCCCCGTGCCGCGCTACATCGACACCGAGCACGGCGGCTCACAGGTACGCTACTACACAACCTGACAACTGCATTCTATGTGTGTGATGCCGACGACGCGCAGGAGATACTGCAGTCGCGCTTCCCCGTGCCGCGCTACATCGACACCGAGCACGGCGGCTCACAGGTACGCTACTACACAACCTGACAACTGCATTCTATGTGTGTGATGCCGACGACGCGCAGGAGATACTGCAGTCGCGCTTCCCCGTGCCGCGCTACATCGACACCGAGCACGGCGGCTCACAGGTACGCTACTACACAACCTGACAACTGCATTCTATGTGTGTGATGCCGACGACGCGCAGGAGATACTGCAGTCGCGCTTCCCCGTGCCGCGCTACATCGACACCGAGCACGGCGGCTCACAGGTACGCTACTACACAACCTGACAACTGCATTCTATGTGTGTGATGCCGACGACGCGCAGGAGATACTGCAGTCGCGCTTCCCCGTGCCGCGCTACATCGACACCGAGCACGGCGGCTCACAGGTACGCTACTACACAACCTGACAACTGCATTCTATGTGTGTGATGTCGACGACGCGCAGGAGATGCAGTCGCGCTTCCCCGTGCCGCGCTACATCGACACCGAGCACGGCGGCTCACAGGTACGCTACTACACAACCTGACAACTGCATTCTATGTGTGTGATGTCGACGACGCGCAGGAGATACTGCAGTCGCGCTTCCCCGTGCCGCGCTACATCGACACCGAGCACGGCGGCTCACAGGTACGCTCCTACACAACCTGACAACTGCATTCTATGTGTGTGATGTCGACGACGCGCAGGAGATGCAGTCGCGCTTCCCCGTGCCGCGCTACATCGACACCGAGCACGGCGGCTCACAGGTACGCTACTACACAACCTGACAACTGCATTCTATGTGTGTGATGTCGACGACGCGCAGGAGATGCAGTCGCGCTTCCCCGTGCCGCGCTACATCGACACCGAGCACGGCGGCTCACAGGTACGCTACTACACAACCTGACAACTGCATTCTATGTGTGTGATGTCGACGACGCGCAGGAGATACTGCAGTCGCGCTTCCCCGTGCCGCGCTACATCGACACCGAGCACGGCGGCTCACAGGTACGCTACTACACAACCTGACAACTGCATTCTATGTGTGTGATGTCGACGACGCGCAGGAGATACTGCAGTCGCGCTTCCCCGTGCCGCGCTACATCGACACCGAGCACGGCGGCTCACAGGTACGCTACTACACAACCTGACAACTGCATTCTATGTGTGTGATGTCGACGACGCGCAGGAGATACTGCAGTCGCGCTTCCCCGTGCCGCGCTACATCGACACCGAGCACGGCGGCTCACAGGTACGCTCCTACACAACCTGACAACTGCATTCTATGTGTGTGATGTCGACGACGCGCAGGAGATACTGCAGTCGCGCTTCCCCGTGCCGCGCTACATCGACACCGAGCACGGCGGCTCACAGGTACGCTCCTACACAACCTGACAACTGCATTCTATGTGTGTGATGCCGGCTTCAAAATACATACATACATAAATCACGCGTATATCCCTCACGGGGTAGGCAGAGCGTCAACGACCGCAAAACGGATATCAACACCACGACTGACAAAAGATTGAGGGTCAATCAGATAACTGTGTGTCACTATAGTGACGGGTGGTCAGCCCATCGCCTAAAATTGCAAAACACATCTAACCCTCGAGTCCCGTAGTCGCCTCTTACGACACCCATGGGTGAGAAATGGGGTGATGCTATTCTAGGCCGGCATCACACGACCAACAAAATACCTTCAAAATACCATCATCCCATTTCGTTTCGTGTCATAAGAGGCGATTATTGGACTTGAGCGTTTCATATGTATTACAATTTCAGGCGAAAGGCTGACGATATGTCACTATACCACGATTTCTCTGAAACGGCCCTCCGAATATTTGTTAGACGTAGCGATATAGACCGTATTTTAGGGCAGTTTACGCTCTGTCTACCCCGTAGGGGATAAAGGTGTGGCTTGTGTATGTATGTATGTATGTGTGTATGAGAATGCTGGACATTTCGCGAATTGGAGATTATGCGCCTAAAAACTTCACGGTGAACAAGCTCAATCATAGACTATCTAGAGTCAAGAGCAATCATGTTTCTAATAAAATAATAATGTTTCGCAATACGTGTCGTATAATAAAGTATCATAATATTTCATATTCGGTCAGAGTTCTTTATTACAGAAAAAGTCATGAAAAACAATACAAAAAAAAACAATTTAAATTAAGTATTATACTACGCTTTACATTTTACACGTACGCGATAATATAAATAAAGGTAATATTTAAAGGCTAGCACACGTGCGTGAACTGTACACTAGACGCATCGTGACCAGACGCGACGCGCGTGCACACAATGCAGAGCAGCTTCTGTTGTGGAATGTTTCATAAATCCACCTCCATAAATTAAACCCCCAGGTGCATCCAGCCACCCAGAAGGGGGAGGTTCACATACAATCCCACCCGCCCCCCCCGTCCCCCTGCTTTGTGGGTTACTCCTTTCTTCTACTAAACTACTATTTGCGTGCTTAAGCAGACAAAAAAACATACCAGACATGAAAAACGGACCGGACAAATAAGGATACTCCCAGTTTTTAATGTCACCGTAGTTACCTACCCAGTTTTTCTTGTCACCGTCGTAGTCCACCGCGTTTAGTTTGACAAAACGTTAACACTAAAAAAGGTGCATGCAATGAAGGCGGACCATGTAGTACCTCTATCATATACGGTTTTATGCAAAATAAAGTTAGGAAGACTTTGAAGTAAACTAAAGTGATTTTGTTTTGTAGTATGTATATAATAATTATCTACTTCATTAAACAATTATGTTAAACTCGTTACCATGGGCAGCAGTATCTTCGAAAACATCAGGCTTATGTGAAGCAGAATCTTTAGTGCGATCGGGCTCAGCGCCGAGTATCATTTCCAACATACGGTTAACTTTTTTCTGTGAATTCAAAAACTTATTGAAACGTTCGCTATCGTACTGGTGTTTCTTGTTTCCTAAGGGCTTTAGCTCTCGTGCTTGTATAGCTGAGTTATTTTGTTCCACCACTCCCTTGCTATCTACCTTTTCACGGAATCCGCGCCCATTGGAGTCGTGTGTGTCCGATTCTGTGCTCTCCAGTGGTACCGTATGACCTTTCGTACCGCAAGACTGACAGTTTATGTCGCTGTTCTCAGTGTGCAAACGTTCCCGGTTTTCTTTTTGCCGATTTCTTTTTCCTAATACTGCATTAATAAGATCTATATTTGTTCGCTGTGATTCTCGATTGGGATCCTCTTCACTTAGGCTCCTGTAAAAACCGGGACTTTCATATTTCTTCTTTATTTTGTTAATCGAACTCGAGCTTATTGTTAAGTCCTTTTCAATTTTCGAGTTCTGATACAATGGCCTTGAGTAATCGCTTGCTTGTTTAAGGAGCGCTTTCTGTCTCATTTTCATTGCTTCCATTCTATCTACTATAACTGGGGGACTATCGAGATATTTTTCTAGGTTTCTGAAAGAATCTCTATTGCCTACATCGTCATCAGAAGATAATCCGATTTCTGAAAGATACTTAGGCCTGTTTTGCATTATTTGTTCAAAGGAAGGCCGGGAGGTATCTGAATACTTTACTCTGTAGCTTGGCATCGCTTTAAACGGATCGTCTTTAGCGGTGCGGTGTAAATTTAATTGATTACAGTAACTTTTCAAAGCATCTACGTTCTGTACTTGACTGGCAAAATTTGGGTTAGCATAAATATTTTTACAAATCTCAATTATATTATTCAACTGATCGTTTATGTTTGTTTTGAGAGGAGGCTTACTGATTAAATCAGGGAAAATATTAAAGTTGTTCATTTCATTACGACCAGCCATATTTTTCTCTATGTAATTACCATATTGTATATCGCCTGGTAACTTTATATTTTGCCTGAAAACATTACTATCTTGCGTATTGTGCATCTGATTTGCAAAACTGGCTTTCTGTAATTCTTCGTACATTAAATTTGGACTAATATCAGGGATCTTATATCTATTGAAGATAGGATTATTGTAAGGAAAACCAATCATCGGTTGATTAATTTTGGCCATTTGGTTGATCAAACCATTATTTTGGATTATGGATGGATGTATGAGTTTTCCTACAAGTATTCCATTATTTTTTTGTTTATTCGTGACCTTTTCTGCGTTGAATTTTTCATTATATGAATCTAACTGTGGAAGCATCTTCATTTTCATGTAATCGTTTACTGGTAAATTACTATTGGTCAATCCTTGTGCAGTATTTACGTACAGGTCTTTGTTTTCCATTGGGTGTACTTTTACCTTATTATTAGAATAAACATCAAAGCTAAATTGAGTGTTTTTGTCTGGCTGTCTGTATACATAGTTCATTTGATTTCTGGTGTCTCTCCATGGTTTTGGTGTTGTCACAATTATATTCATATTCAATGATTCGGGTTTTAACATGGGAATTCCTAAAGGTTTTATTTCCTGAGTGTTAGTTTGTATCATAACAGCGACTGGATAACGTGGCTGTATATAGTTTAAATGTTTTGGGGACATTGAATTTTTTTTATCCACTCTCGGTCCGAAATTTGGAGGAAAAATTGGACCTGACATTAGACCAGGTGGCACGTAATTATGTATTATTAAAGGCATTTGTTTCAGGGCTCTCGGGTTCTTTGCTGGGGGATACATATTCAATGGCGCGTTGTGTTTTGGCAAGATCTGATTTTGTGGTAATTTTGTTATCATTTCGCTGCTTTTTATAGGAATCTGTGCGGTCTTCATGTGTTCAAACAGTTGTATGAATTTTTCTATTGTTAATGCTGCTGCTTGCTCTTTGTTTTCGTAATTTTTCTTTGATTTAGTTTGATCTGTAACGTTATAATATAATTTATTTACTTTGTAACTGAGATTTGCAATAGCTATGCGGTGCCGGCATAGAAAAGCATCACCTCAATTGGGTGACGTAAAAAGAGACTACGGTATAATCTAGGGAATGGGCAGCAGCGTTCCTTGTGAATGTAACATCATGCACTGCGCTCGGCAATCCGCCTGCCAAGCGTGGTGAACAGAGCAAAACCCCAATCAGGGGAGGCCCATATCCAGCAGTAGACTGATGTGGCTGTTAATGTATGAGAATCGGAGGTCCTAAAGCTTTTGAAACATATTTTTATCACGAATCTTACCGCCGTTGGTTGCGACAGTAGATAAATTTGCTGATGTGGATGTGCAGGTCGGTGCAGTCGACATTGTTGGTTCTGAAGTAGTCAGCGCAGAGCTTGAGAATTCTGTAGTTATTTGTGCAGCAGTAGTCACTGTAGTAGTGGCAGTAGTTGCAACTGGCGTAGATATTGTAGTTGTTACAGGAGTAAATGTTGTTGTAGTTAAGGGTATTAACGAATTTGGTGTCATAGTCTTATTTATGTCTTTCAGAACTATATCTTTTACAGCCTCAGCAAACCTTTTAACCATTTCCATTTGAAAGCCATTTGTCGGATCGTTTATTGGTTCTCGGTTACTATATACTTTATTCATGTCAGCATTGAAAAAAGGTATTTTAGGGTCAAGTGTTTGAGAATCAATAAGTTCTTGATTATCATCATAATATCTGTAAGGTTGACTATTTTGGATTGAGTACGTATCTAGAATAGCTTTTTTCTCAATGTTACTTTGAACTTGTTCTTGAACGAGCTGTTTCGCATCAGAGTATTGTATTTGATTGTTTTTATAATTATTTGCATTCTTTTTTATTGCAGGTACGTAGGGCTCGTTTTGTAACATTTCTAAATTGATGTTGTAAGGAAGTGTATTCTGATTTTCACCTTGAATTGTGCCAGCGTCCGTATTATATTGAACGTTATGTATGTTATTATTTGCTGACTGTTTTGTGCTGTAATAACCGTTATTAATCACGTTTGGTATTTGTGGTGCTGGTATGTAGATCATAGGAGCATCAATTTTTTGATTTTGTGACACGTTTGGCTTTCCAAAATTCATTTGTTTTTCTTTGGTATAATCTATGTTTTCCTTCAAATTTTGAGAATTATGGTCCATTTTTCCATCGTTTTTTATATTATCACTATCGCTAGCAGTAATCATATCTTTTGTGTAATAGTTAGGCTGATTTGGGTAATTCTTTGCTGATAACAATGAATCAGAAAATCTTAAATTTTCATTTTGAGTGGGGGTCCCAATAATTGGTAATTTTGGGAACGAATCCAGATTGACTGTTTTGTAGATAATCAGACTGAAGTTGGAGATGAGGTAAAGATTTTTCACTTGCTGCAGGGTTATTGATGTAATTATCAGTTGCAACAAATTTTGGCACGGATATTATATTGGCTGTTTGCTGTATTTGGTTATTATTACCATCACTGTTTGGGAGTTTATTTGTTATGTCTTCAGTCTGGTTTTGTATATTAATTTGACTCGTAAATTTATATTTAGACTCTTCAAATTTTGGTTCGTTAAAACTCTTCTGTAAATTGGCTATATTTTCGTTTAGTTTGTTAATAGCAGCAATGCCTAAAATAAATTTCTTTTCCATGTCCTGGGAAATTTGAGGTTTCAATGTAATATTATTTTCGAACTTCATTGTAATAAGTTCAACAGCAGTAGTTTTAGGTGGAATAGTACTTTTTTTGGATAAGAGTATATCTAAATCTTTGCCGATTTGCTGGATATTCTTAAATACATTATATTTAACAGATTCCTCTGTAGCGTCTTTGTTGTTTTGAGTTGCTTGTTCAGGTGACGTTGTTCTGTTTTCAGGTTTAATGTTAGTTCGCGATATAAGTTGATCGAGTTTCTTAGTGAAAGGTAATAAATATTTATTTAAATCCTCCAAGCCAGATTCTTTTTGACTTGTTTCATGCGTTTCTTGAGTTTGCCTAAAATGTTTGTCAAATTCGGACATCAATGTTTCCAACAGATGTCTCGGCATCTCTGTTATTTCAGACGTGGATGTGGTTGCGTCGGTCGTTGTTGGATTGCGCATTTTCTTTTTATGCTTCAAATATTTCATTACTGATTCCAATTCACTCGTGTCTAGAATAGGAACAAGTGTTGTTGAAGCTGAAAATAAACATTATTCTTTTATTTAATGCGACTCGATTCGAAGCGTTACAACGAATACTCACTGGTAGTTGTAGTAGTTGTGGTAGTTGAAGTCACATTTTCTTTTTCTATAGTTTTGTTTTCACTATTGGCTTTAATTTCTGTATTGTTGAGACACTCCTTACGTAAGTCTCTGAAAATATTTTCAGTTTAATTTTAATTTATGTCTTTATATTAGGTTCTAGAATAACTGAACAAATTATAGTTTATACATTTTTATTTCTACTTACTCATTATTTTTATCGTAATTAATATTGTAGTGTTTCATTTTCTTCAACAAACTAACTTCCAAATCCTCTTTCTGTATCCCACTTAGAAACAGCACACATACCAGATCTGAAAAACAATTCCACTTGTTTTAACAACATCGCGATAAGATTCGCGCACTTTTTTTGAAACATGACCTATCCGCGCCGGCACTTACAAATTATTTAAGATATGTTTTTGGAACCTTTTAAAGCACGCGGCGTGCCTTGGTCGTTTGCGTATACTCGTGGTAACGTACATGTTAAGGCGATCGCAGCGAGCAGACCGCGGCACAACATGTTCGCGAGTTATCGCCTCGTACGACTAAATTTTTGACATTGTTTTCATTCACAATGGATGCCTTGCTCAGCTGCTTCTTTTTGTGCTTCCGGTTTGATTATTCATGCGTTTCTCGTTGATATTTTAATTTAACTTGGAGTATGCAACTGCGTCCATACGGACTACTACTGGTGCAAATCTGCGAGGCGTCGTGTCTTACGACAACTCGATATGTGTTTCGTCCTCTACGTACTTCGGTACTCTTTTAGCAGTTCGGCGTAAGAACTGATCTAAACTAAACTAAATTAAAAGAATACAACAACAACAAATTATTTATTTAATAAACATAATTACTTATAGGTTAAACAATACAAAACAGTTAAGAGGTTTAACTGTTTCCTAAACTAAGAATAGTAATTCCTGTGTCTTAGGTGAACAGTTAACCAACATAATTGCTCTAAATATTAAAAAATCAAAATAAAATACTACTATACAATTAATATACACGCCTACACTCAGCAGCGGGTAGATCTGGGCTGATATGATGATGACGATGATGTTACAATTAAAATAAACTCAAATACTTTAGAATACACCTATTCTAACGGTGAAGACGTGAGCGGTAGCTTCCCTCGGAAGCGGCGGAACACGACTCCCTGCGGCCAAAACTCCGGTGACGTGAAGACGCTCACAGTAGCGGTCGGGACTCGCACCACGAACGAGTTGATACTCAACCAATGACATAACATGGAGAAGTTTCACGGAAAGCAGTATAGTTTAGCACAATACCGAGTGTCTTTTTTACACGACTGCCCAACCAAAAAAGGAGTGTAATGTTTTTAGAGTTCATGTATGCATGTATGTATACAGGGTGTAAGCGACGGTGTACCGAAAACTTTGCAGGCATGATCAGACCATGAAACTGAACAACTTTTACTATGGAGCCTATGTTGGGAAATGAAATTATTTTTTTCGAGTTTCCATAGAAAGTCAGTCAGCTGATCGGGAATTTTGTATGGGAGGTCGAAAAATTTTTCACGTTTACCAACATAGCTTCCATAGAAAAAGTTGTTCAGTTTCATGGTCTAATCATGCCTGCAAAGTTTTCGGTACACCGTCCCTTACACCCCGTATATGTGCGATTCTTTAAAGGACTTAAACTCGTTAATTACTGAACAGATTGGAATGGGATTTGTATCGGAAGAATCCTTACATTCTCCCGAGTGTCATAGGCTAGGCTTTATCTCAGAAAGCTGTCGTGTTTTTAATTTATTATGCTTGTTAGTGCACTTGTGTTAGTGTATGTCTCTAAGGCTAATTTAGTTTTATTTGTTTACAGGCTCGATTCTTGCTGTCAAAGGTGAACCCGTCGCAGACTCACAACAATATGTACGCCTACGGTGGGGTGAGTAACAAACACACGTTTTGTATTATTTATGTATAAATAATTTATTGGTAGTTTTTTTGTTGATTGAATGCCAGCCGTAATGCTGCTTTAATTAAAAATTATGCTAGCAGGATTTGAATTGACAGTGCATTTTCCTGTTTCATTTACGAAATGATTGGTTTAAAAAAATGTAGAAATAATCTAGTCCACACTAGTGGCAAAATTACTTTACTGTAATATTGGGCACACCAGTGTTTAGACGCTTTTAAATCTATTCGTAATTCTGTATTAACAAATCCAGTTTAAAACTGAATGCTAGCAATATTCAATTTTTTATCCAGTATGATACTTGATAGAGTCACAAATGTTCTTGACGTATTGTAGACGTCAACTGAACAACTATACTCGGTAACTTTTCTTTCGCAATACAAATTAAAATTGGTAAACAAAAGACTCGGCCAGCGAAAAGAGAAAAAAAGTAATGCTGTTTAGATTAAGGGCAGCCGTATGGTGCCGGGTTAGAATAATATCAGCCCATATCTACCCGTGGGTGTCGTAAAAACTGACTAAGGAATGAATTCAGTGAGTATGGCAAATCCGTACTAATATTATAAATCTGAGAGTTTGTGTATGTGTGTGTATGTATGTATGAATGTTTACCTCTTCACGCTCTAACGGCATGACCGATTTGGATGAAATTTAGAACACAGGTAGAATATAACCTGGAATAACACATAGGCCACTTTTTACCGCGGGGAAACAACTATTACCACGGGAAAATGAGTGGCAGTGGGTGAAACCGCTGGGCGGAAATCTAGTACATAATAAAGGGAGGCCCATATCCAGCAGTAGACTGTTGTGGCTGGTTTAATAGTAGTAGTTTAGTGTTACGTCTTGATCACGCTTAAGCGCCAACGCTGCGTCGAGCAGGTTCGGCAAAATACAAGTGCAGTGCTGCGTGACGCGGGTCCCCAGCCCGCGCTGCTACCGCTCCACGCAGCGTTGGCGCAAAGTTATCAGTTAGAACGTAGGTATGTGCACATTATCAAGAATCACACTGTATTATGTTGATGACATTGATAAACCTATACAGGGTGTAAGGGACAGCCCTCCGAATACTTATAGTATAGGGTGCATCCAGACCATGGTACTGAACAACTTCCCATGAGAAAATTATTTCAAGAATCGTATAAAAATACTTCCCGTAGTAATTGCAGTCAGCTGATCGTGATTATGTATAGCAGGTCAAATATTTTTTGTCGGTTCCTGACATATGTTCCTAGAGGAAAGTTGTTCAGTTTCATGGTCTGCGTGCACCCTATCAGTATTCGCAAGGCTGTCCCTTACACCCTGTATAATAAGTATAACGCAGTCAGTATTGATTGTTACCGCATGGTGTGTTCCTTTACCATTGATTTCCAAAGCATGGTTTGAGTTCTGACATGTTGTTTTTTTGTTCCATCGTTGTGGCGAGCAGGCGATGCCGATTCCATCAGCGGTAGTGTTTATTTTTAATTTTTTTATGGGTCTCGGTGTTGGTTACTAACGCTTCCATTGTGTACTAACCGTATGGTTTGATTTAGTTTTCTATGCTTTTTCAATGTGCGTCTTTTGTTTTCGTTTGGGACACCGAGTCGACGAACAACTCTGTGATGTGTATATAGCGTCAGTGTTTTACAACCGCCTACTACTACTAGTAGGGCTCTGACATGCTTGTGCAACGACCGCCATCTAGGTAATACTTAAATCATAGATAACTAACGGAACCGAAGGCGCTTCGAAGCACGGAACCATCCTTTTTAATGTACAACCAGGGTTCATTGGGTTAATTGTTGGACGACTCGGTGTCCCACACGAAAAGAAAGAGAGAGAATGGATAATCAGGTGGTGCAATGTCGTAACCAGACTGCACCACCAGAAATCGGACCTGGGACTTTGCGCCGCAAGCAGTCGCACTACCACTGCGCCACATCGGTCGCCGCTATGTGCTAACAAGCCAAATAAAGGACTTAGGTACATGAGATACTGGTATCGCTTTCGACCTCTCCTTCTAATTAGTAGGAAAGAGTCATTCATAGTGTTGCTGGTTCCAAAAACAATTATATGTCCCAAAAATGCCATACTACTAACATATTTTTGGCTTTTTTGTAAACGCTTTTGGTGAAAATGGAATGGGTCGATTCGATAGCAAATGTGTTTTAAAGACTCTCTTGTTTTAATAATTTTCTTAAAAGTGGTGTCTTTCTTCTTACAGCAAGAGGTACTTATTCAATTAATTTCATATTACAATCTTAGTAAACCCAAGCCTTTTAAATATAGTGCGCTAATCATTATAATATAAAGTACTAGTTGCATTATTTCTACCTGGGGCAAACTGTAAACTTGGTAAAGGGGTGGTTCACGGTGTTATTGTTTGAAATAATCTAAGCAAAAAATGTAAAAGGGAATATAATTTGCCCGTGTAATGCCGGCTTAGAATAGCATCACCCCATTTCTTTCCCGTGGCAGTCGTAAGAGGCGACTAAGGGACTTGAGGGTGTGTTTTGCATTTGTAGGCGATGGGCTGACAACCTGTCACTATGGCGATACACAATTTTCTGAATGACCCTCAAATATTTGTCAGACGAGGCGTAAATGTCTGTTTTTTGTGGCCGTTTACCCGCAAGGGATTATAGGCGTGATATGTGTAGTTGTTGCTGGAATATAATTTGAAACTGTTAATTTTCTAGGACGGTGGCGCCCCCGTGCTGACGGACGACGTCTCGCTGCAGGTGTTCATGGAGCATCTGAAGAAGCTCGCCGTCTCCTCGACGGCTTAGGGTGTCATAGCAGTAACTAGGGGTGTTGTCTATCTGTCCCTTTCGCACGACTGATGTCTGTTCTTGTTTGAAAGCTTCAAAAATGTCCATTACCAGAAAGTTTAGTACCATTCGATATTTACCAAATGTACTATTTCTGTTCAAAAAACACCTGCTGGAATCAATTTGTCGCTATAGTACTAACAGTTTCCAATTTGATTTGATGATATGTTTCCTACGTATCTAAGGGACTCGAGGGTGTGTATTGCAATTTAGGCGATGGGCTGACAACCTGTCACTATGGCAATACACAATTTTCCGAATGACCCTCAAATGTTTGTCAGATGTGGCGTAAATGTCAGTCTTTTTTTCGGCCGTTTACGCCCTGCCTACCCCGCAAGGGATAAAGACGTGATTTGTGTTGTTACATTATTTTTGAATCTACCTACATAATGTATAAGTTTATTCTATAACAAGATATTGTAGAATAAATTCGCGAATTTAGTAGTTCCCAAAATATTGTGTAAGGACAGACAACAGTCGTGCGTAGGTAGTTCAAAGTAATTCACGATTTAAGTTAAATAATTATATTTTCTACTTGTAAAATAAAGATACGGTATTAAAATGTTTATGAATTTATCAAATCTTTATTTTTGAAATTATTTCTTTCTCTGATTAGCTTAGTTTCCGATATTTCCTTATTTTAAAAATATTTATGATCGGTTGTAAATGAAAATTTAATAAATGAAATTAAAGCAATATAATAAAAAATAATTGATTTATTAATCTACATTAAACATCAATTCAAACAGTAAATATAAATACAATTACATGTCCATTACTTTCATATTTTTAATTTGCTACACATCTACTTTTTGGTAGTAACATAACACCTAGCTCTCGATTTGCTAAAAGAGCTCTGCCTATATTAAAAAATATATCAAAGGCGTAAATGTATGATTTGTTGATTAAAATGCACTTTTTTTATCCAGCTGGTAACAGTCTATGGTAACAAGATAGCAAATACAGTAGTGGCTTGTGCAGGTTGCATGTCGCTGTAGTTTTTGAAGACCATTTTATAATAACAAAGTGAGGCATAAGACGGGAGAATCTATTTTTACTCGAAAAGTTAGAGAGCTCTTTCTTGAAAAGTTCAGATAAATATTTTTGGTACAGAAGAGCTACAAAACCGTAAAAATAATATCACACACAGTAAAATGCACTAATTTACAAAATATTTAGCTTTAGATAATTAGACATAGAAACATTTAGGCTACAACCCTAATTTCGTATAAAATCAAACTTATATAAACAATAAATTAAAACTATCAAAACAATACCTCTAATATACACACATAAATAAATAAGTTATTATGTTATTTTTACCAATTTCATAATAGCAGAATCAAAATCCATTCAGTGTAAAGATCCTAATGGGATTAAAAGACAAACCAAGCAAGTGTAACTTCTTCTTACTCTAATTGACTTTACACAATCTCAGCCTTTGATTTTCACACAAACCGCATCCATTCATACTCAACATTCAGGGCCTTACCACAAAAAAGTAAGATAGAGATTGAAGGTGTGTTTAAAATAAAACTGCATACAGAAAAAACCTTAAACACGCATTCAACACATGTCTAACGTTTTTGTGTTAAGGCCTTCACTGTTCAAACAACAGTTTCACGAAAATGTCCATAGAGCGCAAACTTATTTTTTAGTTAGAAGCCCATAAATGATGACCACAAGCAGAACGGTCAAGATGTACTTGATGTATTCGGTTCAGGAGTGTGGCGGTCAGTTGAGGAACCGGATCGACATCTTCTGCTCAACGTCTGTCCTCTCCAGTGCATGACAGAATTCGTCAAATGCAATCATCTGGTCATTGTTGGTGTCCGCTTCAAGGATTGTTCTTTCTGCAATGCTTGTTAGTTGCTCTTCGCTGGAAAGGTAATATTGTTTATGAAATATGTAATTATCAGATTGTCGTATGAGTGACTTCATGGCTTTAAGCAAAATACTCTATAAAGACTTGTTTGAAATGAAAATTAAATTTAGTGACTAAAATAAAACGATACCACCATACTATCTGATGAAGACTTGAAGAGTCGATTGCAGATTAAAAAAAGAAAAATAAAAACCAATTTTATTTGCATGCTAATTGACAAGCGCTCAAATTTCATAATATCCACTTTTTCTATGACCATTTCGGAGATTTCTGATTGCAGATTCATAGTGAAAAAGTTTCAAATTTTTCTGTTGAAAATCTAGGAAAAAATAATCAATTTTCTGAAATCGTGCTTGTGACGTCACAATACGATGATTATCATGCAAAAAAAACACATCCGTTTGTAGACGTAAATTTACAAAAAAAAGCGCATCATGAGCGCCAAAACTGTCAATAACGTCAAAGTACATAGTTGGCTGGGTTGCCAACTGGGTTTTTTTTTTCGTACTGAAGCACTTAAGGCTAGCGCAGACTGTGGCTTGTACGTCTACGCAAATGAAGCACGCGCGTCGACGCACCGGTTGTAATCTATGGAACCAATAGACAATGTGCACTGCCCTTTAGACTCTGGAGTCGCTTTTAATTTAATTCGTGGACGTAAACACGTAAACGCTTCTTTTTATCTAATTTCTTGGTAGACAATACAATGTGGCTACAGTTAAATAAAAAATTTCGTCCTACTCGTTGCTCAACGTCATCATCGCGACCGCGACCATAGACGAATTTCGTCCGCGGACACTCCATGCACACTGCCTTAAGCCGCGGCTGATGGATGCGTCAGATAGTATGTTTCCGCTTTTAGACTTCTTTAACATCCAATTTAATCAAAACATTTCAATACGTAAAATCGTTTGCAATCAGCATTTGCAAGCAAAATTATGAAAAATTCCAAAACCTCGTACAGAAGTGAATACTTGTCTTCGCGTGTCGTACGGGAGACCATAGTTTCGTATTCGTACGAGGAACCTTGTATTGTACGGTTGGCAACCCTGGAAATGTATGGTAATGTCGCTGTCAATCATCTTTCAATCATCAGTATTGCCATTATATTTTATTATTTTCAAGAATTGTAGTGATACCATTTTAATAATCGTATTCTGACGTCATCATGCACTTACGACCTTTTAGAATGAGCAGTTTTAAATTATGTAAATAAAAGGGATAAAAGTGTTGTTTTTTCCAAAATGTTACTCGGGGGCTCCACTTGTTCACTAAAGTTTAATTTAAGCTAATAATATCGGTAGGTTTACGAAATGAGCGGTCATCAATTTAAATTGCCTTTATAGTACGGACTTCATTGCTTGTAAACTTCTAGATTGTAAACTTATTCAATGCAATGACCATATTTTATTTCATTTTCGACATGGCTTAAATGTTCGTTTATACGACCGTTTACGCTCTGCCTACCCCGCAAGGGATATATGCATGATATTTGTAAAGGTAATTTAAAATCAAAACTTAACTTTATGCAATATATGTAAGTTGATAACTTATAAATGCATGTGATAAGATAACATGACAGAGAAAATCTTATGTCACACATTTTTTATGATTTAGCCTTTAATCCTATCAATAACATACAAAAATGCATTAGTAATAAAAATAAATGCATGCATTTTAAATGTCGTTAAGGCCAAGCAGTAGATTTGAGATAATGCTATATTGATAAATATTCTTGTACTAGGGATTGGATTAATCTAATCTGAGATCCGTTTCATGATTTATGTTTATTGTTGGTGGTATACAAATACTGGCTTCTACTTGCTATAATCTCTTGTACATATTTTTACTAGATTATTACTTGTAGAGGATATTCAACTAGGGAATTGATTATATACTTGTATCTCGAATTGTAGGCATTAGATATTTATATATGCAGGAGCAACAAATATGGAAACATAGGCCATTTCATTCTTTGTTATAAGGTAGTCATTGACCTGAATTTGGGATAACAGTTAATTGGTGCTGTCACTTTCCTTCAGAAAGGTTTAGAAAAGGATAAGAGATATCTATGTTCTTTCATGTTTAAAAATTACAATGGCCTCGATTCGGGATATAAATTGTCTCATCTTACTTTAAATTAGTGCTGTCACTTTCCGTCAAATAGGTTTAGAAAAGGATAGGAGATATTTTAATAGTGTCATGTCATATAATTTCATGCAAAATACGTGTTATCTGTATAAGGCGACTATTTATTTATTTGAATAATGACAGGACTTAGATATCTCCTATTCTTTTCTTAACTTATTTGACATAAAGTGACAGCACAAATTTAATGCAAGTAAGGAGAATTTATATCCCGAGTTGAGGGCAATGTGTACTTTGCTATTTCCAGTCAATTTATTCACCCTTATTTAATTCGTCGCCTTATTTTGACAACAGATAACGCGAATTTTGTGTCAAATTATAAGACATGACAGGACCTATTTGACGGAAAGTGACAGCGCAAATTTATGGTAGGTTATGTATGACAATTGTTATTCCGAATTGAGGCCATTAATCAGCTTGGTGTACAGTTGAATCATATAATATAATCTTAGCTACAAACCTAATGTTGGCTCCAACCATCATGTGAAGAATGGCCAGCAGTTCATCTCTAGAGATCTTGCCATCATTGTCCAAATCGTACATGGAAAAGGCAACTGCAATTCAACACAATTATGGGCATAAATATCAAACACAGCGCAGAAAATTCCAACTACTCAACTCGCATAATTATATTATAAAGTGTTTGTTTGAATTGACTAGGTTCTGAGACTACTGGACATATTGAAAAAATCTTACACCATTAGAATCCTACATTATCCCTGATGAACAAAACCTATATTAAAATGTCATTCCTGCAAGAAAATGGGAAGCAGTGGGTGAAACCGCTATCCAGGCCGCTAGTATTTAATAAATGGAGGAGATGACTCAGCATTTCATTTTATAGACTTTGAGGGCCAAGCATTGTCTTAAAATGGGAAGTTTCAATTACTCTGCAGGAGGGCAAAGGCCAGGTTGAACAAAAAATAATTATGTAAAGAATAAATTAACCACTGCAACACAAGTAAGTCAAATATTTGTCACTTGTGGTTGAAGTACTTAACATATCCTTCACATAGAATCTTTTAGGCATACTGCTGCATTGATCTTATAAGTATTGTACTTATTCAGTCATTAATCAATATATTCTTACAAATGTAGGACTATGCTTTTACTGAACTCACAACACCAAAACAGGGTTAATACTGTAATAAAGAAAAAAGAACTTAAATTGCGGAAAGAAACATGTTTTATAGTTTTGACTCATTATGTGTGACCACAAAAGTTTTAAACAGTTTGATCAAATTAGTTAGTCCAATACAGACCTTAATTTTGGAAATATTGACAATACTTACATCTCAGCTTCTCTTCCCGACTGTTCAGCTTATTTTCCCTGTTCTTTCTTATTGGTCGGAAATGAGCTAACACCCTCATAAACTGAAGGAAGTTGACCCTATCATCGTGACTCTCCGTAAAGAAAGAGTGTACAATTCTTTCACTGAGAGGGTTAATGGCTAACTCCGGGATCCGTAAGAAATCTTCTCGAGACAGTGTTCCACAGTCATTCTTGTCTAGTGATGTGAACCGGGAATACAGACGCTCTATTTGATTTGGTGTGACTGTGAACAAAAACCATTTCTTTATGCAGCACACCATAAATTATGTTTAGTTTGCATTTTCATGATTCTATAATTACATATACAAAAATGTGCATTAAATTTGTACTTACAACCAGTTTCCTCCTGTATCTGCGCAATTTCTTCTTCCCGCAATAACAATGACGATTTGTTCCCCATTATGATTTGTTTCACTACGCGACGCGACGGTAACCTTGCTTCAAACGCGCCACGACCTTTGCTACTAATACTATTCGATAAGAAAACACACTAGTCTCACATACGGAAAAAGTAATTGGTACCAAAGAGAATATAATAGAACTAGCGTTTTAAGAGTTGGGACTCAGAAGAAAAAAAATGAACGACGCAAAATGTCAAAACGCAGTTCCCAAATCATTGCCAACATGTCAAAACAAGTCAATTCTAGTATAGCCAACATAAAGAACACACGTAGTGATGTACCTACGCGACAGCCTGCAATTTATCGATATCGACAACGTAGCTGCCGAAACGGTGCGGCAGCTCAAAATAATATTTTTATTTTTATAATAATTATGTTTCAGCAATTTAGCAGGTAAGTTCCGAACAACCGACTTTTCCGAAGACCCTCAGCTAAACCCGTCAAACTTAGCAACTTTCCACGAGGATCAAAAGTGATAGACAACATTAAAAAAAATTACCTCCCATACAAAAATTAAGCTGATCGAATAATACTCTATGGGAGGTAATTTTTTTAAAGTTTTGACTTATGCTTCTTGGGGAAAGTTGTTCAGTTTAGCCGGTGGAGCTTAGCGTTTTCGGGAAAGACGGTCGTTCGGAACCTCCCCGTATTTGAATATTATCGAAACAATTTTAACTCAATATTTCAATAACAATAAGTTGCCGAAACATAATTAATGGACTTTTTTTCTAAGTAAAACAAGCTAAAGGATTTCAATAATTATAACTTTTGGAAAATTCTAAATTAATATAATAAAACAGTAAGTCAACCAAGTGTGTACATTTGAATACTTAAAATTCCGTTCAAGTTATAGGTCTCAAAACAATAGTAAAAAAAATACTATATATATCTGTCTGTTTTTCCACGTTTCAAGCAAAAACTACTAGACGAATTTTTACCAAATTTTGTATAACTGGTCATTAGAGGATACTTTTTACTTCAAAAAAGTCCCACACACCCCATTCCCACAGGAAAACAGAGCAACTGGTTTGGCGGAGTTCATACAAGCATGTCCATGCATTTAATCGTCTACTATTGTACGAGCCAACTCGCACATCTTAGTCAGCTATCTAGCAGGTCACATTCGGTTAATGACTTTGCTTACGATTTATTATTGCCAAAACTGCTAGATATGCTGTGCTTGCATTTTACACGCATGTAATACATAGATTTTAGTATCAATGTGTGTATTGCCTAACTTTAATATAAAACTGCATACTTTAATCTAATAAATCAGACTCAACCAACACCTCGGCGTCTCACTAGCTCTACCCAGAGCTCAGCAGCCCCACCGCACAAGGTTCCTTAGTGTGCAGACTCTGCCGCCATGGCTTTGCCCTGTACATTTTGGTCCTTCGAGCCGGATGCGGATCAAGTCCCGGCCTCCCACAAGCGGGTCTCACCGGCGACTTGAACAACCGCGAACATTACACCAGCGCCTCTACTACGAGCTATCAACTGAGACCTGTGCGGCTGCGGGCGGACAACAACATCTGCGGGAATAAAAAGATCCTGTTCCTGGCTACTACTACCACTACGAGGCTACAAACTGTAGCTCGTGCATCGTGACGTCACTAATTGCTTTAGAAGATCCTGTTCCTGGCTATTACAACTACCTCTACTACTACGAGGCTACAAACTTTAGCAAACGTCTATACCTGCGAGATTATATAAGAAGACACTGTTCCTGGCTGGCTACTACTACTACTACTACTACTACGAGGCTACAAACTGTAGCTGAACTTCGTGACAACGTCACAATAAACTTTAGAGCTTACGTCCTAAACTAGGAAAGCTCTTGAAGATTTCTACAAATCAGACTCATCCAACACCTGAGCGTCTCACTATCTCTACCCAGAGCTCAGCAGCCCCACCGCACAAGGTTCCTTAGTGTGCAGGCTCTGCCGCCATGGCTTTGCCCTGTACATTTTGGTCCTTCGAGCCGGATGCGGATCAAGTCCCGGCCTCCCACAAGCGGGTCTCACCGGTGACTTGAACAACCACGAACATCACACCAGCGCCTCTACTACGAGCTATCAACTGGGACCTGTGCGGCTGCGGGCGGACAACAACATCTGCGGGAATAAAAAGATCCTGTTCCTGGCTACTACTACCACTACGAGGCTACAAACTGTAGCTCGTGCATCGTGACGTCACTAAATACTTTAGAAAATCCTGTTCCTGGCTATTACAACTACTTCTACTACTACAAGGCTACTTAGCAACATCTAATACCTGCGAGATTATATAAGAAGACACTGTTCCTGGCTGGCTACTACTACTACTACTACTACTACGAGGCTACAAACTGTAGCTGAACTTCGTGACAACGTCACAATAAACTTTAGAGCTTACGTCCTAAACTAGGAAAGCTCTTAAAGTTTTCTACAAACTGTAGAACATGCACTACTACTCATGGGACTGCGCGCCGAGGGCCAGCCGCCGACTACTACAGGGACTGCGCGCCGAGGGCCAACCGCCGACTACTACAGGGACTGCGCGCCGAGGGCCAGCCGCCGGCTACTACAGGGACTGCGCGCCGAGGGCCAGCTGCCGACTACTACAGGGACTGCGCGCCGAGGGCCAGCCGCCGACTACTACAGGGACTGCGCGCCGAGGGCCAGCCGCCGACTACTACAGGGACTGCGCGCCGAGGGCCAGCCGCCGACTACTACAGGGACTGCGCGCCGAGGGCCAGCCGCCGACTACTACAGGGACTGCGCGCCGAGGGCCAGCCGCCGACTACTACAGGGACTGCGCGCCGAGGGCCAGCCGCCGACTACTACAGGGACTGCGCGCCGAGGGCCAGCCGCCGACTACTACAGGGACTGCGCGCCGAGGGCCAGCCGCCGACTACTACAGGGACTGCGCGCCGAGGGGGATTTACGACCCTTATGATCGATCAACATACAAATTCAGAAACAAGAGAAATCTGGTGCTCTATACTACGACGGCGCCAGAGTTCACTAAAACTACGGCATAAGGATTTACGACCCTTATGACCTATACTACACAACTAGTAGGCGAGAGGACAACCAGCATCCACTCAAGCAACTGTGCCAGGACAGGATACAGCAACCGCGCGTCCAAGGACTTACAACTCTTAGGACAGGCATCTTTGAGAATGGAAGAAATTGGGCGTCAGATATTACAACGGCGCCAACAACAATTGGATCTATCGTGACCGACTTCACTCACAACAGCAATATGGGCAACAAGCAAAGCACAAGAGATGGTGACCTCAGACAACTATCGATAACAACAAGATGGAAGCAGCAACATCCTGTTCTCCTTTTCTTCCTTTTTGGGATTGCCAGCATGTACGAGCCAACTCGCACATCTTAGTCAGCTATCTAGCAGGTCACATTCGGTTAATGACTTTGCTTACGATTTATTATTGCCAAAACTGCTAGATATGCTGTGCTTGCATTTTACACGCATGTAATACATAGATTTTAGTATCAATGTGTGTATTGCCTAACTTTAATATAAAACTGCATACTTTAATCTAATAAATCAGACTCAACCAACACCTCGGCGTCTCACTAGCTCTACCCAGAGCTCAGCAACCCACCGCACAAGGTTCCTTAGTGTGCAGGCTCTGCCGCCATGGCTTTGCCCTGTACAACTATTATTAGTGAGGTCCTTTTTATTCATCAAAAACTTTGACCATATTTTCAATCATTGCACATAATTTGATTGTAGGGTAGATCGAAGATTTTTTCTTGTACCATTCGTTTAGGACTATATATCGGTACGGTACATTTATTCTTCACCTGAAACATATAATAATATCTTATCAAATAATAAATACATTTAATTTAATACCAAATTGTTAAAACACTTCCCGTGTTATGTATACAATTTTGGAAAGCCCGCCTTTTTTCAACCGTGGCCATGATATGAACCTGCGACTTTTTCCTTTACTAGTGGCGACGCCTCATCTATGTGGGCTACCGCGGATCGTCCCCTGCCCGTGAACTTTGCAAGTGTATCTTATCTTACGCGGGCAGGGTACGAGCCGCGGTAGCGCAGATGGAAAAGGCTTTGCAAATGGTAAATCTCGACGTTTCATAGGGCCCAGAAGCGTTTACTCCAATATCCCCCCGCCCCGAAAAACATAGGTACTCTAACCCAGAACTCGGTTGTAAGGAAATGTTAGAAACATTCTCCATTAAAAAGAAATTTGTGACAAGTGACAACGCATTGTATCGATATCGATTATACATTATTTTTGGTCGCACTATATAACAGCAACTTCTTCAACTAAATAATAATATCAACTCAAATCAATGTTTATTGCTATAATTACGATGTTTATGAGTCATATTCCAAGCATTATAATGATTATCTTTACTAACCTTTCTTCATCCAGAGGAAACTGAGCCATGACATGCCGTTTCTGTCCATTCTTTCTTGCGGCTTTTAATCCACAAATTTCACATTTCCTACACTTCATTATTCCTTGGTTTAGCCAAATACTAAAGTTTTGTCACTTTTGAAAATGAAACAAAGCAAAATAAACTAGGAACTTGAAAATAATTTCACAAACAACAATTACTTCATTTTAACAAACTTGAACTGCCAAATGATGTCCACAGATCAACAGATCAAATGATGTTGACATTATTGACAAACAAAAGAGAAAGAAAACGGAAATGAGTGAAACAGATATAGCCGCCATGAAAATGCTATTGCGTTTCATACATTAATTTTTTTGTTTGAAGTTTCGATAGACTGATTGGTACTATGATTGGTATGTTTCACTATGAATCGATTTTTCAAAGGTTATATTAGAAGCTGCGAAACAACAAGGCATCTGGTAGGAGTTGCTTGCGGATTTCGGTCAGAGTATACTTTTCGGACAATTTATGACGAGATAATTATAATTATAAAATTAGCGTTATCAACCTTCTAAATTCTGCATTTCCCCACTATCCGGACAGCACAAACAACCAATAACCAAGGTCCAATTGGCTCCAACCAACCAACCAACTGCCTGCCAAGGAGTAATAGTGTTCTGTGAACCAACTTCGATCACCTGGTAGCTGTCAAAATTAGGGTTCCCAGACAAAATGTCACACTTTCCACTAATTATTGTTTGGTAGAGTCAGGTCCAAAGAATACTATACTCACTGGCGGTACTATTAAATTATATACTGTGCTGGCGGCAGGTCGTTCTATTTTGTATATAGGGGAGGCTGGGGGACTTAAAAGGAATTTGAAAAAAATGGCTGCAACTTTTAAAATATGGTGATTTATTAATTTTTTTTACACACTGTGGCCTACGTAGCTTATCTGTGAGAAAAAACGCTACATAATTATTTCATAGCACCTAACACAAACGTCGTCTTAGACGTTTTTGATATGTAAGGAAAATTTCGAAACTGCCCCGCGCATCTTCGAAATAACATAATATTTGTTTTATTGGAATGTGGGATAGATATTTTATATTGTATTTTAACGTCATGAGAGAAAAATAAAATTTAGGAGTATAGCACAGGTTTAAAAAAATAATTTGAGAAAGTAATCTTTCAGATACTTCAGACCCTCGACGCCTATGCTCTTACTGAAACGGCCCATCATATTGAACAACTTTTGCTATAGAGTCATTTCCTTGAGTTATAAATTATTCAAATTGACCTTTACCTTCAATTCGTTTGTAGCGCTTCGAAGTAACACACAAAACACACTACACACACACTTTGTAGAAATTGTCTGGAAAGCGTCTCGCCAGCACATTCCTCGAGGCTGCCGTAAAAACTATATTCCCGGTTTAGACGGTGACTCTACAAAGCTATTATCACTTTACCAAACACTGTATGAGAGAGACCCCTTCTCCGAAGAAACTCTAGTGGCTGGAGAAGAAATCCTGAACTTGGTGGGTGTGAATAGGAGAGAAAGCTGGATAAAGCTTGTTTCGAGTGTCAACATGACACATAATAGTAAAAAAGCATGGACATCCATTAGGAAACTCACAGGCGACTCTCCTCCCGCATCAAACCCTGGTCAGGTGACAGCCAATCAAGTAGCTCACCAATTGCTTTTGAATGGGAAACCCCCGCACCGTCTACCCAGAACCAGTAAGCCAAACATACACCCTGATAATACGAACGTCATCAGCAAACCATTTAATCTTTCCGAAATAATCACATGCATTAAAACTCTGCAATATGGGAAAGCCGCTGGAATGGATGATATAACAACGGAACAAATGAAACAACTGGGACCAGTGGCCGTGTCTTGGCTATTAGCCATGTTTAATTCTTGCCTTAGCAGCCTTAAGATCCCAAAAATATGGCGACAGGCAAAAGTAATAGCGCTACTGAAACCAGGCAAAAGTCCTTCAGATCCTAAAAGCTATCGTCCCATTTCGTTGTTATGTCATTCATTTAAGCTCTTTGAAAGGATGCTGCTGAACCGCCTCACACCTATCATGGAAAAATCTCTGATAGCGGAGCAAGCTGGATTCAGACCAGGAAAATCGTGTACAAGTCAAACTTTAGGCTTAGTTCAGCACATCGAAGATGGCTTTGAAACTAAACAAGTAACTGGAGTCGTGTTCGTAGATCTTACAGCTGCCTACGATACAGTTAATATCAGAAGACTGTTGACAAAAGTGCATGTCATGACTAAAGACTCAGGTTTTGTTAACATGCTTAGAGAGATGCTGAATAACCGAAGGTTCCAAGTGTGTCTTAACAACTCTAAGAGTAGATGGCGATGCCAGAAGAACGGGCTACCTCAAGGGAGTGTGCTGGCTCCTGCATTATTCAATGCTTACACCAACGATCAGCCACTAACGTCGAATACCAAACACTTCCTCTATGCAGATGATCTTGCACTGGCTGCTCAGACGCTGAGCTTCGAAAAAGCAGAAGAATCCCTCAAAATTGCACTAGACGCACTTGACGAGTATTATGACGCGAATGCCCTACGGCCAAATCCGTCCAAAACTCAGTCCTGTGCGTTCCACCTACGCAACCGAGAGGCAGGAAGAGCTCTTAAATTATCGTGGCGTGGCGTGGACATTGAGCACTGTGCAAATCCCCGGTACCTGGGCATTACGCTTGACAGATCTTTGACCTATAAGGCCCACTGCGTAAACACAATGCAGAAAGTTAGTGCCAGAAATAATCTGCTGAAGCGATTAACGTCCTCCACCTGGGGAGCTGCTCCTCACGTTTTAAGAACAACTGGCCTTGCCCTCTCGTTCTCCGCAGGCGAATACGCATGTCCAGTATGGCACCGCTCTACCCATGCCAAACAGGTCAACGTGGCTTTGAACGAGACGTGCCGCATAATAACAGGGTGCCTAAAACCTACTCCGCGTAACATGCTGTACCCTCTGGCTGGGATTGCTCCACCAGACGTCCGCCGAGAAGTAGCTTGTGCAGTGGAAAAACTGAAACAGGAAACTGACTGTCGTCACCCACTGTACAACCACGCTATGCCTCACGCCCGTCTCAAAAGCCGGAGTAGCTTCCTGAGGTGTACGGCCTCTACAAACGCTGATCCACAACATACCAGAGAGCAGCTATGGAAATCACGCTGGGCGCCGCCACCTGGATTTATTCCACCGTCCGAGACTCTGCCACGGGGACATAAATTACCGTGGCAAACCTGGAAATCTCTAAACAGGTTGCGAACGCAGGTTGGCCGCTGTAGAGAAAACATGGCGAAGTGGGGCTTCATCGACAAAACGCAAGTGCTCTGCGACTGTGGAGCCCCATCGCAATCTATGGCGCACCTAACATCATGCCCTCTTTTGCCAGTCTCTTGCAGCAAAGAGGATCTGAACTTGGCTAATGAGAATGCCATTGCGGTCGCCAAATACTGGCAGTTCAAAATATAACTATGATCCATTGACACGATGAAGAAGAAGAACACACAAAACGTGTGTTACTTCGAAGCGCTACAAACGTGATAGGCGTTAACCTATCCAGTGGTATGATAAAGATTAGCAAGTCTACATATAGTTCATTTGTGATAGAAATCAATGGATTAATTAAAATAATTATTTTCTGTTGGCAGTTGTGAGTCAGCGCCTTGATTTCACATCAGAGGGCGTAGTGTAATGAGGCTTTTTTGATACCTGTTTAAAAAAAGAAAAAAAGTACTACAAATCATCAATAAATGGCTTTGAATATCTGGGGGACATATTTGCTGGGGAGTTTAATGCTTATTCTGTTCGTGTGGGAATAATATTTGCGGTGCTTATTCCAGCGTAATTAGATATCGCTAACTATGAATAAGGACTACGGACCCGAAAAAACTCCGAGCTGGCGACCTCTGAAGCTGGAACACTCACCTCATAAAGGAGGTGATTGAGAAAAATCGGGTCGAAAGTCTTTACCAAGACACTGGGAAGGAGTCATTTAGCAAAGCTAACTATCTCAAATGGTGTAACTGTCACATCGGTTCCAGAGATTCTCGCTCAAACTGAGGACTTCTACGGAAATCTGTATGCCTTGCATGCGCAGAAACCTCCACCTGACACAACCACAGACCCCACAGCTCCACTCTTTAGCCACTTTACAGACGATCTCCCGGACGTGGATGTAGACGAAATTGGGGCGGCTTTTAAACAGCTTAAGAATGGGAAGGCTACCGGTGAAGACGGAGTGACCTCTGAGCTACTTAAAGCTGGTGGAAAAGGCTATTCAACTCTGTTATAGCTAATGGGACAACCCCGAAGTCGTGGATCAGAGGTATTGTGGCACTGTTTTTCAAGATAGGAGACAAAACCTATAGGCCGATCACACTTCTATGCCATGTCTATAAGCTGTTCTCGAGAGTCGTTACGAATCGTTTGGCATTAAGATTTGACGCCAGCCAGCCCTCCAGCCACCGGAACAGGCCGGGTTTCGTAAAGGCTTCAGCACCGTGGGTGGACCACATCCATACTGTACGGCAGGTTATACAGAATCCAGAAGAGTATAACCAACCGCTGTGTGTGTATGACCTTTGTGGACTCCATCGAAACTTGGGCTGTTTCGGAGTCCTTGCAGTGGGCCAAGTGGATTGGCGATATGTGGAGATTCTGAGAAGAAAACAAGATCCATCAAACTACTCCGACGTGTAAGACAGGGTGGCGTTATATCCCTGAAACTCTTCACCAATTCACTGGAGGATATCTTTAAAACTCTTCAGTGGGATTGACTAGACATCAACGTCAAGGCGAATATCACACATCTCCGCTTTGCCGACGATATAGTTATAGTGAGTGGATCGCTGCAGGATCTGCAAAAAATGCTGAACAGTCTCAATGTCGCCTCGAGACGTGTTGGACTCGGGATGAACTTGGATAAGACGAAAGTCTTGTTCAATCAACACATTACCCCCGAGCCGGTCTCCGTCGAAGGAATAACCCTTGAAGTTGTCCAGAAGTATGTGTACCTTGGGCAAACTTTGCAGCTGGGTCGAGATAACTTTGAGGGGCAGCATTTGGGAAGTTGCGTCATATTTTGGACTCACCCTTGCCACAATGCCTCATGACCAAGGCGTTCGATCAATGCGTCCTGCCAGTCATGATGACCTATGGAGCCGAGACGTGGAACCTGACAGTAAAACTGACCCACCGGTTACATGTCACTCAGAGAGCTATGGAAAGGTAAAGTAAAGTAAGTAAAAAACACTTTATTGCACATTCAAAACACAAATAAATAACTGGAAAACTTATACTAATAATGCGCAAAGGCGGCCTTATCGCTGAAAGCGATCTCTACCAGACAACCTTTGGGTGGAGGAGAAATCAAAGGGAAGAAGAGTAGTGCATAAAATAAAGGTAAGATTAGACGTACATTAATAAATATACTAAATCATACCATACAATATTATAATATACTACAATAGATAATATTATAAATAAATACAGATTTTAATACATAGGTATAGATACATATATGTCGTCTCCTCGTCATTGTGGGCTTGTCTAGTTCTTCTTTTAGACATACTGGGTATATGCAAGCTATTGGTGATGAACGTAAAAACACTAACTGTCTTTAACAAGAGTTTATTATTACTAAATTCACATAAAATTATGTATAAAGTCTGTAAATGTCTTTAACTCAGTATAAAACACTACTATCTAGATATGATAATTAAGGCTATTGAATATTGTGCGAAAGATAGTTTTACTGTTGCGAGGACCCGTTGCAGGCAAGTCTCAACGCTCACTGTTCCCAGAACCGTTTCTCGTCTGTCCCAAAACTATTTTTTACAATAACTGCGCAGGCACACTCTCCCCGCAGTCCGCACCATGCCCCGACGGCGCCCTGCCTTCACACAGTAACTCTATCCAGGCAATCTCTATAGATACACCCTCCCGCTATTATCTATTAGTTATCTCAATACTATCTTCATTTTCATACTCTCCGACATATATATAATCTAAGATTACAATAGGATACAATACTAAATAGCGAACGGACTTTGACATAAAAGGTCTATGCTCGTTATCTCTATAATGGATAAAATCCGGAATGAGTCTATCCGCAAAAAGAACAAAAGAACGGACATAGTCTGGAAGTGTAGCAAACTGAAGTGGCAGTGGGCTGGGCACATCTGTCGTAGAACCGACGGACGGTGGAATAAACAGGTTCTCGAGTGCAGGCCACGCCTTGGCAAGCGTAGTGTTGGACGACCTCCGGCCAGATGGACCGATGACTTAAAAAAGGCGGCTGGTAGCGACTGGATGGCGAAAACAGGAGATCGTGCCCTATGGCGTACCCTGGGAGAGGCCTACGTCCAGCAGTGGACTACGCAAGCAAGTTCAGTACTACTAGATCGCTAATTTTATTACCTTGCTTGACCACTGAAGAAACCCCTAGATGTTTCACGCCATCTTTTGGCGTAGAGAAGCGTTATTTTTTTGATCCGTACAAAATACCTTATTGAGTAAATTTGACGTTCAACCAGCCAATCGGGAAAATCCACACTGCCGGCGACGTGGCGACAGCCATACTTTTGTCATAAGTTCTGTTCCTGTTAGTTCAATTCAATACTTTATTGCAATATCACAGATATATCTTGACAGTTATCTCGGACACCCCGGGGGAGCACTACTATACTGAATAACATAGTTATAGCACGATTTTTTGTACGTACTACTACATATTCTTATTTCTTACTATCTATTAAAGTTTAAATCTTATAATTTAAATTAACAAATAAAATTTAAGTATATTAAGTAGGTACTCGTACACCCTAAACTGTTAACATACATTTAATTTCTAATGTTATTGTCAAGAAATTCACGTAAATAAATAAACAAATAAAATGTTTGTAGCAGAAAATTCTTTAATTGCTGAAGAAATGAGTTAGTTATTTGTATATTTTTTAGGTTGTTTGAAATTTTGTTAAATATTAATATTAATATATTTTTTTAGATTAAATGGCTTTTAATTTTAAACTTATATTTTTTTAGTTTCTTATAGTGTCTATTTTAATCTAGGGTCTATTATTTATTATGAGTGTGTTATTTAGTATCAGTTCATGTAAGTAAATATGACACGGTAATATTTTCCCCAAAACAATGAAAACTGCGTAGAGTCTGGCAATACAAAATATTTTGACAGTTCATTTTCCTCTTTTTACTTTTTGGATAGGCCGAAACTATACCGCCTATAATTGTGTGTTCGTTTCATGTATAGAAGTAGGAACAATTTTTCTCTAAAGCGCGTGTTGCTCAGCAACAAAATTATTATCGGGAAATATCCACGTCATATCTTAGCATAATATGAAAGTAATATCTTGGGTAATATGTCTAAAGCTGTGGTAAAAATAACCAGATGCATGCAGCTGATAAAGTTTTTTTTCCTCATTTTCACCTTTCATGGTTCTAGTATAATATAATTTGATACTTTCCATTAAAATATTTTCTAGTATTTTAGTCTAACTAAAAGATAAAAAATGGCGGAGAAAGATCCCCTAGATGTAGAGAAAAAAAAAGGAGAAGCACCAGTAATTTCAAAGGTACGACTTCTCGAAAGTGTTACGGAAAAAAGGCCAAGTGCATTGAAAACCGATACGGAGAAGAAACTCTTGACTGCTGGACAAATAGTGAAGAAAACAAGCATTGAAGATGACAAGGACACAAAACCAAGTTCAATACAGTTAGAAAGGAAGGACCGAGCGGATTCAGGTGTACCAGGAATGTCCAGTCTGGACGTCGGTGGTCTTGATACCGTCATAGAACTTAATGAAGCTGCTGATAATGATATAGACAGGCCTATAGAAGTGGGCGATTTTATAGAAGACCCTCCTAGAATATTCAGTTTAAAGGACATTCTAGAACCATTGACGATCGAATCTTTAAAAAACGCTATATACGAAATGGGAGTAGTAAATTTGTGCTGGCCGGAAATAACTGAACCGGTATTTGAAACGCGCAAATCCTTCCCGGAGAGCTACTATAAAAACAGCAACAAGGAGAGGTTACTATTGGCATACGCTGAATGTTTTAGGCGCCAGTACCATTTCCGTTACCATAAAAAGCCTTTTTACCGAAAGCCTTTGTTCCTTCAGTGTCCCAACGAGTGCGAGTTGCAGGTATGTTCGTTTCATTAATTTGTTTAAACATGTTCCAGATAGATGGCGCAGTCTGGCGTAAAATGTTTAGCTTTTAGCTCATTGTTTAAAGAAACAAAATCGATGTTTTCTGAGATTGACAAGATGTCCAATGTTGTCCATAGTATTAAATTATGACGTCATTTATTTCAGAAAATGGTGTGCACCACGGTCCGGCCAACTAAGCTGTGCCACGCCGGCACAAACACCTGGCAAGGGCTTGCGTCGCTGGTTGCAGATTACTTCATTTACGAACCGCTTGAGAAGCCGATGTTGCATGTAAGTACCTAAGTTCTTTCTAGATTCTTAGATGTGGAAAATACTTAAAGACATGCTGCACACGTAGGAACCCTGGATAGAACTGTAACGCAATTTTAAATTTTCCGCTAGATGGCGCCATTGACTTCTATCAGTAAGTTAATAACTTTTTCGGTAATTTAATCAGATATACGTTGTTTAATCTATTTATATAAGTTGAAATGGTAAGTTTGTATTTTTAGGTGCATAATAAAAAGTCAAAAATATTATAGGGTAAACAAAATAATAGTAAAGAGCACGAAATAAAACACGTTTATCATTTAAAGGTTCAATCAAATTTAATCGTTCAACATTTTCGAGATCACAAACTTTAAGAGACTTATCTTTATAATCAAATTTTAAATTTTGTACAAAATATCCTCTCAAGTCGACACAACATGAAAATGCAATCTTTCTATACGTCAGGAAAGGGACACATAGACAATCTGAACTTGACTATTTTTAAACATTTAGCTGCATCTGCAGCGACACATTCTACACCGTTGGACAATCTCTTATTTATAACAGATAGATAATACACTCTATTTTTTAGGAATGTACTTACAATATTAATAATCTCTCAATAATTTATAATTTTGATCACAGTTTCCTTAACTGTTAACTTTAACGTATAATACAATTCCGAGAGTGGGCACGAGCGTGCCCTCCATATAAAATACTGAGCAATAGAAAACACAACGAGTGCCTAAGCTCTAAAGGGCGATTCCCATGTGACCGAGCGCTTCGGAACGCGTGCTATGTGTGGCCGACTGGCCGATGACCGCGCATGCCTGTTGACGCGCGGCTGTGGGTGGCCTGCTAGTTTCAGCTAGCTTCAAACCGTTGGATCAGCCGTTCCGACGCACGCAGTAAGATAACAATCGCCCAAACGCGATAGAGTCATCTATATCTTAACAATATAACTTGTTCGTACGATTGGCACATCGAACAAGACTTGTCCTTTCAATATTTGGTATCGGCACTTCGCGAGCCCCAACTCGCGACCCTCTGGCCGAAAGGACATGACTTAGCATAAGTTTGACTTGAGGTAGAACATAGGGATCCGACTATAAACTATAGTAAGGGTACAACTAGGAATGTAATCGTCAAATGGCAACATACAGCGGTACTACTTAACCTAACCACGTACCTAACAGTTTGTGTGCATCGGAAAGTAACATTGAATGCAGATAAGTAACACCGATTTTACACTTCACTATATCTATAAAGATTGAAGGTAGCCCCGGAAACTCACTACCTATCGAAATAGTTTATAGAAGCATCGCAAAAACAGTTCCCATAACTTAATAGGGGTAGTCTTATCACTAAGGAAATATAATGCATAGCTTTTCTTTTAGAACAAAGAAATTACGCAAATTTGGCTACACATATCACAAGTGAACGCTTACTGGCGATGAAACTATGTACAGACGTAATTGAAGTATCCCTGTAGCGAGCGCCGGGCGTCGGCGTCGGCGGCGGCGGCGCGGGTGCGTCTACTTGCGCGGGTCGACGTGCGCGGCGGGCGTGCGGCGCGCGCGCAGGTTGTGCAGCAGCGAGCGCAGCTGGTGCACGTGCGTGCGCGTCACGGCGGGGTCGCCGCTCGCCTCCAGCCACGCCAGGAACTTGTCGCCGTGCTCCAGCGCCTCGGACGCACCGGTTTCCCACGATCCGTTGTCGCTCTTTATCTCGGCGTTTGCTGTTTCCGAGCCGTTGTTGAACAGCAAGTTGTCAAGCACGGTGCGCGCCTTGGTATGGCTTCGAATAGATTCTGCGGGCTTCTCTACAGTGGGCTCCTTGTTCTCTGTGCCGACGTCAGGGCTCGAGGCAGGCTCGGCTATACGGGGCTCATTGTTCTCTCGAGGTTGTTCGCTCGGCGGTGTATGCGTTCGAACCGTAGCCACTGGACTCGTCACTGCCACGCGTTCTTCATCTGTCTTCCGCTTTGTTAGATGTGAGTACAAGATGTTTTCAGAGTTTTTCTCCTTTGGCACCTGAGAGGCTGATTTGTGTTTTTCATCCGGCAGTGGCACCGCTCCACCGAATTGTTTGTAGTATTGCCACAGCCAGGAGTTCCTGTTGTAGTCGAGGTGCGGAGTCACGGGAGGGGTCGGCGCTACTGGTTTCGGTTGCGGTGCCGGCTCGCTCGGCTTGCTGAGCTGTAGCGGGTGAGCGGCTGTAGTCTGAGCAGTCAAGTCCAACATCGCCTGCTGTGTCTTCAGCCAGTACCACAGGGTATCGTCTACCGGTTGGCTAGCCGCTGAAGTTGGCGTACCAAGGCTACTGAGATGACTAGTCTTCGAGCTATGGCGGTAAGGATCAGAGGAATGGTGTGACTTGCGATGTTTGGTTTCACTGAGATTGTGCACTCCATTATGAGCCGGTTTCGGTGATCGAACTGAGCGCAGCGCGCGGCTGGCTGGCTGGGCGGATAACGCTGATAGCCCTGGGTTTAATTGGGCAAGTAGCGTCAGGTTGGTGGCGATTTCGTTGAAGCTGAGACCGAGGTGTGAGTGCGTCAGGCCAGGCAAGTGCGCGAGACCGGACAGTGGACTGATAGCGGACATAGAGACGCTGGCCCCGGGGTCCGCGCGGCGCTCGCGAGGCGCGGCCGGTGGCGACGGCTGCGTGCGGCGCGTGGTCAGCTCGACAGGCACGTCGGAGGGCGGTATCGGCGCTGGCTGCGCGGGCAGCGGCACGGCGGCCGTGGATAGGTCGAGACCGGAGGGCGGCGAGTTCGGCGCGGCTGGCGACTCGGTGCGCGCGCGCTTGTCCAGAGGTTCACCGTCGTTGCTCTTGTCGGTCTCCGGGGAGGACAGACGCGACGTCATGTAGCGAAGCTTGTCCTCGTTCTTGCACCAGCCGCGGAGGGTGGACTCGGGCACGCCGATGTCGCGCGCCACCGACGCTTTGGACTCGCCGTCGTTGACGCGCTGGATCGCTTCTATCTTGTCGCCTGGTGTCAAGGCGCGCATGGGTCGCTTGCCTTTCGTAGCCATTTTCGGCTCACGCTTGCTGCAACAAAAGAAAGGATTCATTGATTTGGCTGTCTTTCTGTTTACAGCTAAGGAACAATATTATAGTTCCATGACTTTTGAATAAAACCGACAAAAAAGATCAAGTTTTCCAAACACAAATCAGTCAGAGTAGTAGATGAACACATCATAAAAACATGTAACCTAATTGCAATTTAACGTTGTTGCACAAACAACCGCGGTCGTTGATCCAGTGCATATCAGCAGAAACAGCGGACGATGCACTTATGTACCTACCTACTTATTTACGTGCTAGGTAGTTCGCTGTATGTGAAATATTCCTGTAATCTCAACTAATGTCGCAACCGACCGATCGCGTCCGAGTACGAGATAAAATGTTTACGCGGAAACCTATAAAGTTGGGAAAAGATAAACAAAAAGAAGACATAAAATTATGACCTACGACAACAGCGGGCGCAAAAGTTGGCGGGTCGTTGGCACGGTGACCTTGCTCGGCGGCGCGCACTCGGTCACCGCTAGATGGCGTTACTATAGCGATTGTGGAGAGTATTCACCAGTTTTCACGCGCACAAAGCGGATTTTTCGAGGGCGACTCTTGTTTTTTCAGCGTTTTAATTAACAAGGTGTGATGCAGTTTATTAGTAGTTACAGGTGATTTTGGAGTAGGGATTTATGAAGTCAATGTTTTTACTGAATTTTGCATGCAAGCAAACTTAACAAACAGTTTTATTTTATGCCCTGTCCTTAATTTTTTTATAAATTTTGGTAGGTACTAGAAGTGGAAAATTTTCGTTCTTAAAATCTTTTCTCTGTTTTGGGAATGGTTTCATCCTGATTGCCAGGTAACATAAAAGTACAGCTAGCTATCTAGGTAGGTACACAGTAGTAAGTAGGTAGGTAGGTACCTATCTAGTTAGGTAATGAAATGAATGACCTAATATAGGACAATATCTTTATTATTTGCATGTTTCAAATAGGTACCTACATGAAATACACTTCCAGCTGTTAAGTATAAATTAGGCAAGGTTCATGGCGACAATAAAAAAACCTACTTAGCTATTTTCTATCGCCTTTACTATTAACTGACTTCAAAAGTTAGGTTTTCAAATCGTAAAGTTAATTTATTGAACTAGGTATGTTCTCAAAATTCTCTTTTTTATGGAATCCCAAGTGATTTCAAAGATATGGTTCAGAATTTGATAATGGTAGGTATAGGCAAAGGTGATGTTCAAATGATTTGTGTATGTAAATATTTTATTAAAAAAATCACAATGGCTTTTCGTAAAATTGCTTGGTTACTTTTCTGAAAATTAGGTACCTACTTCTACTTTTATTTTAGGCAGATAGGTACACTTCACCTGGGTTCCTTCTCGTTAGGGATCGTCTTGCCTACTTTGTCACATCAAAGCGGTTAGATGAAAATGTTGAAATCACGTTGTAGGACACTGCACTTTTAGAATTTGAATTTTCCCTTCAACCACATCCCTATAATGCGTACCTACGGCGGTCAGTTCAAAACCAATTACACACAACACAATGAAATCAATACGAACAACGTGAGCAAAACTTTGAAACTTACTTGCGGGCCGCCGGCACGTGTGCTGTGTTTACAAATCTCGCCAGCTCAGCCGTTATTGCGGTATGATATCGTATGAATGGGAGCACCGTCCAATAAAAATATGCTCAGTGCGCACCACGTGTTGGCAAGTTCCTGGGTTTTGGGTTCACTTAGCACTTTGCACTGACGCGGATGGGGGAGGCGCGCGTGGCGCGGTTCTGGCGTCTGACGGAGAGCGGACGTGCGTCGCGGGGCGCACTCGCGAGCCGTGTGCGGTGATAAGGCCGGCCCGGCGACGGCGCCCCGCGGCCGCGAACGCGCGAGCCGCGGCCGACCGACCGCTCCTCTCCTTTGTGTCCGTCCGCCGCCGCCCCGCGCCCCCGCCATCCCCCGCACCGCCTCGGCAACACCGACCTAGCCCCCGCACATTATTAGTGCAATTAATTTCCACACGCATCGACTCTCCAAATGAAAAATTCACACAACTTTTCTTTCCCTCCCCGATACTTTGAGCAATCTTGCTAGTTCAACTGGAAGTTTTTGGAGTTATCTAACTTTTGTCTCGTAATGCTGTCTTAGGACTGTCTGTCTAACCGCCTAATTGCTTTACGTAACGTAAACCTCACTTTTATTGTCTTTTGTTGCTGTCACAGAAGTTTATGAAATTGAAAGCAATTTCGATAAGAGGTACCTACCTAACTACTGCTACGAGTTTTCGTAGCTAGGCTCCAAAAATTTCGTGGCGGAGGTATCTACCTACCTAGCGTAGAACAATAGAAGCGATAATTTAGTGTAATTTGTTTGTGTAGTTCTAAATAATTTATGCAGTGTTTTGATGAAACTTTCTCTACGTGCCTATTCCTGTAAATTTGATTTTTAGTTAGTTACAACGGGGGCGGTTGTCCAACTGTAGTCGTCGGGCGTTGGTGCCTATTTAGAATAAGGCAACGGCCAGCCAGAGGGCTCTAATACCTACCTACCTAGTTTGTGTGGTCGTTGCAAGCCTGGTTAGTGTTCTTGGTGGTTACACAGTGTAGTTGGTACCTACGTACTGCGTAGCAACCAACAACGTACCGAAGTTCCTCCGACGTCACTAGGCCACCACGCATCCACCGCTAACCGCTGTTGCAGTTGTGACAGATAGCGGTTTTTATGGCCGTAAACAATGATAATTTATATCGATTGTTTAAATCCCAACACCTACCTATGGTGGTATGATTGAGAGCCATTATAATTTTTTGTTTTAAATTAACATGTCTGCATTTGTTAATTCAAGGCAAGGCAAAGCAATTCTTAATTCTGTACTGTACTGCCTGTACCGACCATAAAAGTTCATTTCACAGAGTAAACAACTTGTTTTTTTTCTGGTTCAAGTGCAAGAACGAGACGCTTAGTCATCGCATGTATTTTTTTGGCCCAATCTAATCTTCGTGTTAAATAGGAACGGGATACGCCTCTTGCATTCTTTAGTACTGGGATATTATCATGGAGATTGATTTGCGTTTAAAGTATTTTTAAACTGCGATACTTTTAGATAGATAGAAAGAAAGAAAGAAGAAAGAAAGAAAACACATAGATGGAGTAGATTAACGTATAGCTAGTGCAATGCAGGTAGAGTAATTGACAAGATTATGGCACTAGATTTATTTTGCACTTCGGTCGATTTGAACTAAGTTTTGTAGTGAAATTAGTGGAAATTGTATTTTCATTCTTCTTCAGATTTAGTGTGAGTGTCAGGCAATACAATAGCACCTATCCACATTTCTAGAGACGATTCTGGATAGAAGGGATAACATAAAATTGCCGCACTAATAATGAACAAAATGAAACTAGACCGAGCTTTATGCACCTAGTTTAGTTCAGTTTTTACGCTGAACTGGTGAAGGAATACGAAAGACGAAAAGTATATTTGCAAAATAAGTTGGCAACTGTTTCGCTTTCTATTTAGCTCATCAGGTAAAGTAATCTGCCTTACTACAGTTGGAGGACGCAGTTTCATAGCATCTTTGGCTATTAACTTTGAAGTAGGTACCTACCTAGCCTCGTAAACATAATAGGTATGAGTAGGATATATGTTTGCGTAATCACACGTGTAGGTAAAGGATAAGTTGGTAGGTATTACAGTACTATTCGCTTTGTGACATAAATAGGTAGGTATATCCCAACAAATAGGTAACAAATGGTCTCTGTAACTGGCGTTCGGCGTTTAGACATAGCTAGCCATGTAACCTAGCTAAGTAGGTATGTATAAGCTCCGTTCTCTGAGTATTCACGTAGGTAGGTACATCTATAGCTACTAATAGTGTGTTGGTTGGAGACGTGTATGTATGTAGGTAGGTAGTCGCCGGGCCACACAAAGGCCACGCCGCGTTTGCTAGCAGAGCCGGCGCGCTGCCGTGCCGCGATTTACGGCGCGTCGTCGCGAGCGCTGTATTTCGGGCATTGGCGATGTTACACTCACAACGAATAACGGATATGGCGTTTGCCTTTAGATTTAGGCACATATGACCTTACTAAGAAAAAGTTAAATATGTGTTGAACGCGTGTTTAACGTTCTTTGTATATAGTTTTATATCTCATGTGTAACTTTTTTGTGGTGAGTCTCATCAACATCAGAAATGTCTCAAAAGGCCCAAATCATTATACGTCAAACGTCCAGTTCTCTAATTAGGCCGGCACCAACGAAGTTTATAGGCTTTGAACTTAAGTAGGTAACACGAGAAAAACAACATATTATTGATACATTTTAGATTCGTTTCATGTCATAAAATAATCATGTCCTGGAATGCTTACGAAAAGCAGATAATATGACACATAGAAGAGACATCAACGCGCGCGTTGTTTTAATTCTCTTCTTTGGCAGCCATTCTAAACCATTCCAAACATTTTAATCCTCAAATGTTTATTGTGAAAAAGACCGGTTGTCACGGCACGGTGAGTGTACTGGTTACTTGTGACTTGTGAAACAATGCGTCGTATTGTGGCGGTGTGACTCAGTCGCCACATCCGCGGCCCTTTCCCACATCGTCCTACGTTCTCTAGTGATTTTGTTATCGGCGCCCCCCGGCGACATCCGACGCCGCGCGCCATTACCCCCCCCGCCCCCCACGCCGCCGGCGACGTGTTCCCCCCTGCCCCCCTCGCGCGCACTCATTAGCCCGATGGCGCGAGACCCGCGACCGGCTGCACCGACCCAAGTACTTTTCCATACCGGGTCCTTCATTTGGCAAATGCAGTTTAAATTCGACTGTTCACTGTCCCGATGGCGTAGTGGATAGTACCCCTGCGGCTACTACGCCGAGGGTCGTGAGTTCGGTCCCCACAAGACACAAATATTTGTTAAGTCATTTTCAGGTGCCTACCTATTCGTGTTTAGTCTGGGTCTCTATGTATATAATACTTATCTATATAATTACAAAAAAATATTAATATCAACTATCTAGTTCCCATATGCATAAGCTTTGCTTTAATAGTCGTACTAAGTACTTATTTATAACTTCTGTCTTTATTTTGGCCAACTAACGAGATATTGCACTATGCATAAAGTTGCGTGCGTCGCTAGGTACCCACTTATAAAATATAAACTGAATCACCCTGAAACGCTGGAACTTAAAAGGAGATAAAAACCTTTAAAAAATACTCATGTTCGTCAACAGATTTGTGGATAATAAATATACTCACACGCTTTAAACATCGTAAGAAGCTATCCAATTTTATAATGCACTCCGTTGGCCTGCATTCAGTAAAACCCTGTATACACACGTCGCTGACGCCGCGCCTCGGCAAGAATTTTAGCTTCGTTCGTCCGTTGTAGAGTAGGTAGAGGCGGGTGGCCAAACGACTGTAACTAGTTGGGTATGAGTAGCCACAGAGCAGAGTGTTGCTTTCAGTACCTAATGCATACCTAAGTGAAGAGCTTCGGCATTTCGAAAAACAAAAACCTGCTTTGCTTATTATCTTTATCACCCGCGACAAGGATTTTGCTTCATCCGTAGGTAGAGGCGGGTGGCCAAACTATTGTTAAGAATGACAGAATTCTACGTTCTAATGATCCTTTTAGGTTTTCTGATGTTTCTGTCTTTCATACATACATACATATATCACGCCTATTATCCCTTGCGGGGTAGGCAGAGCGCAAACGGCCGCAAAAACGAACATTTACACCACGTCTGACATAAATATTTGAGGGTCATTCGGAAAATTGTTTAACGCCATTCTGTCTTTCAGATCACGGTTTTTCGGTCCAGCGATGTTTCGGACCAGGTCTCGTTGATCGAACAATCTTAGGGTTCATCGAACTTTTATATGTATCACAATAAAACAATAACGGATTTAAGTTGTGTTTATTTCGGATTTTAAAATTCCTACGTATACTAATGTTTTATTGTGATGAGTAATAGTGGTGCAAACTCAAGAAAATAATACTTTTACATGTATTTCAAAGTTCAATACTGCACTCACCTGATACTTAATTATCAGGTGAGTGCAGTTAGGTAGTGCAGTGTGGTGACGTGCAGGCGATATTTCCCAGCGCAGTCCTCATAAACTTGTAGAACGCATCTCGCTTTTTATGACTCACTTCAACGAAACTACTCTCCGTTTTGGTCTTTATCGAAGGAAATGCCTACGTAGATCAGAAATTGACTCAGAATAAGCTAGTGAATATTGTTATTCAAATAAAATCAGTCGCGGAAAATAATACATTAATAACGTAAGTTTTTCGATGAAATTACTTTGTATACGTAATTACGTATGTATGTGTGTATTAACTTTATTGTACCAAAAACAAAATTACATTAACGGTAAAGGATGGAATAAAACAATAGGCACAAAGGGATCTCTTCCAGTCAACCTTTGAGAGACTTTTGAGAATAAATAAACACACCCTAGTTGATAAGATAATAGATAATAACAAATATACATATGAATTTATATACATAAATCAATATCATTGTATTGTTGTTTACTAGATTTTGCTTCAACTACTTACATTTTGTTTAGCGAAGGTTGACTATTACAAACTTAACGTATGGCACATTACATTGTAATGTGATTGCTAAGTGTTATCATATCATAGTCAATGTGGTTTATTCTGTTATCAACTTTTCAAGCTGCGAAATGATATTTGACAGACTAAACAATTTTTAAAGAAACGACTAAATAAGTACCTCTAGGTTCCTAGTTCCTTCATCAGCAGTCACAGCAGTCCAGACATACAGACAGACATATATCACGCCTTTATCCCTTGCGGGGTACAGGCAGAGCATAAGTGGCCGCAATAAACGGACATCTGCGCCACGTCTGACAAACATTAGAGTATCATTCGGAAAATTGTGTATCGCCATCGTGACAGGTTGTCAGCCCATCGCCTAAAATTGCAATACACACCCTCGAGTCACTTAGTCGCCTCTTACGACTCCCAAGGGAAAGAAATGGTGTGATGCTATTCTAAGCCGGCATCACATGGCAACAGTTGTTTGCTCTACTCACCACACTTGGTAGGCGGATTAGGGAGCGCAGTGCAAGGCGTGAATTTCACAGTGAATGCTGACCATTTTCTTACATAGTCACTTTTTACTACATCTGTGATTATGGTGCGATTGCAGCAAACCTCGGAATAACCACCATAAGACCGATGACGTATTGGTCTAGTTGGCTTGGCGGTGTAGAAGATTTACTAGCAAAACAGGCACACGTAAACAAACTTTCTATTAGTCTCAAAGTCATTGCATTTTCTCTTGCGTATCCACTCAAAGTCTCAATTGTCGTAAATGAAAATACGACGGCCGATGTGGCGCGGTGGTAGTGCGACTACCTGCGACGCAAAGGTTCCGGGTTCGATTCTCGGCGGGACACTCCTGAAGTTGATATTAATTTATCACTTTGTGAATTTGTTCCCGGTCTGGTTAGGACATTGCAGGCTGAACCATCTGATGTCCGAAAAAGAGAGATGATGCATCGGAGAGCACGTTAAGCCGTCGGCCCCGGTTGATGTCTATGATTATTTAGATGGCGGTCGTTACACAACCATGTCAGAGGCATACTAGGTACTAGTAGTCGGCGGTTGAACAACTCTGACACCAGGGTTCATCGGGTCGTTGACGATTCGGTGTCCCACACGAAAAGAAAGAATGAAAATAAGAAATTGAAAGAATGCTAGCGTCCGCCGGGACTTCAACTCGGGACAGGGGGGTAACGTCCTACTGCTCTGCCAACTGAGCTACCGACACCTCCGCTGACACTTCCCAATGTTCAATCTCTTGGTACTCGTCTCGAAGCGACGTACAAGCGCGACTAGTATAAGTTATTGAAACGAATACTATTCTAAATTGTCGATCAGTCGTATGCTCACTGTTTTCGTCTTACGTGTGCAATCACAGCGGGACAAGCGACCTATAATCAACCGTATTACTCTGTTATACCGGGTGTTTGTCTTAAAGTTAAAACAAAATAGGTAACCAATTTGCCGTGTGATGCCGGCTTAGAATAGAATCACCCCATTTCTTGCCCGTGGGAGTCGTAAGAGGCGACTAAGGGACTTGAGGGTGTGTATTGCAGTTTTAGGCGATGGGCTGACAACCTGTCACTATGGCGATACACAATTTTTACGGATGACCCTCAAATGTTTGTCAGACGTAGCGTAAATGTCCGTTTTATGCGGCCATCTATGCTCTGCCTACCCCGCAAGGGATTATAGGCGTGATATGTGTGCTACTTTTCTCGGTAGCTACAGTTCCGTGGTACTAGTCCGTTTGTTAAAAGGAGGCGCATAGTTCAGTTCATAATTAAGGCGAGAGTAGCCGTCAACGACCTCGAAGGTGGCGCCACTTCACAAAAAATAAGTTTTCTCTTTATACGAACAATCAATCAGAATGTCCGATGCCCAAGTTTTTAGTATTATCCTTATGTAAAATTAGAACCTGCAAACTCAATAAAATATTCGCTGTAATTAAAGTGATGGCAATTAATACCAAAAGTGGCCGTTTTTAGGCACTTTTTTCCATTTTGATGAACTAAAAAAATTTTCATCGTCTCCTTACGAAAAATAAGAAGTAGCTAGGTTGTAGGTTGCTCTGAAACAACAAGCCTCGGGTTGGAAGGCGAGAGGTATCGTTAAACAGCCTAGTAGTATTATTTATAAAAAGCGCGCGTGACCACATTATGTGGTGAAAAGAAAATTCTAAGTAGAAGTAGTATAAAGGTACTTGATTGGTATTGGTACCTATGTATGCGTTAAACGATAAAGTTTTGATGTGATTCCCCATCTGTCCAACACTCTGTATATTCCGTGGTATTAGTATGCGTCGGCCGCTTGGCGACACAGCGACTTCTCGTTCCTTGAACAACTTGGGTCTTATCGCGAGGCGGTAAGGTCGGCGTTGGCATGTGGCCGCGGGGGACGCGGTTTCTCTGTAATTGTTATCGTGACACGCGAGTGCAGCAGGGCCGCGAATGCCGCGGTTGCGATCGGGCTATTCTCGTTGCGACCTCATTTATAAACTTCGTAGGTATTTAACTAATTTCTTTTACTACTTTGTTTCGAAAACGGAGAGATTAACTATGTTATTGTTTGCAACGTGCGCTGAACCTGAGCAGTCTGTTTTTACGCAATATAAAAGACATCAACGCGTGACACCGGAAGGTAAAATAATAAAAATATAGTTTTTAATATTTTGCTATTTTAGTTTTTTCTTTTAAATCATATATTACTCTGAAATCCACTGTCTAGCACGATACGACTAGAGAAAAAGAGACACCACACAGAGGATAATTTGTGCTAGAGAAATTAATTCCTTACGAACTTTCGTCATTGTTCATTTATGACTTCCTCTGCATCAGTATAAGTACGAAATAAAATTGGACGCGATCCGACCAGATAAACCGATGACTTAGGAGGCGAAAACAGAATATTTTGAGTAATGGAGAAACCTGGAAGAGGTCTACGTCCAGCAGTGGACTGCTATAATAAGCTGATGTGATCTTCCAGATCTTCAACAGCCGCAAAAGTCCACTGCTGGACATGGGCCGTCCCCAATCGGGGGGTATTTGCCATACTCACCACGCTTGGCAGGTGGATTGGCGAGCGCAGTGCAAGGTGTGAATTTCACAGCGAATGCTGACCATTCCCTTAGATAGTCACTTTTTACTACATCCGTGATTATGGTGCGACTATCTATTCTAACCGGCGCCACGCGGCAATCCTCGGAATAACCACCATAAGACCGATGACGCTCCCTGACATTCCCTGGATTCATCCCTTAGTCGCCTTTTACAACACCCACGGGTGGGAAAATAAACAAAATGGTGGAAACGGGAAGATGTGTATAACCGCGGGCGCGACGAGGCGAGGCCGCTGCGCTGACGCACAGATAACGCGACCGCGCAACCCCGCAACCTTCACCCGGCGACACTCCAACTCCGACCGTATTCGTATGAACATAAAGACGAACTCATTCGTACACGTACGTACCTCTAGAAACCGCAGCCGATCATGAGGACATTTGATGGAAAGGTACAGGGGCAGTCAAAATTGACAACGATGCGTTCAATACTGGCTGGTGCTGGGAGCACATAGGTTCTGTGGGTGGCACATAATCATCAAAATAGGAACCCTTGACAAAGGAGGAGATTCTGAGTACCCTTTTTATTTGACCAATATTCTGTCGAAATATTATTTTTTTTCATTTAGGTACCTACATCCATTATGAATTAATGTTCTTTCTTGTAAAAATCACTGCGTTAGTATTACCTATTATAAGACCTAAAACAGACACAAAATGTCAGTTTTACGTTCACACAGAAGTAGGCACATTACCAAACTACCAAACTCCGAATATAATTCATTACATATATACCTCTATCATGCCTCTTTCCCTTGCGGGGTAAGCAGAGCGTAAGTCTGACAAAATAAATAAAATTCTTTCTACCTATAAATGTTGTTTTTTTACTCTGATTTAAATGGAAGTGTTTAAACAGTGCAGTGGGATGTAATTTAGTTGGTTGTTGGTCTTGAACTTATATTGCACTGTACTTCCTTCCTGCTAGCTCATTCTTCTTGGAACCATAATGTCATTACTGACTACACGTGTATCAGTGGGTAGAGAGAGAATAATAGTGAGATATTTCGAAGCTTATAGTAAATTCAAATATCAAACTAACTTTACACATACATACATACGCCTTTATCCCTTTCGGGGTAGGCAGAGCGTAAATGGCCGCAAAAGACGGACATTTACGCCACGTCTGGCAAATATTTGAGGGCCATTCGAAATATTGTGTATCGCCAAAGTGATAGATTGTCAGCCCATCGCCTAAAATTGCAATACACACCCACGTATCCGTTAGTCGCCTGTTACGACGCCGAAGGGAAAGAAATGGGGTGATGTTATTCTAAGCCGGCATCACACGGCATGTTATTATCAATTGCTTCAATTTGTAATGCGTGACGCATTTTGAGACCATGAACATGAATGGTCATCTCCAAACACAACCAATAGTTTTTCCTTTCGTTTTAAAATTGTAATACATTAGGAACCTATATATTATAAAGGCAGTCCAATGAACTTACTGTAGATAATAAGTTCTCCTGTGAAGTCCTGTGTTATGTAATCAATTTTTTTCTGTATATATACTGAATACTAAAATCCTAAACATGTCTTCCTTACCGCACATATTAATGCGTTAGGTATTATATAATACCTGTAATGTTTTAAAAATTAGAGTAAAGCAAGTGTACACAAGTTCGATAGTGTCCCAGTATCCGACAACATGATTTTAAACATTTTATTTACTTAAGAATTACCAACGATTTACAAGGTTTTTTTTTCGTAATAACACCAGAAATGTGCTACTAGCAAAAGTACTTCAATTCATTTATAGTTACAATTTAACCGGGTTCTTAACGACGAATTTTATTATAAAAGTATTGAACTCCCGATATTTCGACCCGTTTATAATTGTAACTTTGAATAGTGTTAACAACCGCGAATGTTTAAAATTTAGTGTCACTTCTAAATTGTTGGTATTAAATTATTTTCGCATACTGGGAAGCTGTCGAACTACTGTATTCTTAACTTGTTTCTTCAATAAACAGTATTGTAGAGCGAGTCTCACTAGAAAGACAGGGCATTATAAGCTTTACCTGTAAACAATTTCTTCCTTTAAATTTGTAACGATCGCGATAAGACGGACGCCTTTAAAAACCGCGGTTGTGTGCAAGACAAAAGATCGTCTTTTACCTACCAGCAATAATAGGCACATCATTGTCGGAAAGAGAACGTTTACAACCGGAGTCTTATTACACTACCTACCCCAATAGGGCTTGAATCGGAATACATTGCTGGTTATTTATTCGCGTTATTGCAATGTACTGAAACTAGTCCGCAATGTACACCAGGCCCTGCTGATTGGGTAGTGTAGTAAGGGCTTCTGAGTACGTTTATAGCTGGATTTTTTACGTTTCCTGGTGACGAAAGGACAATAGATTGACGGAAGGGTCACTGGGCAAACGTGTTCCTATGAATAAATTGTAACTAAACACTTGCAACGGAAGAAACGGTTGCAACTGTCAAATAAAGATGTTTTACACACACAAACACATCACGCCTGTAATCCCTAGCAGAGTAGGCAGAGCGTAAACGGCCGCAAAAACGGACATTTACACCACGTCTGACAAGTATTTCAGGGACATTTGGAGAATTGTGTGTCGCCAAAGTGACAGGTTGTCAGCCCATCGCCTATAACAATATGTGACAGGAACCACGACAGGATGTCATAATTGACAAGCGCTCAAATTTCATAATACTTTTTCTATGACCATTTCGGAGATTTCTGATTGCAGATTCATAGTGAAAAAGTTTCAAATTTTTCTGTTGAACATCTAGGAAAAAATTATCAATTTTCTGAAATCGTGCTTGTGACGTCACAATACGATGATTATCCTGCAAAAAAAACACATCCGTTTGTAGACGTAAATTTACAAAAAAAAGCGCATCATAAGCGCCAAAACTATCAATAACGTCAAAGTACATAGTTGGCTGGGTTGCCAACTGGGATTTTTTTTTCGTACTGAAGCACTGAAGGCTAGCGCAGACTGTGGCTTGTACGTCTACGCAAATGAAGCACGCGCGTCGACGCCCCGGTTGTAATCTATGGAACCAATATGGAACTGGAAGCTTAAGAAACATGCCATGAACATGCCACACCAGATGCGGGCCGTGTTGACATGTCACACGCCAACAAGTAGGTAACTACCGAAGAGTACCAACTGACTAAGTTACTAGATTAGATGCCAAAGGCAAAACAAAATGCTTATCAATATCAATATCTACCCGGGTGTCGTAAAAGCCGACTAAGGGATGACTCCAGGAAATGGGCAGCAGCGTTGTCAGTGAATACAACACCTTACACTGCGCTCGCCATTCCACCTGGTAAGCGTGGTGAGTATGGCAAATAACCCCTTATAGGGGGAGGCCCATGTCCAGCAGTGTGGTATTCCCATACTTGTGTCTTTCTTGCTGGGGTTTTGACCTCTTAGTACTACACGACTCTACTTAAGTTACGTTAGACACGACTCTAGACTCTCCGTTTCTTAATTTGAGTAAAGTTTGTGCGTCTTCGTCTTTCTCTTTTCCCTTCCACCCTTCCATTCTGCAACGTTTTTTACTTCTTAATTAAGGCGGAACTATACTATCTGACGCGTCCATCAGCCGCGTCCGTCAGCCGCGATTTATTTGAATCTGTGTAGTAATTTATGTGAAACTGCAAACTATCTAAGTCGCGCACAGTCTGAGAGAGATATCTAGCCGGTCGGATGCCATAGACAATGTGCACTGGCCTTTAGACTTTGGAGTCGCTTTTAATTTATTTCGTGGACGTAAACACGTAAACGCTTCTTTTTATCTAATTTCTTGGTACACAATACAATGTGGCCACAGTTAAATAAAAATTTCGTCCTACTCGTTGCTCGACGTCATCATCGCGACCGCGACCATAGACGAATTTCGTCCGCGGACACTCCGTGCACACTGATGGATGCGTCAGATAGTATGTTTCCGCCTTTAGACTCCTTTAACATCCAATTTAATCAAAACATTTCAATACGTAAAATCGTTTGCAATCAGCATTTGTAAGCAAAATTATGAAAAATTCCAAAACCGCGTACAGAAGTAAATACTTGTCCTCGCGTGTCGTACGGGAGACCATAGTTTCGTATTCGTACGAGGAACCTTGTATTGTACGGTTGGCAACCCTGGAAATGTATGGTAATGTCGCTGTCAATCATCTTTCAATCATCAGTATTGCCATTATATTTTATTATTTTCAAGAATTGTAGTGATACCATTTTAATAATCGTATTCTGACGTCATCATGCACTTACGACCTTTTAGAATGAGCAGTTTTAAATCTTAGACTAGGGAAAAAAGAGTGGACTTGAAATACCTACGAAAAAAACGTGCATACCTACACTCGATCTGTCACAAATATGGCGGCATGCCATAGTGCTGCACTCATTATTACCTATGGATCTTGGATAAAAACTTATCGATAGTTGTATGTGCGGTGCTTACAGCAGTCGGAACTTATTGAACTCGATCATCTAAAATTCTGCAATATCTACATCTACACATAATAAACATTGATATGTCTTTTTGTGTGTACCTATGTAATCGATAAACACTGAAACTGCTAGACCAATTATTAATTTTATATGAGAGTTACAACATTCCAGAGTAACATGGCTACTTTTTACCATAGGAAAATATTCTACTCATAATTCTGAACAACTTTTACTATGGGGCCGTTTGCAAAATCGCTTCAAAATATCAGCTGTTCCATACATTTTGATCGTGTAGGTATTCATTTTTGTATGGAACAGCTGCTTTTTTTCGCTATTTCGCAGGCGGTCCTATAGTAACAGTTGTTCAGAATCATGAGTAGATTCACCCTGCAAATTTTCCTGGGTGAATAAAAAACAACCCTGTACTTATAAGATGAGATACGATTTAAGGTATTTTAGAAAAAAATGTTCAGCACGACAGGCTGCTCCTGCTGGTCAATGAGGGTCTGGCGATCCGCTATATACATATGCATATCACGCCTAGTATCTTGTGGGGTAGGCAGACGTAGGCTTGATATCAATAAAACAAGAAATCCATATTTTATGATAGATTTATTAGAATCAGTACCTATATACAAATAATAGCAAAGTTTATACAACTAATACAATTGTTCTAATTGTAATTAAGATCTAAATATATTTTTTTTAAATATATAATTTTATTTTTCAAAAATCATAATAGCCTACTTATTGATAAATGCTAATTAATACCAATTGTAATATCATTATATTGGTAATCTATTGGTTATTTACTTAACCCTAGAGTGGGCGCGCTATGAATGAATGAATTTTAAAAGCAATACTTACCAACAACTCACTTGAAGGCAAAGCATCGTCTTGTTACATTTAATGTTCGGTTAAACCATTTATCTTTGAAATGCAGGGAACAAATGAAAATATCTTTGGTAATTTGGTAAATAGTATTTAAATTTTCGACCCCAAGTATATCTTCTTTCTTTCGGCCACTGCTTTCTTTGTTCTTGACGCCTTGGCAATCTATAATCATAAAACAATTCGGCTTTAAGTGTGCCCGCATTTATGACACTAAACTTCATACGAAAAACTTCGAATGTATGCGTGGGCACGATTCAAAAGTAAGCAATAAAGGGGATCACAATTGTTTCACTTATTCAAATATGATATCGATAAATTGAAAATGCCGTACCCCAACTCTATATACTATGATGAATGATTTTCGCAAAAAATCTCGGAATATCTTTTGTATAGCAGCAGATGATTATAAAAACGTAAGCGTTTCTTTAAAAAGTTTCTCACAGTTACCACAATCTTACAAAATAACAGGAAATACAACATATTTTAAATCAAATCGGTTACTTACCTGTGCAACGTTATCTTTTGATGTTTATTGTTGCTTTTCATGGGGCATCCCAGCACACTGCACCTACCCATATTAATACTATATTCTTCCAAGTTTTATCACTTTGAATAAGCTCAAATTTCACATAAAACACAAATATTCTTAAAAATTCCTCGATATTTACACGCGGGATGACAACTGACGTACTTTCATCTGACAGGGACTAAACATGACGGCCGGCCGCAGTGTTGCTATTTATGGTAATGATAAAACATTAGTTGTCCTTTTTTTCATACTGTAATACCCATAAGTTAAAAAGAGACGCAGATATGTCTTAGTTGTCTTCTTTTAATGCCGAGTCCACTCTTTTTTCCCTAGTCTAAGTTTTAAATTAATTAAATAAAAAGGGATAAAAGTGTTGTTTTTTCTAAAATATTACTCGGGGGCTCCACTTGTTCACTAAAGTTTAATTTAAGCTAATAATATCGGTAGGTTTACGAAATGAGCGGTCATCAATTACTAAAATCCTTTATTTGTTTTGTTTACTGTTAGAAATTGTTATTCCACTATATTCTTCTTCTTCTTTTAGTGTGGGACACTGAGTCCAAATAATACCTATTTAGAACGTATTTTATAAACTTTCTACTCTATATTTTGCAGATAATTGTTTCGTTTTCTTCTTCTATTTTGAATAATGATGGTGCTTGTATCTTCTATAGTTTCTTACAAATGGCTGTTTGCTGATAGTACTTATAATTATTTATATATTTTTTATCAATATCTTCTTTAACATTGCAATACAGATTTTATCTCAATTATTTCGCTATTGTTCCTCACCTATTGCTTGGTGTTTGCCTTGTTTAGAAATAATTTATCGCCTACCGTATTTCATTTATTATTATTATTATTATATAAATAATAATTATTCAGGCATTGTTTAGATAAATGCTCTTACCTTGCAGATTGTTTAACTTTTTACTTCCTTTCTGAAAGTCTACGTGTAACTATTATTATTTTATCTTATCTCATAGAGCCGTCAGGATCCCACTGCTAGGCAAAGGCCTCTCTCCTTATTTATTATATCTCTCCCTATTACGTGAAAAATAATCGAACTACATACACATACATATATATCACGCCTTTACCCTTGCGGATTAGTTCACGGCCGTAAAAAAACGTTCTCTATCACCACGTCTGACAAATATTGGAGGGCCGTTTCAGAAAATTCGTGTATCATTCATTATAGTGACAGGTTATGAGCCTGTTTGAAACTAAGTAAAACGTTACATACTCGCCATTATGATTGAAAATAGACTGCAACGATGGAGTCATAAAGTGCACACCTTTATTTCAATTAAAGCATTACCATAAATAATCAACATGATAATATCTATTTCTTTACAATCGCATACACACTGTTTAATGTTTCCTTAGGATCAAGAGTCTGCTGATATGCACCTGCACAGCAACAGTTGAGGTTTTATGAACACTGTAGTGTAATGACGGTTAATGTGGCGCTGTGGTAGTTCAACTGCCTGCGCAAAGGTTCCGTGTTCGATTCCTGGTGGGGCACTCACAATGTTGATATTATCATTTTCCCAGTCTTAACCGGCTGAACCACCGGATTGTCCGTAAGAGAGATGGTTACGTGCTTCGGAGGGCACGTTGAGCCGTCATACCCGTTTGCTCTCTATGATTACTTAGACGGCGGTCAATACACAACCATGTCAAAGGTCTACTAGTTAAAGTAGATGGTTGAAAAACTCTGATACCAGGGTTCATCGGGTCGTTCGACGACTGATTGAAGATCAAAATGTAGAGATTCATAATGTCATACATAAAGTAAATTATCTTTGTCTACCTTGACTCTAATCGGCGTGTGCGGCTGTTTGTACCGCTGCATGTCGCGCTCACTCGCGTCACACCTCGGACACTGGCGCTCAAATGTATGAATCAAAAGCGTTGCTACGCACACAGTCTAAGCTCGCGTAGGTGAACGCGGACCATGCCTGTGTGTGAGACAACATGTCAGGGTTGCCGCCATTTTGCGTTCGCGAATCGGGAATGCAATGTGCGGCAATATGAAATGACCCTCGTCGTCGCGTCCTTGCTAGCCGGTGTCTGAGCGTCCTCCGAGCGCGGGTGGGCGGCGCTTGTAGGGGGAGGCCATACTGTACGCTAGTACTATTAATTATACTGTGCTCGCGTCCCTTTCAATTAGTTTTTACGCGGTATAAAATAACAAGGGCCGCGGCGCTTGCGCTTGCGCAGCGCGTCGTGTCGTGTGTCGTCTCGGCGGCGGGTTGCGGCGCCCGCGCCGTAGCGCAGAAATTATTTTTTACAGACATATATCACGCCTATATCCCTTGCGGGGTAAGCAGAGCATAAATGGCCGTAAAAACGGACATTTACGCTACTTCTGACAAATGTTTGAGGGTCATTGAGATAATTGTGTATCACTAAAGTGACAGGTTGTCAGCCCATCGCCTAAATTGCAATACATATGTTACCCTCGAATCCTTAAATCGCCTCTTACCCACGAGAAAGAAATGGGGTGGTGCCATTCTAAGCCGGCATCACACGGCAAACAGAACTAAGAATAAAATCTTTCTGTTAAAAACTCTTACATTATAGTCATGCTTTACTAATATCTATTAATTCAAAATACCGACTGTCGTAATTGTAAGGCTACTTTTTTGCCTGAAAAGCCGAAGGGAAGGGAAAACAGTTGCTCAAGTAATCATGAAAAAATACTTATATCAAGATACGCTTGCAAAATTTGCGGGCAAGGGACGAGCCGCCGTAGCTGAGATGGAAGAGGCGTCGCCACTAGTGATGGCGAAAGTCGCAGGTTCAAATCCTGCCCGCGGTAGAAAATTTTGCTACTTTTCGTTTTTCTTACCTGTCGATCATCATCCATCAGTCCATAAGTTCAGCGTAAAAGCTATAGAAAAGCTTTTTTTGTTCAATCGTCACGCTCACAGTCCCATTGCTATCCGCACGGTCAGCACAGCAATCAGCACTCGGTTCCTAGAACGCCACAACGACAATGTGCATTGCTATCGCTCCGCGCGTCACCTCTATCGGAGCTTTCACATGATGCGTACCTACCTATACATACGTTTGTGCAGCGAATCGTGCGCTGAATTACATGCGCTTTCTGACTACCTGAGCAGTCATATAAGCTGGATTACTAGACCTGCTATACCTTTATGAAAATACTTATTGTGGTTTCATTGTTTTCAACAATGATAGACTTGTTCCGGTCGCTTTCATTGCTCTTACTAAGATTCCGCATGTATCAGGGTGCCATGAACTCACAAATATGCACTACATTCAGATCTAGGACCAGAAGTAACGGTCATACAACTTGGAGACTGTTTGCGCCTATTTTGCGTCTACCATAAAAGTATACAAATATTCTGTTTAATAACTCACAATACCGAGACAGAATTCTTATTATTATTATTCTTGATGTGTCCGATATTTCGACCCAGTTGCATGGGCCATGATCACGGAACAATTGATCTTTTGCGGGTGGGTAGATGAAGTTTTCATATTATTATAAGTTTCGCGGTACAAATCCCGTTCTAGTGTCGTAAGTTATTACGTGTGCCCGCAAAAGTTTAAAACAGTTAGAATATCCTGTTTGCGCCTATTTTGCGTCTACCAGATTGCCCTGGCCTGTAGCTAAACTGGGACCTCTGTGGAGAAGACAACTGCGGCTTAATGAATGCGCGTCGCGTCCGCGGCTGTTACCTATTCCCGCGAGGAGCTTTCTCGCGCATGCGCAGTGAGTGGCGGTGACGTGATGTGCGTGCGTGTGAGTCGGCCGGCTTGCGCACAGATAAAAGATACAACGCGCTTGTCATTCGTTTTAATTGTTTCCGATTTGCTGCGGTGATACTCTGTCTGCGAGACACAGAGGAGAGTTGTCTCAAGTTTTCAGCATGTACCAAACCTACCGCGATTACAAATGATTCGGAGATTTTGCAGTGAAAATCTCCCAAAGGGAAAAAGTGAATATCTTACTAAACAAATCCAAATTTTAACACTTCTCGCGTTAGGTTTACAATTTTTGAAAGTTATGCAAATAAAAAAATTAATAAAAAATTGGCAGTTGCTTACTGCACCGAACCTTTATACTTACTGCACCAAATACTTATCTACACTAATATTACAAAGTGGAAGAATTTGATTGTTTGTTTGTTTGACTTGAATAGGCTTTGAAACTACTGGATTGATTTAATAAACTTTTACCATTAAAATCTTACATTATTCCTGATAAACATAGGCTATTTTGAAATGTCTTATTCCAGCGGGAAAACGGATAGTAGCAGTCCACTGTATATTATACTTACAAAATCAGCGTTAAACTTGCTTAAAATAAATCATAGAATCTTAATGCAGATTCTCGCTGTGCGAACCGCAAATTAAAACATCCAACTTTTGCATTTATAACTGATCAGTTGATCACCAACATAACTTCAATGGCGGTGTTTCGATGGCTGGTCGCAAGCCACCCTCGTCCGCGATAGCTATTACGATCACGCGACGCACCGCGCACCGAAGGGAACAACGCGCTATTTCCCTTCCCACAGGGCTCGGAGGGCCCGCATCGCGGTATAAGGGATGTCAGATTCTGATATAAATAGACCGGTCTCCTAAAAGCCGAACATTTTGACCTAAAAGTCGGAAAAATCATAATTTCGATTTAAAGTGTTCTTATATTTGTTAATAGGTTTGTATTTTTGTTTATTTCTTCATATTTATTGTATAGCTACCTTTAATGAGAACTTTACGTACGATTATTACTTCGTTTTTTTTTGTTGGCCGGTAGAGAATGCCGCGTGGCATAAGGCCCACCCTTTGTACTTTCTGTGCAATAAAAGTTTAATAAATAAATAGGTAAACTACTAAATGCACAAATATTCAGCGAAGAAATTCATTTTGAACCTACGCATGCTCAAAGTCCAACAAAATCCCTGCGGGTTGGTCTGACAAGACGCAGTTTGACGTGTGACATGTGGCAGCCCTACTCGTAGGGCTTGCGTCCGCGTCGCGGTCATACGGGCGGAACCAGCCCTTCACTGAACCCTGGAAGTTGGGATGCATTCCGCGGACCAAATAACTGACGTTCATTTGACTGGTGTATGTTCTGGTATGATATGAATTCGATTAATTAAACTCTGTCATAGCTAGTTTCAAAATGTGGTTCATCAATCCGTTTGCTTGCATGATAGGAAGAGTTGATAGATATATACAGTTGCTTTCTGTAAACAAATGATCTGTGAGAAGACAATTGTACAGATGAAAGATCAAGGCTTAAGTCTATGCGTGATCATCATGTTTCATGTTTGACTATCTGGATATTTTATTTGGCGACTGATTAGTTAAGTCAAATTATAAGTAAAAATAAGAATTCGTATGATGCCCGGACGAACAGCTGCGGTTGTGGCTGAATACTTTAATAAGTTAGTAGGTATACAACAAAACATAACACTGAGTTTGCGCTGAATTACGACTCCGTAGAGTTCTTCTCACCCGAAAAGTTTTACGCACCGGACCGTTTCCAATATGGGCGCCGACGATCATCCACTAAACAAGCTTTTACTCTCTCGGCCTTGTTTTTCGTCACGTTTTTACGAGCGCGCATAAACACGCGGAAACCGCCGCCTTCGCCCGATCCTGCTTGAATTACAACACCAAATTGCCGACGCGGTGTCGTACGGTCAGAAACAGGCGAAGTTGTGGAGGATGTAAAAAAATCGGCCTATGTTTCATGATGAAATAAATATTTTTAAAAATTTGACCTCCGATACAAACTTGTCGATCATAGTTTGATCATAATTCATTCTTAATTTATTATGGTAGGTCCAAATTTTTCTCATATTTGGACCTATGTTTCTTAGGGAAAGTTTTTCAGTGTCATGAGTACCTTGACCACCTTTCGGCTTGTTATATACTTATTTTTGTTACTCCTTGTATATGTAGTCCAACGACCACCTTTCGGATTGTTATATAGGTACTCATTTTTGTTACCCCTTGTATTTGTATAGTCCAACATCCTCGAAAAACCACTGTATCTACTAAGTATAACGAATTTCATCAAACAGGGTTGTGTTCAGGCTCAGGGTAATTAATTAAATTACGAGACTTGAATGTTATTCAGTGTTTAAAAGTAAAATAATTCTCAACCATTGTTTTTTAAAATGTGCAAGATAAGAAAACGGATAAACAGTTTGAAAGTTAGCGTATAGTGACGTTATAACATCAGTATTTCATACGAAATATCGTTTTAAAATATAGCTCTATTGACTATAAGACACAAGCCTACTCGTATTTTCAAAAATATTAAGCTGCGTTCCATCAACTGTACTCCACGCGCGCGGGCGGGTCACGTGAATGAGAAGCCATTTTGTTTAGGTAAATTTAAATACAATTTGTAGAGTTTAGGGGATGTTTGCGACACGGTTGGGATTGGAGCACCCTGTTATCTGGGGCACTTTTTAGCCTTGTCCTAAAAGGTGAGTTTTGAGTTTAATGGTGCAGCCGTAATTGTGTGTTGTGGTGTGTGTGTGTGCCGTCAAGAGTCGACGGTGCGCGGAAAAACCGCGGTAATAACCACAGGCCCAGGGCTGGCAAGGTTTTATACTTTATATTAGCAGGAAGGATATGATGACACTTCCTCCTGTAGGGACGCTTTAATATTACACGGCTCTACCAGCCGTTATCCTAGTAAAGAGTTACCTACACTGTTTGTGTTATTATTAAACTCTACATTTGCTGTGCTAGCAAGCAACATTATCAGCTACTTATTTTAAATTGCAGCTTTACAGGTGCAACGATGACTCTAAAGGGCATTCGAAGTTGATTTGCCGGCATTAGATTGCATCTCCAATTTGTCATCATAATCTTCATCGTCATAGGCCTCTTCTCTATTGCGCCAATCTTCACGGTCCTAAGCTTAACTCATCCACAGAGATCCCGTCGACTTGTACCTACTATTATTTCACTTTGTACTACTTATAGACTTTACTATGAAAACACTCTCATCTTGCTGAGAATCTGGCGAACCCCAGTGTCACAGGGCTTTTAGTAAAGACGATATTACCCTCCTGTCGTATTAGCTTCAACTACGTAATTGGGTCTGGAGAGATAAGTTAGAATTTTTCCTGCGGAGTCAAGTAGATTTGTCAAGAGCTATGTCATGGGAACATCCAGGAATATAGAAAAATATCCCCGTGGAAAACCTGGGGTTTTTCCTAGATATTATTAGCGCTTGAAGTTTGATTTTTCTGCCGATCGGTAGGTACAGTCTGCATATTCGCAAAATTATGACAATGACAGAGTGTCGCGGAATGTATGTTGGTTCCAGCCCTGTGTTGTTGGCTGAAGTTGTCGGCTCATTCGCGGCGCGAGCGGCGGTCGCAGGTAGAGGGATAATGAGCCGCCGTGCCGCCGCCGCGCCGTGCTGGCAGGCAGGTACGTGCCGCGAGCCGTGGACGCGCCAATTACGGAAACAATTATGCAGCTAGGACCACGCCCGCGGTACCGCCGTGCCAGCCCGACCCGCCAAACGCTCAAACAAACCCACGCCTAAATAACGACTCGAGCAAATTAATCCGCAATGCGCTCTGTCACCCACACGTGCAATATTTCACAAGCTTGCATGTTGTGTTGCTCTCGTACCCTACAAAAAGTCGTCAAAGTTCAGCTGACTCGCGAAGTTAGATTAGTTCAAAACCCCCGCTGCAGCGTGCAGCGCAGTTTTTGCGATCACGTCTAAACGAACGGTTTCTATACGTATGAATACCCAGCGGGCGGCGATTGATGGGCGCAATTTCGTCGTGCCCCTTCGTGTCCGTGTCTCGCCACTCGCGCGCGTATCTGTCGCTAATGGCGGCGGCGGCGGCGCGGAGGCGGCGAACGGCCGGCGACGTCGCACAGCGCGTAAAATGCGTACCAAATGTAAATGTGAGCTCATGGTGAGCCATCCGCCCGCGCCCGCGCCCGCGCCTCCGCGATAATTCTCCCGCCGCCGCCGCTCTGCCGCCGCCCGACGGGTTACGTAAAAACCTGCACGTCTGAGCCGCGGCGATATGGATACGACACAAAAAGCCTCGCGCCGCTCTTCCAGGAAGTCACTCGAACGAAACTATTCGTGGACACAATCCGCGTCTGTTGGAAATGGAACTAGTTACGCTACTCATTACCTGAGCGCATTGTGCGGCCTTTTGTGCCGCCGCTGCATTTCTTAGATATTGCTCACCGACGATAATCCACGGTGTTTACGATAGTAAACCTTCGTTTATTACCTAATTTAGAAACCACCATATTAGGAAAATAGAAAAGCTTGCTTTAAAAGTGATACTGGAAAGGCATCCTTGATTGACCGGACAAAGGCAAGAAACCGGTGCTGATCGGTGCACGTACTGCGCCAACTGCGCTAAAAACCCTGGTGAATGGCAAGCCTCGGGGGAGGCACGCGTGACGGCATGTGGCGCTAAATGACCACTATTGCACATTGTTTGCATCTGCGGGGCGCCTGCAGCGTGCATGTAGGGACACATACCAAGACCAAGCAACACTATCTATTTTCAACACTGCTTCTAAACGTGTAGAATAAGTATTTGGATTGAGCATGATTTAAAACTACTTCGCTTTTATATGCACTGACCTTTAAATAACTTGGTTGATATGACTTTCTGTACGTGTAGGGATTGCAATCCCGCAGTGCGGGATCCTGCAATCCCGCGGGATCCCGCGCCAATTTTGGCCTTGCGGGATCCCGCACGTTCAAAGCGCGGATCCGCGGATCCCGCACGGGGCGGTAAAAGCGCACGCGATGTTGCCGTTTCTTGCAGAACGGATACTGGTGGTTGGCGTCGGCGGCGGCGGGAGTGTACAATATCACGCGACGTTGCCGTTTCGCACAATTTGTGTTCGTTTTCGGTCTCGGTCGCCTCGTGCGCGTCTCAGTCAGTTCAGTCAGTTGGACTAAGACTACCTGACACTTGCCTACAAATATATGCTGACCATCCAGCCTACTAGCGTAGAAGATGAAAGAGCGTTTTCGGCGTCAAGATATATTTGTAGTTCACTGAGAAGCAGGCTGGGTGATGACACCATTGATACAATTTGCTATCTACGAGCATACTTTCAAAAACGATCGCCATAGTGGTAGCCAAAGTTAGTAATAGTAACATAACAAAGATGTGATTTGATTATTCCAATAAAAATTGTGATCTCATATGTTAATGATAATAGTTATAATATAAGAAACAGCATTTTTATATTATAATATAAGACTGTTGATTTGTTAGATTAAGGACAAAATAAACAAATCAATGCAAGTCTAATTAAAGCTAAAATTACAAAAAACAAATAAGTAATGTAGGACTGATTTTACTTACAAGTAAATAATTTATGATTGTTATTTTGTAAAGAAACAAATATTTTTAGTTCCAACATGAAAGACATGTTTTAGTTATTTAAATAAAAGTTGAATATTTGTACAAAAACCTGCATTTTCATGTGTTTTTTTAACATCATTTCAAAGGTGCGGGATCACGCGGGATCCGCGCGGGATTGGGCCAATCCCGCGAATCAATCCCGCGGGATTGGCGGAGGTGCGGGATTGCAATCCCTATGTACGTGGATGATACACGAGTAGATAGGTACCTATTTATTTAATTGCTTGAAAGGAGTTGGAAGTTATAAACGGATAATTACAAGAATAAGCTTAAGATTTTTCTACTGAATCACAAACTATCGCTATCGCAGCAATTCGAGAGATTTCTAGGAAATCGATTGTATGATCTACATCTCACACGTTATTTTTAAAATGTTATCAGCAATCGTACACCCACATACGTTGACAATAACAAATAAGTTGATGATCTAACCGAGACCGGACATTTGAAAACAGTTGACTTATCAACAGACGGAGCAATCAGTAATCAGACGCGCGATAACATCAACATTGCGAAGTTGCTGCAGCTGAACCAAATGAGATTCTACTCCAGTGAGATAGAGTGCGTTTATCTCTACTTGCAGACATCGCATACCTATTGTACACTGTTTATTGCTAAAGTCTACGTGCCTTATCGGAAGGGTGGGTATTTTTTGCCCGCGCGTCGCGAGCAGCCGTCCCGCCATCCGTCCTGTGCACAGACAAACAAAGACTTTTACTATTATAGATTACGCTGATACAAAGACGGTCGAGGATATTCGTGGGAACGCGTACTCTGGCGGAGAAGGGTTAGACGGTTGAGACGATTCTCGCGATAGAAAGAATCTCGTCAACAATATGGTTCGACGTGGGAGCTCATTCGGTAATTGGTTCTCTATTCTGTTCTATTGTTGGACTCTTGTCACTATTTGTATTTATAACTGCAACTAATTAGTAATTCAAAGCAAACGACGTCTTATCATATTTTGAGCTCATAATGGATGTTATAAAACTAAGTAAGCAACCAAAAGAGCAGTTGATTATAATCTCTTTTATTTTCTTAGAAACAAAATCAGAAAAAGAACTGGTTGAGTTCTAGATTACATTTACAACCTTTGACCATGAATCATTGCAAACGAAGCTGTTATATAATGTTTGGTATTCCTGGTTCTACCTCCCTCCGTCGTTGATACGATAAAATACAGAATATTATCGTCAGTTACTTACCTACTAATAGCCCTAGTGTCGCAAGGTAGAGACCTGTTTGATAACTTGATAAGGGATCACGGACGCTCGCGATATAAAGAGATAAACTGCATTCATTGCATCATCAAGAAACTGTTTTATTCCACAGCTGTTTTATGCATAAATCGCCTGGAATTGCGCATAGTTTCAAGATGGCATCTGCCTTTTGTGAAAGTAAGACATTACTGAAGGCGGGTGTTGCAAGTGGTGTTATGATCGTCGTTACTAATTGCTTGTTTGAATACACCACGGTGTTATCGAGTCACCGGTCGCTTGATCTGCGCCTGCGACGACGACGGTGCGAGCGAGTGGGTGTTGCGAAAGCCGACAATCTGTGCTGCCAACTTGTTGGACAGAAGTTGTCTGCTACCGCTGCCCGCAGCTGCAGGTGACAATGCGATTTTGGAAAAGCTGACTCGTGATAGAACGTCAATAGGTAGATAAGTATAAGTATGACGCAGAAATAGTCACCTTTTGGCAAATGCGATAATTGCTTGTTTGCTTATCTTGTTGGGTAAAGAATAGACAGACGCGAATAAGTCATAACTTGAGTAAATTATTTCCGCTGACCTTGGCCCACAGTGAAACGTTCAAATACAAAACTTGCAGTGTCAGAAGCAGTTCAAATATCGCTGAGCTGGCAACACGGTGAGCTAACGAGCTCGTTGCGACGGTTATCTCGCGAGTAATTATTTCCGCTGCGTCCGCGCCGGCCCTGACTCACGCGCCGCCGCCGCCGCCATCGCACTGCGACACGTTCGAATTTTAAACGCTGCCGCGGGATTCCGGGAAGTCAGTTTATTGTTTAATGACAATCGACTCTCCATTATTTGGTTGCAGATTTGTGCAGTAAAATTACGGATATGACATCATCTCTATTGCAGTCCGTTGCTGGACGTATAGGCCTCCCACAGGGTACGCCATCATAAGACACTTCTTCCTGTGGTGCTATGATAATGCAATGTACTGATGAAATAGAAAATAATGAAATTGTCAATAAGACCAATACCCAATGCATGCAAAATAATCACATTTTGGACGCTATTTATGTATGAGACTTCTTCTTCAAACTAAAGACTCGGTGGAGTAATTTCCATTAGTCTTTGCCGTGTAAATAGTGTAGTGTATGGCACCAAAACACCTATTTTAAGGTAGTGTGGTAGTCAGATTTGGCGCCCCTTGCAGGCCTTGTTTCTCAAAATCGTGCGCCCGCGTAGACTGTAAATTGACGCTCTATTTGTTTCTGATATCTTTCAGTCATGCAACTTTACAATTTTGTGCAATTTACACATTTTCTCGTCTGAAATTCATTGAGGTATCAATCATCACCCTTATGCAATAAAAGAGTTGGCACGTTGCATGTGGTGTTATTCGCGCGGCGTCGTGTTATTTACCTCGGCCGCATCCTGTTTGGTGCGGCGCGGTGCGTCACATCTGCGCGGTCCCCGGTCAATAGACGCCGCGCGGAGCCGTGTTGCGCGTAATTCACCGTGATAGTCCAGTCAATTTAGGAGTTCTTTGGATAACGCCAACGCCTTGAAATAAATTCGACTAACACTTGGATAAGGACATCGCTAGCATGATAACGAAGGATGCGTGTGCTGCATGCGGCTTAATTTTTTTTCAGTTTTCTATTAAGTATTATTCAAATATTGTAAAACTATGTTGGTACCTCACACATCTGCGTCAATGGCGTGCGGTGCTTACGGCCAGTTTGCTCTCTACTCCGGTTTACTCCTTGCTAAAGATCTGAATTTGTGATGATGTTGAAGTTAAAACGTCTTGTTTACGACGGCTAATGTTTCTTAAGACATCAAATTATTCAAAATACAATCTTCCTCTCTTGCTACTTTCTCAAAGCAGTCCTTTGGTTAGAATACCTTTAATAAAATTAAAACTAATTCGGTTACAAAAAGTCAGAATGAATGAATGTTTGAACTTCTTCCTTATCAGCTTAAAGCGGCTGACAGAAGCCATTTATAAAAAAAAGTATTGAATTGAATAATAGCGGCATTATTAAACGCAAGCTCTATGCTCCAGAAATGTCTTAGTTGATTGGAGTATCCCGCCGCCCGGCTATACCTGACGTTGACGCTCGCGATCTTATTACCGTCGCCGAAAGAAAAAAAAAACAAAGGAAGCGGCGGCGCGGAGCGGCAGCAGTAGGGTTGGCAGGGATTAGGGTCGACGATGACGTAATGGGATGATTGCCGGAGAGTGCCGTGTATGGCTGCCAGAGACGGTTCAAAGTAATTTTATCATGTGCGGGAAGCTAACAGAAATTTTCACAGTGATTGTGATTACTATGCACTTTCAACTAATGTGAATAAGTCAAGTGTTTTGCTGTCAAATCTGAACAGCCCAATTCCCTTGCGAAGTACGCCGACAGAATATAGAGCTACTGCTCTATGGTTCTTGTCCAGTTTTTATTTATTTATTAAATATTATTGCACAGAACAAAAAGTACACAGTACAGTCTAGTACACACACACACACATATTACGCTATAATCCCTTGCGGGGTAGGCAGAGCGTAAACGGCCGCAAAAACGGACATTACGCCACGTCTGACAAATATTTGAGGGTCATTAGGAAAATTGTGTATCGCCATAGTGACAGGTTGTCAGTCCATCGCCTAAAATAGCAATACATACCCTCGAGTCCCTTAGTCTAGAATATGTAAAACTAAGAGTGTTTGACATTATGATTCCTATTCTTTGCTTTTTGTACCTTACTCCCGTTCTTTTTCAGTGCTTCCTACAAATATACGAAGTGTCTCTATGAATGCGGACTCATTAATCCAGCCAGTGTCAATCGTAAGCCCGAGTGTGCCCGAGTGCCGACGTGTGGCTGGAGGAGATAATACATTAGAACTTCATGACTGGCCCGATGGCGTAGCGGATAGTACCCCTGCCTGCTACGCCGAGGGTCGTGGGTTCGATCCCCACAAGAAATATATATTTGTGAAGTTAATTTTCGGATATTTGTGTTTAGTCTAGGTGTTTTCTATTTACATAAAAAAGTATACTTTAAATATCAGCAATTTAGTTACCATAGTACAAGCTATGCTTAGTTTGGGTCTAGATCTAGATGGCGATGTGTGAATTGTCAGGGATTTTTATTTAATGATAGCTACTAAGAGCAAGCAAGTTAAAGATGAAAGAAAGCAAGCAAGTTAAAGATGAAAGAAAGAAAGAAGCCTCTAAAGATGATATAAGAAATTCAGCATCAATCAGTTTCTGTTACACTTTTTCACCAATTGCAAGTTGTCTAAAAGCTTACTCAACTGGACGCACTAATCCGCTGTCAATCGTGTCGCAGCCCTAGCGGCGCGGGCGCGGCCTCCGGGAGATTTATGGAGGCGCGGCGCCGCCGGCCGCCTCCGCCGGCCCGGCCTGTCTGTCCCCGGGTTGCCGCGGCGTGAGCTCCGCAGACCCGCATTTGGGCTTCTAGGAATAATAAGCTGGCGATACGCTGATTATTGTTTCCGGAAAGCGGCAGTGAAAGATCGTTCCCGTTTGTTTATTATTAACACATGATTTGGTTATAGATTTTAAATTATTCAGAAAGTAGCTAAGTTCCTAATTTGTTTATTGTTACAATTTGTAACGTAACAGTACATTTACCAGAGCGTTATAAATGTAAGTCAAAATAGCTTTAAATAACTAGTCACTCAATTAAATTCATAACAATAAATAAAAATTTAGTTAATTCAAGGCATTATATTATGTTAGGTAGTTCATATAATCAATTATAATGCAACATCACCTAGTAAAACAAAGCTTTCTCTTTATCTAATTATTAACTAAAAAAAACCTGATTATCACTTTATTTTTCAGTGTGCAGCACTTGTCGGTTCTTTTGTACTTAGATGATATTTACATCATTTACCATTATGTTTCTTATCCAGTCCTTGAATTACTAAAACAGATTGTAACAGTATACTCGAATCAGTTTTGTCTATCTATCTTCACAGAATTTGTTACACTATACTACTTATTTTAAAATGCAATTCGAATCTAAGGTCGTAAAAATTCCTACGCAACATTGTAGAGCGCTTCAATTAAGCCGTAGCCAATCGGCTACAAGCTACGGATCCTTTCGAAGCACCGCGCCGCCGCCGCGGCCGGTAATAGAGATAGTAGAACAATGTGAAATGACTTTTAGTGTGGGACACCAAGTCGTCCAACGACCCGATGAACCCTGGTGTCAGAGTTTTTCAACCGCCTACTACCCGTTGTAGGCCTCTGACATGGATGTGTTACGACCGCCGTCTAAGTAATCATGTGACCCTGAGATGCGATCTTAAATGAAATTAGGTTTCCGAAATTATTATTCGAGATTCTCAAAACTTGCTCACATTAGCATTGTCTGGGCATCTGAGATTCATAGGACGGAGCATTTAGGGCCTAAATGCTAAATGTTGGTGTCTAATTCCAAGCTAAACTCCCGCAGTGGAAGCGATTTACACAGGTAAATTTCGAACAAAATACCAGGAGTTCAACTGGAGGCAGACAATGGCTGCGTTACGCAGCGCTAAATAGCATACGCTGCACAATATAGCAGCGCATACTATGAATTAAACGTGAACCTAAATCTATTTAACTTAATTAACTAAGTTGATTGAAATTGGCAAATGATGTGTTCCAACCCTTACATAACTCAAGTCGGTAGTAAATACCGTCTGCCGATCTGGCGTTACGTCACACGTATTAGCACTAGATTATAAGTAAGTACCTCCAAATTATATCACCCCACGAATTCCGCAATTCGTACTAAGGAGTCACAATGATATGGTACAACAAATATGACTAAAGGGAACACACCATTAACACGAATAAACAGGTTTACACTTACAGTCAACGTGCCGGTCCAAATGCATAAAATACCCAACGGAGAAAGGAAGTTCAGGGAATGGATCAAATCGGGATTCCGTGGGTACTTACAGGGCTGGGTGGAAAAGATATCGACACCCAGCATTCCACTACAGCCTTGGCGCGTTATTCACGTCAAACCACTCACAGCTTCTGTTCGTATTCCACTTTGATATTAGTCATTACGCGTGACCCAACCCGAATTTGGGCCGTACAAACGCGGGCCAAAATGGCCACCTGATGCCTATTCAACGCGACGCTCACGTGGAAGACGTCGAGACATCCAACAATCACTAAGCCTGGCATTCCAGTACAACCCAGGAGAAACACAATAATACGATGCATCAACACGCGCGATCTCAAATTGAATCGTCCATTACACGCGGCATCACAAAACGCGTGGCGGGAAATCCGCACAATGCGCGATACCCTCCTGTCCGAACGGTTTTGCGTGACTGAATGCGGTGCAGAAATCACCGCTTGGCGTCTACCAGGCGGCCCGCGCGCACGCCGCCCTCGCCCCGCGAGCGAGAAAGGGACAACATATGCCCAGAGCGATGCGTGCGAAATCGCGGCGCATTCATAGACCGTCATTAATACCTAACTTACCCCAGCATAGCAACGCTAAATTAAACAGTTGGCCTAAATTTTAGGCCAAAGTCATATGGAACCTCCTAAGAGCCAACTAAGTGCATCCCTGCACGCGGTTGCCAGGAAGCGCGAGCGACACGAGCAGGGGTTTGCTTGTGCTTGGCGCTTGCGAATATTGATCACTCGGACTATTAATAGGGCAGCGGCTGACCGGTGGCAGAGCCCCTGGGACTGTCTATGGTCAGAGAGCTGGCCATGCAAAAGGGTGACTAGCAATGAAAGAAACGCACAGAACGTACATACATCGAAATCTTACAAAAAAAATGCGACTTCCCATATCTTGTTCAGCTAACACATTTTGTATGGAAAGTCAAATTCTGTTTTCATATTTGGCCCTATATGTTCAAAAGGGAGCTTCTATTTGAAAATTAAAATAAGTTTGGTATTCCAAGAACTCTGTAGCCATGTACAATAAACAGACTACGTTACTAGATGCATAATTATTTACCTCTACAAAGCCAAAAGGCATAAAAAAAGTAATTTCTTTCCGAATCTATCCTCGATTTTGGCGCTTTGTCATTAATTGATATTCTGTTCTGTATGTACGTTGTTTTCGTTGTGGTTTTCGTTAATATGCAGGAAAACTCGTGAAAGTAAATTTTTGGGATGCGAATGCGAGTGATATCACAATTATTAATTACGTATCGTTTTACGATCACATACATGTGAAAAATATTGTAAAAATATGCGACGTTCCGTTTCTTACGTAAACGTACCAAGTACAGCGCTGCGCTGAGCGCTGTCTATCCAGCGACTAGGAAAGAGATTTAGAAAATAAAACCAAATTCCTAATTGAGAAAGTTTTTGAGTTCAAAGTTCAAGACCTTAATTCATATTCATATCCCACCCTTTAAAATATTGATAGCAAGCAAATGATATTCATTTGTCATATCTAGGAATTTCCTGCTCTTCAAAATAAAATACTGTTTTAGACATGGAAGTTTTAGGTGAATTAGCTCTTGAACTACTCAGTCAGTAGATATCCACTCTACAGTGGTAAAAGCACTTTGGATGCAGCGATGGCCAATGGCGGCCGACGACGACGATCTATTTTTATTGATTCCCGATACGTTGTATTGATTTGCGATTGTTATTTAGAGAAAGCGTCCCCAGGGGGCTTCATATGCAATGTTTCGCGAGCTTTGTTGAGTCATTAATTAGATTAACTTACCTAAGTTATGCGGTCTGTAGACATAACGGGGTGTAGGGGCCAGTCCTAAGAATACTAATAAGGTGCATGCAGAATGCAGACCATGAAACTGAACCATCTTCCCCTAGAACATATGTCAGGAAACTACAAAAGAATCAAGGTCAGCTGACTGCAATTACTATGGGAAGTCAAATTATTTGGTGATTCCTGAAATATTTTTTCATGGGAAGTTGTTCAGTTTCATGGTCAGAATGTACCCTATAAGTATTCGGAGGGTTGTCGCTTGTACGTCGCTTCAAGACGAGTATCAAGCGGTTGCACATTTGGAAGTGTCGTCAGTCGAGGCGCCGCCGCCGGTAGCTCAGTGGCAGAGCGGTGGGTCGGTACTCCAGAGATCCCGGGTTTGATCCCTGGCTGACGCTAACATTTTTTCAATTTATTATTTACACAACTAGCATAAATTTGGGCTATTAGACCACAGAGGCAGTTAGAATTCCGCCATGATTCAACCAGTGTTTTTGCCCTGTCTGTTTCTTCCCTTTGCCGTGCGTCCCCCGGTTTCACTCGCCCGCTAATTGGCTCTGGTTCTCCAGTTACGCGCGGACAATGCTCCTCAGACGTGTGGGTGCTGCGTGTCGTATACACCTACCTACCTACCTACATATCACATCTATATCTTTTGCGGGGTAGGCAGAGCGTAAACGGCCGTAAAAAGTGGACACTAACACTGCGCCATATCGGCCGTAAATTTTTCGCTGATTACTGGACATGTTTCATGGCGTGGATTCTATTTCTACATACATAAATCACGCCCTTATGAAGTAGGCAGAGCGTTAACGGCCGTGAAACGGATAAGAACACCACATCTGACAAAAGTTTTAGGGTCAATTAGATAACGGTGTATCACTATAGTGACAGGTTGTCAGCCTATCACCTAAAATTGCAACACACACCCAACCCATGAGTCCCTTTGTCGCCTCTTACGACACCCATGTGTAAGACATGGGATGATGCCACTGTAAGCCGGTAACACACGGGTTCTATTTCTGATCTTTGCAACGGTCAAGCGCAGACGAGAAAGCGCTCGTAAACCGTGTGAGATATATGCGTGTGAAAGCTAGACGCGTGAGCACTAGGCCTCCTTGCGATAGCTACAGACTGTAACAATCTAAACTTATGCAAAAAATATCGTCTCCGCCTAGTCGGGTCAAGTCATTAAAAACGCTTTCGATTTTTGTGGATGTATCATTTTATATTCGATTTCTTAATTTTCGTTTCTAAGGTTGGTTTTTCATGTTTTTGTGATAGCTTGGCTTTTGACTCTCTACGAGACAGACTAGATAGAGTCGACATTCGACACCGACACCTTCGATTCACATCTGAAAATGCTGCAGGTCATCCAAAACCGTTTCATGCGCAGAGCTACCGGGGCGCCCTGGTACATGCGTAACGCCAACCTCCACATCGACTTAGGCCTCCCTACCATTAAAGCGTATATGAAAGAAGCGTCTCGTCGCTTCTTCGATAATGCTCCCCATCATAAAAACCCCTTGATAGTTGCCGCGTCCAACTACTTCCCCCATCCAACCTCGCGTTTTAAACACCGTCCGAGACACATCCTTACGGAAGAAGATGATGAAATCACAGTAGCCACTGCTGCAGCCATTGCGAGTAGATCACACTCCACAAGCTCCTCAAGCAACCGACGCCCCCGCCGGCGGGGGCGGAGGTCCCTCATTTGCTCCCCACTTTGGGAACTACCGGCACGTGCCGGGTAGATTCAGTCCAATACGTTCTTAAAAATCGTAGGGTCCACAACTAAAAAAAAAAAAAAGAGTCGACATTGGAGCAAGCTAACCCAGAATATGCCTGTTCATTTTCACTTTGATTGATTAGTAAAAACACACGCAGGCAGGAAAGCTGTAAGCTATGCACGCTATGTATCACTGGCCTAGATTTACATTCCGTAGCTTGTGTGGGATGTGACAGCTGAAAGATCTGTGAAAGTTGTTGTTGGAGCAATCGGTCGGACGGTAGCGCTGTGACCCGCGCCTCGCGTCTCACGTCACGTTGGCGACTCGTGCAAATTCTGCATGCATAAGCAAGCGCGCACGCCGCCGCCTGTAGGGCTGCCTTGGTAAACCTATATCTATAATATAAATTATAGGATGATTCTTGACAATACGTAGCTAGGGAACCAAGTGATAGTGAAAAGGACAAAAGAAAAATTATATTTTATGAACTATCATGTTAAACAAAAGACACAAGAGTCTCCTTCTCCTGCACATTGGCCTCCCTCTATTTGGGTATTGCCATACACCCCACACATGGTAGGTAGGTGAGTAGGTGACGCATTTGTATTCACTGGAAACGCTGCCTGGGGCGCCCACCATCGGGAGGGAAGGGAGGGATTTGTCTCTTAGCTTAGTGTAGTCGCCTTTTATTTACGGCATCCACCTACGAAACGAGGAGACGAAATGCTTAGCCAGTATGACACTAAATGCACGTTCAGCCCTAATGCCACGACTAGCGACTGCGTGTTACGATGACCTCGCGCGTCGGTCGGGGCGTGTGCATGCGCGGGCGCAGCGTATGCACGCGCTGCACCGCGCGCGACGCGACGCGACGCCGCCGCCGGCCGCCGCGAACGTACGTACGATGCGCGCCGGTTCGAGGTCACGCCGATATTGACGCGGCTAGCGCACACAATTCCTAATATCTATAGTATATACCTATAGTATAGATATTTCGTCTCTATGTGGAGCTAGTGTCTTAGTAGGTAGCTTTGTAATTCATAAATGAAAATAAGAAATTGAAAAAATGTCAGCGCCCGCCGGAACTTGAATGTTTTTTTCAAGTCCCGGCGGGCGCTGACATTTTTTCAATTTCTTATTTTCATTTATGAAAGTAATATAGCACTGTGAGTGCAAAATAAAACCATAGTACAGCTTTGTAATTCTCATTTGTTCACGAGGGGAAAAATGACCGTAGGTACGAGTGTTTGTGGTTATGCATTCTTGCGAGGAGACATTTAATTTATACTGGGTGGGTCATCAATCAGGGTCGTTTATGGCAGGAATATTTTTGATAGTGACCGCTACTGTAGAAATCAATGCACCTACACTACCTATTCACCATTACCAATTTGATTCTGAACTTTTCTTTGAATATTAGCAAACAACGACCACAAAGGCTTGATAGACGGACACTAATAGCGAATACTTTCTGGCAACACATCATCAGACCTATAAGTCTGATGTAAAATCGTGCAGTGGTTATCGTATGAGTTGACACGACCACTGACCAATCAGCATGCAAGCATTACCCTGTCCCAGACCCGCGCACTTCAGCTGGCTGACAGAATTTTTTGCTTGGACAAATTGACACAGCAGGGCTTTGCTTTGTAGTTGGCGGCTTTGACTGGCAATGTTTTTCGAGTATTTCTTTATTTTTCTTTGTTTTTGTAAATGCCGATTCCCAGCAGGTCGCGGATATGGTGTCGATCGATCACTCGCTCCTTTATTTGTGCTGCTCCGCTTCGGTTCCGGCACAGCCCCTGGCACTGGCTGACAGACCGATTGTGGTGCTCTGTGCTTACTTATTTCTAGCCTGTTGATACAATGGGAAGTGAAATAAAAATCGTGAAGGAAGACTAGTCAATGGCGTAATTCGCTATTTTGATGCAGAAATACGCGATAGGTATTCTAGCCGGTACGGGGAGGCTTTTACGATGCTTTATACTTTACAATGTGTCTGAGACTATGCACTACACAAGAATGTCTCATGATTGCATGATCTGTCCTGACAATAGCAGAAAAAATAATATAAATTGAGAATGCTTGAGGTGCCTGCCAGCTACACGAAGGAGGTTGGACCTCACAGTACCTACTAAGTATTGTCTATAGATATTCATAACTTTGACTGCAGATATCTCAACATGACTGTATCATATCTTATGTTTTCCGCGTGTTTTGTTTCGATCGCTTTGTACCACTTTGAACGAAATAACGTTTTTATTTCGCGGAGACAGAAGTTATAATTTAGTTGGCACAAGTGTTGCCAATTATTTCCTCTGTACTGTTACTTTCCACCACAATCTGATTCATTGGCGGACTCAACACCTCACTTTACTTTGTACTGTTGTAATTTGTTTCTTGGAATCAGCGGTGGAAGGAACCGATATTTTGGGCGTAATTATTATGCGGGACTAACGAGTTACGACTGGAACAAGTCTTTTTTGTATTGAGCTGATTTCCAAGTCATTTCTTGTTTTTCGGACCCCCTAAAAACCACTGATGCGTTGTCATGAGCATTTTCATTAGGCCTAGGCCTAGCGAATTAAGTTCCCTTCATTACAATTTGACATGTCTAAAGTCTTTCTGCGTGCGAAATTTGTCTCTGTACTTACTAATGGCTCTACCTACATTTTCATTGTCTCCTTTGCGAAATCGATATTCTGTAAAAGGCTTATAGTGCAAGCTGTAGGTGCAAAATTGGCATTTTCATTAATTTTGTGCTTCAGGATCTTCTGTGCAGGATTAACTTAAAAGACTGCAACATTTGTAGTCCGAAGGTATAAACTGCAGGCGATTACGACGCGACGTGACGATAAGGATGCACAGCTGCAATTCCGCGGGTGCTACTGCGTGGGCGCACGTTTTCTAGCAACATTTTAGTACCTATGATTCTTGATATCTTTTTTTCTTTCCGCATTACCCTACATTTTTTTGACAAACGTGGCGTAAATGTCTGTTATTACGGCCGTTTACGCTCTGCCTTCCCCGCAAGTGATATAGGCGTGATATATGTATGTGTTTTTCTTCTCGTTAAATTTTTCCCAACCATAATTCAATTCAAACGATTGATAAACATGTGATGGATGACCAGTGCGAATTAACTAACTAGTTGGATGTGATGTTGTTGGTTTATGAGGTAGCCTTTGTCATCCCACTGCATGAATCGTGTGATTTCATTTTGTTCTGATTATAAAGAATATCTTGGTGCGGTGCGGTGGTGAAATTAATGTCACCTAATGAAAAATATTTATGTCTTAGCCAGGACGAACAAGACGAAACTTGAAATACTTAGGTATTCGAAGAATATGATGAAGTGACGATAATATCACATGAAATAAGTTAGTCTTTTCATTGCCTTTGGCGTTATTACCTTAGCTAGCATACGTATAACACTAAAGTTTGCTGTACAGTTTATGCAAAGAACCTCTCGCTTGAAAGCTAACTGTTTCACAGTGAGCTCTCCCAATGGCCATAATGCCTGTTTAATTGTTCCTTAGGGCATAAACTCCAGAGCGCCGAGCGGTACGTCTCGTAAACTTGACTTCCGCGTGGGTGCATCATTGCACTTTTCAAAACTCCCTACTGAAAATTTATAACTACACTCTATACATCGACGAGTTTTCTTTTGTATCGAAAATTTGTTTCAGCCGGAAAACGCATTGGATAGCAAATGAAGGAAACCTATCGCTATTTCCCGATACGGAAAGGATTGTAGTGGTGGGGTAACTGGCATCTCTTTGACAATAAGTTTGGAAGTTTTATTTTACGCCTTCTACACGTGCGCCGCTTTTGGCTTGTCGTGTTGGCATAACACACTAGCTCTCTACGACACGACGACATACGCGTACATTGACATATGTTGACTGCTGTGTTTAGCAAGATATCCTACAAATGAAGCAGTGAAAACCAAAACTACTAGTATATGCGAATTTGAGCTGATGAAAACGTCATCGCAACGCCTGTGCTTGTTCAGTAAGTAGGTAGGTTTCATATTCCCAATACAGTTTCAAATAGCGCTAAGCGCAAATATCGTATCTTACTATAGTTGTTTGAAAAATAAGTGCGCAATAAGTAATACTGATAGAGTTAAATAACATAAAATCGTAGTGTTATAAACATCGTTTGAAGCACCTTAGAAACGGGAAATTATATTTTTAATAAGAATACTATTACTAAAATACTTTAAACTTAAAAGGCGTTGTTGTTGTTGTTGTTGTTGTTTAAAAGATGTTGGAGTTTTATCATATAATGGAGTCTAGATTGTAATCTTACAAAGGTACCTCCTACGTGCTCCTACATACTGACGACAATTATGAATATGTTGAAAGCACTGAGGTAGTTGTACTTGTGCGACGGTAGATGACAGTCGGCACGAGTAGCCCCAAGCCCGAGTGCCTCATATGACTCATATCTACATACATACATATATCACGTCTTAATCCCTTGCGGGGTAGGCAGAGCGTAAACGGCCGCAATAAACGGACATTTACGGCACGTCTGACAAACATTTGAGGGTCATTCGGAAATTGTGTATCGCCATAGTGACAGGTTGTCAGCCCATCGCCTAAAAATGCAATACACACCCTCGAGTCCCATCGTCGCCTCTTACGATTCCCACGGGAACGAAATGGGGTGAAGCCGGCGCATATCTAGGAGATGTCTAATGGTTTTAACTAGGCAAATAACTGTGTCTAGATTAGAGGTCTCTACAGGGTTCCTTTTATGGGATGAACCAGCCCATTAAACTGAAAAACTTTCCTCAAAGAACATAGACCAATATATGAAAAAAATATAGACCTCACATACAACCAGACTTGGTCGGCTGCTACATTTTGTATGGGAGGTCTAATTTTTTTTTTCATATTTCGACCTATTTTTCTTGAGGAAAGTTTTTCATTTTCATGGGCTGGATCATTCCTTAAAAGGAACGCAGCACTTTTCCATGCAACATACAACCTGTATAGCTGTTCTATCAACTAAGCTAAGGTCATCCCTATATGCCATATTTGATAGCTGTCATCTCCAAACTAAAAGAGAGGACAACAAAGAAAAATGGATTCCCAGCCATAGTATTAGCACGAATCTGACAGCTGTCAAATATGGTTTATTGGAACGGCCGTACTTTAGTGATCTACCCCAGCATAGTACAATTATATAGGCTTCTGTGACCCTGGCAACGGCACCAGTAGGCTTGTCAGTGCATATACCTAAGTCCTACTCTACGATCTTACTGGCGCCTGCCAATGCATAATTTCTGATACCTACTACTTAAACGATGGCAAATCCTTTTGTATCATGATGTTGTGCAAGTGCACTGCGACTGTGGAGCCCCATCGCAATCTATGGCGCACCTAACATCAAACCCTGTTTTGCCAGTCTCTTGCAGCAAAGACGATCTCAACTTGGCGACTGAAAATGCCTTTGCGGTCGCCAAATACTGGCAGTCAAAAATATGACTGAATGATCCATTGACACGATGAAGAAGAACATGATTTTATGCAGATACAAACCATGTTGCGCCGATCCCAAATTAATTGGGCAAGGGCCAGTAAGATGATTACGACTTATGTGTTGGTGGTAAGCGGCGTAAAGAAAGCACTGCTTGGCTTACGATAACTTTAACATCGGAGTCCGGACCGGAGCCAAACAGCTTGCTTGCCCTCCGTCGATATGAGGGAATGAGCTCGCTCCATCATGCAAAATGTTATAGCCAAACGATTTGAAGCCGAGCTGTTCAATTTGGTGTGTCAGACTGGGACGTCCAAATTATTTTTCATGCGACCTATGTTCCTTGGGGAAAGTTGTTCAGTTTCGCGAGCTAATTTTCACACCTTAAAATACATGCAGCTTATATTTTACATCTGTATAGTTTTCATTAAGCTAAATGAAAGTAACTTGACTTGCATTGATTAGGAGTATTATGTACGTACGATTGTAGTTTTGTATGAAATTGGGTTGATACTAGCTATAAACCCTGAGTAGGAACTTGTGATATTTGCAGTGAATATGAACGATGATAAGCGCCCCCAGGGCCGACGTAAGGTGAGGGCGCTTCTCGCTAGCCCTTAGGTGCCCTTGGGGCGCTACTCAGAAGTTCCCCCGCGGACGGAGATTTGGCTCAGCATGGATAAACCGGAAATTGCGGGCTAACATTAGATATACAATGCTGCTTGATAAGCTACACTACATTTTGAACAATTGACTTATTTAATTGCAATCATCAGTGCTAAATTGTGTCCCTCAAGAAAAGAAAGACGTGCTTACTTAAAAATCTTCTATAATTATTACGAATTTAATTTTTATCAAGATATTATTTTATCCCGTGTGATGCCGGCTAAGAATAGCATCACCCCATTTCTTGCCCGTGGGTGTCGTAAGAAGCGACTAAGGGACTCGAGGGTGTGTATTGCAATTTTAGGCGATGGGCGGACAACCTGTCACTATAGTGATACACAGTTATCTGATTGACCCTCGAACTTTTGTCAGATGTGGCGTAAATTACCGTTTTTCACGGCCATTTATGCTCTGCCTACCCCGCAAGGGACTATAGGCGTGATATATGTATGTATGTATGTATGTATATTATTTTATTCTGAGTAAAAGAAACAGGTTAGATGGGTTAGGTAATTAGAGTCTCTGTGGAAATATAAATGGTCTTGATTGTAGTGCTCAATCAATTATTATTACACTTCATTACTCCCCTCGAAGAAAAAGAGTAAGATATAGGTAGGTATCTTTGTTCCGAGATTGACAATCAAAATTGACTGTCTAATAGCAAGCTTAAACTCTACTTGATCTGAAATACGGAAGCCTGTGTGCCGGATTATCAATTTGTGCGTGTAATTATTATATCGTGTTCGGTTGCTACTACTAATGTGAGTAGAGAAGATAGTGCTTTAAAAGCTAAACGGTTCTTTAAATATTCAATAGGTCAGCTTCATTAATATAATATGTACCAAATATTGAACATCGTACAGACTGTACGTAATTTTATAACGGGCTGAATACTTACGAATGTCCTAAAACCTTTAATTTTGGTGGAAAGCTAGGCTAGGGATCATCCGGAGGTAATTTTGTACCAATCACGCCCTTGGGAGCAAGGCTAGGAGTAGTTCTGGAAAGAACGTATTGGATTACACTTTCCTATGTGTGTTATTGATGGTACAGATGGACTTCTTACAGGCTTAGCTTATTCTCTGGGCGGCAAAAAACTACTACTCAAACATTATTTATAAAAAAATAACATTGAATTTTATTGCCATTTTATTATTTAAGTAGGTTATTTGTGCACTTGCACGCCCCATCCACCTGTCTTGCAAAGGTCTCACTTTCTGTAGGTCAGCTGGAAGAAATTTCTCAGTAGAAATAAGTTGTCCTGTTGTGTCGTTATTCTTTGTGTATTATACACCCCCACGCATAATTCTTGTGTGCTATAAATGGTTAACAATAATAACACTTAATTGAATTCCTCTTTCGGCTGCCGCGGACCATCATCAATTCATCACAGTACATCCAACAACCTCAACAGTCAACTGCTGGACATGGAGGTCCCCCTATTGGGGGGCTTTGCCATACTCTCCACGCTTGGCAGGCGCATTGGCTAGCGCAGTGCGAAATGTTACATTCACAGCTGCTGCCCATTCCTTGGATGAATTTATCCCTTAGTCGCTATTTACAACACCCACAGTTATAATTGGGTGATGCTTTTCTAAGCCGGCATCACAGGGTTAACTATCATAAAATCACAGTGATTTACCTAAATATGTGTAAAATTGAAAAAAAAAAACAACCACGTGAATGTAGGCTGCTTTTTAGGCTGAAGCGCCTACCTAATATGACCATAGCGATGGTTATTTTATCTTTTATTTGTAGCCTTATTTGCTAGCTCTTGGTTCTCCTCTCTTCTTTACGGAGGCTCTCTCTTTTTTAAAAATTATATCTTTCATTGCCAAGCCCTGAAATCAGTTTTCATTTATTGCTTTCACGGGGTTTCACAAAGGTCTTCATTAAAAACATAGTTCCATTCGTGAATACAGAATACAGAACTTTATTTACATAAAACATGGTAAGACACATATTTTACCAACTTCGGCATGTAAATTTACACACTCATAAAAAACTAAAACTTTTAATTGTACAATAAATTATAATAAATATTCATTTAAATGACTAATATAATATAAAAAGTTTATATAACTGCAATAAAATAATAATCAAAGTATAATTAGATTGGTATACAAAAATTTATGTCAATAGGTATAATATCTATTATAGTAATAATATCCAGAACAAAACAATTAAATGAAGAAATGTTTTAAACCATAATATTGCGTCCTTTTACCAGACTAATTACAAAGACATAAACTTTGGTAGGGCGCTACAATTTTCTTTATGGAAGGTTTTTAATATTGTAGTACAATACAACATTAAAATTATTTTTCCTATTAACTTTGACTTCCATCAAGAAATAACAACACAATGTATAACATACTTATATGTCCTTATCTATCTATATTAATTTATTTATACATTACTAAATTATAATCTACTACTGTATGGTGATTCTATGATGATTTACAAAAATCGATCAACTGTTGTATCTGCCTGTATTACAAAAACCCTTCAATTCGAATTTGAGTATACAAATAGTTTGATCCTTTGTCCATGATATTGGAGCGCAGCTTTCATTTTATATAGTTTTCCCGAATAATTAATATGAAGTGGTGTCCGGTTGTTTGTACAGGTTCTTTGTTTCCTTTGCACTGGCATATCTGGCTCATTGATTGCCTCGAATCAGAGGCAATACATGTATTTACGTGAACTACGTTTCAATGGTAGTTATGTAAAATAAAATTGGAACCGAAATTGCATACTTTTATCTTTAGCCGTTACGAAATACATGGGAGTTCATAGTGCTCAGAAAAGGTTGTTGTAGATGTTCGGCCGTTCTGGTTAATGCCTTTATCGCCAGATATGTGATAGTAGAAAAAAAACAGTTGTAGTTATTTTTCATCAAGTTTCTCAGCATTTTTCATGATTGCCAGTAGCTTTATAGTTCAAAAAGCTTTGTTTTGGAAAGAACTGTATTTTTTTTATTACAGACTTCTATTTCTTTCTACTGATGAGCGAATAAGCAAAATCTCTCGTGTGTATCGACCATTTTCTCATCCCTTATACAGGCCTAAAGCCGTCGATAGTTGTCGGAACTGGATAATTAAGCGTAACAATCGGCGCGAGGGTACACAGGAAATGATCCAAAATAGGGTCAAAAATCCCTATGTCTAAGGATCTAAGTCCATTTTGAAATAGCAAATATGACTTAAAAACGAAGACACCGTGCCAAGGTACACTAGTTAAAATTCCTTTGCTCGCTTAAGCTTTACATTTTTGAGACGGCGATATATGAGAGCTACTTTGGAATTGCTTCTACTTCATGTCAATACTAATCGTTTTGGCGTAGTGGAGTGCTCTATCTGTAAAGTTTTCCTCTTTAGTCAAGGGTCAGCGCAGACTGGTCTTGTAGCAATGCGCGTGAGTTTACGCATTTTAGGGCAGACGACGGCGGCGGCGCGGCGTGGGAGGGTGCGCCGGTGCGTGAGATAGCGTGACTCACAGACTCACACCGCGCATGCGATGTGCGGTGATGCGGATGACCGTTAGATTATCGGGGTTTTGTTCTATGTTCAAAATTTCGGAAATGTAGAGTTTTGAGTTTTAAGCTTGCATGTTGTCTAACAAAGATACCGTGTCCCTAAAACTACTTTTTACCGTGTGGGCGTGTCTACTAAAATGTTTACTGAATTTACTGATGGTATCAATAAATCATACGCCATAAAAATGCTTATTTGTTTCTGCATGGGTTGTTTTCTTTACATAGAGTTTATTCCTCAACGATCTATCAAAAATTTCCCAGAAAGCATAAAGTGCGTTAATTGTCCTGACGTATTCTCGCGATGAGGGGTGACATTCTGCCAATAATTATTGCCGAAGATTTATGTCCTCTTCCGCATTCGTCAATAACTCTTTCCGAGCTGCAGGACAATGGCGGGTCGCTTGAGTAATCTCGCGGCAATTTGTCATGTTGGCGGGAGCTGTGGCGGGTCGGCAGTCGGCAGGAAGGCACATAAATACAGAGCGGGTTGCGTATATCTACTGCAGTTTGAGGGCAGCTGCGAGGGGTTTTATCGCGAGTGTACGCGGACGGGTGCGGTATTTAAGAGTCTGTTATGCTTGCAAGCGGGGCGAATAGCGGATAGTTAGGGTGCGTCTCCATTGAATCAAAGCGGCGCAGAGCGGAGCCCAGCGGTGCATGAATTGACCAATCACTGTTGGAGAGCGGAGATTTCAAGGTTTACGGTTGGTCAATTTATGCACCTCTGAGATCCTCTCCGCGCCGCTCCAGCTCGTCATCTCATCTCATCTCCATGATGCACCCGTAAACAATTGAAATAGCACTGCTTGGCGGGTGCTATCGGGTCGAAGGGTAAATAAAGCACAGAGCATGTTGCGTACTTATAACATAGACCACTTATTATATCAACTGCAGTTTAAGCGAAGCCGCGCGGGATTTTTATCGCCCCTAGCTATGCACAACCATTTTGTTTTACTCCCTATGTCCTACCCCGCTACCGGTAGCACAGAGCTACAACCCGCTATCTACATGTCATCGGGTACTGCGCTAAGCAGTGTTGCACGCGTTGATTATTGTGACCACGGATTGTGACTCAGGGACGTTGACACGGTGACGCGACGGCCATTTGGAATTGCAGCGTGGGTTTCATAAAGCCGGGAGTTCTGTTGGGAGAACCATTAGGTCAATATAGCTACGTAGCACTTAAAGCGATTCAATTATTTTGTTGAATTTTCATCCCTCCGTTAGCTAATGCAGGGAATACCTACGTGGAATCACCAGTAACTCAGTTTCCTATTTATAATGTTCTTCTTCTTGTGTACTATACTATAAGGATGTAAGAGTAATAAAGAGAAAGGAATTCTTAAAGCTCTACATTCCGTCGAATGGATTCTCATAATTCTCATCTAAGTACCTACATCTTCAACACTTTTTCTACAGTACCAAAAAGAAGAGTATATTCATAGTTTACTTTATGGGCTTACAAACAAAGTCATCTTACTCGTAACAAAAACAGAAAACAGCTGATCGAAACAACCCAGTAACGGCACAGGCAAGCCTATAAACCCCTATTGTAACAAAACTGAAGTAAAGTACTGCCGAGACAAATACTACCCCTATTGCAATGATTCAAAGTTCAAATTGCTGCAAATGTCAAGGGCAATGATAATAACAACAGGGCAAAGAAAGTCCAACATAATTTGATCCCGGAAACATTATTTAAACAGATATGCTGTGATTCCTTCGATCTTTTTACTTGTATAATTTTTCACAATTATTTTACAGTTTCCCCAAACAGAGATAATTATAAATTAAATAATGTACTAAAAAAATGTAGGTAGGTACTTACATATTATCTTTCAGATTTTTCTTCTGTATTAGAAAGCAATCTTTTCGTAAAAAATATGTAATAACTAGCTTTTACCCGCGACTTCGTCCGCGTTAGATAGTTTTTTTAGGCAGAAGTTCTAAGGTAGGTATGTGTATTCATAGTAAGTGTGACAGTGATATTAGAATAGTTCTTATCTCTACTGTTTAAAGATGACTTGCTTGCTTCTGTTGTTAAAGGGACAACTCAAAAGTGCCAATTTGAGCACACTAAAATGGTTAGCATAAGTAATTTAAGTTACTGTAATACATTTTTATACCCCTATACCACATTTTTTGTTTTTCTGTCCTCGGTAAAGAAGGCAATGTCCTTTCTCAACTTATTCCCATCATACTGAAAAACTTTTGTTTTAGAACCATTTCTGTATCTCCAATAGTTAAGGTAGGCTCCTGATGGTAGACCTGGTGGTCTACATAAGGTACTCCAGATCCTCAATGTCCTTGTGAAAAGAAGCGGCCCATCATACTGAACAACTTTTGTTTTAGAACCATGCCTGTATCTCTAATAGTTTAGATGGGCTTCTGGTGGTACACCTGGTGGTCTACATAAGGTAATCCAGATCCTCAATGTCCTTGTGAAAAGAAGCGGCCCATCATACTAAACAACTTTTGTTTTGGAACCATTTCTGTATCTCCAATAGTTTAGCTAGGCTCCTGATGGTACACCTGGTGGTCTACATAAGGTACTCAATGTCCTTGTGAAAAGAAGTGGCCCATCATATTGAACAAATTTTGTTTAAGAACCATTTCTGTATCTCCAATAGTTTAAGTGGGCTCCTGATGGTAGACCTGGTGGTCTACATAAGGTACTCCAGATCCTTAATGCCCTTGTGAAAAGAAGCGGCCCATCATACTAAACAACTTTTGTATTGGAACCATTTCTGTATCTCCAATAGTTTAGCTGGGCTCCTGATGGTACACCTGGTGGTCTACATAAGGTACTCCAGAGCCCCAATGTCCTTGTGAAAAGAAGCGGCCCATCATACTGAACAACTTTTGTTTTAGAACCATTTCTGTATCTCCAATAGTTTAGGTGGGCTCCTGATGGTAGACCTGGTGGTCTACATAAGGTACTCCAGATCCTCAATGTCCATGTGAAAAGAAGCGGCGCATCATAATAAACAACTTTTGTGTTGGAACCATTTCTGTATCTCCAATAGTTTAGGTGGGTTCCTGATGGTAGACCTGGTGGTCTACATAAGGTACTCCAGAGCCTCAATGTCCTTGTGAAAAGAAGCGGCCCATCATACTAAACAACTTTTGTATTGGAACCATTTCTGTATCTCCAATAGTTTAGCTGGGCTCCTGATGGTACACCTGGTGGTCTACATAAGGTACTCCAGAGCCCCAATGTCCTTGTGAAAAGAAGCGGCCCATCATACTGAACAACTTTTGTTTTAGAACCATTTCTGTATCTCCAATAGTTTAGGTGGGCTCCTGATGGTAGACCTGGTGGTCTACATAAGGTACTCCAGATCCTCAATGTCCATGTGAAAAGAAGCGGCGCATCATAATAAACAACTTTTGTGTTGGAACCATTTCTGTATCTCCAATAGTTTAGGTGGGTTCCTGATGGTAGACCTGGTGGTCTACATAAGGTACTCCAGAGCCCTAATATCCTTGTGAAAAGAAGCGGCCCATCATACTGAACAACTTTTGTTTTAGAACCATGCCTGTATGTCTAATAGTTTAGATGGGCTTCTGGTGGTACACCTGGTGGTCTACATAAGGTAATCCAGATCCTCAAAGTCCTTGTGAAAAGAAGCGGCCCATCATACTAAACAACTTTTGTATTGAAACCATTTCTGTATCTCCAATAGTTTAGCTGGGCTCATGATGGTACACCTGGTGGTCTACATAAGGTACTCCAGAGCCCCAATGTCCTTGTGAAAAGAAGCGGCCCATTATACTGAACAACTTTTGTTTTAGAACCATTTCTGTATCTCCAATAGTTTAGGTGGGCTCCTGATGGTAGACCTGGTGGTCTACATAAGGTACTCCAGACCCTCAATGTCCTTGTGAAAAGAAGCGGCCTATCATACTGAACAACTTTTGTTTTGGATCCATGCCTGTATCTCTAATAGTTTAGCTGGGCTCCTGGTGGTACACCTGGTGGTCTACATCTATACTCCAGACCCTCGAATGGTGATAAAAAGTAGCCTATGTCCGTTCTCGGTATGCTAGCAATCTCTGTGCCAAGTTTCATGAAGATCGGTTCAGCGGTTTGGCCGTGAAAGCGTAGCAGACAGACAGACAGACAGACAGAGTTACTTTCGCATTTATAATATTAGTGTGGATGTTTAAATATTTTTTGAGCTATGCTTTGTTTTCAGAATAGAATAAATAATAAACAGTGTATTTAGAGTTGCGCTAAGTGATTCAGATGCAATTGTGCCGAGTCACAGCTCAAGTAACTCTGGTCGTTTTATCGAGTTGAGTCGGAAAGTTTTGCAGATATTGAAACGAATGGCCCCACCTGTTGATCTCTGCAACTTTGTTAATGGTAGTTTGTATTTGCCAAATGGAGCCGCACTGAACTGAGTTATCGCTGAATTTCAATATACATATTCGGTTTGCAGCTAATGGACGAATTTTACATTTATTGGAAAATTATCTAGGGTTTTACATTTATATCAGGTGGCTTTGTTTGTGATATCGATATCAAAGTGGTTTTGGTTTTCGGTAATTAAAACAATTCATTAAAATTAAATTTCAGTTTGTTTTTGTTGTGGTTGTTTTATTATGTTTATTTAGCGGTTTTAAATTGGAGTAACTTGGTTGTTGACAGACGAGACAGATACAATATGACTAGACGTTTTTTGATTTTGTACTCTACAATTGACATTGAAATTATGATTTTAATCCTTTTCACTATGAGTGAAACAAAGCACTATGAGCTATCTATTTGATCGAAACCTAACTAGCACCTGAACTGTACTTCCACATAGTGCAAACCAGCTCTGGAGAGCTCAAAGCTAAGATACATAAAGCTATATACCTAGCTGTGTACATAACCACGAACTCGCTGACCAAACCATCTCGGCTGCGGACGGGAGCGGAGCGGGAGCGGGAGTTACAAGACGATGTCCGGCCGGGTACATATTAATGAGGGCAGGTAGCCGCGGGGGCGGGCGGGGTGGTAGACCAGCGGGGGTGGGAGGGGTGGCTCGTGGCTCAGCTCAGCCGTTGCCATGGTGACGCGACGCGGCCTCGGGCGCGCGAAGGCTGAGCTCCTGGACCAGGGGTTGAGAATGTTCGAGACTTGCTTACATTTTCAATCAAAAGGTAAACTTTTCAGTTGAATGGTATCGATAACCTTTCTATGTGGAAACTATAAAGCTTTTGTTAGCTTGAACTGTAATTGTCACTTTAAGAATACAAGGTGACATAATGTAAACAAAAAGCTCTTTGAAGATTAGATCCATTCAAATTGTTCGAATAAAATAGAGAAATACAAACAAATGGGTACCTACAATACACCGAATAATTTAACTTTGACCAAATTTATCAAAAGAGTGATTTGTGCAGAGGGCGGACTTGCGTTCTTGTACGCACAAAGAAGCACCCCTCGTTCCAATTACAAATCACTTGAAAAAATACATGTAAAGAAAATGGCACGCTCTAAATACGGCGGGCATCACGCGTGTCACGCTCCAGCCACCCGCGCGTCCGCCGGCGAAGGGGGGTGCGGGGGAGGGGAGGGGGTGGAGCGTGCCCGCGACAAAACCCGCGCTGACCCCAACGGACAGTTGCGTCGTACTGCTGTGCGCTATTCACTAATAGAGTCGATGAGTCGCGTCAATGAGTTCTAGTTGAGAGTAATGCTAGACGAGTTGGTAAGATCATATCTTTTACGAACCCTGCGCTCACCCCAGGGGCACGTACATGCTGTTTCTCCTAGTCGGTATTCTCTCCGATGACAGGTCATAAAACCGCGTTTTAGCACGCCAGTCAGGAGAAATTTTCTACCATGCGCCCCAAAACGCGGTTTTACGATCTGTCAAAGTATAAAAGAGCGACGAAAGATATATTATCCGTGGTCCATTGAATGCGCCCCAACAGACAGTTGCGCTAAACTGCTGTGCGTCCTTTAGTAAGAGAGTCGATGAGTCGATTCAAATTAATAGTAATGTAGGCTTATTTGCGGGTTATGAGTTGATCTGACTGAGACGAGGTGGTGGCAGTATTTCTGTAGCAAATCCAGCACTGATTTTCAATTGTCACACTGTTTTGCTTGTGCGACTCTAGTCAGGTATAAAAGACGAGTAGACGGAACTGTATCCTTTGTGCATTGCCAAATTTTTAAATGTGTTATTGAGCTGCCTCAAGGCTTCTAATAAACAATGTAATTTTCATAACTAAACAAGGCACAGTATTCAAACAACATCGTACGCGTTTACTCCAAAAAACCGATCGGTTCACTTTGCTGTACTAGATAACCGATTCCCATGCCGAGTAGAATTCTGCTTGCCTAGTTACGTCACTACGCGAAGGGACCCACGTTCGCACGTTCTAATTTCAAACGAAGCGGTTTTATGACCAGTGGCCGTTGGGGACTTTCGAATTTCAAAGCGCCTCAAATCCTTAGTTAAGTGCTCGTTGCTCAGGTACTTGATGTATCAAACACTCGAGTAAAGTCGACAGGAATAATTAATTTGCTTCAAGTAAGGCTGGCGATGATGCTTAGAATAGTATCACCTCAATACTACCCGAGGGTGCCGTGAAAAAGCGTTCCCTGTGAAAGCAATATTTTGTTTGCCAATACAAATACAAAATGAATAGATTAACAGAAGGATCAGCGATGGTTCCGTGCATTCGAGGGCACGTTAATCCGTCATCGTCAGCCGGTCGTCACAAAATCACGTGAGAAGCCTAATAGGTAGTAGTCGCAGTACGTAGGTAATTAAAAAACTCTGACTCCAGGGTTTACCTGGTGGTTCGTCGACTCAGAATCCTTTGGAGAAGACTTTTTCGTAATTATATCACATATCCTCTAAGTCTCTCAAAACTTGACTGGAAGAGATCCCTTAGTGGGATAAGTCAGTCTTTGTGCCTCATATTTTTATTCCTTCCGTTACTGTTATTGTAAATTTGTTTTGGGTGCAATTATAAAATTGCGAGACATTTTTCCGTTACCGTGGTTCTGTCGTTGTACGGGAATGCCAGTGCCTGCTTGATGAATGCTCTAGAGAACGAAAGCACGCTGTCATAAAGCCGTGACCACACGCGGTGTCGGCGGCGTTGGTGCGTCGGCGGCGGCGCGGCGGCGGCGGCAGGGCAGGCTAGTGTAATGCGCCCGCGCACATCTGCAGCGTACGTGCCGCATCTGGCACGCATCGCGACCGTGCCTGCGCGGCGACAATTCTGGTAACGACTGGTGGTGGTGGCGCGGTCGGAATGCTCAAGTAATTGGGTTCTATATTGTGGTCCGCTAAGCCAAACTTGTGAATGTTTATGCGGCATGTTGTCTTATCAATCACATAGCGATGGTCCTTCCGCAACAAAAAGAGCCATTTTAGTGAGACTTATGTTATGTCGGTTCTAAAATTCCATGTTACGACTAATATCTGTATCTAAAAATAGCATTGTCACTTTCAGTTAAATAGGCCTAGACAAGGATAGAAGATGATCGCCTCTTATATGCAAGGAAATCTCAACTGCGAAATGACGCGAAAATCATAGACTGTTCTATCTTACAAAAAATTTGAATTGCGTCTTTAAGGACCACTGGTGCGAACAGTTGGTTGCCTACTTCCCAAACAAAACTACTCCTTGCCTTTCGTACCTATACGGTACTCATTCATCAGTGCAGCGTAAAAATTGACTACACAATAAACTATTAGCAGAATGCGTGCCCGTGAAAGCTCCGCCGCCGCCGGTGCTGTGTTGTGTCCGCCGAATGGCCGCCGCGGCTGCAATTTACGCATTTAGAAATCGGGCCGCGGACAGAAAACTGTTTTTACACCGACCCACCGACCAGGCCGGTGACAATCACCCGTTGATGCTACATGTCTACCTATCTATAGTTAATTGTACATCACTGCTGGTTAAAGATGTCGTTTATCAATTTCTACGGCCGGTCGGTAGAGCTGTTTGGCTGTTTTTCGAGCACTTTCCAACTCATTTCAATTACTGGCTTTCGATACAGTCGCTCAAGCTAAAAATTTGATAAATATCAAAGACAAAACTGGTTACGTTAAAAAACAACTGTCTTTGCCTTATTTTCGTTTATTAATACACTTTACAAAAACATTATCTTATTAAATGGTGTCCTTGACGCCATGTTCCTTACATCTACTAAACGTTATCATAACTTTTACATAAAAAAAATTACATTATAAACATATAGTACCTATACAGATTTATACAATCTTACCTAACAGGTGTTAAATTACAACAATCGATTCGAACGGAACTCATATGCACAGGTACGTACGAACTTTGCTAACCCTAAGATCAGAACCTCGAAAAATTATGAAAATTTATTTTCTTTTCATCCGGTTCTTCAGTCCCACGATCTTTTAGACCAGGGTTCTTCGATCCGCCAACGATGTTACAAACCAGTGTGTTTTTAATGCGTTAATCTTTTGACGTTGAGTATGGCACTGAATTAACTACTTATAGAAGACTTATGTAGCTCTAGGTATATTTTCGCGACGGGCGGTTGGCAAAGCCACGTCTTGCGATCTCTGGCACATAAATTCACTCGCTCGCAATCGCGAAATGTCTGGACTGAAGAAAACATCTTGAAGGACATCTGTTTGTTTATTCTGCTTGATTACATGTAGGACTCGGTACCTGTTAATAAAAAGAAAGTACAGAAATTATGAAACAATTATTTAAGAAAATAAAGCATGCCGTGCCGTGTGATGCCGGCTTAGTATAGCACCACTCCATTTCGTGTGTCAGGCGACTAAGGGACTCGAGGGTGTAAATTGCAATTTTAGGCAATGGGCTGACAACTGTCACTATGGTGATACACAATTTCCTAATTGACCCTCAAATGTTTGTCAGACGTGGAGTAAATGTCCGTATTTTCCGGCCGTTTACGCTCTGCCTACCTTGCAAGGGATTATTGGCGTAATATATGTATGTACGTTATGTATGTTGGTCTGCTTGAAAAAGTTATTCCATAGTATAATGGTTTCCGGAGAACATCTGTGCAACTGAATGGTTTTCCTTTGTCCTAGTGATAGGGATTGGCTTTGTGACCCGTATTATAGCTGCAGTGTCGCTATTTAACGGGTTGAGTCTTACAAAGGACATTCGTAGGTAGGACGGGTTCAGTGCGGGCAAGAGGCTTGCGAGATTTGGCAGCAATTATTGTCCGTCAGGGCGGGAGGGGGCGGTGTGTGGCCGAGGGGAGATGAGGGGAGACGGGGGTAAGATGGCCACCGTAATTAATTGGCGCGACGCGAGGGGCCGACCGCGGCGCGCGGCGCGTCTCGCAGCGCGGTATTGCGCCCGCGAGAAGTGACCATCACTTGCATGCGATTTTAGGACAAACATTTCTGATAGGTAATGCAGATTATAAAAGTTATATTTAGTTTATTATGGTCATAAAAATGCATATCGAATAAAAATAGGTTAAACCTACTAATGCTTTAATAATAGAACTTACTGATGCAACCGGCTTAACCAACCTACTTACTAACACAACCAACCCACGTTGATTTGACAACCAACTAACATGAAACCTACTTTCACATTTTGTCAAGGACCATATATAACATTTATGGTCCTTGATTTTGTTTAGACGGCAGGTGAACTCTAGCGTGGTTCTCTAGCCTTGACCTAGGACTAAGAGCGATGGCGGCGCATTGGAAGTTTTTTTTTTAAACTTGCAAAATTTTCAAGCGCGGGCAGGATAGGTAGATAATACTAGTTTACTATCCCGCTTATCCTTTAAAAAGTAAGGATGTAAGTAAAGGGAATTTGGGATGGTATTGTTCAGCGAATGAAAGGATATTCATGCCTCTATTACGGTAAGCTGATAGTCTTTCTTTTGCGCTTTTTAAATCTCTCTTTTTATCTATATGTGTAACAGCGTTTTAGAATCTGGGCACTACGATATAGTAGCACGTTTATTTTCGGGTTGATAAGTACCTACTTTCATATATCTCATTTACAAACAGTTGTCTAATCTGCTAAAAGCACATGATGGTCACCGCAGCGTCGTCGACCAGCGATTCGACCGTAAACGTCTCACCCACACGCTGCGGCGCCCGGTCGCCGGCGTACATACCTACCGTAATGTACTGCCTCGACCGACCGCCATACACTGGCCCTCCAACTTGCCCTAGTCTCCCCTAGAAAGCATAGGCAATCACGTTACTTAGCGGGACGAAGGGGGTCCACTTGAGACGGTCAGCTACCGATACCGCACTATACCATTTGTCGTATCAAGAGCCCTGACCACGCGCATCTCGAGCCCCGCTCAGTCCCTGTTTAAACACGATGAGGGGGGCGCGGGAGGTTCGCTCAGCCTCGCCTCGGCTCTCATACAAATTGCATGGGTGTGAGTGAGTAACGTTAGTGCTAGTGGACCTCGGCTCGCTTGAGCGTAAATTTTGTTGCGTAAGTCGGGAGAGACGTCTGGTTCTCGAGATAGGTTCGTGAGAGATATTGAAGGCATAGGGGCTTGGCCGGCTTGATAGATTCCATGAATTTTATGTTAGGCTGTGTTGGTTAGTGCTCGCCACCTCGGGTGTCTAAAGAACAATCAACATTCATGAAGCAGCACAAAATGACGTGCCACCTAAGTCTCATACCTACGTAACGAATACAAAATTCAGCATCTAAGTGACCATCTACGGACCTTATCTTACAAGACAGTTCTTTGCATATAAAAACCCACATTGGCAAGCGCACTGTCAAGCGGTACGGTGTCGTCTATCTCACATGCCACCTGCGTTCACTGCTCACTCGGCAGTCTACACCGGAATGCTCAGACACATGACACCTCACATTCACACGTAAACTTCGTTACCTTTACAAAAGTATATCGGGTGTAAGGGACGGTGTACCGAAAACTTTGCAGGTATGATCAGACCATGAAACTGATTTTTTTTTCCATGGTGACTATGTTGGTAAACGAGAAAAATTCTTCGATCTCACAAATTGTTTCCTTACATAGGCTCCAAGGTAAAAGTTGTTCAGTTTCAGTTTTCCGTCCCTTACACCCTGTATGTGACTAAATGATGAGCTTTCTCGAAATGAGACGACTGTGATGGCCTCGCTTGATCGGTTTTCTTAATGAGAAAATCTTTGAAAAAGTCAAAGAACACGCTGGAATGCCACAGAAAACCCAATCATTTTTCAAATTACTTTTTTTAATCAAAACCCAAAAGGTACATTTTGCAGATATATTTCTGAAACGTGTACATTGAATGTGTGAATACATTATTTTCAATTAGCTGTGATAGATTTTATATCAGGTGAAATTTCACTAGTGACCGATACTGAAAATAGAGGATGGGCTGGTTATAGGTAAGGGATAACTTTCACCAAGGAACATAGTAAGCCAAATCAGCTGATCGGCAATTTTGTATAGGAGGTCCATTTTTTTCATATATTTTCGTCATCACAAACAAGCAGATGTCTCTCTTCGGTTGTTCTTCACGACCCTGATATAATTTTCCTTATTTTTGTAAAGTCGCAATAAAAACGTGAATGAATTATGATCGACCAATAGATCTGCATGATCCTGATCATCGGCGGGAGGACATCTTGAAAGGAATATTCTACAAGCATTTGAGGTAGGGTGAAATAGCGAAAACTCAAGACGGGCTGGTGAAAAGGAACCTCCAATACAAAATTGCTGATCAGCTTATTTGAGTAACTACGGTTTTTTTAATATTTGATTCTATGAGTTATGAGAAAAAAAAAATCCTTTCACCAACCCGTCTTGAGATTTCGCTACCGGTCACAAGTAAAATTTCATTCTAGATTTTACTACTCTACTCTCACGATTACTAAGAAATAATATATTATGGAACAATGGACCTTAAAGCGTTTTTAATTTTTTTTAGTTTATGCCATACCCAGTGTTCTTACAGCAATTTACATGTAATTTATATGCATACACATCTTGAAATCCTATCAGACCGAGTGCACAAAGTGTGGATCTTTTCCACCTCAAGTTAATTGTGTACTATGGCATATTGTTAATTACGTTTCGTTGCTACTCAAAATATTCCCAACTGTTCGCTATACAAAACTTGCATTGGTTTCAAGGAATTGATAGTAAATTGGTTAAAATGTACAAATGTTTGAAGTCAGTAAAACCGTTCCTTTTGACGCAGTTCCAGCGCTTGTCACAATCATCATTCGCGTCTACGTATTTCTCTCTGTTTAATTTCCTTCTGATTCAAAACGGCTTTTACGTCTTTAAGAAGAACCCCGGCACTTACGTCTTGAATAGTGTAGTTTAAGAACTAGTCACGTTAAAATTTGAAAAACTTGTCTAGTGACGAAAGTAAGTTATCTACGTAGTACGCTTTTATAATAATTTTTTATACCACTTTTAAAGAAGTACACGTCATCTTGCTTTCCCAACAACTAATATTTTGAAACTGCGTCCATATGGACTACTGGTGTGAATCTGTGAGCCATCGGTCTCATGAGTGTCTTACGATAACTCGTGTATGAGTTTCGTCCTCTATGATAAGCTTCTTGTACCCGAGCGGGGCAATCGCAAAACTTTATGAAGTTTAGTTCAATTTTTACGCTGAACTAGTAAAAGTGTACCGAAGTACGAAAGACAAAACGCATATTTGTAAAATAAGTAGGCAACTGTTTCACTTTCCATTCAGCTCTTCAGGTAATGTAAAGAACAAAAATAAACTTATTCAAACGCAGAAAAATAAGACTCACGTAATGCAAATGAGTTGGTTTAAAACTGTGGTTAAATGAAACACTTTGTAAGTAGACAGGCTTGCACAAACATTGTGTTTAGTCACTTGTCACTCGTCAACTCGCCAACTCGCACGCCTTTTAACGTTGCTAGTTCTCCAACTATTAGCCGTACTGAGTCTTGAAGCTCGGACAGTTTCCAATGAGCTTGCGAGTTTTACGTACTTGTTGATTTTATTATCGGCGAGCTAATTGGCAATCCTCTCGCGAACATTACCAGCGTACATCGGAATTGACTGCACCAGAGTAAGATGAGTTGGCTCCGCTATTGGATTATTTGAGAATACTTGAGATGTGTGAAAGATTAGGCTAGCTTTGGTGAGGTAGCTGCGTTAACAAGAATTTTGAATTTTCTTTTTCTTATTAAAAGGAGTGTTAGAAGGGTTCATTCCAAATAGAATTGTGTGCAGATATTCTTATTTGAAAAAGACCAATCATAAAATATAATTTCACTGCACTCTCCAAAAAAATTTTCGTCGTCAGGAAATACTTATCGTAGCACGATTTCTCATAAAGTCATCAATCACTATACGGTTACACGACTGTTCGTAGCAACTTCGTAGCCGTTTGCTACGCAATGGGCTCAGGATATAAAAAACTGTTTCATAACTTATCTTCTTGTTTATTATATCTAAATCCGTCCAAGTTATTTGGTACCGTTGCACCGACGAACGAACAACCAACTTGCCACTAAACTCGCCAGTATACCCGCCAGTAATTGTCAAGCGGAGTCGTTAAACTTTACGTCTGACGTTGCTGACCTTTCTACATAGGCCTTTTGCTTAATACTGATAGGGTTCATTCGGACGATAGATCCGGACAACTTCCCATAAAAATATTTTAGGAAACGTTTTTTTATTTTACTATCCATAGTAAATGCAGTCAGCTGATTGTGATTTTGTGTGGGAGGTCGATTTTTTTGTCGTTTCCTGACATAGGTTTTTAGTGGTAGTTATGTCTGCATGCACCTACAAACTGTAAGAAATATTCTTTGTAATATAGTGATAGAAATTAATATTTTAGCTACTTTTTGTCATAACTTTAAGTATCGCGAATATTTCATTGAGTTTGCAGGTTCTAATTTTACTGAAGGATAATACTAAAAACTTGAGAATCGGACATTCCGATTGATTATTTGTATAAAGAAAAACTGTCGAGGCTGTTCAAGACTATCCTCGCCTTAAGGAGAGATTACCGCTTAACAAAATTGTTTGTCCACACTAATATTATAAATAGGAAAACATTGTTGTATGTAATCGATAAACTCCTGAATCGATCGCAAGAAATCTTTCACCATTGGAAAGTTACAACATTAAGTAACATAGGCTTATCTTATTACCACGGGAAAATGGTTAGCAGCTGGTAAAACCACAGGAAAGGGGCCTTATTACGCTATTTTGAAAGCGTCTCAGTTATGTTTCAGTTCGATGTCAGTTGGATGGTTGTTGTTTTTTCGTATTTCGCTAACAGTTTGAAGTACAGTTTGTGTAGAAGTCATGGTGGCAATAGAATGAGTGTTAAGTATTGATGGCATTACAATGGCAGAAGATAAGAGGATTGGGGCCTTTAGGGTAAAATATAATTGTATCCAATTTTGATTTTAAACGTGTTATTCTAATGTCCTTAAATCCGTGCTAATCACTACATAGTATAAAATAAAGTCGCTTCCCGTTTGGTGTCTCCTTATATCTTTAGAATTACCTAACGGATTTTGATGCGGTTTTTTTTATTAGAAAGAATAACTTGAGAGGAAGGTTTATAAGTGTAATTTATTCCGGGAAATTGTCACATTCCCATGGGAAAACGGGTAGCCCAACTGGTAGTAAACTTTTGACACCCTTTTGACACCTTTAAGGAGTAAAATTTCAAAAATGCTAATACACGTATTTAATTATTTTTAGTTATGAGTCTAATCAGTAATTTTGAAACAGATTACATTTAAGATAAAAAACTTTCATACAAACTTTTAACCCCCTTTTCACCCATTTAAGGGTTAAAATTTCGAAAATGCTGAAACACATGTTTAATTATTTTAAGTTATTAGTCTAATCACAAATTTTGAAACAGATCACATTCATTTAAAAAAACGAACTTTCATACAAACTTTTAACCCCCTTTTGACCCTATTAAGGGTTAAAATTTCAAATATGCTGAAACACGTGTTTAATTATTTTAAGTCATAAGTCTTATCACTAATTTTAAAACGGATCACACTTAAGATAACGAACTTTCATACAAACTTTAAACCCCCTTTTCATCCCTTGGGGATAAAGAAAAAACGGAGTTTTATCTATAATAGTTGCTTTATTACATAAACAACTTCAAGTCCAAGTTTTATCTCTCTAGCTTCAGTGGTTTAGCATTTAAACTATCACGAAAACTGAGAAAAAATAATATTTTAGTTCCATAATACAAACATAGATGTCGCTGTTAATTTTTCAACGCACTATAGTGATGTGTTTTTTCAAAAACTATAAAATTTGTATTTGTTGTTACAGCAGCAACAGAAATACAACATCTGTAAAAATTTCAACTGTCTAACTTTCGCGGTTCATGAGATGCATCCTCCATACAAAAAAAATCATTTTTTGTATGGAGGATGCATCTCATCTCAATCAACAAATACAAAAAAAAAATCATTTTTTTTTGTATTTGTTGTTATAGCGGCAACAGAAATACATAATCTGTGAAAATCTCAACTGTCTAGGTATAACTGTAGGACGGACGGACGGACAGACAGACGGGCCTCAGTAATAGGGCTTTCGTTATTACCCTTTGGGTACGGAACTCTAAAAAACATTTAGACAATAAATAAGTGTATATAATAGTAGCTGTAGGGAAGGATAAAATATATAATAAAAAACCTCCAATGTGAAAAAAGGGTGTAAAATTTAAAGTGTATTTATGTAATAAATAATTTTCCACCCGTGCGAAGCCGGGACGGGCCGCTATATATACTAATACTAATACAAATTTATACTAATAATCCGAAATAATATTATAAATCTGAGAGTTTGTGTTTGTGTGTATTTATGTTTGTTACCTCATCACGCTCAAACTTCTTGACCGATTTAAATGAAATTTGGAACACAGGTAGAGTATAATCTGGAACAACACATAGGCCACTTTTTACCACAGGAAAACAACTATTGCCACGGGAAATTGAGTGGCAACGGGTGAAAATGGTGGGCGAAAATCTAGTACAACAAAAAAAATATTTTACCTTCTTAGTAACTGTCTCGGCACGTGTAGGTATAACCTAAAATTGTTCGATCTTATTGGAACTTTGTTCGGTCAACACCAGACTTTGTTAAATTAAATTAGTCTGAGTTGGTTACTCAGGCCGCAGTTTAATATCCTATTGAAAATTGGCAATGATGTTTTATAAGGTGCTATTACATGGAAATTCATATTTAATGGAATATTTTTTTGGGTGAGTTCTTCTTCTGAAACTGAACAACTTTATCTAAGCAACAAAGGTCGAATTATGAAATACAATTGAACCTCCCATACAAAGTGACCGATTTTTTGAACATTTTTGTATGAGAGATTGAGAGGTCCAATTTTTTTTTACATGTGTGAACCTATGTTCCTTGGGAAAGTTTTACGAGTAGAACTCTCCCTAAAATTATTTGCACTTATTTCAGTAGAACAATTGTACTGTAAAAGATTTAAATTTTCAGTGTTGCTCTCTATTTTGATACTACATACATACATACACATACATAAATCACGCCTTTATCCCTTACGGGGTAGGCAGAGCGTTATCGGCCGTAAAACGGATATTAACAACACGTCTGACAAAAGCTTGAGGGTGAATCAGATAACTGTGTATCACTACAGTGACAGGTTGTCAGCCCATCGCCTAAAATTGCAATACACATCCCTCGAGTCCCTTAGTCAGCTCTTACGACACCCATGGGTAAGAAATGGGGTGATGCTGTTCTAAGCCGGCATCACACGGCGTATTGATACTATCTAGTCTCTATTCTCCTTGATAACTAGGTTTTTTAATGATGATGAACTTACTAGTTTTGCAAGAGAGGACATAAAGTATGCGTTCCTTTACAATTATACAGGGTAAAAGGGTAGCCCTCCGAATACTCACTGGGTGCATGCTGACCATGAAATCGACCAATTTTCCCCTAGGAACATATAATAAGGAAATTACATAAATCATCTTCGATCAGCTGATTGCCTTGACTATGGAAGCTAAAAAAAACGTTTCCTGCAATACCCTGTATCTTGGGGGAATGTTTTTAAGTTTGGTCAGAATGCACCCTGCCAGTATTCGAAGGGCTTACATCCCGTATACAGTGTATTAGGGAAATAATGCAAATGTAAATATTAAGATTGCCGTGTGATGCCGGCTTAGAATAACATCACCCTATTTTTTTCCCGTGGGAGTCGTAAGACTAAGCGACTAAGGGACTTGAGGGTGTGTATTGCAATTTTAGGCGATGGGCTGTCAACCCGTCGCCATGGCGATACACAATTTTCCGAATGACCCTCAAATATGTATTTGTCAGACGTGGCGTGAATGTTGGTTTTTGGCGACAGTTTACCCTCTGCCTACCCCGCAAGGGATTATAGGCGTGATATGTGTATGTATGTATGTAAATTAGAACCATGTGAGAAACCCAACGACTGATATCTTTAAGATTAGGATTATTGTGGCTCTTTTTACACGTTTCTTTGAACAAAAGTAGTTAAGAGCTTCAGCTAATAATAATACAACGATAACCATCAGTATCTGTGGCTTTAAGACATTTGTATGGATATTCATGGTTTTTAAAGGTGATCTGTTTTTTTTATAATATGCTTCGTTTTAGAAGGTTTGTCAGATTGCTCGTTGACTCGGTGGTCCGCACAAAAAAAAAAGCGCGAGTGTAACCGCGGCCGGAAACGCTAGTCTAGAGTAAACAATGAAACAACTTATCGTGAACTAAAACGCGTCCGTCCAGCCAATAAGATAATGCGCTAACAAATTTCGGACACCGAGTAGGTATGGGAGTGCTTGGCACTCGTGAGCCCCTCTCGAGATGTCCCTCGCTGTGCTTTACCTGCCAAACTAAACAAGGCAGGGGGTGGCGCCTCCTGGCGGTGGGGGGCGAAACCCCGACCTCGCGACGTTGAGAGCCCGGAAACCGTACACGAGCAAGATACCTGACGGCGCCCGACCGCGTCCGCCGGGCACAGCGAATGCTGGTGCCCCTATTAAATGATAAAATGTACGCGACGTTGTGTACCGGCTGCCTTTGTCATAGTAGGATGGCAACGCTGCACTTAAACAAGGCCTCTATGGTGCTGTTTGATATAGACACATTTTCTTTGTTTGTAAGCACAAAATCCACCCAATTCAATGTCTGACCCTGACTGATATTTTTCTTAGGAAGTACCTTAGTTATTTGCATGAGACTAATAGGACTCTAAAATATCAGATAACTATTTGCTTGCAAATTCTGATAAGAACCCAAAAAGCTTTCAGTATCTCACGAATCTAGAATCTATGTCAATCGCAAAGTTAATTCCCCGTTGTGAATAGGGCTTACTGCCAAGCGAGTATAAACAGCGAGCGGCCAATCACAAGGCAGCTCTCCTCATCAATACTGCTCGCTAGGTCGCTATACTTGCTAGCACTATGCACTCGAAGTCATAACACTGAGCGAAATCGCCGAAGCCGTTTATAGACGCCTTCACGCCTGGTGCAATGCGCCATCGTTAAACTTCACACTCGAAACGGTAAACTCTTTATATCTCACATAAAACTAAAGAATTCGCATCCCCTGATAGGCGAGCATTTTTATTAAAATTGCCACAGTAAAATTAATCGTGAGAGGTCTAATGATATGCGCGAATCGAACGTGCGAGGCATGCAAGTATTCCTGGAATAGTCGAGCGAGAATTCTGTCCCGTCAATCGACGTTTCAATTTGAAGTCGTGATGGCCACTCGCGTTCACGTTTTTGTCATCCGTATTAACTTGTCCGAAAAGACAAGGATGAAAAAACTACTTAATATGTATCAACATACAATGTTTCGTAACTCGTAGGGGCTACCGTAGCAACTTGTCAAATCTAAAATGATAAGGTTTTACGTAGCTTTGTCCTGATGGAGAGCACAGATTAAAACGCAACAAAAAACGTTCGCGGAAATCGTGGCGCATGGGCTCGTGCAGATAACAAACAGTATTCGGTAAAAAAGCACTGGCCGCGACCGAATCGATGACCGGGGCTTTATTTCAACTTTATCGTTTTTGCGTCGTCCATAACTTGGCACCCTCTATGTTCGCCGAAAGCCAGTAAGTATGTAAATTACGGTCGCGAGCCGCCGTCCTCGGGTGCCCACTTATCTATTCAAATTCGGGCTCCGGGTGCGGGGCTGCGTCGCCGGCCCGCGCTAATCAAAATCCGATCAGCCATTAAGTCCTCTCGCTATCTGCGCTTAGTTTACGAGCGGGGTGTGCGCGGGCTGGGGGGAGGGCGGCCGGTGATCACTTATTTATGTGTCGGGGGCTCGGCGACTGAAAAACTACCCTCGCGTCTCAGCGGCGGCGGTGCGGCGGCGGCGACGGGCGAGCAGGCACGCGAGATGCGGACCCATAAACCCGCCGCGGCTTTGTAATCAACCGAGCCGCGCTTTTTATGAGCTCTCCTTTTTTTTTTTTTTTTTTTTTTTTTTTTTTTTATTTATTTATTTAACAAAAAACTTATTTAGTACACCATTGGAATGACTAGATCCAAATATGCGTTTTTATTATACCAGGTGTTTCTGTAGCAGCCCAAAAAGACCTAAGCCTGTGATAGGGCTAGCCACGAAAAACAAATTGATATCAATTTGTTACTTACTATTTCTAAATTTCTATAAGGTATTTTCAGCGGTTTGATACCTACACATCTGAGTGTTTACGTTTTTAAGTATGATATAATATGAGTTTATAATGCTAATTATCTAAAGTTTGTTTGTTTTATCTAACGTATTGAGTTTAACTATAAAAGACATATAAAGCTATGATAAATACCTAAGCATGCAATAAATATATTAAAATGTTAGTAGTTTAGTATATAAATCAAAAAATTCAGTATACCCTAGTTCGAGCAAGAATTTTTTGGTCTTTAAATTTAAGTTGAGGAATAAATTTATATCACGGCGATGACTTGAGTTTAACAAGCCATCCCTGATATTATCTAAAATGTGCTTAATATCGTCTGGGAGATACTCATACAATCGGGGAGCAATGGAGGTGAAATGACGCCTGGCGGATACAGTACGTCTATGAGGCACCACAAAACGTCTCATTGTGTTTTCACGCAGAGTTCTGGTCACCTTCCTTTCCGGTATGCTGTGTATATTTTTTGCAAAGTTGATAACAACTTGCCACACATACAATTGTCTGGGTGTAAAAACTCTGCACACATTGTAAAGCTCAGTTGTAGGGAAGAGCCTGGGTAGTCTGGCAATAATTTTCAAGTTTAGCTTTTGGGCAGTATTAAGTTTATCTAGAAATGTCTTGCAACAACCTCCCCACGCGATTGATGCATATAATAAAATTGACTGAGTCAAGGAAAAATAAACCTTCATAAGCGTACTAAGGTCTAGTATATTCCTCAGTTCCAAGTAAATGTACGCTGTTCTTTTTACCCGTTTGGTAATTATATTAAGGTGTTCTTCCCATTTCATAAACTGGTCGATTGTAATGCCGAGATATCGAACTGTCTGTTCTTGTTTAAGACAAGAACATTCACAAGTGGTATGGTCTATGCAACTATGAATTTTTATGACTGGTTCTGCTTTTGGGAGCCCTGTTTTATTGAAAGCAAAGCACATGTATGTAGTTTTATCTTTATTTACAGATAGCAGATTATTATCAAACCATGTTTTCGCGATCGCAAGACCCATAGAAGTTTTATTTATGGTATCTGCCCAACTTTCGCCAGCAAAGCTCACAACTGTGTCGTCCGCAAAACATATAGTCTGCGCTTCGGGCATAAGTGAACCTAGCTCATTGACATACAGAATGAACAATATTGGGCCCAGGACGCTCCCCTGCGGCACGCCATAAGTTACTTCTGATTGCTCACTAGCAAATTCGCCAATACGAACACATTGCTTCCGAGAATCCAAATAACTTGTAAACCATTTCAGGGATTTACCTACAACACCATACAAAGCCAACTTTCTCAAAAGAATTTTATGCGAAATGGTGTCGAAGGCTTTACACAAGTCTATGAACACTGAGATAACCTTTTGTTTTTTGTCCAATTTATCTATAATAAAATTCGTTAATTCAGCTACTGCATCCGAAGTACTTCGGCCTGCCCTGAACCCGTATTGACAAGGCGATAAATAGTTATTATTTTCTAAGTATCCTACCAGCCGTGACTTTACAACTTTTTCTATTATTTTAGAAACAGATGACAGCAATGAAATTGGTCTATAATTAGACAACGAAGTAGGTGGACCCTTTTTGTATAAAGGGATTACAGCAGCGTTCTTGAACACGGAAGGAAATATACCTGTTTTTAAGCTTATATTAATAATATGCACCAGACAAGGCACCAAAAATTTACTGCATGTTTTCAGAATTTTACCTGATATCCCATCAATCCCGCTAGTGTTATTACCCTTGATCCTTGAAATTATGTTCATAATTTCTTTTTCATTTGTCAATGGCATATGGAATGAAGTGATCACCCTGTGGCTATCACCGTAATCAGATACTTTGGAAGCAAGCTCGTCTTCAGACACTTTCAAGTTTTGCAGATGGCCAGTCGCCAAGTCGTACCCTACACTGGTAAAATAATCATTAAATAGACCAGCAGCTTTTAGTGGATTATCCTCCACCACGATTGTTTCGCCACAATACTCAATTTTTTTTATTTGATTGTATGTATAATTTTTCCTCCCTGACACCTCGTCTATAAGAGACCAAGTTTTTCTAGCATCACCTAAATTTTCCTTAAATTTAGTTTTATAGTAATTAATTTTTGTCTTTTTGATCAGCAAATTGCACGTTTTTCTGTAGTTGATATATTGTTGTTTAAGAATTATATTATCGGGATATTTTTTGTGAATCTTGTGTAATTTGTCTCTTTGTCTGATACAGGAGAGCAAACTGTGACTAATCCACGGTTTTAAAATTCGATTCTTGCGTGTTATACATTTTGAAGTAGTATTATTTTTGACATGTGCATTAAGTGAACTAATAAAATTACCAACTGCAGTGTCAACGTTATCAGCGGCAAACACCTCTGACCATTTTTCTGACTTAAGGTCTTCGCAGAGGCTTTCGAAATCTACACGTTCAACAAGTATCTTATTTTGTTTATTACTGAAGGTCGAAGAAGACATGCCGCTGAACTTGCAAATAATCACACTATGGTCAGTAATAGATGTGTCGTAAACCAGACATTGCATCGAACCTTTTTGTACTTTAGACATACAATGGTCTATGCAGCTATAATCATGTGTAGCAACTGAAATGTAAGATTTAAATGAAAACATGGTTAAGAGGTCCAAATAGTCCGCAGCCTGTGGGTGTCCATCACTTAAAATATTAATATTGGTGTCACCAACCAGCATAAGGTTCTTGCACTGCCTAGTCTTGATGAGTGCATTTTCCAAAGACTCTAGGAATACTTCAATGTTATGACACGATGGAGACCTATACAGAGCCAATATAGATATATCTTTGAGATTAATTTGCAAAGTGTTAGCTCCGTAAATTTCGATTTCGTCAAAAGTAAAGAAATGAGTATCCTTAATAAACACCACTACGCCATCGTTTTGAATTGGATTAATTTTAGTGTATATTGAAGTGTACCCAGGAATACTTTGTGTAGGGGCCCTATGCTTTATTCTACATTCAGTAAGAATTATTAAATCAAAGTCAGTTTCTAAGGCCTTTAAAGTGATTAAAAAGCTATCAAAGTTTTTATGTATTGAGCGAATGTTAACAGAGATGACATTTAATGAGCAGCTGCCTGTCCTCAAAAACCTCTTACACATGTCCAAATCTGAAGTTTTTATAGCAGATTCGTTGTTCTCCTGTTCATCTAAAAGTTGGGAGTATATTGTGTAGTCGTTATTGATCATTATAAAATAGTACGATTGATTTGATTACTTTATTAATATCCCATGTATAGAACCAGAAATTATAATGCAATCTTGACATTAGAGTAGCAACATAGTAATATTGGTGATGCAATATGTTAGTAAAGTAAGTAAAGGAACACAAGTTATATGTGATAAGTGAACGTAAGAAAATTGATGAAACTAGTCACGCATGCAATAAATTGTCGAGAAATTCTTCATTTTTTATCCAAATGATTGGGCTGTTATGATCTTGCCTTAGGAAAATTTTTCCGTTTGATACCCAACAAAACTTAAAATTAAGAGATTTCTTTTTGTTTTTGCTTTTAATAAGCAGTGATTTCTGATTTGGCGACAAATGCTCACAGATAAAAACAGGCTGTGCTTCACCGTTGAAACCTAAGTGATTCGAGTTTAGACGCATATTTGGATCTTTACAATTTTTGTGAAATTCTTTGCAAGCACGAAGTAAGTCGTTTCGTGGAAATATGTTTTTGAAAAGCACGCGAATAGTGCGACACTTAGACTTGTCATTCATGCGGCCTGTTCGGAAAATAGTGTAGATGTCGGTCTTGTCTATAGTTACTGACAGTTTTTTGCAAATGGTCTCCAAGACTTCAAGTAAATTTTCTTCCTTCGATTCTGGGATTCCACGTATTTCTAAATTGCAAGCTCTGTTCCTGTTCTCCAGATCATCCATTTGTGCCTGCAATAATGATATCTCAGATCTCATGGAGATAATGATACTTTTGGATTCTCTTTCCTTCTCCATAAGTGTATTCACGTGAACGTCCATGTCGAACACCGTACTCGTGAGCTTGTCGTAGTCTATTTGAGCTTGCTCCTCCTTATTTTGTAGAGTTTTCAGAGAAGTTTCTAAGTTGGACACCGCATTAGACAGCTTGTTGTGGTTCGCTACAGCTTGTTCTTCTTTTTGTTGGAGTGTCTTGACAGAAGAATCCAAGTCCTTGACAATATTCAACAGCTTATTGTATTTATCATTGAATTTTGAGATGGAGTCTTCAATTGTTTTAGTGTTATCTGATATTTGTGAGAGTGTAGACTTCAATCTGGAATCAACTTCTTTCAGAAGTTCAGTTTTCATCATCAGCATACGGGTGTCAAAGTGTGTTTTCAGTTCATCGAGTTTACTAATCAGAAATTTATCACTACCATCGCCAGCATTTTGATTTGTAAAGCTCTTCTCATAAATCGACGAATCGTCAAATTGAGAATTACCCATGTCCTGAATGGAGTTTTCTATGGTATTTTGTCTTGTTCCTCTAGTTAAAGTGATTTTACTTGCTGAGTAAGTAGCATTTTCAGACAATATCGCTGTACCATTGTTGCCACTTTTGGGTATAGTTGACGTACATTCAGGGCATTTCCAGATTGGCTCATTCACAAGCTTAACGGAGATTTTGCAGTCCCGCTCGGGATAAATTTAACCCGCTAGCTATCTGATATTGAAGCGGCGAGCGCGCGCGTAAACTTTTATGTGTATCTGCCGTTGAAACGTGTGCGGGCGCGCTGCATTTCTTTGGCATTGCGTTACCACCTGGGTTCACCTCTAGCATTTTCTCCCGGTAATGACCGCCGAGCGCGTGTTGCGGGGCTGTGGGCGGTGGGGGATACTTATTTCGTTGACCGTTGCGGCTATTTTTGCCGGCTCGTGTAGTGTAGGCAGCAATAAATGGAGTCACGTTTGAAAAGGAAAAGCGGAAAATTCAGCGAAAATGTGTGATATTTAGCTCTTAGAGAATAAATGTCATGACTTTGGAACTCAGTTTCTAAAACTTCATTAGATCCTATGAATTTCTGGATTAATCAATTCCCAGGCTTGTTCAAAGCTCTATCTGGTAATAATTTGTAGTATTCATCCACCTGTCTGACTAGTTTCCTTATAGTCTAGTTCTAGTGTTCCTAATCACCAGTCTGACTAGCTTGGCTCATGTTCAGGTGTAGAGAAACAGGTGTATTGATACACGTGGCGCGATCAGATGTCTGCTTGCATTAAATTGCGATTGCAAAAAGAAGATGATTCTATTACTAACCAGCTGTTTACACTTTAATATAGTCATAAGTGTGGTCTTGCAAGGGGCTGGATTGTTTTTGCCAGATAACCTAGTAGAGACGGCCGATGTAGACGCTAAGGTTCCGGGTTCGATTCTCGGTGGAGTACTCACAAAGTTGATTATTTATCACTCTATGAATTTGTTCGCAGTCTGGTGAGGACATTGCAGGCTGAACCACCTGATTGTCAAAAGAAAGATGGTTCCGTGCTTCGGAGGTCACGTTAAGCCGTCGGTCCCTGTTGCTAATTATTACATATACGGCGGTCGTAACATAACAATGTCAGAGGCCTAATACTAGTAGTAGGCGGTTGTAAAACTCCGACACCAGGGTTCATTGGGTCGTTGGACGACTAGGTGTCCCACACGAAAAGAAAAAGAAGACCTCATAGAGTGGAATGATGAATAAGACATATTTGCAGGTCAACCCACCATCCGTCAATCATCATACACGCATCAAACTTATAGCCCTTGCGGGGCAAGCAGAGCGTGAATGGGCGTAACAAACAGTCTTAATTGTCGCCAAGTTTGATAAAAACTAGAGTTCGTTTCAGAAAGGGATATAGGCGTGATTTATGTGTGTGTGTGTGTGTGTAACCTAACCTAACCTAACCTATTCAAATCAAATTCCGTCCCAAGGCGGGACACACGATAGTAAGAAGGAAAAGATTTATTGAAAATCAAATCAATAAATATGTATTATTTAATACCTTACTTTACCTTATAGGTACCTTATTTTAATACCCAAATGAATTGACTTAATGAAATGAATCACTTACTATTTCCTATTTTTATTGTGTATCATGTTTAATTAAGTAATTTCACTAATTGCGTTTAGTCGTAACAGTTAGCAATTAAGTTGACTAAATAATTGAGTTGAATAAATATGTGAGAGTTTTTGAAAACTTGCGATATTTTCAAGCGCGCGCAGATTTTCATATTTTGAATTTTGCAAGTTTAAAAAAAAAAATTGTATACCTAACACGGGAAGTTTTAAAAATTTGTTATTCAATATGTGAGAAGATTTTAGCCCATTGCCTGAAGTTAAAGCCTTGAGTCCCTGAGTAGTCTTTTACAAGAATCAAAGCTAAAAATAAGGACCTGACGATATAACTTTGTTACCAGGCGGACCCTATGTCCTAAGGGTGTGCGTGCATTGAGAGGTGTCATTACCGCAACGAGCCTTTAACCGTTAACGTATGCATTTGCTTCTATTTTATGTGCAAATTGTACAAAAGAATTCGCCGCGATAGGTACTAATAGTAGGTAACTATACGGTGAAAATCTTTTAGGATTCTTATTCTATTTTTATTTTATTTATTTATTTTAGGAAACCTTACAGCTATGTTTACCAAAAATCGACTATTGAGTTTTAGTACTTAGCCATAAAACGACTATTGCTCTTCTTTTCTCATTGATTCTAAATTTTTTAGTATGGTAATGTTGGCGGCAATCATTACGTATTCATATTATCATTCGTTTACCGTTATCACTGGTAAAAAGTCACGGCTACATTTCATACGTGATAGGTAGAGAGAGACATTTTGTACATACATACATATATCACGCCTTTATCCCTTGCGGGGTAGGCAGAGCATAAACGGCCGAAAAAACGGACATTTACGCCACTTCTGACAAACGTTTGAGGGTCATTCGGAAAATTGTGTATCGCCATAGTGACAGGTTGTCAGCCCATCGCCTAAAATTGCTATACACACCCTCGAGTCCCTTCGTCGCCTCTTACGACTCCCACGGGTAAGAAATGGAGTGATGCTATTCTAAGCCGGCATCACACGGCAAATACAGACATTTTGTAATTAAAATAATTAAACTTTATAATAGTTTTTTTAACAATTACTAGCCCAACCCTTCCACGCCATTGTTTTCAAAGGAACATGTTTCCGGCAACTCCAAAAATGTTGACCTCCCGGAGCAATTAAGAAATTTATGGCAACTGCCGTCGCCTTTTCGCCTCCTAAAATAGTACCGGCAGTTTTTCTCACATGTCTCATACCTACGTACATGACTATGTTAGTACACAAGCGTACCTACATACATATATCACGCCTATAATCCCTTGCAGGGTAGGCTGAGCGTAAACGGCCATTAAAAACTAGCATTTACGCAACGTCTGTCAAATATTTGAGTGTCATTTAGAAACTTGAGTATCGCTATAGTGATTGTTAGCCCCTCGAGTCCCTTAGTCGCCTCTGACAGCACCCACGGGAAAGAAATGGTGCGCTGCTATTCTAAGCCGACATTACACGCGAGCATACCTACCTATAGTATATGAAGCTACCTACCTACCTATATGGCAGCAAGACGAGTACCTACAGACAGAAACCGCAACTGTCTGAGTCGCGCGTGTTCTTCGCAATTTAGCGGTCACCATGCGAGCCACGCGACTAGGGCTGGCCAAAATATTACTTTAAATTGGAAACCTTTAATAACCTACACCTCTAATATTTTTTAATTCACACTGAATCTCCTTACTTATCTACTGCATATCATTGAAATAATCATTTCTCACCAACTAGTGTGGTATCCAATGTTCGATTACACGTCTCTAAACGATTTTAACCAATGTTAGCTCGGCCCTACCGACAACCGGTATGTACTTATTCAGTACGTTTTCTTGAACATGGAAAGTGCGGTTGTAGCATCAAAAGTGGAAGTGGGGGGGAGTTATGACGTAACAAAGATGGCGGCCGGACCAACTCTACTAAGCGGTTTTTCTAGATAATTACTGGGCCGATATACATAAATGAGGTGTCAAATGAGAGAGCATACAATGCCCATTATTTTATTTCATACATTTATGTACGTGAAACTAATAGCAAATGAAATTTTTCAAAAACATCGCATTTTATAAAATTTCAGTTTTTTTTTTCTTGCCTATATCTCGGTATCCGTCAGAGTTATCAAACTTTTGACAGATACAAAACATTTTGCAATTTTAATCAACTCTCTAATGAACCCCCAGTTATTGAGATCAGAAAAGAAACAACGGAGATACATCAGTTTGAGTGGTCGGAGTCGTAGGTACAAGTGATCTAAAATTGACGAAGCTTGGCTGTGTGTTCATTTAAAATAATAATATAGTTTAAAATATAATGATAATTTTATATTGAACACGGGTCTTCTCCAATGGGGGGTACTATGTGTAGTATGGGTTGGCAAGTGCAGTAGGTACAGGGTGTTAATTTACTTATTTTCGCTGGTTTGAGATTAACATCGGCTTTAAACCACCCCCTAATATGAAATGAGAAAAACACTGTGGTACTTGAATAAATAAAACTAGAAAGTCAATAACAAAGTGCGATTGTAATAATTTTTACATTAATTAAAATAAAATAAAATAATCAAGAAAAATAAACTACTTAATTATGATCATCATCATTCTGGATCAGTATCATCTAGATAATTAAAATGGTTAAAACATTTGAATCCAACATGGCATATCCCAAGCATCCTGTTTTTTGACACTACACCCACAACGGGATGAACGACATCCAGCTTTGCATTGACAAGATATCAATTCAAGAACTTTCATGAAATCAAATTCACGGATGATGTAATTGGCACTAGGCATCCCGTTTCTTCAATCTTCCAGCCGCTTTCCGTGGGTGCAGGTAAATTAGGCTCTGCCACGTCAGCATGCAGCCAACAAAACGTCTGGTAATTGGCTCTTAAGGCATGTTGGCGAAATGCTTCTCGTGTTGGCGGTAATTTGTCAAGCTCCCTTATATTTTGGAATATCGCAGCTCTCAGATCGTCTAAATTATTTGAGTCTTGAGGGCCCGGTTTCTTATTTGTGTACATAAAAATCACAAATCTCTCAGCATTTCAGAGCTGCACTTCCGTAGGGTGTGGGCTTGTACTAAAATCGGATAATAGATTAATGTGCCGTTGAAAAATAGGCCAGCTTGATTTTTTGTGTGTCCAGACAGTGCACTTGTGGTATCACACCTAGTTATGCTGTGATAAGCCAACAAAGCTATTCTTCCTTTCTCTGACGCTAATAAATCATTGTTTGCGTTTATATGTTTTCCGTCAATGATTTTTTGTTTTTTGGTAGTGCCTGATTTAATCCAGACAACATTTGGTAAACGTTCATAAAAATGCAAAATGAGTAGTAACACGTTAGTATCGCGACTATTAACTCTCATAACCGGATTGTTTGATGTCAATACCATGTAAAACGAATCTGGTATCCGCTTCTTCTTAAGTACTTCGTAAATGATCCACGTTTCTCAGAGCATTTGTGCTGACTTCTTTCGAGTCCAAGTAACCACCAGAGGTCAAAAGTTCTTGTCCAGCTGGGAGCATCGATGCATGCATTGCAATTTCTTTTGAAACAAAATCAGACAGACGGGCTTTGTTTTCAGAAAAGTGTATGAATCTGTTCCATTTTGCAGGAAAAACTGTCTCACGTCCTGCTATTTGATGTACTATTGGAGTGATAGTATGTCGTCTCTGGTCACGAGTACTAGACTTGATGGAAGTCATCGTATCGGTCGAAAACACTATAGGTTTTCCACTACTCTGCACCAAAGCTTGACCATCAATTAGAGTGGCAGTTTTCATATCTGTTTCATTGTTTATAGTTTCAGATATGGATTCGCCTGCTACCAAATTACCGAGAACTGCTTTTGGTGTGGATCTGATAAGGCCATTAGTGTCAAAAAGAGATGGTGGAGGATCACGTAACTCATTCTTTAAAATAATTTTGAGATCTATTTGATGTCCACTACTTGCAGAAAACATGTTACGGACTAACATATTTGTGTTAACAGTGTTTACTATATTTTCAGATTTACCAGCTACGTTTACAACGTGCAAGTGTTTAAATGTTTTTGGTTTAACTTTTTTTAAAGGGCTGTAAAAATCTGTCTGTTTTTCAATAACACGATCTGTTAAAAAATAATCCTCAGACAGTTTAAAACCAACATGCCTTAAGAGCTATTTACCAGACGTTTTGTTGGCTGCATGCTGACGTGGCAGAGCCTATTTTACCTGCACCCACGGACAGCGGCTGGAAGATTGAAGAAACGGGATGCCTAGTGCCAATTACATCATCCGTGAATTTTCAATTTTCATTAAAAGTTCTTGAATTGATATCCTGTCAATGCAAAGCTGGATGTCGTTCATCCCGTTGTGGGTGTAGTGTCAAAAAACAGAAATGCTTGGGGGGGATATGCCATGAATATCTAGATGATACTGATCCAGAATGATGATGATCATAATTAGTTTATTTTTCTTGATTATTTTATTTTATTTTAATTAATGTAAAAATGATTACAATCGCACTTTGTTATTGACTTTCTAGTTTTATTTATTCAAATACCACAGTGTTTTTCTCATTTCATCATCAAGTGGTTTAAAGCCGATGTTAACCTCAACACAGTGAAAATAAGTAAATTAACACCCTGTACCTACTGCACTTGCCAACCCATACTACACATAGTACCCCCCATTGGAGAAGACCCGTGTTCAATATAAGATTATCATTATATTTTAAACTATATTATTATTTTAAATGAACATGCAGCCAAGCTCCGTCAATTTTAGATCACTTGTACCTACGACTCCGACCACTCAAACTGATGTATCTCCGTTGTTTCTTTTCTGATCTCAATAACTGGGGGTTCATTAGAGAGTTGATTAAAATTGCAAAATGTTTTGTATCTGTCAAAAGTTTGATAACTCTGACGGATACCGAGATATAGGCAAGAAAAAAAAACTGAAATTTTATAAAATGCGATGTTTTTGAAAAATTTCATTTGCTATTAGTTTCACGTACATAAATGTATGAAATAAAATAATGGGCATTGTATGCTCTCTCATTTGACACCTCATTTATGTATATCGGCCCAGTAATTATCTAGAAAAACCGCTTAGTAGAGTTGGTCCGGCCGCCATCTTTGTTACGTCATAACTCCCCCCCACTTCCACTTTTGATGCTACAACCGCACTTTCCATGTTCAAGAAAACGTACTGAATAAGTACATACCGGTTGTCGGTAGGGCCGAGACAACATTGGTTAAACTTGTCTGAAAAGCTTCGGAGCCTATACTAAACATGAAAAATACTATTTCGCACTCAGAATAAAATGTGTGCAAGTTAGTATTATTGTTCGAAATCATGGTATGAAATGAACGGATATACTAAATAGCGTCTAGGGAAGAGTTGAAAAAAGACCCCCCATTATACATACATACATACATACATAAATCACGCCTATATCCCTTACGGGGTAGGCAGAGTGTTAACGGCCGTTCAACGGATATTAACACCACGTCTGACAAAAGTTTGAGGGTCAATCAGATAACTGTGTGTCACTATAGTGACAGGTTGTCAGCCCGTCGCCTAAAATTGCAATACACACCCTCGAGTCCCTTAGTCGCCTCTTACGACACCCATGGGTAAGATATGGGGAGACGCTATTCTAAGCCGGCATCACACGGCAAACCCCCCATTATATTTATTATAATAATAAAAAAAAACTTTATTGCACATATAAAAAAAGCAAATAACATCCTATATCCTGACAGCACTACCCTCGCGGCGGCCGTCCCGGCACTCGCGTCGCTCGCCCGTCTTATGCGCGCGGGCGCCGCGTCCGGGCGCTATCGCCGCAGGATGCCGCGTCAATCGCTGCAACGAGTCGCACCGATTAGCCTCGCTGGCAGCCCTACTGCTCGCGTCACTCGTCTTGTGCGCGCGGGCGTCGCGTCCGGGCGCTATCGCCGCAGGATGATTGGAATCAATGTCTCTGTATACCGCGTCAGTCGCTGCAACGAGTCGCACTGATTAGCCTCGCAGGCAGCCCTACTGCTCGCGTCGCTCGTCTTGTGCGCGCGGGCGTCGCGTCCGGGCGCTATCGCTGCAGGATGATTGGAATCAATGTCTCTGTATGCCACGTCAGTCGCTGCAACTAGTCGCACCGATTAGCCTCGCTGGCAGCCCTACTGCTCGCGTCGCTCGTCTTGTGCGCGCGGGCGTCGCGTCCGGGCGCTATCGCCGCAGGATGATTGCAATCAATGTCTCTGTATGCCGCGTCAGTCGCTGCAACGAGTCGCACTTATTAGCCCCGCTGGCAGCCCTACTGCTCGCGTCGCTCGCCCGTCTTATGCGCGCGGGCGTCGCGTCCGGGCGCTATCGCCGCAGGATGATTGGAATCGTTGACACCGCGCCAGCCAGCAGAGCGAATGACCGCGCGGCTTTAATTGCCGCGTCACCTCCGCGCAAGGGCGCGGCGAGCGAGCGGCCTCGCGACGACGACGCGACGTGCGCCGACCTCCCCTTTTGTCCCCCTTCTTTGGCAACGGCCTGTTCTCTAATACTACAGTATGTAACTATTTACATAATTATACAGATGGAAAATCACGTTTGATCTCTTGCTAGGTAACCAGTACATCAATAGCCATATAATCAGCAATTTTTGCAACATACACACACACACGCACATATCACGCATACAATCCTTTGCGGGGTAGGCAGAGCCCAAACGGCCGCAAAAACGGACATTTACGCCACGTCTGACAAATATTTGAGGGTCATTCGTTTTTTTGGCATATCTCACAAATATATTTGTTTTGTGTATTTTTATTTTAAGCTATACGTTTCTAGCGGCTATGCGGCCACTACAGACCACTTTGACTAGCATTCATAATCATAACTGCAGTCTTGTGTCGACTGACACTTTCCTCTGACGTTTGCGAAAATTGTGTCGTCTATCCTGTTTATAACTGTGAATGTTTTCTTTTTCAATTATACTATTGACTACCCAACTAAAAAATAGGGCTGCGACAGTATAGTAAAATATATTAATAATAAAAATAAAATATATAGTAATATTATAATAAACAAAAAATATTGTGGAGTACATGGTAAGATACCAGATTTCCAACTCTTCGCGTCACCTCCATCAAGTGCTGTCAGTAAACGCAGACTCAGGCTTAGATCTCGCTCAGGTCACTCTGATTATAAACCAGCGGAGTCTTGAAGGTTACGCGAGGATTCCAGCAAAAAATGCGGTTCAGCACGAAAAAAGGACAAAGTTATAAAAGTCCATTAAAACACGAACCAAAAATAGTATGGAAAAAAATATTTGAAGATTGCATGACAATATTATTGACGAAATAATACCTCTTAATTACGCGAGGAAAGTAAAATTATAAAAAGGAGTAACTGAAAAGTGTAGTCATAATTTAGTCATCACCCTACCAAGCCAACTAGACCATCGTTCGCTTTTAATTATAAGGCCTCTAGTAAAATTAATATGACTGGACACCAAAATTATGTTCCTGCACGAAAAAAGAATTATGTATTTTTCTTCATTTGTGATTTTCGTTTCGTAGGTGCAAGTGCCCTTTTAAATCAGATCGGATATTTTACTAGCACCCTGTATTATACTGACGTAATCGTTCAAAGTCACGCGTTATCGTCAGCCGGTCTGGGCACCGGTCACCTACCCGCATACTGTCTCGTGGATACGCAGTAGTAGAGGTATTATATTATCTGTGCTCGTCGAGATCTGGCTACGCGAGGCCGCACTAACTAGCACGATTTGACAGCTGTTGAATTGAAACCTAATGCTATGCTGCAAAAATAGTACAGGATGGGTGTACCAGCTTTTGTTGAAATTTCTTGTAACGTGGATCTGACTGTCAAATCGGGCTTATAAGTCTGGCCTGTCTCTATTTGCCAAAACACGTGTACAGGTGTAATAGGCGTTTACTATATCTACCTTTATTAGAGTAGGGAATCACGTTGTTCAGCTGCTCTCGTAAACAATTGTCTTTGGCTATAGATACTTAAGTCTATCTTGGATTACGTAACACCGACGAAACGTTACAGAATTAGCGCTAAATATAGACTCCGAATTCCGGTACACTTGTAATAACTAATAAATACTCTTACTCTACTTACAGGAAAAATAATTACGAAAATATTGTTAAAAACTAAACATTACTGTAAATTGGTTTTTGAATTTGAATGTTCTTCTGGAACCCTACATTTGGCAATGTGTCAAACAAAACAGAGTAATGTCAATACGTAACTTGTAAGAATTTATTTTAATTCTGTCCCTTAACGGTTATTCGAAAATCCGCTCAACTTCCTAATATTTTCCTGAAAATTCCGCCCCAAAGTACCGAAGGGTTTTTCAAGGGCGCGAAGCTTTGTTTTGATAACAATCAGCCGTTCCGCCCCGCGCTTTCGCTTTCATTCATGCCCAATGCCCAACTAAAACTTTATTTCAATTTATAAATGTGTGCCTCGACTGCCAGCGACACTGCGCATGTGTGCGTCGTTTAGGGCAAAGAGTAAGCGGTGTAACTGGGTTTATATTTTCGCCTACGAGGGAATAGGCTCTGTGAGGAAACAGGACTGGTAAATGTCAAAGTTTTTACACGTAGACAGATTTGTACGATACCTAATGTAGTAATGCAATGGTAGACGGATTTGTGGATGCCAATGGTTTTCCTATTTTAATTTGTAGTAAAGGAGAATACATTACATAACATAGCAATGCAGTGATTGAGATTAATACGACAATTATTAAAATATAACTTTAGAAAAATCTATTTTTTTAAAGATTTTAGAGTTGGAAAGAGCTGAGTTTATATTATGTATCAAATTGAAGTATGCTTTAAAGTAGGTTGAAATTCAGTCAACATTTCTTTTTATAATGCAATATTCATAGCTTACTAGAACCTTACGTAAATAATGAATTCGTGTTGATAACATAGTTGACCGATACTGTAAAAGTATAATGGCTCAGTAACACGGTTATTTTAATTCACACCGATAAGATATTCACTGGTTTTAGTTATAAAAAAAAAAAAATTACTGAATGCATGAAGTACTTATATACACATATGACATTAATTAAAAGCATATTTAAATTAGAAACAGAACTATAGGTAGGTCCTTTGTGGCACATCTGTATTACTACATAATCTTGGGCATGGCAGTCGCAAACACATAAATATGTAGGAGGTATCGCCGCAGATAAACTTGTAAAAAGTTATGAATGAAACCGAGAGTGCCGTAGTAGAGTTGTAGACTCCCTCCCCGCCGCTCCTCTCTCGCCCCCTCCCTCGCTCGACGATTTGTTTTACGCATTAGTTTTATTTTGTTTGACTTGTTTTATGGAATCGTGTAATGGAGTGTCGCTTTGTGTTGTCTTGTCACGTTGTATTTCTCTCTTTTTATTGCGTGAAAGATGTGTGGATTTGTTGTAAAGCTGTTTTAATAGGTGTTGTGGTTTTGCTCCTCTATCCGTTACGGCAACAATAATAACTCTATCATTTATTGCTGCTGTAGTTTGATTACGTGAAAGATTTTTATGCTCAATAGCACCTATTTGACAACAGTTTGGACGTTTAACATCTGCGAGACATATTTGCTGGGTAGTTCGATTCTCATTATTTTCGTGCGGTACTCCTAGTCATCCAAAAACCCATTGAACGTCCTTGAAAATTTATTAAGAAATTATGATTGGAGTTTGGAAATAATATTTGCGGCGAACTTATTTCAGCGAATTTATTTTGATATCGCTAGCAATGATTAAAAGTAAAAGGTAACGAGGAAGAAAACAGTTCGCTACTACTTAAGCGCTAATCTTATTTTACATTGGATGACTAGGAGAGAAATCCCCAGATGTTTAACGCCATCTATTGGCGTAGGGAATTGTAACTTTTTAGTATGCACAAAAGAACTTATTGAAACTTTACACTGCAAAATAATGGTTTTTTGAATAATTAATTTTGAGTCTTCAGTCCATATATTAGGTACCATGAAAATGGAACGAGCAAAACTTCTTATTGGTTTACTCACCCCGTGAAACTCAACAACTTTTAGTCGGCCCTCTTGACATTCTATTTGTTTTTCGTACACATTAGGCTGAGCTGATGATCGTTATAGAAAACTTGGATTATTTCCCAACCCTTTTTAGACACTTCCTTATATAAACCTTACCTTAGATGTACTATGGTTTTATTTTGCACTCACAGTGCTATATTACTTTCATAAGTGAAAATAAGAAATTGAAAAAATGTCAGCGCCCGCCGGGACTTGAACCCGGGACCGTGGAGTACCGTTCCACTGCTCTGCCAACTGAGCTACCGGGCGCTGACATTTTTTCAATTTCTTATTTTCACTTACCTTAGATGTTATGTTATGATGTAAAACCTTTTTATTCTATGAAATAATCCACTGAATCGGTTTTTTTTTTATTTAGAGGCTGAAACATAAAACCTTTTTTGTAGTGTCCTGTCTCTGGGCTGTAAATCCAGCGAACAGCCTCCAAAACGGCGCGATATAAATATTTAGCGGGCTATATCGCGGCTGCATCGTGCATATACTCAGACCAAGGGAATGTTTCAAAGGAAACCCTATGCTACTAGATTGAAGCCAAGTTATGAGACTTGGCTCGAGTTAAAACAAAATTAAATGCTATATGTAGATTAGTTCAGTTTTTACGCTGAACTTGTAAAGGAATACGAAAGACGAAAAGTATATTTGCAAAATAAGTCGGCAACTGTTTCGCTTTCTATTCAACTCATCGGGTAAGGTAATCTGCCTTTATCGTAGAGGACGAAACTCATACACGAGTTGTCGTAATACACTTATGAGACCGATGCCTCGCAGATTCTCACCAGTAGTGGACTACTTATGGACGCAGTTTCAAAATTTAATGCGATACTTATTTTTTGTGAATTGTCCTATAATTCGACCCAGTTGCATGTGCCATGATCAGGGAACAACTGACACAATTAAATAACACAGAAGAATGAAAATTTACTTGATTTAAGTGTAGAAGCTTGTTTTTTTTTATCAATTTATATTATGCCGAATATAGCGTATTGACATGAATATGAAATATACATAAATAATTAGTTGTGTTTCAGCAGGAGCCAAGTCTGTTTGCGACGAAATTTTCATGGCTTAATTTTGGTTTTTCGTAAAGTTCTCTTTTCTAAATTTCCTTGTTCTGATCGTGCATATTGATACGGTTGCATTGAGATGCAAGCCACACGTGTGCAAGTAGGCCACATGCAGGCCTGTTTGCTGCCTAGGTTACCCAGTGTTTGCCTAAAATCAGTCTACCTAAAGATTCCTTGCAAGATTGGGTATATTTTTTCTTTCTTGTCACATGTCGTCCAAATGTTGGGGTTATGAATTTACAATAAATTCAAATCCTAAATTGTGCCGTGTGATGCCGGCTTAGAAGTGCCGTGTGATGCCGGCTCACCATCACCCCATTTCTTACACGTGGGAGTCGTAAGAGGCGACTAAGGGACTCGAGGGTGTGTATTGCAATTTTAGGCGATGGTCTGACAACCTGTCACTATGGCGATACACAATTTTCAGAGTGTCCCTCAAATATTTGTCAGACGTGGCGTAAATGTCTCTTTTTGCGGCCTTTTTCGCTCTGCCTACCCCGCAAGGGATTATAAGCGTGATATATGTATGTATGTATGTGTAAAATCCTAACGTTTGTGTTATAAATGGAAAAGGTGTTCCAATTTCGTATGAAAAGTTTAGATATTATCATAAAAAAAGTATAGTTATTATAACTATAACGTCGCATGTACGCCAATAATTGAGTGCTTGGCTTCGTCTACAAACTGTTATATAGTTTGGCGACATTATATTGCTGTGGAATTATGCGATATTTTATGAATAAACAACAAAAAAAAATAGAAATTGTATTGCCTTGTAAATATATTTTTGATAAGCAAAGTGTAATCTTGATTGCTCTTTCATTAATAGGTACATGAATAACTGTAAAATGAATACTTAATACTAGCAACGAAACCAACGACATCTACCTATGTGAGTAAACTGTTCTAAACTTTGGCACATATCATGTCTCAAAATATTTTTTCATCTAGGACTCTGGTTATTTTGGCTATAGAGATAATTTTTAAAATTAAGTCTCCAATGTTTCGATCATGTCAAACGTTGAATAAACCTAGTATTGTCTATTCTCATTTATTCAACTTTGTTTTTACGATAATTGTTTTTAAGACGACTTTTCGATTTTAGTCCCGGGGCTTTAAAACGTACAACGAGAGCGCTCCTGTCGCTTTTATAGAAGTAGGGAGGAAGAACGCATTCGCATTGAATTAGTTCCGAATTGACCCCGTCTCTAGCTAGTACCTCCTTTCACGGAATACCAAGTGAAGCAGCCATCTCCGCAGATTGGAGACGGCGCGGACGTTATGCAAGTCCTTTATGTCCGCGCGGTCCGTCCATTTCCATGACGCTGCAGCTGCCAGCCGCACTGCCAGCCAGCGGCCATGTTGGCTAGCAGAGCGAGTAATACCAAACAGCTATCTCTGAGGATCGGGAGGCACTACTAAGACCGTCCATTTCCATGACGCTGCACTTACCAGCCGCACTGCCAGCCAGCGGCCATATTGGCTACAAGAGCGAGTAATACCAAACAGCTATCTCCGCGGATCGAAAGGCACGTAAGACTATTATATCCCCTCGGTCCATCCATTTCCATGACACTGCACTTGCTAGGAGCACTGCGAGCTAGCGGTCATATTGGATAAAAAAGCGATTAATAACAAGTAATGCATACAATGTGGCCAGGCAGGGTGTCCACATGTATTGAAACCTCAAAGCTCCAAGAACCTCCCGTAATGTGAGCAGCTGTAATTTACATAAATGCACACTTCCTTTCCCCAGACCCATGTATTTGGATATGGTGGTTAAGAGTGCGGCTGTTCTTCGGTCGCGTGCCTCCCATTATATAGGCTGAAATTTTACTAGTAGTCACCGATAATGAAAACTGAGAACGGGCTGGTGATTAGGAACAACTTTTCTCAAGTTACATAGGTCAAAAGATGAAAAAAATATTTTGAGCTTCCATGGTAACCCAAATCAGCTGATCGGAAATATTGTATAGGAGGTCCAAATTTAAGACATAAGACCTTATCACCTGCCCATCTTGAGTTTTCGTTATCGATCACTAGTAAAATTTCATCCTATATGCTCACAAGAAACCATTCCGACATCGACAAAGCACTTCGGGTTGAATTGTCTTATATGCTTCAAACGCTCTATTAGCTTCCCTGAACTCTCCCCAACGACGTGATCAGAGGAGCTCGTATGCGAGGCGCGGCTGGTATACTGGCTCCTATATCAAACACTGGCCACCTGGAAATTTCTAGCTAAATGCAGCTGCACACGAGCTGTACACCGGCTTCCTAGAAGCCTCTTGGGCGAATACACTAGGTACTCGTGTTCAGAGAATATTTTAGGGACTTTACAAAAATACAATACAATATACTTTATTTGTACAAAACACTATTTAGGCGGCCTTATAGCTAAGGTAGCAATTTCTACCAGGTAACCTTTGAGTGAAAAAAGAAAGAGTATGTATGGTAAATCGGGATAGTGCATAGGTACATCTACATATACTAATAAACTATTTTACATACTAATTCATATAATTATGTAAGTTAAATATACTTACTTACTTAGATACTTATTTGTTTAAGTCTATCTTTTCAAAATAACCCTTTGTAAAAGCAAATGGCGAACAATTTTATTTTATGCTTTTGCCGACACTACACTTGCAACTTTTTCCTAATTACTCGCGGGAAAAAGCTCTGCAGCAGATCGAAAGCCGCGATCTAATTTCCCGGAGCGAATTCTGGTGAGGATAGAAATAATTCTTCGGCGGGTCGCGCGCGGCCACTCAGAAAATGAGCTGAGTCGTGGCTGCGCGCGGCGTGCTCAGCACCCGAACTGGGAAACATACAGACGGGGTGCGTAGCGAACTGATGTCTTAATTAATGATTCACCTTTTTATTGCAAGTGAGGAAAGAAATTGATCTTCAAAATAAGCTGAGTCGCAGTTACGCGTGGCGTACTCAGTAAGCGTGCGTGGTATAGGTACATCACGCGATGTCTTCTATCCTTTTATTGACTCTTATTATCGAGTTCGGGAAAATATATGACTTTACAAGTTAACCGTCCAAGTTGGCAGTATGTCCGTAAGACCGCAAGACTATTCCGGCTGCGTCGACACGCGCGCCCTCGTCTTGAGATTGCGGGGAATAGTCCCGGATAATTACTGCAACAGACTCACATATACCATTCAACATAGCTCGTGTTCCTTGTGAGCTGTGTGTCTGCAAGACGTGGCTATTCCAGCTGCATCAACACGCGCGCCCTCGCCTTGAGATTGCGGGGAATAGTCCCGGGTAATTACTGCAACAGACTCACATATACCATTCAACATAGCTCGTGTTTCTTGTGAGCTGTGTGTCTGCAAGACGTGGCTATTCCGGCTGCGTCGACACGCGCGCCCTCGCCTTGAGATTGCGGGGAGTAGTCCCGGGTAATTACTGCAACAGACTCACATATACCATTCAACATAGCTCGTGTTTCTTGTGAGCTGTGTGTCTGCAAGACGTGGCTATTCCAGCTGCGTCGACACGCGCGCCCTCGTCTTGAGATTGCGGGGAATAGTCCCGGGTAATTACTGCAACAGACTCACATATACCATTCAACATAGCTCGTGTTCCTTGTGAGCAGTGTGTCAGCAAGACGTGGCTATTCCGGCTGCGTCGACACGCGCGCCCTCGCCTTGAGATTGCGGGAGTAGTCCCGGGTAATAACTGCCGCGGACTCACATATACCAGTGGCTATACAGTAATACCTACGCCCACTTTTTCATTAGCCTTACTATGGGGCGACATTACTACTTATTTTTCTGAATAGCAAATGATCGGCCTTTAAAATTTTGGTTTCCGTTGTTCGAAAATAAAATACCTTTTATTACATAACAAAACAAAATGTGAGGAAGAAAGCTCATAAATGGACTTAGGTACGCTTTTGTTTCGCACGAGTCGTTAAGATTTTGATTTGTTAATTTGTTTTCATATTATCATTTGTATTCGTTCTTGTGTTCTAGCATTGTTCCATAGCTTATTCTAGCCTATATACCTACGTCTTCAGTTACCGATTAAATTGGTCTATCATGCGAACTGCGTATTGATGCTTTGCTTACCTCAATATCTCAATACAGTCCTTTGAGAGACGTCTAACCTAGTTGCTGTGTGTTTCAGGCAAACCTATAAGATCTGTCGAGCATAAAGCACAGTTCTACATAGTATATGTGGCTACACGTGTAGGGTGTATGTGGGTGTTCTCGGGTATATATTCTCGTTACATAAACTGAACGGCGGCGACGGCCCGACCCGGCCGACCAAAATACGGGCACCTGACGCCCGCTCTTTGAAACGGGTACGGCTTCTGTTATGGACGCAGCGATTTTAGTATTGTTTTTGTCCAAAGATACTCTTTCAGTGTATCTGTCTACAGGTTCGTTTGATCACTGGAGTGAAAAAAGTTATTTTCAAGACTAGTTTTGTTTGCTACCGCACTGGGCTGGGAAGTGGGAGTATCGATGACACTTGCTACTTGAGTTCTGTTTCTACTGGCTCCTCCACATACATCGTGCATTTCAAGTCTTCTTCTTTTCGTGCGGGACACCAAGTTGACGAACGAACCTATGAACCCTTGTGTCAGAGTTTTTGAACCGCCTACTACTAGTAGACCTCTGACATGATTGTGTAAAGACCGCCTTCTAAGTAATCATTGGCAGCAACTAGGACCCACGACTCAACGTGCCCTCCGAGGCACGGAATCATCTTTTTTAAGGACAATCAGGTGGTTCAGCCCGCATTGTCCTAACCAGACTAGGAACAAATTCACAAAGCGATAATAGCAATTTTGTAAGTGCCCCACCGGGAATTGAACCCGGAACCTTAGCGCCGCTAGCAGTCGCACTACCACTGCGCCACATCAGCTGCCACGTCTAACATAATGATTTAAAGATTCTTTCACTTTCAAGGAATATTTCACGCTAATTAGAGTACTGTTTCTACTAGCTCCTCCAAGTCGCGATTCCTCTGGCCATATCGCCAGCGTAATTTAGCTCACAAAGCGTGCCGCTGCGGTCGCTCGTCTTACCTACCACTAGCAGCGCGTGATTGTGCATCCATCTACCTACATGCATCGTACATTTTAAGTCTTCTTCTTTACGTGCGGGACACCATGTTGACGAACGAACCTATGAACCCTTGTGTCAGAGTTTTTGAACCACCTACTAGTAGACCTTTGACATCTACCACCTGGTTGAGCCCGCAATGTCCTAACAAGATTAGGAACAAATTCACAAAGCGATAATAGCAAATAAGCAAATAGGAATTGAACCTTAGCGCCGCTAGCAGTCGCACTACCTCTGCGCCACATCAGCAGCCACGTCTAACGTAATGATTTAAAGATTCTTTCACTTTCAAGGAATATTTCACGCTAATATTAGAGAACAGTTTCTACTAGCTCCTCAATGTCGCGATTCCTCTGGCCATGTCGCCAGCGTAATTTAGCTCACAAAGCGTGCCGCTGCGGTCACTCGTCTTACCTACCACTAGCAGCGCGTGATTGTGCATCTATCTACCTATATACAGCGTGCATTTCAAGTCAAATATAATGATGTAAAGATTCTTTCACTTTCAACCAATTAAAAATGCTTCTTCTGTCTTTTTCATGAGGGACACCGAGTCGTCGAAGCTCTGTCTCTCTGTCAGTCTGTTGCGCTTTCACATCTCAACTACTGAACTGAATTTGGGGAAATTTGGAACAAACGTAGATAACAGTAAGAGAGATAATAGGCTACTTTTTACTGCAGGAAAATAGCGGGATAAGTAGAGTATTGTTCCTACTAGCTCTTCCAAGTCGCAATTGCTTTGCACATATTACGTTCGCAATCCAACCTCGTCTTACCAGCTACCAGCGCTATTGTGTACCATACTGTATAGGTACATACATGCACATGCATATATCTATAGGTACAGGCTGTAAGGTAAATCGCGCAAGCCTTCTCAACTCTCACTCAGTCCGCGTAACTGAACAACTTTTGAGAAATCACAACGACCCCATGGGGTGATGCTATTCTAAGCCGACATCACTCGGCAAAGCCGACATCAAACGGCAAATTTGTTTACAATGCGAATGATTATATAATACTCATAAAAACCTAACGAGAGCTGTTACAAACAAGTAAACACTGAATTTTAAGACAAAACGCACGATAGTTTATTACAGTGCCCCCTAGAGTTGCTAGCGTAACACCTAACTAAGAACATTCACTTTTCAAATGCAAACTGAACACTGAAAACTGCATTTAAATCGGACTAGTGGTCTTGAAGATAAATGGTAAACTTTGGTTTGGACAAACATACCTACACACCAACTCAATCATCAGTCCTTCTAGTATTCATATTAGTCAGGTGTAGGTTTCAAAGCCCCGGGGCTAAAATTGTCAGGTCCAGTATAGATAAAAAAAAACAAATTCTCTCATCCCAAACGCATTATACCGTCTCCGTTCCGTCGTGGTCAAAAACACGTAAAACATAATGTTGCGTTATTTCTCTAGCATCTCCTACACAGATGCATTTCTAGCTGAATATCATGATAATTTATATTCATACAGGTATCACAAGCTAAGTGGTGACAGGCCGCAGAGTCGGATCCCACTTCTGATGTTGAAATACAAAGGTGTCTTTGTAACTGTGTGTGATAGCGACTCATGTGCATATAATACTCAGAATAGTCTCAGGCATTCATTCATTAAATTTAGGTGTTATTACGCTCTTGTATTGTAGATATTGTTCTGACCTTTTAAATGACTTAAATTGTCATTTAAGTAATTTAAAGTAATAAGTACTGCCGCGTTTCGACCTCTTAACAAATAACACATACATACATTTAAAAATGGAAACTTGGGTCGTTCTAGGGTGCGCGGTCAGTCTAATAGCTTGAAATCGAAGTTATATCAATATGAACAAAGTTAGCGTTTATACTATAGTAATTTTAATTTATGTAAACGCGAATAATTCCGTAATGAATTGTTTATAAGCTCAAGAAAAGAAATATCTTTGATTTTGGAAGGAAACCCAGACAAGTAAGATACTCAAAATACTAAAATGGGGTTTTTACCGCGATACTTACTTTTGTTGAATTGTAAGATAAGGAACGTAAGGAACTCGTCGCATGGTGGAGACACAAAAATTCACAAAAAAGAGACACAGGTTAGAAGTACAAAACTAACAAAGCGGCAATCTAGATCTATTATTTTTGGACTTTTGAATGCATTTGAATTTGGAAAAACCTCAGAGATTTTTAAGTAAATGGTGCCCATACTACAAAAACAAGGAGTAAACCAGCTCATTTTTGTATAATGGAACCCAATTATACTACCTATTCAGTAGTCGCACCAATTTGATCTTTTTTCTTTTCGTCTGGGACACTGAGTCGTCTAACGACCCGATGAACCCTGGTGTCAAAGTTTTCCAACCTTCTACTCATACTAGCAATATTGTAAATATTTACTTATCCTAGCAACTACCTGATGTTATATCGTGGGCAACTTTTTATGACCAGTACGTAGCATAGTTTTCTTAAACGATTGGATATTCTCCATACTGTTACTTACTTATCCGACACCCACCGGTGTAGGTGCAAGAATTTCCAACTTTGTAGCTAATCCACTCGTATTTTTTATAAATATCATCAACGTAAATGGCCTCTAACCAGGACACTTAAACTTTTATGACTTAGCTCATTTCCATACGACTAGAAACTATGGGGTTGCTCACAAACTTAAACAGTCAACCACAAATAAGTAGCGAAACTTTAGACGGTACAGCGCCTTTGTTGTGTACATACAGCGTGCATATCAAGTCAAATATAATGATGTAAAGATTCTTTCACTTTCAACCAATAAAAATGCTCCTTCTGTGTTTTTCATGAGGGACACCGAGTCGTCGAAGCTCTGTCTCTCTGTCAGTCTGTTGCGCTTTCACATCTCAACTACTGTACTGAATTTGGGGAAATTTGAAACAAACGTAGATAACAGTAAGCGAGATAATAGGCTACTTTTTACTGCAGGAAAATAGCGGGATAAGTAGAGTATTGTTCCTACTAGCTCCTCCAAGTCGCAATTGCTTTGCACATATTACGTTCGCAATCCAACCTCGTCTTACCAGCTAACAGCGCTATTGTGCCATACTATACAGGTACATACATACATGCACAATTAATATATCTATGAGTACAGGCTGTAAGGTAAATCGCGCAAGCCTTCTCAACTCTTCACTCAGTCCGCGAAACTGAACAACTTTTGAGAAATCACAAGGACCCCATGGGCTGATGCTATTCTAAGCCGACATCAAACGGCAAATTTGTTTAAAATGCGAATGATTATTTAACACACGTAAAAACCTAACAAGAGCTATTTAATTATTAATTTTTTTGTTTATTGATATTTAGACAACCAACAGCTAAATATTATGACAATATTGTAAAATAAATATTTTAAAATAAATAGCCAATATAAGGTCGCCACGATTTTTTTTTCTAGCTTAATGTGATTATAAGAACATGCATAAGTTTATCAACAGTTATCAATAGTTAGTAATTACAGCTATTTCAGAAAAATAATTGCAGTATCTTTGGGTTTAATTTAAAGATATTACAATAGGTAACTAAAAAAAAGAGATATATAAAAAAACAACATTACAGTGCCGCACGGTAACACAAAAACTTAAACTCGAACTTTTTTTTTGCTATTTCAAACAAGTAAACCTGATTTAAAGAAAAATCTCACGATGGTTTACTACAGTGCCCCCTAGAGTTGCTAGCGTAACATATATCGAAGAACATTCACTTTTCAAATACAAAATGAACACTGAAAACCGCATTAAAATCGGACTAGTGGTCTTGGAGATAAATGGTAAACATTGGTTTGGACGAACATACCTACACATAAACTCATTCATCAGTCCTTCTAGTATTCATATTAGTCAGGTGTAGGTTTCAAAGCCCCGGGGCTAAAATCAAACAGTCCAGTTTTAATTAAAAAAAAAAACAAACTCAAATCCTCTCATACATACATACACATATCACGCCTATAATCCCTTGCGGGGTAGGCAGAGCATAAATGGCCGCATAGAATGGACTTTTACGCCACGTCTGACAAACATTTGAGGGTCATCCGGAAAATTGTGTATCGCCATAGTGACAAGTTGTCAGCCCATCGCCTAAAATTGCAATACACACCCTCGAGTTCCTTAGACGCTTCTTACGACTCCCACGGGCAAGAAATGGGGTGATGCTATTCTAAGCCGGCATCACACGGCATTCGCATTAAACCGTCTCCTTTACGTCGTGGTCAAAAACACGTAAAACATACTGTTGCATTATTTCTCTAGCATCTCCTACACAGATGCATTTCTAGCTGAATATCATGATAATTTATATTCATAAAGGTATCACAAGCTAAGTGGTGACAGGCCGCAGAGTCAGATCCCAATTCTGATGTTGAAATACAAAGGTGTCTTTGTAACTGTGCGTGATACCAACTCATGTGCATATATAATACTCAGATCATTCATTCATTACAATTATGAGTGCTATTATGCTCTTGTAGGTGAAACAAATTCCATCCCTGTCTTTACTCCGCTAGTGTTCTGACCTTTTAAATGACTTTAATGACAAGTAATAAGTTTGTCGCGATTCAACCACTTTCAGCGCCCCGGGCCATTTTATAAAGTATAATATGAATATGTCGAAATTTAAACTCGGGTCATTCTAGAATGCGAAGTAACCAGGATGCAGTAATAAGTAATATCAATATGAACAATGCTAACGTTTATACTATCGTAATTTTAATTCATGTGGACGCGAATAATATAATAAATATTTACTTAGGTACAAAAGCAACTAACTGATGTTATATCGTGGGCAACTTTTTATGACCAGTACGTAGCATAGTTTTCTTAAACGATTGGATACTCTCCATACTGTTACTTACTTATCCGACACTCACCGATGTAGGTGCAAGAATTTCCAACTTTGTAGCTAATCCACTCGTATTTTTTATAAATATCATCAACGTAAATGGCCTCTAACAGGACACTTAAACTTTTATGACTCAGCTCATTTCCATACGACTAGAAACTATGGGGTTGCTCACAAACTTAAATCCGCGTTATTGATATTGCACATCGCCGATATAAAAAGATATAGACCGGCAGATTTGGCTCATTAGGGATCACATCGATAATAAACCAGTAAATAAATGAATAAATTCGTACTAATATTTTAAATTTGAGAGTTTGTGTGTGCGTGTGTGTTTGTATGTGTATGTATGTATGTTTGTTACCCTATCAAGTAATCACGCTCAAACGGCTTGACCGATTTGGATGAAATTTGGAACACAGGTAGAGTATAACCTGGAATAACACATATTCCACTTTTACCGCGGGAAAACTACTATTTCCACAGGAAAATGAGTGGCAGCGGGTGAAACCGTTAGGCGGAAATCTAGAAAAAAAAATATCTTGAACATTTTACACATCGCCATCGAGCCCCAAACTAAGCAAAGTAAATAGTTGGATGTTTCACTTGCATATAAAAGAATGTTCATATTCTTAAACCTGTGAAACTTAGTCTGTACCGGTGTAGCCTAACGCATGTAGCATTAAAACTGGTATAGTCTAGGAAAAACTAGTTTATCCTAAAATGGGTTTGGCCAGCAACATATCTAACTACTTACAATAGCATTCCACAAGGTATTTGAGACAAGATTACCATGATAGATACAGTGCTGATAAAAGTGGATTTCTCGATCTAGACACTACCAGGCAGCATACCAAATCTTCCAGTCTACTGTCCCGCGGCCAGCGCTTAGCCGCTATAGTGCGGAAGCAATAACCTGGAAAACAAACAGCATCAATAACGAGTCTTTTCGCTCCACCTTGACGGCCGATGTGGCGCAGTGGTAGTGCGACTACTTGCGACGCAAAGGTTCCGGGTTTGATTCTCGGTGGGGCACTCACAAAGTTGATATATTGTGAGTGCCCCACCGAGATTTAGAATATTGTGAAATTGTTCCCTAGTTTGGTAAGAGCATTGCAGGCGGAGGCACCTGATTGTCCAAAAAAAAAAATAGTTCCGTGCTACGGAAGACATGTTGAGCCGTCGGTCCCGGTTGCTATCAATGATTACTTAGATGGCGGTTGTTACACAACCATGTCAGAGGTCTACTAGCTCAAAAGTGGGTCAAAAACTCTGAAACCAGGGTTCATCGGGTCGTTAGACGACTCGGTGTCCCACACGAAAAAGAAAGCAGTTCCACCTTACTTTAGCAGACGACCACCACCGGTGTGATAACGCTTCTATGGGAATATTAACACCCGGTATTGACACCTTACTGCAGGCTACTTGGTATCCTCTTAAGTGTACAGTTGGCTTTATTTACTGCATGCCACTTTATAAGATTACGTACTAAATAATAAAATTGTTGTACCTAGATATGAGAAGCTCATCTTTGCCTATTTAGTAAGTACAAGAGAGAGATGCGCCGAGTAGTCGATCATTTTATAGTCGGTGCTTAGTGGGCTGTAATAAATACATAAAATTTTCTTAATAATAATTTATTTCAACCAATAATAATTATGTTCGAAATGAAACCATAACTGCTTTAATTGGCTTCTTCTTCTTCTTTTCGTGTGGGACACCGAGTCGTCCAACGACCCGAAGAACCCTGGCGTCAGAGTTTTTAACCGCCTACTAATAGTAGTAGGCCTCTGACATGGTTGTGTAACGACCGCCGTCTAAGTAATCATAGACAGCAACTCCGAACATTGGAACCATTACTTTTTCAGACAATCAGGTGGTTCACCCTGCAATGTCCTAACCAGACTGGGATCAAATTGGCGAAAAGGTACTAAAAAGTGCACAGGCGCGATTTCTTTTTCCAAACGTCACCGAAGTAATGATCGGCTCAGCTGACTAATCGGCGTCTAGTCGGTGACTAGTCGACTGATTATGAGCCGAACAGTCGGTAGTCGGCTAGTCGGACAGAACCATAGTCGCTGCATCTTTGGTAAGTACATATTATATCAAAAAACTACTAATATTCGTCATTTTACAACATAAATCAAGTATCATAAAACATGGAAAAGCATAAAAACTGAAAATTATTTTTATTTCTGACAGGAATTCTTTTCAGTCTTTTTAGAATTTACCTGAAATAAAATACTGGGGAAGCCCCAACTCCACCTCGCCACTTAACCCGGAGTGGACTCTGATTAAAACCGATTGTCCGACTGGTTTTATTACTGAAGAATGGGATCCACTCTGCAGACTTGACGAATACCATTCCCACCATTGGCAGTGAGATTGGAGTTGCCAAGTCTATTTAAATAAAAAGACGAGAAATGTTTGCGAGACGCATTAACCACACGGGGTGTAAGGGACGGTGTGCCAAAAATTTGCAGGTATGTGCTGACCATGAAACTAGACAACTTCATTTATGCAGGCTATGTTTGAAATTGATCTCCCATACAAAATTCTCGATTAGCATCAACATTTTCTGACAAAGTCAATTCGCTAGTTATATTCTATATAAATATACTTATGTATTAAAATATATGTTTACATTATTATCAATTGTAGTATATAATAATATGGTATAGTTTTATTTTAATTATTGATGTAAACTGTCTAATCTTACCTATAATTTATACACTACTCTCTTCTCTTTGATTTCTCCTCCAACCATAGGTTGTCTGGTAGAGATGGCTTTCAGCGATAAGGCCGCCTTTGCGCATCTTTAATTTAAGTTTTCCTGTTATGTGTTTTGTTTGTGTTTTGAATGTGCATTTAAGTGTTTTTCTGACTTACTTAGCTTACCGATTTCCTATATAAATTTGATTTCTTTTTTTCGTTTCGTAACATAGGCTCCGTAGTAAAAGTTGTTCAGTTTTATGACTCGCTCAAAGCCTGCAAAGTTTTTGGGACACCGTCCCTTAAACCCTGTTTAATAAACTGAGCTACGTAATTCCTCTGAATCAAACCTGTCATGAAGTTATTCAGCACATGAAACTGAACAACTTGTTTTATTAAGAACCTGTTATTGTTTTAGTATCCAAATTGCCCGAGTCGATGACCATTTTTGTATGAATAAAAAAACCAAGCTAATCAGACCTAACCGCACTGCGAACAAGTTCGTAAAACGACACCACAATTTCCATTCGAAAACCAGAGGAAAAGGGGATTAGACAACTGCAGAAAGGTAGAGTGCATTAAGCATTCTATTTTCTTCCATTTTTACAAATACTCACACCAGATTTTTTATAGAAAAAATCTTGCAGTATAATAAGGTGTAAAAAAATTTGCTGAGAATATTTTACGGGGTGAACCAGTACGTGAAACTGAACAACTTTCCCCAAGGAACATAGGTCAAAATATGAAAAAATAATTTGACCCTCCCATACGTCTTGTGTGTTACCCGGCCGGGATAATTTGTATGGGAGGACCAATTCTTTTTTCATATTTCGACCTATGTTCCATGGGAAAAGTTGTTCAGTTTCACGTACTGGTTCACCCCTTAAAATATTCTCAGCTAATTTTTTTACACCATGTATAGTAGGAGCAGACTGACTTGCGGCTTATCAGAATAAACCACACCACCTAGCACAGTGGATGGAGCTATCTTCAAACTCTGGACATTACAGAAAAAGCAGAAACATTTGCATTAACATTTTTAAAGTGCGAATAGTTTTGATTTAAATGAAATTATTTAATACTCGTTTCTATATCTAAGTAGTATTTTAATATCTTTGTACTGCTCATTCTTGTAGCAAGCCTTTGGGAATCTTGTTCTACATTCCTAGTGTTTCTGCAGCTTCTGTCTGTATTGCGTTTTATTTCTCCAGCTTAAACGAGGTCGCTGCGGGTCAGTAAACATGGTGCTGTACTGACGTAGTCTCTACAACACTATACTAAAGATGTTGATCTTGGTGTTCCTCTTTCCATATCATTAAAGGCCCTGTTTAACTTGAATATTTGGTCGAGTGGTATGAAAAATCTCACCCGCATTAAGTCACGAAGGTATATGGTAGGTCACAAGCCTTTCCTTTGAAATTCTTCTCTAGTGCAGTTTCTATTACAATTTAGTTTTATTTTCCCAGTCCTAACGAGGTTCTTACAGGGTCACTGAAGCTGGTGCTTTAGTGCACCAGCTACAGAAATATTTCCTTTCTGGTCCGATGGAGATCAACTGGTAGAGTAGAAGACATTGATTATGCGAATTTTGATCATAAAATGTTTTAAACTTTCGCGGTCACACATAATGACTCAAAATACTTAAACAGGGTTCTTAACGCGATAGTTTTTTTAATGAATTGTCGATACTTCTGCTCAGTTGCATGGAACAATTGATGTTTTGCTCGTGGGTAGTTGGAATCTTCATTTTATTGGTATGCATTTATGCATAAAACTCATAAAAAACAAGTATCGCGGTAAGAACCGCGTGATAATATTTTGAGTTACTTTTGATCATTTTCTGTACGACTATAACTTTAACATTGAATTGACATTTCTTTTAGTGGCAGGACACACTCTATACGATGTGTTAATTACGTGAACATATTTGTTGAATACATTTCACAATCACCGTACATTCTTTCCTAGAGACACCTGCACGCACAAGGTTTTAATGGTTTTTTTATCTTATGTTTATTTTATGAAAGTGCCAGTAACCATGAATACAGTAGACACTCTATTACTACCAGCTATGAGAATTCCTAAAACGAGACGCAGCTGATCCTGTAAACGAGACGCAGTTTACGATCTCGCGAATGAGGTTTTGCGACTGTGAAGACGTCTTCATAATATGCTCGTATCTTACACAAGTCGTCATAACTATGATATATTGTTAGGTTATTATCAAATTACTTGGTTTCTATAATTTCTGTTCTTGACTGACTTCTACATTCGACAAGCTAAAAAAGTTGGCATAGCAGTGTGACTCCCCGGTTCCGGCCGGCCGACGCATACATATTTTTAATTTATTATTTTTATTTATGAAGCTGATGAACATTTCTCACTACCAGTAGAACCGAATCGCGTAAACGCGTCTGTTATTTTTCCTTTATTGTATTGGTACTTGGGTAGTTGTGTGTGCTCAAAAATTTTATTGAAAAAGTCTTGTTTACAGCAGCCCTCGCTCGGCCAGAGCTGTGAGCCAAAGATAATACTCTGCAAACATAACCTGAGCGCGGATTTCTGGAAACCGTGTCGATATATTCAATCCAGTCCGTACCCCTCAAGGCGGGCACACAAAACACTGCATGTATTAAGGGTGGTCAGAAGGGGGGACGTTCGCGCACTGTGCTTTTTTTTTCTTTTTCCCCTTTCTTTCCGATGCAAATTCGCAAACGCTGCCTGCCAGGCGAGTGGAAATTGAGAATTTTGCCGCCTTTTTTAAAACTCCACTCATTAGGTCCCGAAGTCGCGAACGAAAATTCGCTATTGAATTTTGTATTAGAATTTAATTGGATTTTTCAAGTCGTTACTTTCCTTTTTGGTATTTGACGCCAGATACCTCTCCTCCTGTGACATAATTTAATTATTACGTAGTCTTTTAAACAATCAACGCTTACTGTTTACTTCGGTACTTGTTTTGAGTAAAAGAATAATTTAGAAGTACTTACCCCTTTTTCGCAAATAACTACTTCTTTGCGAAAAGGAGGTTGTTCCTAAGACAACAACAGCTATTGCGACTAATGTAGGACCATTGTGTCTATAGGCAAACAATAATGATAATAATAGGTAATACTTACCTATAATAAGAAATAACTGCATCAATTTTAGAGCCCTAAAAGCAAATTTAATTAATTTTCGGTTTTTTCTTTGCCTCTTGTAATTAAATAGGTATAGGTATTATGACTAAACGGACTTTACCTAAGTAAAGCGATCAATCAATTATTGATTTGGAACCTCTATTGAGTATAATAAACAAGAAGGACAATTATATTTTTTAGAAAACTTGCAGAATTTAAACCTGCGACTTTTGCCATCACTAGGCTCAAAACCTGCTCGCGGTAGATAGCAAGTTTTCTAAAAAATTTATACCTAACACGGGAAGTGTTTTTAAAAGTTGGGTATTCAAGAAGAACAATAAATAAATAACTGATCAAAAAGCATAAAGATACCAGGCGATAACATCCACATTACACTTACGCAAGCATCCCATTACACAACGGGTGACGTAACGTAACACGCGCACGTTTCCGCGCAAGTACTCGCAGGATGTGTGTGTCGATGTAGATACGTCATCAAGAAAAGATTATCGGCTATGTTGTAAATCGCAGGCCGGGAACGGAAGGCGGCGGCGCGCGGCGGCGGCAGCGGCAGCCCTGCCTGCGGCGCGGGCGTCCGCGCGGCGTCAATTAGACGGGGGCTGAGAGCAGACAGGGTTGGCTGCAACAAGTCTATTTTCATTTGCTCCTTTTATTTACTCTTCGATATTCAAACTCACTTGATTTAAATATCTATGTACGAATACATCCCTGCTTGTCCTTTTGCTATTATTTTATATTCATGCATAACGCGTGGTATTTCTACGATGCCGCGCGAGCTTGGCGCCCAACGCGGGACTTTCAAGAAAAGTACTTTTGAAATGAGTAGTTGGCGCCCAAAGTGGGACTCTAAATTAAGGGACGAATAGGTAATCAATCAGTATTCATTACTGAATATTTTGGGCACTTACTTTCAGTGCAATTTTTTGACTTATAAATTCTATCAAAGAAACTTGATCTGTGTAGCAGGACACGGTCGCATTTTGCGTGCAGTGGTCAGCGGCCGGGCCCAAGCTTTTTGTTAGACTAAACCAATAGTATCTTTGAAAGCTTTTTTGTTGTTGTAAGGCCACACACCAATTTTAAATAGACAGAAAAGAAAATAAGAACCCCATTGCGAAAGTGAAAAAAAATCTTTAAACAATAATGTAATACATGTGTCAATCATAAGCTCATAAAAACAAACTGCCATTTGGTCAGAGAAAAAAAGGATAGGGTTGCTTTCCATGGCATGGATACTTACGATTTTGTTTTAAAACTGTTAAAACTCAAGTTTCTTCGATAGTACATATGATATAGACTACTCCGCTCGTAACAGCACACATGTGTCCTTGAAGTATAATACAAATCTATTGTTGCAAAATTCGACCTGAGCGAAGAGGTTAAGATATTATTATGACCGTTAATATGTGTAATTCTTATTTTCATGTACGAGCAGATAATGCGATGCAACAACGATTTATTTCATCATAATAGGTATTTTAGGCGAATCCTTTGGCAACCCTAGCCCTGGGGGGTCATTTGGCCCCCCTACCGGACCAGGGGGGTCACGCGAGACGCTCGCTGCCCACGGCCACGTATCTAGGTACGTGTAGGGGCGCCACGCGAGTACCGCCGCAGGGACAGTTCCATATATTTATTTTCACCGCGTTTATTCTCAGAAAAACCGAATGGAAAAGAAATAAAAGTATAGTAGGTATCTGGATTCTAGAAACGAAAATAAAACATGATTTTTGTACTTTTTGGATCTAGCTAAAAGCTTTGTATGGTGCAAAATATAGTGAAGATATTTTTGAAGGTATAAAATATTTTACAATTATTAGGAGCTTTACCTATTACGCGCTGACATTGATGCGAAACTATCGACAAGTCTATTGTTCCCCTAAGGTAAACACAGCTCAAGGCGTCCGCCGTTGCCTTCCAAAATTTATGGTAGGCGTAGGTATATGGCCGGAAATTCGAGCTAGCTACCCACGCCTATATACGTGTATATCAACGTCTATGTACGGCGGACGTAGAACCGCGCGCCTTGGGCCCGTAATTAATAGCCGTGCCATGCCGCGCCGATGCCCGTCGCCGACGTTACTCGACGTTCTCCTAATCTTCAACCCTAATTATTATTCAGGGAGTTTTTCTCGGAGCTTGTTTATGCTACAGGCGGTCCCCTAAAGAGATGAGAATGAGAAGAGATTTAAATGAAATTATTTAATACTCGTTTCTATATCTAAGTAGTATTTTAATATCTTTGTACTGCTCATTCTTGTAGCAAGCCTTTGGGAATCTTGTTCTACATTCCTAGTGTTTCTGCAGCTTCTGTCTGTATTGCGTTTTATTTCTCCAGCTTAAACGAGGTCGCTGCGGGTCAGTAAACATGGTGCTGTACTGACGTAGTCTCTACAACACTATACTAAAGATGTTGATCTTGGTGTTCCTCTTTCCATATCATTAAAGGCCCTGTTTAACTTGAATATTTGGTCGAGTGGTATGAAAAATCTCACCCGCATTAAGTCACGAAGGTATATGGTAGGTCACAAGCCTTTCCTTTGAAATTCTTCTCTAGTGCAGTTTCTATTACAATTTAGTTTTATTCTCCCAGTCCTAACGAGGTTCTTACAGGGTCACTGAAGCTGGTGCTTTAGTGCACCAGCTACAGAAATATTTCCTTTCTGGTCCGATGGAGATCAACTGGTAGAGTAGAAGACATTGATTATGCGAATTTTGATCATAAAATGTTTTAAACTTTCGCGGTCACACATAATGACTCAAAATACTTAAACAGGGTTCTTAACGCGATAGTTTTTTTAATGAATTGTCGATACTTCTGCTCAGTTGCATGGAACAATTGATGTTTTGCTCGTGGGTAGTTGGAATCTTCATTTTATTGGTATGCATTTATGCATAAAACTCATAAAAAACAAGTATCGCGGTAAGAACCGCGTGATAATATTTTGAGTTACTTTTGATCATTTTCTGTACGACTATAACTTTAACATTGAATTGACATTTCTTTTAGTGGCAGGACACACTCTATACGATGTGTTAATTACGTGAACATATTTGTTGAATACATTTCACAATCACCGTACATTCTTTCCTAGAGACACCTGCACGCACAAGGTTTTAATGGTTTTTTTATCTTATGTTTATTTTATGAAAGTGCCAGTAACCATGAATACAGTAGACACTCTATTACTACCAGCTATGAGAATTCCTAAAACGAGACGCAGCTGATCCTGTAAACGAGACGCAGTTTACGATCTCGCGAATGAGGTTTTGCGACTGTGAAGACGTCTTCATAATATGCTCGTATCTTACACAAGTCGTCATAACTATGATATATTGTTAGGTTATTATCAAATTACTTGGTTTCTATAATTTCTGTTCTTGACTGACTTCTACATTCGACAAGCTAAAAAAGTTGGCATAGCAGTGTGACTCCCCGGTCCCAAGTGCCGGCCGACGCATACATATTTTTAATTTATTATTTTTATTTATGAAGCTGATGAACATTTCTCACTACCAGTAGAACCGAATCGCGTAAACGCGTCTGTTATTTTTCCTTTATTGTATTGGTACTTGGGTAGTTGTGTGTGCTCAAAAATTTTATTGAAAAAGTCTTGTTTACAGCAGCCCTCGCTCGGCCAGAGCTGTGAGCCAAAGATAATACTCTGCAAACATAACCTGAGCGCGGATTTCTGGAACCGTGTCGATATATTCAATCCAGTCCGTACCCCTCAAGGCGGGCACACAAAACACTGCATGTATTAAGGGTGGTCAGAAGGGGGGACGTTCGCGCACTGTGCTTTTTTTTTCTTTTTCCCCTTTCTTTCCGATGCAAATTCGCAAACGCTGCCTGCCAGGCGAGTGGAAATTGAGAATTTTTGCCGCCTTTTTTAAAACTCCACTCATTAGGTCCCGAAGTCGCGAACGAAAATTCGCTATTGAATTTTGTATTAGAATTTAATTGGATTTTTCAAGTCGTTACTTTCCTTTTTGGTATTTGACGCCAGATACCTCTCCTCCTGTGACATAATTTAATTATTACGTAGTCTTTTAAACAATCAACGCTTACTGTTTACTTCGGTACTTGTTTTGAGTAAAAGAATAATTTAGAAGTACTTACCCCTTTTTCGCAAATAACTACTTCTTTGCGAAAAGGAGGTTGTTCCTAAGACAACAACAGCTATTGCGACTAATGTAGGACCATTGTGTCTATAGGCAAACAATAATGATAATAATAGGTAATACTTACCTATAATAAGAAATAACTGCATCAATTTTAGAGCCCTAAAAGCAAATTTAATTAATTTTCGGTTTTTTCTTTGCCTCTTGTAATTAAATAGGTATAGGTATTATGACTAAACGGACTTTACCTAAGTAAAGCGATCAATCAATTATTGATTTGGAACCTCTATTGAGTATAATAAACAAGAAGGACAATTATATTTTTTAGAAAACTTGCAGAATTTAAACCTGCGACTTTTGCCATCACTAGGCTCAAAACCTGCTCGCGGTAGATAGCAAGTTTTCTAAAAAATTTATACCTAACACGGGAAGTGTTTTTAAAAGTTGGGTATTCAAGAAGAACAATAAATAAATAACTGATCAAAAAGCATAAAGATACCAGGCGATAACATCCACATTACACTTACGCAAGCATCCCATTACACAACGGGTGACGTAACGTAACACGCGCACGTTTCCGCGCAAGTACTCGCAGGATGTGTGTGTCGATGTAGATACGTCATCAAGAAAAGATTATCGGCTATGTTGTAAATCGCAGGCCGGGAACGGAAGGCGGCGGCGCGCGGCGGCGGCAGCGGCAGCCCTGCCTGCGGCGCGGGCGTCCGCGCGGCGTCAATTAGACGGGGGCTGAGAGCAGACAGGGTTGGCTGCAACAAGTCTATTTTCATTTGCTCCTTTTATTTACTCTTCGATATTCAAACTCACTTGATTTAAATATCTATGTACGAATACATCCCTGCTTGTCCTTTTGCTATTATTTTATATTCATGCATAACGCGTGGTATTTCTACGATGCCGCGCGAGCTTGGCGCCCAACGCGGGACTTTCAAGAAAAGTACTTTTGAAATGAGTAGTTGGCGCCCAAAGTGGGACTCTAAATTAAGGGACGAATAGGTAATCAATCAGTATTCATTACTGAATATTTTGGGCACTTACTTTCAGTGCAATTTTTTGACTTATAAATTCTATCAAAGAAACTTGATCTGTGTAGCAGGACACGGTCGCATTTTGCGTGCAGTGGTCAGCGGCCGGGCCCAAGCTTTTTGTTAGACTAAACCAATAGTATCTTTGAAAGCTTTTTTGTTGTTGTAAGGCCACACACCAATTTTAAATAGACAGAAAAGAAAATAAGAACCCCATTGCGAAAGTGAAAAAAAATCTTTAAACAATAATGTAATACATGTGTCAATCATAAGCTCATAAAAACAAACTGCCATTTGGTCAGAGAAAAAAAGGATAGGGTTGCTTTCCATGGCATGGATACTTACGATTTTGTTTTAAAACTGTTAAAACTCAAGTTTCTTCGATAGTACATATGATATAGACTACTCCGCTCGTAACAGCACACATGTGTCCTTGAAGTATAATACAAATCTATTGTTGCAAAATTCGACCTGAGCGAAGAGGTTAAGATATTATTATGACCGTTAATATGTGTAATTCTTATTTTCATGTACGAGCAGATAATGCGATGCAACAACGATTTATTTCATCATAATAGGTATTTTAGGCGAATCCTTTGGCAACCCTAGCCCTGGGGGGTCATTTGGCCCCCCTACCGGACCAGGGGGGTCACGCGAGACGCTCGCTGCCCACGGCCACGTATCTAGGTACGTGTAGGGGCGCCACGCGAGTACCGCCGCAGGGACAGTTCCATATATTTATTTTCACCGCGTTTATTCTCAGAAAAACCGAATGGAAAAGAAATAAAAGTATAGTAGGTATCTGGATTCTAGAAACGAAAATAAAACATGATTTTTGTACTTTTTGGATCTAGCTAAAAGCTTTGTATGGTGCAAAATATAGTGAAGATATTTTTGAAGGTATAAAATATTTTACAATTATTAGGAGCTTTACCTATTACGCGCTGACATTGATGCGAAACTATCGACAAGTCTATTGTTCCCCTAAGGTAAACACAGCTCAAGGCGTCCGCCGTTGCCTTCCAAAATTTATGGTAGGCGTAGGTATATGGCCGGAAATTCGAGCTAGCTACCCACGCCTATATACGTGTATATCAACGTCTATGTACGGCGGACGTAGAACCGCGCGCCTTGGGCCCGTAATTAATAGCCGTGCCATGCCGCGCCGATGCCCGTCGCCGACGTTACTCGACGTTCTCCTAATCTTCAACCCTAATTATTATTCAGGGAGTTTTTCTCGGAGCTTGTTTATGCTACAGGCGGTCCCCTAAAGAGATGAGAATGAGAAGAGATTTAAATGAAATTATTTAATACTCGTTTCTATATCTAAGTAGTATTTTAATATCTTTGTACTGCTCATTCTTGTAGCAAGCCTTTGGGAATCTTGTTCTACATTCCTAGTGTTTCTGCAGCTTCTGTCTGTATTGCGTTTTATTTCTCCAGCTTAAACGAGGTCGCTGCGGGTCAGTAAACATGGTGCTGTACTGACGTAGTCTCTACAACACTATACTAAAGATGTTGATCTTGGTGTTCCTCTTTCCATATCATTAAAGGCCCTGTTTAACTTGAATATTTGGTCGAGTGGTATGAAAAATCTCACCCGCATTAAGTCACGAAGGTATATGGTAGGTCACAAGCCTTTCCTTTGAAATTCTTCTCTAGTGCAGTTTCTATTACAATTTAGTTTTATTCTCCCAGTCCTAACGAGGTTCTTACAGGGTCACTGAAGCTGGTGCTTTAGTGCACCAGCTACAGAAATATTTCCTTTCTGGTCCGATGGAGATCAACTGGTAGAGTAGAAGACATTGATTATGCGAATTTTGATCATAAAATGTTTTAAACTTTCGCGGTCACACATAATGACTCAAAATACTTAAACAGGGTTCTTAACGCGATAGTTTTTTTAATGAATTGTCGATACTTCTGCTCAGTTGCATGGAACAATTGATGTTTTGCTCGTGGGTAGTTGGAATCTTCATTTTATTGGTATGCATTTATGCATAAAACTCATAAAAAACAAGTATCGCGGTAAGAACCGCGTGATAATATTTTGAGTTACTTTTGATCATTTTCTGTACGACTATAACTTTAACATTGAATTGACATTTCTTTTAGTGGCAGGACACACTCTATACGATGTGTTAATTACGTGAACATATTTGTTGAATACATTTCACAATCACCGTACATTCTTTCCTAGAGACACCTGCACGCACAAGGTTTTAATGGTTTTTTTATCTTATGTTTATTTTATGAAAGTGCCAGTAACCATGAATACAGTAGACACTCTATTACTACCAGCTATGAGAATTCCTAAAACGAGACGCAGCTGATCCTGTAAACGAGACGCAGTTTACGATCTCGCGAATGAGGTTTTGCGACTGTGAAGACGTCTTCATAATATGCTCGTATCTTACACAAGTCGTCATAACTATGATATATTGTTAGGTTATTATCAAATTACTTGGTTTCTATAATTTCTGTTCTTGACTGACTTCTACATTCGACAAGCTAAAAAAGTTGGCATAGCAGTGTGACTCCCCGGTCCCAAGTGCCGGCCGACGCATACATATTTTTAATTTATTATTTTTATTTATGAAGCTGATGAACATTTCTCACTACCAGTAGAACCGAATCGCGTAAACGCGTCTGTTATTTTTCCTTTATTGTATTGGTACTTGGGTAGTTGTGTGTGCTCAAAAATTTTATTGAAAAAGTCTTGTTTACAGCAGCCCTCGCTCGGCCAGAGCTGTGAGCCAAAGATAATACTCTGCAAACATAACCTGAGCGCGGATTTCTGGAACCGTGTCGATATATTCAATCCAGTCCGTACCCCTCAAGGCGGGCACACAAAACACTGCATGTATTAAGGGTGGTCAGAAGGGGGGACGTTCGCGCACTGTGCTTTTTTTTTCTTTTTCCCCTTTCTTTCCGATGCAAATTCGCAAACGCTGCCTGCCAGGCGAGTGGAAATTGAGAATTTTTGCCGCCTTTTTTAAAGCTCCACTCATTAGGTCCCGAAGTCGCGAACGAAAATTCGCTATTGAATTTTGTATTAGAATTTAATTGGATTTTTCAAGTCGTTACTTTCCTTTTTGGTATTTGACGCCAGATACCTCTCCTCCTGTGACATAATTTAATTATTACGTAGTCTTTTAAACAATCAACGCTTACTGTTTACTTCGGTACTTGTTTTGAGTAAAAGAATAATTTAGAAGTACTTACCCCTTTTTCGCAAATAACTACTTCTTTGCGAAAAGGAGGTTGTTCCTAAGACAACAACAGCTATTGCGACTAATGTAGGACCATTGTGTCTATAGGCAAACAATAATGATAATAATAGGTAATACTTACCTATAATAAGAAATAACTGCATCAATTTTAGAGCCCTAAAAGCAAATTTAATTAATTTTCGGTTTTTTCTTTGCCTCTTGTAATTAAATAGGTATAGGTATTATGACTAAACGGACTTTACCTAAGTAAAGCGATCAATCAATTATTGATTTGGAACCTCTATTGAGTATAATAAACAAGAAGGACAATTATATTTTTTAGAAAACTTGCAGAATTTAAACCTGCGACTTTTGCCATCACTAGGCTCAAAACCTGCTCGCGGTAGATAGCAAGTTTTCTAAAAAATTTATACCTAACACGGGAAGTGTTTTTAAAAGTTGGGTATTCAAGAAGAACAATAAATAAATAACTGATCAAAAAGCATAAAGATACCAGGCGATAACATCCACATTACACTTACGCAAGCATCCCATTACACAACGGGTGACGTAACGTAACACGCGCACGTTTCCGCGCAAGTACTCGCAGGATGTGTGTGTCGATGTAGATACGTCATCAAGAAAAGATTATCGGCTATGTTGTAAATCGCAGGCCGGGAACGGAAGGCGGCGGCGCGCGGCGGCGGCAGCGGCAGCCCTGCCTGCGGCGCGGGCGTCCGCGCGGCGTCAATTAGACGGGGGCTGAGAGCAGACAGGGTTGGCTGCAACAAGTCTATTTTCATTTGCTCCTTTTATTTACTCTTCGATATTCAAACTCACTTGATTTAAATATCTATGTACGAATACATCCCTGCTTGTCCTTTTGCTATTATTTTATATTCATGCATAACGCGTGGTATTTCTACGATGCCGCGCGAGCTTGGCGCCCAACGCGGGACTTTCAAGAAAAGTACTTTTGAAATGAGTAGTTGGCGCCCAAAGTGGGACTCTAAATTAAGGGACGAATAGGTAATCAATCAGTATTCATTACTGAATATTTTGGGCACTTACTTTCAGTGCAATTTTTTGACTTATAAATTCTATCAAAGAAACTTGATCTGTGTAGCAGGACACGGTCGCATTTTGCGTGCAGTGGTCAGCGGCCGGGCCCAAGCTTTTTGTTAGACTAAACCAATAGTATCTTTGAAAGCTTTTTTGTTGTTGTAAGGCCACACACCAATTTTAAATAGACAGAAAAGAAAATAAGAACCCCATTGCGAAAGTGAAAAAAAATCTTTAAACAATAATGTAATACATGTGTCAATCATAAGCTCATAAAAACAAACTGCCATTTGGTCAGAGAAAAAAAGGATAGGGTTGCTTTCCATGGCATGGATACTTACGATTTTGTTTTAAAACTGTTAAAACTCAAGTTTCTTCGATAGTACATATGATATAGACTACTCCGCTCGTAACAGCACACATGTGTCCTTGAAGTATAATACAAATCTATTGTTGCAAAATTCGACCTGAGCGAAGAGGTTAAGATATTATTATGACCGTTAATATGTGTAATTCTTATTTTCATGTACGAGCAGATAATGCGATGCAACAACGATTTATTTCATCATAATAGGTATTTTAGGCGAATCCTTTGGCAACCCTAGCCCTGGGGGGTCATTTGGCCCCCCTACCGGACCAGGGGGGTCACGCGAGACGCTCGCTGCCCACGGCCACGTATCTAGGTACGTGTAGGGGCGCCACGCGAGTACCGCCGCAGGGACAGTTCCATATATTTATTTTCACCGCGTTTATTCTCAGAAAAACCGAATGGAAAAGAAATAAAAGTATAGTAGGTATCTGGATTCTAGAAACGAAAATAAAACATGATTTTTGTACTTTTTGGATCTAGCTAAAAGCTTTGTATGGTGCAAAATATAGTGAAGATATTTTTGAAGGTATAAAATATTTTACAATTATTAGGAGCTTTACCTATTACGCGCTGACATTGATGCGAAACTATCGACAAGTCTATTGTTCCCCTAAGGTAAACACAGCTCAAGGCGTCCGCCGTTGCCTTCCAAAATTTATGGTAGGCGTAGGTATATGGCCGGAAATTCGAGCTAGCTACCCACGCCTATATACGTGTATATCAACGTCTATGTACGGCGGACGTAGAACCGCGCGCCTTGGGCCCGTAATTAATAGCCGTGCCATGCCGCGCCGATGCCCGTCGCCGACGTTACTCGACGTTCTCCTAATCTTCAACCCTAATTATTATTCAGGGAGTTTTTCTCGGAGCTTGTTTATGCTACAGGCGGTCCCCTAAAGAGATGAAAGCAATTGGCCGCCGCTATCGCCGCGCCCTGACTACGGCCCTTTCATAATGTTTGTCGAATCGCGAATGCAAATTGGACGTTCATCATTAACGTTTATTGTGTTAGCTTTTTATCTGGGCGCTTTATTTCCTTTCTAAGCAGCCGATTTTATCTTAATTCGAATTTGTTCTTGGCTTGTTTAATATTTTTAATTTCAAGCAGGTAGGTCTCCAACACAAATTCAAATCATGTCTTTTAATACTTTTTTGGTAGAGTCTTTAGTTTATCCGCATCATTGACTGCTATTGTTGTCGCAGGTTCAAATCCTTTCTGCGGTGCAATATTGCAAGTTCTTAATAAAAGGATTCCCAGTATGCTATACTTGAAATTTGAAATAGACGATTTAAAGCATCCCGAGTATGCTATGGTAGAAATTTGAAACGATTTTCGTATTTAGGAGAATTTATCAGCGTTCAAATTCGGAATAGCTTGGTTATTGCTCGTTGCGCTGTTTGCCGCCGTCTTTATTAAGGCGGGTATCAGAGGCACGTCCGCTCGAGATCCTAATTAAAAACGCTCATTGCGCGGGGGACCCCGACCTGCCACGGGGCCCTGCGACCCGCGGGGGTCCGCGTAACGAACGCACTAATTAATAAGGGTCTGTCGATATTGATTTACGAGGGACCGTGGAGGGACCGCGTGTGCCGGTGCGAGGAATAACGATTACAGCTCTGCGGCTACCATCTACTGCTCGGGGGTCTCGCTTGGCCAGGACGAACGAACTGCATACTAAACTAACGTAGCTACTAGCTACTCGCCCTCGGGAATCGGTTCCTAAGATCGGCATGACAGCTTGAATTACTGTTTTTCTTGCGGAGTGCGGATTGGGGTGAGTGTGGAGACACTCAATTTTCTTGGCAGTTCTAAAAAGAATAGTTATTTGAATCTAATGGAATAGACTAGATCTAAGTTAGCTTGGTGGGCTTAGTCTGTAAGTTTTTAAGGAAGATCTATGCATGAGAAGGCTTGCCGGTTTAGTCCATATTCGACTCTATTTGTATTTTATAGTCATAAAAGAGTGGTCCGTTATTTTATGTTTCGAGTAGGATGGTAGTAAGACTGCCCAGGACTTGTTATTGTTTACCTTTTAAGGCGAATGTAGCCGTGAACGACCTTGACAGTGGCGCCACTTCACAAAAAAATATTTTCCTTTATACAAACAATTTATCAGAATGTCCGTTGCCCAAGTTTTTGGTATTATCATTAAGTAAAATTAGAACCTGCAAACTCAATGAACTATTCGCTGTAATTAAAGTGGGAATTAATACCAAAAGTGCCCGTTTTTAGGCACTTTCTTGCCACAACTTTAATTGCAACGAATATTTTATTGAGTTTGCAGGTTCTAATTCTACTTAAACTTTTTTGTGAAGTGGCACTACTGTTGAGGTCGTTCACGTGTGTACAAGCCTTAAAATAAACAATTGCGAAGATTTTTTTCCTTAATTTTAGTTTCTGTCGTGGCAAGTACGAAGGCTGCGGCTTACAAAACAGTACAATGAAGTAAGAAAGGCGTTACCCGGGGGGTTCGCTTAAAGCAAAGTAAAGTAAGTCGGGAAGTAGAACTAATTTGTACTGACAAAGAAGTTTTAATTACTCCAGGGGTTACAGTGGGCAAAGCTTGAATAGCCGTAGTAGCTAGTAGTTTAGCGAAATAATAAAAAACCGTTGTGACACATTTCAGTTAATTAACCTGGTCAATCGCGTGATATGAGGTAAATATAAACGTTTTACCTTGATCCCGGCGTTTCAATTGAGTAACATCAGCTGAAATGCTTCTACTACTAACATATTGTCTCAATATTTTTTAATATAAAGTATTAATTACACTACTATAACTACTTTTTCAATACTATTTTAAACCGTTTTTAAGCCTAATATTATTATATTTTGGTTGATAGTTGGTGTGCAGTTTTTAGGACTTAAACAATTTATTCCGAAACCCTTGGAAAGGTACCTTTTGCTTTCTTAAAATCAAAAGCTCACTTAGTTAAGAACTCTGACACCAGGGTTTCACCGGTAATCTTTCGGTGTTCCATTCATAATGCATGGAGAAGCCCTCAAACTATAAATAAAACTATATATAAAATAACATACATACATACATACATATATCACGCCTATAATCCCTTGCGGGGTAGGCAGAGCATAAACAGCCGCATAAAACGGACATTTACGCCACGTCTGACAAATATTTGAGGGTTATTTAGAAAATTGTGTATCGCTATAGTGACAGGTTGTCAGCCCATCGCCTAAAATTGCAATACACACCCTCAAGTCCCTAAGTCGCCTCTTACGACTCCCACGGGCAAGAAATGGGGTGATGCTATTCTCAGCCGGCAACACACGGCAAATTTAAAAATTTAAATTTATAAAATAACAATTAATATAAATGTCGTGTGATGCCGGCTTAGAATAGCACTTCCCCATTTCTTAACCCGTGGGAGTCGTAAGAGGTGACTATGGGACTTTTAGGCGATGGGCTGACAACCTGTCACTATGGCGATACACAATTTCCCGAATGACCCTCAAATGTTTGTCAGACGTGGCGTAAATGGCTGTTTTTTTGCGGCCGTTTACGCTCTGAATACCCCGTAAGGAATAATAGGCGTGATATGTGTTTGTAATTAATATAAATGACGTCTATATATTTTAGAATCGGTGCCTATAGATAGATATAAATGGTGTGAAAGTAAAAGCAGTAGATCTGAAAGTTTGCGTTCGGAAGTTGGATAAGTGGGTCAAAGTTGAGGAAATATGTAAGTGGGTCTGGCTGGTCTAGCTTTTAAGTTAATTAAGAATATGAGAACCCTGTTTATAACCGACATAGGGCAGGAGGTTCTCAATTTAATTGAAGTTTTTAAAAACTTGCAAAATCCTGCCCGCGCTTGAAAATTTTGCAAGTTTTCAAGAATTGTATACCTAACACGAAGTTTTAATTGAAGATCTGGGTATGTGTGGAGTACCTACCACATTGCAGTGGCGTGGATTTACTCCGCAATTCATGGAACAACATACTAAGATGCAAAGGGATTGCACCTCGTGCTAACTAAGTCGTGTTTAAATAAATTAAATAAGTAAAAATAAATATTATAGACAGTTCACACAGCGCCATCTACCCCCAAACTAAGTAAAGCTTGTGTACTATGGGAACTAAAATACCTACTTATATATATTTTTTGTTAATAAATACATATTATACCTACATAGAAAACACCCACACCAAACACAAATAACTGAAAATAGCTTAACAAATACGAGTATTTGTGTAGTGTGGGGATCGAACCCCCGACCTTCGGCGTAGCAGGCAGAGGTACTATCTGCTACGGGATATCGGGATAGTCAGTTTGACTCGAGACTGCTGCCAAACCATAGACAATAGAGGCATAATAACAAGAAACTTAATACTCGCATTCGCGAATGTAGATAGCAAATATTCGCATTCGCAAATGTTCAAAAACTGACATTCGTTACATCACTTATAGATAGTAGTAGGTACTATTTTTATTATTATATCCATTTAGGCACCAGTCTGGTCCCCGTCTGACGCGGACGAGCCCTGAATCTTTAATTTTATTGGTGACTTGTAACTTTTTGCTTCTCAATCTTATTAAATTTTGTTCATCTTGTTCTAGGTCGTTCACTAAATTGTCAACAATTTAAAAATTATACACACGTGTGTCGATATTTTCTTAGACTTAGATAGACTGTTTTAGAGTAATCAAATCCAACAGGATATAAAAATATGACCTGCAAATATTTTAAGGGAGTAACTAGCACATGAAACTGAATAACTTTCCTCAAGGAAAATATGTCGAAATACGAAAAATTTGGACCTCCCATGCAAATTGACCCGATCGGCTGGCTGGCACATTTTGTATGGGAGGGCTAAATATTTTTCTTAATTCAATCTATGTTTCTTAGGGAAAGTTGTTCAGTTTCATGGCCTGAAATATTTGCGTTTTTTTTTACACCTTATATATCCTTGTAATCCGATCCGTGTTTGCTGCGAGTGATATAAGAAAGGTCAGTATATATCAACGGTAATAGAATGTAAGGCCTCATCTGCTACAGGTATTAGGAAACATGATTTCAACAAGTTAATGCGCATTGGGGCTCCACAGTTGCATTAAGTCTGCGTTTTTTTATGAAACCCCTACATGACACGAAATAAAACCTACATAGTATCGGTGAGAAATATTGATATATATTAATAATAACGTATCTTATAGCAATAAATGTCCCCTGAACTGTGCTTATCTGCCCACTGAAGAGCACCTGTAGTCCCAATAGGTCACGAGTGGGCGTCTAGGACATTCTAGTTTCTTTCTTACCAGGGCAGGATTAAGTTCGAAATATTCTACGTAGTCCTTATCTTGTCGACCTAGTAGTTTCCAAAGGTGTGAAAAAAAAACGATTTAAAATCAGGTTCAATAAAAATATTTGCCGAGAAACATTTATACTTTCATGTTTATTTACCTGTATTGAATAAATGAGCAGTAGGTAAGTTCGTGTACTTTATGTAAGACTAGATATCCGCCCAGCGATTTACCCGCTGCCACTCATTTTCCAGTGGTAATAGTGTTTTTCACGCAGTAAAAAGTGGCCTATGTGTTATTCCAGGTTATACTATACCTGTGTTCCAAATTTTATCCAAATCGGTCAAGCCGTTTGAGCATGAAGAGGTAACAAACATACATACACACATACACCCCAGATTTATAATATTGAGTACGGATTTCAGTGTAAACGTCATTGAGGTGTGGATTTAATTTCTCTTTTGATTTTGATCTACTCTACACACTGATAATATTTCAACAGGGGCTGACAAGGCGTAAGATCTGCCCCACTATTGCCACTCCACACATAATCAGAACTAGTTGCCCATCGGTTTCAAGCTTTTCGCGGTAAAAGGTATCTAAAAACCTGCCTTATGGATCACTCTATCCATTTAAAACAAACCGTATCTAAATCCATTGCGGATTTTTTAAAGATCTAAGCATACAAAGGGACACGGAAAGTGACTTTATAATATACTAGCTGTTACCGGCATAAAATCAAAACTATGCTATGTGTGCTATCCACTAAACTATCCATGTTACCTCCTATATTATGTGTGCCAAATTTCATTACAATCGGTTCAGACATTTTTGTTTGAAGAAGTATCGAACAAACAAACAAACGTACAAACTTTCGCATTTATAAGATTATTAGTAGCACAGGGGGGCTGTGAGCTCCTCGCTACGGCTCTGTGTTCTTAAGCAGTAGCGCAGTGCTCCACTAAGCATGCACCCTCCTACGCAACTATTTCCACGAAGGCTGCTTGTCGTACAATATCTTTCAAGTTTGCCATGATAGACATTAGGATTTTAATCTTTCTTTTAAAACGTTTGATTTGGCGGTGAATTTGGATGCGGGCTAAATGATTAAATTTATAGTATTCGAAATTTAAGACTTTCTGTAATGAATTTCCTAATAGTTCGTAAAAGAAATGATTCCAATCTATAATATACGTTATGTGGGTATCTGGTTTGTGACATATTGTCAAGTAGAAGGTTGAATGGCATTGTGTTAAGTTAGGCAGCAGTACCTACCTACCTTTGTATCAACAAGAGTACATAAGATCCTCGATACATACATAATATTATGTACGGTAAAATGGGGTGAATCGCGATGGCCAGGTAAATAGGAGCAATACTGGTAATGTCCTTTATTAGCAATGAATCGTATAATGCCGTGTGATGCCGGCTTAGAATAGCATCACCCCATTTCTTTCCCGCGGGAGTCGTAAGAGGTGACTAAGGGACTTGAGGTTGTGTATTGCAATTTTAGGCGATGGGCTGACAACCTGTCACTATAGCGATACACAATTTTCCGAATTGCCCTCAAATATATGTCAGACGTGGCGTATGTCCGTTTATGCGGTCATTTACGCTCTGCCTACCCCGCAAGGGACAATAGGCGTGATATGTGTATGTATGTATGTAATCGTATAAAAAGCTTCTTACAATATATTGGTAAAAAATACATACGCTTTTTTCCCTATTCACCCGGCCATCCCAATTCACCCTGTTCAACCGGACGGCTGATGTGGCGCAATGACGGCTGATATGGCGCAGTGACGGCTGATGTGGCGCAATGACGGCTGATGTGGCGCAGTGACGGCTGATGTGGCGCAGTGACGGCTGATGTGAAATGGGTCTAGAAAAGGATAGGATATTTTAATGTCATTTCATGACATAATTTAACGCAAAATACGCCTTATCTGTCAAAAAAGGCAACGATGAAAACAATGGCGACTAAATTGACTAGAAATGGCGAAGCATCAATTGTAATTTTTAAACATGACATGACTATGATATCCTTTTCTAAACCTATTTGACGGAAGGTGACAGCGCTATTTTAAATTAATATAAGCAGAATCTGTTTCCCAAATTAAATACCATTAGCAGTCCAGTTGACGAGCACAGTGCAAGATGTTGCCTGTGGCATAGTCCAGCTGAATGCTTCGTAAACGCGAAAGGGTTCCACCCACTCCCTTCTACCATCGGACATCCAGACGCACCGCCGGATACCATCCATACCTGGTTGCCATTCCACCAATTCGGACTAAGCGCTTCCAGTCATCATTTATAATGCGCACTGCTAAAGAGTGGAACTCACTACCTGCGTCTGTGTTTCCAAACGCATACAACCCTAATCTCTTCAAAGTAAGAGTGAACAGGCTTCTTCTGGGTGAGCTCGCTCCATCTTAGACTCTGTCTCTGTTCTATGACCTAGACTAGATTCAAGAGCAAACCCATCATTAATAAAATGAAAAAAAGGGTAACACACTTTACCCGTTGGAATACTAAATCCTATTATCAGCATAAAATGTTCTGCTCAGCTCATTGTGTGACAATGTCAGTGCTATTTGCTTCTCTACTGAACTGTTGTCGACACTAGCGGAGTAGTCGCGAGTGTCGAAAAATTCGGTATTCGTTGTCGATCGCGCGCCGCCGTCCAGAAATTTCCAACAATATGCTGACAAGGCTCCCCCTTTAGACGTTGTAGCTCAGGGCTCTGCCAAAACCTAGCCTTGTAATTTTGTAATAGGTTACGTAACCAAAATCGGACGTTGACGTTTAGTAAATTATTAATTGCGTAAAAATAAATAAAATCCTTCTTCTGTTTTGTGAGGTATTTTTTCTTGTTCTGGTGTATTTTGACCGTGGTCTTGAAAACATAGAAGGGCTATAACACTTAGTCATCTAATATAACTACAAAAGATCTGCACAGGTCGCAGTGGCTGATGCTTTAGGACCGACCAAAATGAAATCAAATAATAATAATTGAATTAGATAGAAAGGTATTTAGCTTCTTCCGCACTTATAAGTGCGGAAGAAGCTAAATACCTTTCTATCTAATTCAATCAAGATGGACTTCCGCAAAGTAACGCCTGATACAATTACTTACTTCAAATAATAATACTCATATATCACTAAATACTCAGATACTAAAACGAAGCCTAAATAATTCGCGAATACATGCGATTGACTACGCGCCCGCGTCAGACCCAAAGTGGCGTCACTAGAGGTTACGATAGACATCTTTTAGTCATATACTAGCAGCCCGCCCAGCAGTTTCACCCGCTGCAACAGATTTCCGCGGTAAAAAGACCCTTTCCCGGCATGAATTATACATAAAAACCTTCCTCAAGAATAACTATCTACTAAAGAAAACTGCGTACTTTTAAAGCTCTAAGCTGCGTTCCTTTAATACATAGTGATACAGGGACACAGGAAGTGACTTCATTTTATACTACTTAGTGATTAGTGATAGTGATATATGAACTAAAAAACATATCAAATAAAATAAGTATAATTGTCAACAGTCAGTAGTACTGCTTGCTTGTGAAAAAGGAGTCTTGTAAAGTACTCATATTATTATTCTTTGCGTACCTAGTCATATTCGTAGATTTGTAGAAGTTACTCACGCATTCTTAGGATCTTTTAAATAATAAACCTAAATAGGACCAATATATGGGTGCGTTCAAAAGGCCACTTATTTCATGATACCTGTATTCACAAGAGAATGTCGTCTAAATATGTACCTACATCAGATGTGTGTAACAACCACATATCAACTATAATATAAATATTAGGCACGAATGTATCTGAATAGATACAATAAAATCTAATAAAACTGCTTGATTTATATTTTGATGATTTTTTTCCACTAAAACAAATAGCTTGCCTTTGAACACATTCGCGCCAAATGAAAAGTGCAGTTCTCTCATATTTTCCAATTGATAAAGAAAATTCTACGGTGTTTTCCCAAAAACAACGCATAAGAAATTCTCTTTATATTTTCGTACGTAGAGCTAGCTGGTGTAGTCCAATCGCAGTAGCGCTAGGTCCATAAACATTTTATAGCTACGTGTCGCTGCAAGCCGCGGGCGCCGGCGGGAATTAGACCGAATGGGAATATTCCCAACTTTCCTACTTTCATGTCCACGCCGAAGAACAAAGGACTTAGGTATAATAATATTATGTTCGCATCAGATTCGGAGTTATACTCAAATAATATGCCAATGAAAAAACTTAAATGTTGGATAGTAGAGCTCAGAACTCACCTATAAGTCTCCAAATTTTTAACTAAACTGGTTTTCTTGAGAAAACTTTTAGGAAAGGTTCATCAAACCAGCCAAAAATATTGTATTTTTGCAATTTGATAAGAATCTGCTATGTATTCTGCCGTTATGCAATGTTAATCTTATTTTATTTATTTAGATACCGCTGTGGCGATGGCAAGCCTGTTCAACCTGTGATTAATTGGATATTAGAAAATATACCTAGTAGAAACGCGAATATTCCAAATTCGCTTGCCCTCGCTCGCTTTGTGCGCGAAAAAATAAGTTTACGACAAACTCAGGGGGAGGGTTGTTCACCCGGGAGAGGGGGGGTGACCTGCCAATGAGACATGAGTTCCTATTTTGAAAGATTAATTAGTACTGATAATAAAGCCCGCGTACTGAATTGAAACACTTACGTCGAAGAGAACTAATTTTCGTAGTGAGATATTAAAATCACTCTTTTTATTGCGATAATATTAATCGTAATAGATTTTACGGGTAGTTTGATAAATACGCACTATACCGTACAAAAGTAGAGGTCACTTGCCGAGCGCCAACTAAGAAATATTTGTCATATTTCTTGTTATCGTGTGGGACAGTCCAACGACCCGATCAACCATACTATTAGGCCTCTGATATGGTTGTGTCACGACCGCCGTCTAAGTAATCATAGCAACCGGGATAATTGGGCATTAAATCTGTGAACATCACGTTTGAAAGGTCGAAAGTTGCTCTGTGGTGTGACAGAAATAGATGCTATTTCTAAACTTTGCCACAAAGGTCTAGACGCAGATCGTACTGAATAAGATATTGCGTTTTTCAGGTGTGACGAACGCGATAAGTTTATGCTATCTCTGTGAAAACCACTGTATATAACTGTCAAAATGCTTCAGTTAAACTCGATATAGTAACTTTAATTACTTATAACATAGGTAAGTGACTAGGACCCATATAGGGTTCAATTGTCATTAGTATACCCCTTGCTGGGCGCCAAATAACGAATAATTTGTAAAAATGGAGAAAATCTATTAATTGTTTTAAAACTTATGGTATACAAAATAAATATTTAATCTGTAATAAATCCCTGCATGATCGCCATTTTATAAAAATATATAAAAAATGAAAACTAAATACGCTACCAGAGTATTTAACAAGGTGCTCACTTTGAAATGCAAATATCTTGAATCTAAAACAGTTTTTTCAGCTTATATCCCAAACTTTACATAACTGGCGGACGGTCCCGGAGCGTCAGCCAAATCCAGCGATAGCCCTTATCACTGTGTAGACCTGACGTGTGTGACGTCATCACAGACCCGCTGAGCTGAGCATTTACATTAAAATATACGTAATGTTAGGCTGTAAGGAATTTAATAGTCTGGGTCTAGCGAAGGTTTGTTTTTATAAATTATAACGCGATGTGGCTTTAAAACGTTAACGGATCATTTTCATTTGGTTAGGTAACCCTTAGAAATTCAGGCAAGATGTCCCTAGCAACATGTAAAATTAACACACATCTACAGCTATCACGGAGGACCCACCCTCAAGCGTCCAACGACATGCACCTTAATGACTCGCGACGACATCACACGCCAATCCTTGCCAACGCGACCAATTCAAGACACTGCCAGTATCTTGCATTCGCAGGCATCTTGCGCAGTTTCTATTCGGCCGGATTATCAGCCTCGTCCGTCGCCAACAAGCGAGTGTAATCAGCACGGCGCGGCGGTGACCGCTCGCGCGTAAATTACGCAGCTGTGCCAGTGTAGACAGAGCCGCGGATAACATGCGGGGGCTTTGGTGCGAAATGTGTAATCAGGGGTCCGGTAAGAGTGGGCAGTGAGGGCGGTACACGTCCTTCGCTAATGCCCGCTTAGGTAGCCCCCGAGCTCGCAAACATAATCGCGTGCCCTCCATTGTCCCCTCAGGATAGGGCTGGCGGGTTGTTATTGGACTGATTGATTGGACCGCTACTTAGACGAAATTCATTGGAGAAATTGGACGGTAAAGCTTCGGCAAATGCCTTTCGGTACTATCGTTTGGCTGGGTATTCATGAAATCGTCAATGTAAACGTCTTTTGTAATAGAACATGCATAAACTTGTACCCAGGAAGGTACAGAGCTTTTGCAAAACTGCTTTTAGTTACAAACCAACCATATAACCTTTCTGAAATTAGATACTCCTGAACAATTCTAGCTTTGTCAGTAATTACAGTTTTTCGTCGCCCAATCAGTTCGCCAATCCACTCAGCGTTCACGAAAATCTCGCAACGAACTCCAAAATCTGGCGAGCTTAATTGGAAAACGCTTGCTAGGTATAGCTTGGCTTAGCTTCATTAAATTACAGAGGGTGCATTATCTTCGCTGGCCGCTGCCCGCCAAATCCAATATCCGAACGCGTAATAACAATCGCGACCCGTCTATCGGCCGCGCGTAAATTATGCACGAGTTGGCAACCTTGGTCGACCTGCGCCGTCCTAAATGTCACCTTAACTCTTTGAGATAAGACTTACGCGGGCTGCATTACGTATGTGCTCACGGACCGTCGCCGCGCTAATGGCGACAACCCCCCTCCCCCTGTTCTTGTGTGCCACCACCCCCCTCTGAAGGCCCTAAGCAAAGCACGCGATTGAAAAAGGAAAACTCTGTCTAATTGTGTGCTTGGTGGACATACTGATGAATAAATAAGTGATGGATACCTTTGAACTTGCTATGCTGGCGTTACACGTAGCGTGGTGATAGTTCAGTTGGTAATTACTTGGTAGAGAGATTCAGCAATGCGGGTAGTCAGCAATTTCTGTTAGCAGATTAGAAGTTAGCTTTTTATAATTCAATGGCTGAAAAACCTGTTTTGCTTATTAGTATTAGTTAGTACTTATTCATGAGTATTTTTTATTTGGTCTGTTTTTTATTGATTGGAATGAACTTCTGCCACGCTACGTGTGAAAACTTCTGCCTTGAAACCATTAATTGAATACAGTAAAACGTACTCTATAGTTTGTATATCGGTAAAAAACTCAATTTAATAATATGCCTAGATGTGATAATCGCCTGACATCCTGTGAATATTTTTGGTACCGACTTGTGATTCAACTTGAGAATACTTAATTGGCGCCCAGCAAGGGACTATCACAACTGAATTTATGCAAAAATAAATTTATTTGAAGTACTAACGGTGACGTAATTCTTTGCTTACCTGAAAAAGTGCTTTATCTTATTCAGTGTGGCGACTAGGGGTGGCGAGGGTAGACCAAGCATCCATTCACGTCGCACCGAAAAGCGAACTAAGATTTTTCGAGAGCGCGCCTCGCGACACCACGACGGATGAGGGCTGTTTACTTCAGCACCGGGCACAGGGTGTAGTCGGCAATATCTGAGTATTGTACGACCGTATTTCTAGCGAGATACTATTAGTTACAACTTTGAGTGATGAAGCGTGTTTTTTATGTTGACCGAGCTAGTGATTTAAGCAGATTTCTGGCATTACCTTGGGGTATTTATACTCTTTTTGGCTCCCGTCCAAAATACATGAAAATTTGTTTAAAGATACATTGATTGGTGATATTCTAAATACTAAGTCGTGGCGAGTCAATGGCATCATAAAAAAATACTAATAATACTAACATCTGTTAATTGGCGCCCAGCAAGGGACCGTGTACATAACATAATTTATGCACAAATATTTCATTTGACTACTTACTTAATTCAGTAAAAGATGTAGTGGGGTAAATATTTGTATTTTACAGCTGTAAAATCGCAGATACGACACCGTGTTTAGAGAATACGCATTACATGGAACACGTTTTTAAGGGCACCGTACTGAACATTTTTCTATTCCTTTTTACATACATACATAACGCCTTTTTTCCTTCCCTTTATTCCTTTTTTGCTGGTAATTTATTAGCAGAATTATACATCAGCAGTTGTATCTACCTACTATAATAAATCTTAAAAGCCTTAGAAACCTCTCTAAGCAGTCAGTTTTTATTTTTCTAACCACTCCTATACAGAATACCTAGTTATTTCTAGGACTTTCCCATCATCCTGTAGTGCCACCAATACCCACTCGCGTTCGAGTTTCGTTCCCCGAGGTGATCTTTGTAAAAACCGTGATCGATAGAACTACACGCGCTTTGCCCCAATTCTCATACAAGTTTAGTGAAATTCGGTACATTTTCGATCACGTTACATATTTCACGATAATTTTCCGCCTAGATTCTACTAGGGGCTCTCTACTAGGGACCTTTTACGCGGCACGGTTCAAGTTTTGATTGAGATTGAGATTTGGATTGTGGACACTTTGAAGCTATCCAAAAAATAAGTGGAGTAAATCTTTCGTGACAAATCTGGTAAAAGTAAAAACTATGAAATATAGACGAACCGCGATAGCCCAGATGGAAAAGGCGTCGCCACTGGTGACGGCGAAAGTCGCAGGTTCAAATGACTTAGACTAGAGTCAAGAGCAAACCAATCCTTAATTTAAAAAAACCTGCCCGTGGAAGAAAATTTCGCAAGTTTTCTAAAAAAAAAAAAATTACCTAAAGTGTTTTGGGTTTTTAGTAACAAAAGGTATTCACATAGTAATAAAGCGACCACACCCGCGCACCCGAATTTCAGCGAGCCTCTACAGTTACATGTTTAAACCCTCGGTCCGGCTCTGGGCCCTCAGGGCGCGTCAATTTCGCCGGTGTGCCTCGTCAGCGCTACATTATCCCGACATCTTTAAATGGCATTACGTGGGTCGCGTCCCGTTTGCTGGTTTTCGAGGCACCACAGACAGGGGGCTTGTGTGTGTGATAATCGAAATATATTGAATGTTGTAGTAAATCTATTGAACTTCATAAATTTACAAGTTAATTTGGATAAAAAATCAGCACAAATGCTATCCTATGACAAAAAGAATTTGAAAAGGTAACTTCTCTAATATGGACTAATTATTGTATATGTTAAAATAACTTAAATGAGACGAGCATTAAGAGGTAGTAGCTGTCGAGGGGCCAGTAGCTCAGTTGGTAGAGCAGTAGGACGGTACTCCACGGTCCCGGGTCCCTGCTAACATTTTGTCAGACCTGTGGCTGCAAAATAAACCATATGGCATTTAATGCTTCTCAACTGCGTCTCTACATTTTGAAACTAGCAACACCTCTGGAGAAAATTATAATGTGAAAAATAAGAAACGTACCGAAAACCAACCGTCCAGTAGCGGCCTCATCTGTTTATGAGTATTTCATCAAAATTAAATGGTAATCCTTTACGATAAGTTAAATACAATACAATGAACTTTTTCTTGTGTTTTAACTTTTAATTATTTTAACATTTTATGGTGGCCACCATATTCCGTCGTTTAACTGATTTTAAAGACTCATAACATAATAAAACTTATTGTTGTACCTTGAAAAAAAAGCTTATCGTAGAGGACAATTTGTGCGTCTATATTTTTAATGCTTGTTCTAGATATTAAGAAATTTAAAATATTACTCGTGCCAACCACTGAATTTTGAAATCCAAAATCGTCTAGAATTTAATAAAGTTCAAACAGAACGGGATTATGACTTTTTGATTATCAGGTGTTCATTAAAACCTTTTTCATTAAAATAAACGAAGATATTTTGAATAACAGCATCTTAATTTCTAGATAATATTATTTTTGTGGAGGTAGGTATTAAAATTCTTACTAATGAAATCACTGATATGTTATTCAGATTCATCACCTATCTTTTTAAAAGCTTTTATTTAACTTGCAGTGTATGTAAGTAACAATGTTTGTTCGGTGCAAATCTTGCAAGTTTAATTTGAACCACTTCTCGGTATCCGATTGAGTTGAAATTTTGCATGTTGGTCCAGAACCGATGACAATGCATGTTAATCATAAATTTGACCTGATGCTGCTGCCAGGATCGGCTCCGTACGAGAGATCTCCTCAGCGGTTTATAGCTGGGACTTGCAATTTTGTATACGAATTCGTTTATTATAGGCAGTTGGTAGGCCCACCATGAATTAGACGCTACATCCAGGGTTGTCTTCGAACTATGGAACTCCTCAATATTCAACTGCTGGGACTTGCAATTTTGTATACGAATTCGTTTATTATAGGCAGTTGGTAGGCCTACCATGAATAAGACGCTACATCCAGGGTTGTCTTCGAACTATGGAACTCCTCAATATTCAACTGCTGGGACTTGCAATTTTGTATACGAATTCTTTTATTATAGGCAGTTGGTAGGCCCACCATGAATTAGACGCTACATCCAGGGTTGTCTTCGAACTATGGAAGTCCTCAATATTCAACTGCTGGGACTTGCAATTTTGTATACGAATTCGTTTATTAAAGAGCAGTTGGTAGGCCTACCATGAATTAGACGCTACATCCAGGGTTGTCTTCGAACTATGGAACTCCTCAATATTCAACTGCTGGGACTTGCAATTTTGTATACGAATTCGTTTATTATAGGCAGTTGGTAGGCCCACCATGAATTAGACGCTTCATCCAGGGTTGTCTTCGAACTATGGAACTCCTCAATATTCAACTGCTAGGACTTGCAATTTTGTATACGAATTCGTTCATGATAGGCAGTTGGTAGGCCCACCATGAATTAGGGTCACGTCAATAGAAGGCCTCCTGATAGAAGAATTAGACTGTTCGAAATTAACTGGGACTCGGCCATGTAATAATGACGCCATCAATGAAATGAAAAGACTAAGACATATTACAAGCTAATTCTTCTATTAGGGATGCCGGAGGAGTAGGTACCAACCTACTTCTATAGAATATAAAAGAGATAATTATACTTCATCCTAATGTTAGTTTTACCCGTGCCTTAAGTTTTTCTATTGAAGGTCTCTCCGTTTTATAGAAAGACTTTCGTATTGATCAATAACTATCGTAACATAAACTAAAAAATATAAAATAAAATTATGTAAAAAAAACTTTTAAAACAAGCTTTTATTTAAGTGCTCTGAAAAGATGAAAATAAAATTTTGAATGACATTAACCACGTTCATTTATGACTTTACAGAAATGAAAATATAATAAAAGCTTGTCGCGAAACTTTCAATTTGTGATTGAAATTTTGTAATAAGGTACGCACCTAACTGTAATTAGGTAGTTTGTTCTAGGCATCGCGACAAGCTTTTATTATATTTTCATTTCTGTAAAGTCATAAATGAATGTGGTTAATGTCATTCAAAATTTTATTTTCATCTTTTCAGAGCACTTAAATAAAAGCTTGTTTTAAAAGTTTTTTTTACATAATTTTATTAGTCTTGCTTCGTACCTAATAATAACGTAGAAATCCACTTACGAACAAAATTGATACGATTATAGCTCGCCATTATTGAAACTAGTGGCAAGAAGTGTCCTAGCTCCCAGCTAAGTCCAGACCTAGTTTTAGCAATTACTAGTGGGTCCGGTAGCCAAGACGGCAGCTAAAATAGGTAGAAAGTGCTTTGACCACCAATGTGGCGCAGTGGTTGTGCGATTTAGTGTCGTATCATTGAGCGACACTGTTGAAATTATTCCACTGTTGAAGATTCTTAAGGCTTCGAATAGCATCGCCCTATTTCTTTTCCGTGTTTTTCGTAGGAGGCGACTGAGGGATTCGAGGATAACATTAGGCGATGGACTGACAACCTGTCACCATACAAAATTTTCCAAATGACTCATAAATGTTTGTTAGACGTGGCGTAAATGTTAGTTTTTTTTACGGACGTTTTCGTTCTGCTTATCCCGCAAGGGATATAGGCGTGATACATGTAGATGTGTTGAAGATTCGTGTTCATTTCATTTCATTTATTCATTGCTTACAAGTACAAGTATAAAAGGTCTTATAATATAGTGACAGATAAGTACATGCACCCGGATAGGGCATTGCAATTGAGGCATGCATGCGTTTGCCGTAACAAAATAATAAGCATTAAAATAGATCAGATAACAATAGGATTTGATAATAAAATACAATTTAAAAGTAATAATAAAAAATAAATTAAGTGGCATTCATGTACAATGTAATTGGTAACAAATAAAATGATTAAAACTTAAATTGATGGCATAATTATTTGATGTCGTTAAAAAATCCGTCAACTGTATAAAAGCATTTTGTTATTAAAAAAGATTTAAGTTTATTATGGAATATTTGGTCATTAGTCTCAGCTTTTATAGATGCGTCAATTTTATTAAATATTTTAACTGATTTATAATGAGGTCCTTTTCTAAAAATTGTAAGTTGGCCTTTAGGTAGTTCAAGTTGATTTTTCCGTCTTGTTCTTTGACAATATGAGAAGTTGTCTATATTTTTTCTAACGAAGTATGCGGCTTCGAGGATAAAGATTGAAGGGAAGGTTAATATTTTTTCATTTATAAAATATGGCCTACAACTAACTCTTGGTTGGATATTGAATAAAATGCGCATGCATTTTTTTTGTAATATAAATTTATGTCATGCGCGGCGACACTGTCACCCCAAAGAACGACAGCATAACGCATCCATGAGTAGGCATATGCATAGTATGCGGCTAACGATGCTTCTATGTGTGAGTTCCTTTTAAGGGTTGACAGTGCGTATGTAAACTGAGATAATTTAGATTTTACGCGTTGTACATGTGCTTCCCAGGTCAGATGCGTGTCGACTGTAATTCCCAATAAGTTGTATGTGCTCGCTTCCGAAATATTAAGATGTTGAGCTAAGGGTGTTATGTTTAATTCTACTTTTTGTTGGGGTCTAAATTGAATTATTTTCGTTTTCTTTGAATTAATTTCTAGTTTGTGATCTTTTAGCCAGTTTTCTACTGATTTAAAACTATTAAGGACTGTTGCGGCTCTCACTATCATCCTTACATTTAAATAGTAGTGAGACGTCATCCGCGAACATTATACAGGGGGATGTGATTGTATTTGGTAGCTCGTTAATATAAATAATAAAAAGTATACATCCGACTACGGTACCTTGTGGGATTGACCAATTTGTACACTTTATTTCTGAGTTTACCAGTTCTATTTCACGCGTTTCATTATTAAAATACTCAATTTCTACGTACTGTTTTCTATTGTGTAAGTAAGACCTAAACCAACTATGTGCTTTGCCGCGGATACCTATATTATAAAGTTTTGATAATAATATTTGATGTGACACCTTATCATACGCTTTTGTCATATCCAACAGAATACTGACAGCATATGATTTGTCTTGTATATAATTGAGAGCGTCCTGTACAAATTTACTGACTGCTAATGAGGTGGAGTGGTGCTTCCTAAATGTTCTAATTAGCACGTATGTAGGTATAGATACGTAGATATACAGAGTATGGAGTATTCGAGACGTAAATGTTCGTTTTTTGGACGTTTACGCCCTGTTTATCCCGCAAGAGATGTAGACGTGATATTTGTATGTTGAAGATTTGTATACTAAACAGCACGTATGTACCTATAGCTGGTTTTCTATGTAGAGAAACATTGTTTTTTTTTATGTAGAGCAATGCCATTTGGAACAAATGTAATATACGCCTACATGAACCCAGATCACCCGGTAGACACTGGCTACCCCGCGCCAGGTGGGGGGGAGGGGGGGTCAAAGTGCAGCGCGTCCGGCGCTCAGAAAAAAAAATCTACCGGATTAGTTTGGACCTTTAAGATAAGTTTGGTATCGTTTTCAGGTAAATAAATGATGCTGAATTCATTCCCCATACCAGTTTTTTAGGGTTCCCTAGCAAAATAAGTCGCAATCCTTGAAATAATAAAATTTTTGTCGAAACAAAATGTAAACAAACCCACATATTTTAATAAAATTGTATGAAACTTTGTTTAAAAAAAATATTTTTCAAAAGCTCATTTAATGCACATTATAAAAACATTAACATTGAATATACATAATACTACTTTTCAACTAAAATAAAATAAAATTGCACGTACCTTTCTCATTCTTGCGGACGGCCTGCGGACGTCACTCGGTTTTCTATTCAGAGTTGGAATGAGATTTTGTAGTAAAACATTGCCATTTAAGTACTAATGATATACACGCCCATTTAAATCCATATCGGCCGGTAGGAAGTTTCTAGTGGTGAGACAGATATCCGGTAACTAGCCGGTATCCGGCCTTAAATTTTTCCCTCGTCATAAATTATTATTTTACATTTATATTTAGTACTCATAGTTCACAAGTGGCAAATTGTGGCGAATATGAATTACTTTCCGCTTTTGTTGGGCCAATGTGTACCCATAGTTCCTTTCGGCCTTCTAACTTTGGCAAGATATGGCTAGTACCTACAACGTCCGTGTCGATTGTTCGTACTATGATTTTGTCGTGTCCTTTCAGCACGGAATCAGCAAGATGAAGCATTATCCGTGTGTCGGCTTCCTCGTGGTTGCACGGTGCCAAATTTTCAATTGGAGTGGTTTTACTTAGAGCTTCTTCGCCATCGGTTATGATGAACTCTTTACCCATTTGTAAGTCTATCTCTGAGTGCCAATGAGATGACAAAAGGTTGTAAAGCTCTCCTTTATTTGATGTTTCGCGAAGGAAGTTTGACCAGCCTGTTGGAATTCTTGTTTGTTCACCAACTAACACACGTGTGCCAGTACCTCGTTTTTTTCGGGTTCAATTTTTGAAACTGTCTTTCTTGTATGTATCACAAACCACGTCCAGTCTTTCAACATTATCCAACTCTTTGATCAGAAAAGGTGAAAAAACATTTAAGCATAGTCCCCGAATGTTGTTGAAGGTCCGGGATTCAACATAGGCACTACAGCCGAACCGTCTAAAATCTTAACTGTTACAGTGGAAACTGTTGGAATACTTGTCCCATCATCAAGACTGGTCAAACATTTTAGCATGTCAGATTTCACACTAGATCTCATCAAACCTGAAGCTGATAGAGCAGGAGGACTGCTTTGATTTTCATGCGAAAAGAATGTATCAACGTCTCTTGCTCTATGTTCTCAGGTTGCAATATACAGTTTACTAAACTGAGTCGTTTTTAAGGGAACATATTTTAGATTTGGCTTTAGATTCTCGTTTTTTATTTATATTATGTAAAAGAGGGAATATGTTCTGACTTTCTGAGGTAATGGGTTGTGTATACTTTTGCCTTCAATAAATCATTCTTTGCAAAAATTTTGGTAAAATTATTTTCCTTTGCTTTCAATTTGTTTTTACCCGACTACGGCAAAGCAAAAAAGAGGGTTATGATTTTTACCCGACTACGGCAAAGCAAAAAGGAGGGTTATGATTTTGACCTGTATGTATGTATGTATGTATGTATGTATGTGGAAACGAAAACGTTTGTTCCGTCCTAACTTCTAAACAACTTATCAGAATTTGATAAATGAGGTATCATTTGAAGCGTCTAAACAGTCCGGTGGTTATAGGCTACGTTATGTCACTAAACATTACATAGGGCGCCCTCTAGAGCTAAGAATTGAAAAAGTTTATACTACTAGTAATGTCGTGTTGGGTATCAAATGAAAGGGCTTAATAAGCACAGTTCAAAAAAATAGTTGCCGTGTGATGCCAGCTAAGAATAGCACCACCCCATTTCTTTTCCGTGGGTGTTGTATGAGGCGACTACGGGATAACGGGACGCGACGGGTGTCGTATAAGGCGACTAAGGGACACGAGGAGTTCATGTGTAGGTATTACAATTAGGTGACAGCTGTCAACCTGTCACTTAAGTGAAACACGATTTTAAGGGTTAAACTATTAGTCTTTGATGAATTAATGCAATTACCACCCGTATCTGCAACTCGTGTAGGCGCATATTGTTACAAACAACCTGACATTTATGCAGCTGAACCACATTTATGGAGAATGTTCAGTTTCTGTGAATTGGGTCAAAATATGTAACAAGTAAATGACAACAGTTTGATTGATCTGTTGAACAGCATCAGAGTAGGGAAGTTGACAATGGAGCAATTTGCAATATTAGACACAAGAAGAATTGTAAACGACACTATTGAATACGATGAAATTGTACATTATTTCCAACTTTAAAACATGTAGACCAATTTAACAAAAAAATGTCAGAGCGCTTGGCATTACGAACAAAAATCTATACGATCAATGCAATAGACACTTCAACAGAGTCAAAAACTTATGGACAAATACCTAAGCAAGAGCACATAGTACATACCAAACGATCCAAATAGAACAGGCGGTATTATAAAAACTATTCAAATCGGTCGGTCAGCCGTGTAGTGCCGGCAGAGTAGAATAGCACCACCCCATCTTTTCCCGTGGGGGTCGTAAAAAGCGACCGAGGGATAAATCCGACCCAAACACAACGGTCCTGGAGAGGCTAACTCCACAATTAAACCCGGAACGGGGTCTCCGTCAGGCGCGTGTGACAGAGATCTATCGCACGGCAGACTCCTGCAGCCAACCTGGCTCCGCACGTATCGACTAGTCGTTCCTGCGGATCCAGCCAGGAAGGGCGAGAGGGTGGCGCAGGTCCTGGGCAGCCCTGCGTTTTCCATAATTGCGTCCCAGGCAACGCAGTGTCTGTGGAGAGGACACTTCACCCGCGTCACGCGGATACCAACACGGGAAGTGGCAGTGATCGGTTATAAGTCCGCACATATGGGCGTAAGTGCGGGCGCCAGGGGTCGCTTCCGACAGTGGAAGGGTCCATTGTAGGCCCACTGATCAGTTACCGCCTGCTCCAAGTTGGGCAGCCCCCGACCAATAAGGTACTGTTCCGCCCCGGTGCTGGTTTGCTCTTTTAGGGTGTAGAAAGCACCAGCCTCAACTAGACAATCGGTGCCGTTACATTTTACACCTGCGACTAAAAGGCATAATAGAAACAATTCCCAACACCGTTTTTCCATGCGATTTGTAACATGGAATGTCCGTACTATGAGGACAGGCCTCCCTGACACCTGTGGAGGCTCTTCTACTATCTTCTAGTGACGCACAAGATCTGCTTAAAACTGCCATTATCGACGCCGAACTCAACAGACTTAACATTGTTGTTTGTGCCTTACAAGAGACCAGACTCCCCGACGAGGGTTCCTTGCGTGAGACACATTACACATTCTTTTGAAAAGGAAAGGACAGCAGCGCTGTGTGTGAGCATGGTGTAGGCTTGGCTATCCGCAACGATCTCTTAACATCAATAGAGGCTCCTTGCGGCATATCGGAACGCATTATGTTGGTGCGGTTAAATACGAATCATGGATACGTAACACTTATTTCTGCTTACGCACCAACATTATCCTCAACGGATAAAGCCAAAACACAGTTTTATGACCAGCTCGACCAGTCTCTACGCGGGTTAAGACCATCGGACCGCTTATATATTCTGGGCGATTTTAACGCAAGGGTTGGACAGGACAACGTAGCTTGGCCTGATTGTATAGGTAACCACGGTATAGGGAAGTTAAACGAAAACGGCCAACGTTTATTAGAGCTATGCTCTAAACACCTACTGTGTGTTACCAATACCTACTTCAAAGGCAAATCATCTCGCAAAGTATCCTGGAAACACCCTCGTTCTGGTCACTGGCATCAACTGGACCTTATCCTAACCAAAAAGAAAAATCTCCGCGAGACCCTACACACGCCTACATTTCATAGCGCTGATTGTGACACAGATCACTCCTTGGTGGCTATAACTCACAAAAATATTCACTCGTCCAAGCTGCCCGGTAGGAAGAAGATCGATCTTCCCAAAACCAGGGATGATGAGTTTGTCCGAAAGTTTGAGGAGTTGGTACTCGATGAAACTGCCACCTGGGACGTAGACGCTCCTATAGAGGAAGACTGGGGCAAAGTAAAAAAGTTACTAACAGATGTGGCCGGTACGGCTTTCGGCCACCAGAAAGTCAAAAACCAGGACTGGTTCGCTGAAAATCTCGAACACATAACACCCCTGCTCGAGTCCAAACGGCAAGCTGCGCTTACACATCGCCTTAACCCTTCCGAAAAGTCGCGTGTCGATTTAGCGAATGCAAAAGCTGCATTACAACGCACATCACGGTACTTCGCTAATGCATACTGGACCGAGCTTTGCCAAAGTATCCAATCGTGCGCTGATGTCGGAAATTTTGGTGGTGTGTATGCTGGCAGTAAAAAGGCCCTTGGTCCTGTGCCTAAAAAAAACAGCCCCCCTTATAGAAGTGGATGGCACTGTTATTACAGATGCCCAACGCCAACTCGAACGATGGATAGAACATTATATCGGTCTCTATTCGGAACCAGTTAATATAATGCCGGAAGCTGCAAACTGCATGCCAAAACTAGCTACCTGGGCCAAGTTAGATGACCTTCAAAAAATACCATACCATCGTACCATAAGGGAATACCACAAGGCTGTTAAACAGCTTAAGACCGGAAAGTCTCCTGGAATGATAGTATCCATGCCGAAATCATCAGGCTCAAGTGCATATTACACATCCTGCACAATCTGTTGTGTAAATGTTGGGAAGCGGGATATATACCACAAGATATGCGCGATGCTAACATCGTTACCCTATACAAAGGCAAAGGTGACCGCGGTGACTGTAACTGTTATCGTGGTATATCCCTTTTAAGTATAGTAGGTAAATTATTTGCTCGGTTAGTCTTATTAAGACTCCAGAAACTAGCTGATCGTGTATATCCCGAATCGTAATGTGGATTCCGCGCCCAGCGTTCCATAACAGATATGATCTTTACACTTCGCCAACTTCAGGAAAAGTGTAGAGAGCAGAGAACACCTCTGTGCCTTTACACTGCACTTGTAAACATCGGGTGCCCGCCAAAACTTCTGAGCCTCGTTAAATCCTTCCATATGGACATGAAAGGATCTGTTGTTTTTAACGGCAATACATCCGAGCCGTGCGTAGAGATGTTCGCCAAGGCTGCGTGTTGGCTCCTACCCTGTTATGCATGGTCAAACATACATACATACAAAATTACAAAGATAAGATTATGATAAGTGCATATTTTTTAATTAACGAGTGATGTTTTAATTGTGAATTGAGCTGCATTTCTATACAGAAAAAAATACATACCAAAGTGTTAAACTTACCTTCAACCCCAAAAAAATTAAAATAAAAACCAGTTCAAAAACTAACACCCGACTACTGAGATATCGCGCTCTAAAAAGTAAGAAACAAGAAATCTGGAATATTAACTACAAACAATTTAATATCTATAGTACACGAAATTTATACGAAGATATGACATATAATTATGTATTTAAATGTATATTTAATAAAAAAATATTGTGGTTTATAGGTGATAGCCGTGGTCGTATGCCACCTACTCTAATACTTAGTAGATGATATCATAAACTTGCACAACATAATTAGGTAAGGCAAACTGGCATACGTCCACGGCTATCACCTATAAACCACAATAAATTTTTATTAAATATACATTTAAATACATAATTATATGTCATATCTTCGTATAAATTTCGTGTACTATAGATATTAAATTGTTTGTAGTTAATATTCCAGATTTCTTGTTTCTTACTTTTTAGAGCGCGATATCTCAGTAGTCGGGTGTTAGTTTTTGAACTGGTTTTTATGACCTGTATGTATGTATGTATGTATGTATGTATGTGGAAACGAAAACGTTTGTTCCGTCCTAACTTCTAAACAACTTATCAGAATTTGATAAATGGGGTATCATTTGAAGCGTCTAAACAGTCCGCTGGTTATAGGCTACGTTATGTCACTATACATAACATAGGGCGCCCTCTAGAGCTAAGAATTGAAAAAGTTTATACTACTAGTAATGTCGTGTTGGGTATCAAATGAAAGGTCTTAATAAGCACAGTTCAAAAAAATAGTTGCCGTGTGATGCCAGCTAAGAATAGCACCACCCCATTTCTTTTCCGTGGGTGTCGTATGAGGCGACTACGGGATAACGGGACGCGACGGGTGTCGTATAAGGCGACTAAGGGACACGAGGAGTTCATGTGAAGGTATTACAATTAGGCGACAGCTGACAACCTGTCACTTAAGTGAAACACGATTTTAAGGGTTAACCTATTAGTCTTTGATGACTTAATGCAATTACGGCCCGTATCTGCAACTCGTGTAGGCGCATATTGTTACAAACAACCTGACATTTATGCAGCTGAACCACATTTATGAAGAATTTTCAGTTTCTGTGAATTGGGTCAAAATATGCGACAAGTAAATGACAAGTTTCGTTGATCTGTTGAACAGCATCAGAATAGGGAAGTTGACAATGGAGCAATTAGCAATATTAGACACAAGAAGAATTGTAAACGACACAATTGAATACAATGAAATTGTACATTATTTCCAACTTTAAAAAATGTAGACCAATTTAACAAAAAAACGTCAGAGCGCTTGGCATTACGAACAAAAATCTATACGATCAATGCAATAGACACTTCAACAGAGTCTAAAACATATGGACAACATTATCCTCAACGGATGAAGCCAAAACACAGTTTTATGACCAGCTCGACCAGTCTCTACGCGGGTTAAGACCATCTGACCGCTTATACAATCTGGGCGATTTTAACACAAGGGTTGGACAGGACAACGTAGCTTGGCCTGATTGTATAGGTAACCATGGTATAGGGAAATTAAACGAAAACGGCCAACGTTTATTAGAGCTATGCTCTAAACACCTACTGTGTGTTACCAATACCTACTTCAAAGGCAAATCATCTCGCAAAGTATCCTGGAAACACCCTGGTTCTGGTCACTGGCATCAACTGGACCTTATCCTAACCAAAAAGAAAAATCTCCGCGAGACCCTACACACCCGTACATTTCATAGCGCTGATTGTGACACAGATCACTCCTTGGTGGCTTCGCACGTTGCTATAACTCACAAAAAGATCCACTCGTCCAAACTGCCCGGAAGGAAGAAGATCGATCTTCCCAAAACCAGGGATGATGAGTTTGTCCGAAAGTTTGAAGATTTGGTACGCGATGAAACCTGCATTGATGTTGCCTGCTTGTCGGTTTTTTACGGATTGTACTTCGGAGAGTGTGCTCAAGAGCTTCACGACCTTGTTCCACCAGCTGCCTTCTACCATCGGACATCCAGACGCACCGCCGGATACCATCCATATCTTGTTGCCATTTCACCAATTCGGACTAAAAGCTTCCAGTCATCATTCATAATGCGTACTGCTAAAGAGTGGAACTCACTACCTGCGTCTTGGTTTCCTAATCTTTTTAAAGTAAGAGTGAACAGGCTTCTTCTGAGTGAGCTCGCTCCATCTTAGACTCTGTCTCTGCCCTATGACCTAGACTAGAGTCAAGAGAAAACCCATCATTAATAATTATAAAAAAATAGTCAAAATAAGAGATTTTATCCCAGACACAAACCTATTTTTTTTCGGAAGTGATGTCTGAATGATGGCGATATTCGGCCTAAAGTGATCTGTTATTTTTACCAACAAAAGCGGAAAAGTAATTCATTTTCGCCACAATTTGCCCTTTTGTGAACTATGAATACTAAATATAAATGTAAAATAATAATTCATGACGGAGAAAAATTTAAAAGTGTCCATAAATTATTGGTATATGATTTTCCTTCTGTAAAATAATGCAATTATCTCTCTTTTTTACGTTCCGGTATACATAGTAATGTGCTATCCGGTATCCGGCCGGATAGTAAAAGTAAGGGCGGATACCGGATAGTTACCGGATATCTGTCTCACCACTAGAAACTTCCTACCGGCCGATATGGATTTAAATGGGCGTGTATATCATTAGTACTTAAATGGCAATGTTTTACTACAAAATCTCATTCCAACTCTGAATAGAAAACCGAGTGAGTCCGCAAAAATGAGAAAGGTACGTGCAATTTTATTTTATTTTAGTTGAAAAGTAGTATTATGTATATACAATGTTAATGTTTTTATAATATGCATTAAATGAGCTTGAAAAGTATTTTTTTTAAACAAAGTTTCATACAAAATTATTAAAATATGTGGATTTGTTTACATTTTGTTTCGACTAAAATTTTATTATTTTAAGGATTGCGACTTATTTTGCTAGGGAACCCTAAAAAACTGGCATGGGGAATGAATTCAGCATCATTTATTTACCTGAAAACGACACAAAACTTATCTCAAAGGTCCAAACCAATCCCATAGATTTTTTTTTCTGAGCGCCGGACGCGCTGCACTTTGACCCCCACTCCCCCCCACCTGGCGCGGGATAGACAGTGTCTACCGGGTGATATAGGCTCAGGTGAACTTACAGATTACCCATACTATACTGGTTTTGCTCTACATAAAAAAACATATGTTTCCAATACCTTCCATACAAAAGTGCCAACAAAAAACTGACTACTATATAGATACGTAGATATACAGAGTATATTCGAGTGTCGTTTTTCGGTCGTGTACGCTCTGCTTATCCCGCAAGGGATATAGGCGTGATATATGTATGTTGAAGATTTGTATTCAAAAAAGCACGTATGTAGGTATAGATACGTAGATATCCAGAGAATTTTCGAGTCTTTCGTTTTTCGGACGTTCAAGCTCTGCTTATCCCGCAAGGGATATATAATTATATAGGCGTAATATGTAAGTTGAAGATTTGTATTCTAATAGCACGTATGTATATGGAGACGAAGATATACCGAGTATGGAGTTTTTCGAGACGTAAATGTTCGTTTTTCGGACGTTTACGCTTTGCTTATCCCGCAAGGGATGTAGACGTGATATATGTATGTTGAAGATTTGTATTCTAACAGCACGTATGTATATGGAGACGTAGATATACCGAGTATGGAGTTTTTCGATACGTAAATGTTCGTGTTTCGGACGTTTGCGCCCTGCTTATCCCGCAAGGGATGTAGACGTGATATATGTATGTTAAAGATTTGTATTCTAAAAAGCTCGTATGTAGGTATATATATACGTAGATAATAGATATACAGACAGAGTACGTAGTTTTTACGAGGCAATCTTGCAGGCGCGGCGCGGACGGTGCGTGATGGTCTTTTTCACATCGCGTCGCCGTACGCCGCCGGGTGGACGTTGGTGCACAAATAATGACATTTACAGAAGGCACACTTCTTCTTTTCGTGTGGGTCACCTAGTCATATAACGACCCGATGATAGACAGCAACCCAAAGCACGGAACCATCTTTCTTTCCGGACAATCAGGTTTTTCAGCCTGCAATGTCCTTACCAGACAAAATGAAAGAAACAAATTCACAAAGTGATAAACATCAACTTTTGAGAGTGCCCCACCGTGAATCGAACCCGGAACCTTTGCGTCGCAGGCAGTTGCACTACCACTGCGCCACATTGGCCAAGAAGGCACACTATCTCCGTTTACCTAAATATTAAGGGTTGATATTGTTATCACAGCAATCATACTATTATGATCAAACCTATCTGTCTCTATTATGATCAAATAGTACCTAATTTGTGGTTTAACGAAGAAAGCCTGCGCAGTGCGAGCTCATCTGGAGCGACGGATCTTTTTCACATCATGAGCTTACGCACAGCTTACGCCCTAAGCATTATTTTTTCATTAGCTATAGTACACATTTTGATCTAAATCATCATCACTACATAGTATAAAATAAAGTCGCTTCCCGTTTGGTGTCTCCTTATATCTTTAGAATTACCCAACGGATTTTAATGCGGTTTTTTTTATTAGGTAGAGTAACTAGAGAGGAAGGTTTGTAGGTATAATTTATTCCGATAAATTGTCACATTCCCATGGGAAAACGGGTAGCCCAACTGGTAGTAAACTTTTGACCCCCTTTTGACACCTTTAAAGATTAAAATTTCAAAAATGCTGAAACACGTATTTCATTATTTTAAGTAATGAGTCTAATCAGAAATTTCGAAACAGATCACATTTAAGATAAAAAACTTTCATACAAACTTTTAACCCCCTTTTTACCCATTTAAGGGTTAAAAATTCAAAAATGCTGAAACACGTGTTTATTTATTTTAAGTTATTAGTCTAATCACAAATTTTGAAACAGATTACATTCATTTAAAAAAACGAACTACCATACAAACTTTCAACCACATATTGACCCTATTAAGGGTTAAAATTTCAAATATGCTGAAACACGTGTTTAATAATTTTAAGTCGTAAGTCTAATCACTAAATTTTGAAACGGCTCACATTTACGACAACGAACTTTCATACAACATTTTGACCCCCTTTTCATCCCTTGGAGGATTAAAAAAAACGGAATTGTATCTATAATAGTTGCTTTATTACATTAAAAACTTTATGTCCAAGTTTCATCTCTCTAGCTTCAGTAGTTTAGCATTTTATGCTATCACGAAAACTGATAAAAATAATATTTTATTTCCATAACACAAACATAGATGTCGCTGTTAGTTTTCAAACGCACTATTGTTATGTTTTTTCAAAAACTATAAGGTTGCATTTAATTTTGCTCCTTGCTGTTCTTGGTGCGAGATTTTATTTACTTTAGGCTAACAACAGGCTATCGTTCATCGAAAACGAAATTAAAGGTGTCGTTTTTGGTATTTGTTTGGGTCTTGGGTTAAAAATTGTTTGTCAAATTGATTTGTTTTTGGGTTTAGAATCGATCCAAGTTGTGATGTGAAGTTTTACCATTAAAAAGGGTGGTCAATAGATCAACATGGTCGTAGAGATTCTAAACATTAATGGTACAATGCTACCGCATGATGTTGTGCCAATTATTGGCGACGGCGCCTTCTTATTTCGAGCAATATCCTTTGTGTTGTATGACACCCAAGTCATGGCTCGGGAGGTGCACGAAAGTATTATTGCTTATGTTGTAGAGCACTGGAGCGAGTTTTCCGTCCTATCACTCGACGAAGATGGAAATAATTACGCTAATTTCTCTGAACATTTTGCGGAAGTCCCTACTGCATATTAATTATGGCGGTTTGTGTGGCGGTTTGTGTATGGCGGTTAGTCGACGGTGCAAAAAAATCCTTGCGTCTTTGAGGTTTACAACAAGGGAGAGTTGTATGCGAAATTCGGTGAAGATATAAGGAGACACCAAACGGGAAGCGACTTACCTCTATTAGTGATTAAATAGGAAGGTTTTTATGTTCGATTTATGTCGGGAGAAGGTCTGTTTCCAGTGGGAAATCAGTAAGCAGCGGGTGAAACCGCTGCGCGGGCCGCTAGTATACCTATATAACTATCTCTTCATCATCATACTGATACACCGTCAAAGTATTTTATAAATCTGCGCAAGTATACGTGTAGCGCGTCTGACGTCTAAACTCCCTAAATAATCTTTGGCGAGGTCTGTGGGGGTGGCAGAGGGGGTGAGAGGGGGTGTTTTAATTAGAGCGTGGTCCGCGGACTTGGGCTCGAGCTCGGTAGCCGATGTCCAGTGTACGGGGTATATACGTTATAGGTATATACCTACTGTACCGTCTTTGTCTTACGTTCTCTTTGTGATGTGCACCTATTAAGGTTTCACTGGTTTTGAGAGGTATCTCGATCCGGTCTTATTCTGACTAGGTCTTATATAAGGTCCTATAAAATGCAGTTATACTACTCGTGAAAATGAAAAACTTTTCCCAATAAATATAAGTCAAAATATGAAAAAAAATTGGTACTCTCATACAAAGTGACACATTTTGTTAACATATTTGTATGGGAGATACATTTTCTTTTTCGTATCACGACCTATGTTTATTGGGAAAAGTTTTACGAGTAGAACGCACCCTAAAAATATTTGCTCTGAATTTAATAGCACCTCACATAAATAACGAAGTGTGTGGTATCATTGTTAGAAGCAAAAAATATTAAGTGGACTGTGTTTTGGTCTAGAGTTCGTCAAAGGCAAATCAGAAATATTCAAAATACCTAGTTCTTTTTTCAATTTTCTACTGAATACGGCCCTTTTATAATACCCGTAGCAATGTCGTAGCCCTAAAACGATAATCAAAGGTGTTTCCCAAAACATTATTTTAACATAAAAATGTGGTAGTAAAGTCTCAAAAATGTTTTTATTATTCAATTCTGTATAGTGTAATAATCAGCAGCTCTATGTAACTATTAGGTAACTATTGAAAAGATCAATATATAAAGGTTTTCCTTGCAGTGACTAAGAATCACCAGTAAAGGTGACCCCATTGTACGGCTACTAATAGTTCGTTTATTTCCTAAGCGTAACCTAGATCCCTTTCCGGGAATAAAAGAGTTCAACGCGGTACTTATTTTATTAATATTGTTGTAAAAACGAATTTTTGTAGAAAAAAATCTAAGTTCAAAAAGAAGGTTATATTTATAAGTAACATAATCAAACAGTCAATTAAAATCGTCTATTGTATCAAATAAATTGATCCTGTACATTTCCCTTGTTAGGTATAAAATTTACGAAAACTAGCTAAATTTTCTACATCGGGCAGGATTTGAACCTGCGACTTTCGCCATCACTAGTGCTGACGCCTATTCCATCCCTTGCCCGCGAATTTTGCAAATGTATCTCGATGCCAATAACGCGTGGCACGGCTCCATTAACCGAGATAGTTTTGCAACTAATACACGGTAGTGGTAGTTTTCTTGAACAGATTCTACATTGAGAAATTTAAAATAATAATATACTCCAGAAAATCAACTACTGAAATAAAACGACTAACACAAATCTGAAATTACAACACAAAGTTCACTGAATTTAAACTTTGCTGTCCTGAACTATGGAACTATAAAATCATAATTTCTCATCCTTATCTCGACCTGAACGCGTGATGGTTAGGTTTTCGCCTGTCAGCTTATAGATTACACGTCCAGGCTGCCTCCAGCCCCCAGATGTGTTTTAGTGCTCCAGGAGTAAGGGGGTGCTGTAGTGGAGGGGGGAACAGCTGTCGAGAGCCGAATGTATGGCACATAGACTTTGGTAGATACCGTGGTATATGGCCTACGGAGATATAAGGGAATAGCTAGCTACGAATATGACGCTGGGAGCTTGAGTTAAAAGCTGTATTTTGTTTAAATAGTTCTAGACGGTTTTGTTTCATTAATTAACCGTTGAGGATTTAATACCACGCAGCTAGAATCCTTTACACAGTATTTGTTTTATTTATTGTCACAAAAGTGTCACAAAAAGAATTTATTAAAAAAGAATTTATTAAAAAGATTTATTAAGTAGATCCCATACCACCCCAAATGTATTAAAAACCTGCGAAGGTTCCCTCTGCTTGAGGTAGGTACCCAATAAAGTTACCTATACTTACAATAAGGTATTGCTTGTAAGAAAATAACTTAAATGCCCTGTGATGCCCGCTCAGAATAGCATCACCCTATTTATTTCCCGTGGTTGTCGTAAGAGAAGACTAAGGTACTCGAAGGGATACATGTGTATTGTAATTTTAGGCAATGGGCTGACAACTCACTATGGTGATACACAATTTTCTGAATGACCCTCAAATATATGTCAGACGTGGCGTATATGTCCGTTTTACGGTCTGCCTACCCCGCAAGGGATATAGGCGTAATATATGAAGAACAAAAAGAAAACCACTGAACATTGGTCTGATGTCACGAAAAATATCAAAACCGGTATTCAAATATATCTCACTTACGAATAGGTATCGAAATGAGATACCTACATTTAGTTTACATTTGGTTGTCCCCAGCCGACCCAGTTAAACATTCAGAACCGCAGGTCGCCCTTTGAAGATACCTTCGTTAGCCAGGGCCGACCCTAGGGCCCTTTGCTACACACTGAAATAACAGAGCATTCCCTACCATTTTAAACTATACACGGTGCCAGGAAAGTAGTAAGTACCTTTCCCGTAAAGGTAAACAAAAGTAAAACACACGTCTGCTGGAAGAAAATTCTTTACAAATAAGCAGTACCTGTTGTACTATTTTTCCGTATTTTCTGTGTTTTGTTTTTTCTTGCGAACAATAAATTGTTAAACTATATTACTGAACAAGTTTTTAAGAAATAGCATGATAAGTCGAAAATCTACCCATAGTATAAACACACAAATCAATTTATTAAGACAAAAATAAGATAATTAATGAGAAAATATATTTTCATAATTTAATTTTGTTATCTTACCTTTTACCTGTAGTAAAAAATTTCAAGGAATTGAATTTTCTCCTTTAAATCAACTCCTTAATAATAATCCCAATACCCATTTTTTATCCTTTTATCTTTCAGCTCCTAGGAGACAATTTGATTAGGGTTCTTCTAGTTAGATAACCACTTTTTGATAACATCCTTCTCGTTTCTTAGAACTTTTTCTTACACGTGTTTGGACTTCGTTTCATTAATTTTGCTGTTTAAATTCTATTTTTCTTGACCAACGATCTTTTAATTCCTTTTAGCCCTTTATTAATTCAAACAATCAATAGCTAAGCCAAGCCCCATAAGACATTAAGGGCCTTACAAAAAAAAAGTTTGACGCGCGTTGAGCGCGTGTTTAATGTTTCATTAAATAAAGATTTTTTTGAAACACGATTTCAACGCGCGTTTAATTTTATTGTGGTAAGACCCTAAATATTATTATTTGTGTCTGATCTATCCAACTCCAGATAAAATGCATCGCAAACGATTGCACTTATTATTAACTCTCTACCAAATAATAAAAAAGTAAATTATTTTATACAAAAAACTATGTCACATTTCAACAATGTTTCTTATCGAACGTAGTGTAGCTTTATGAACTGGTCTAACCCTGAACAGGGACAATTTATTTTCTCATCCTGTTTGAACGTGCTTATAAAGAAATTTCTTTTGTTTACAAAATTTCAACTGCACTCTTACAGGGAACAAACACCCGCTTGCTAACATACTATTTCACAGTGACATAAGACAATCAACTGCGCCACGCTGTACGTACATGTACGTACGTAATTTATTCCCAGTCGCCTGTCATACCCCACGGGCGAGCGGCGAGCGCAGCGCGGCACGGTGGACCCTACAGCCCGACATTTGTATCAAGTGGGCAAATAAAGAAGGAAACAAGTTAGATGGAGTGGAGCGGGCTCGCTAATTAACCCACCCATCGCCGGCGGGGGGCGGAACCCCCCATCTCGCGAACAGCGCCCCCGCGAGCAGGGTTAAAAAGTTCCCGCTGCGCTCGGCCGTGTGGTCAGAGGGAATTTGGGAAAAGAATCGAAGGAACTCCGGATGTAGAGTGGAGTGTGCCGGAAAAGACGGCACGTCGTTTTTTTCCGCCTTCCGGGAAGTCTCGTTTTATTTAATTCAGGAAAATTGATCAAGCGGGATTCCCAGAATTTTTAATTTAGAGCGGATTCTATTACAAAAAATACATATTATATTTTTTCTTTTTAAGTAGTCAAGTTTTTTTTTTCAAAGAAAAGCGTCTCGACGGATTCTACAGACTCTTTTCCCGTTCTGAACTCCATCTCCGTCTACCTACGTACCTTATTAAGTATTACGAACTATTAATTATATTATTGCGAACTATAAAAAACGCGTCTCCGCGGATAGCGACTTGCTTCCTACTTTTCCGCGAGCCAGGAGCTTATTAAGGCGAGTGTAGCCGTCAACGACCTCAACAGTGGCGCCACTCCACAAAAAATATTTTCTCCTTAAAAAAACAATCTATCAGAATATCCGTTGCTTAAAATTTTAGTATTTTCCTTAAGTAAAATGTAAGAACCTGCAAAGTCAATGAAATATTCTTTGTAATTAAAGTTATAGCAATCAATACCAAAAGTGGCCACTTTTGGGATTAATTTCCATAACTTTATTTTTATTGAGTTTGCAGGTTCTAGTTTTACATTAGGATAATACTAAAAACTAAATTGTCCGTATTATGCGTTATTTTTTGTGAAGTAGCGCTACTGTCGAGGCCGTTCACGAGTACATTCGCCTTAAGCTTACATTTTCCAGCCTGGCCCTCGGACTATTCGCTCATTGTTCCAGGCTCTTTGCTTGTTTTGCTCTCATTCTGTTTTTAATACTCAAGTAAGAGGTGCATAGTAAATCTTACTTCTCGTTGCTTGTGTAAGGCGGTGGCTGAAATTAGTGCAAGATGTCTTGGCTAGTGAAAAAAGCAACTGTAGATTGTGGCCTTAAGAGTCTGAATGAAAGAACAGGTTCTTTATCTTTAAGGAATCTGTAGAAGATTTTTTTAATAGCTTATGACGTAAAAATTACAGTTTGAACAAAATATTACTAAACTTTGAAGTTCGAAATTTTTACATCCATTACATTTTCACAAGGGATACACTTTCCACACAGAGCCAGGAAAATTAATTATACATTTTGGTAATAGAGAAAACTTTCGTTTTAATTCAGTAGTGAGTTCTGAATGCGCCTATAGCTCCTTCTATGGCAATATTTCACTCTACGTATATATACGTACACTTTGCAGACCATTCGAATTCTCCTTCCAAGATTATTGAGACAGATGAGTCCCTGACGACCCTGTCTGCTCTCACAGACGTTCACTGTCCCCACCGGCTGGCGCGCTCTTGACTCGCTGCCATTTTATTCAGTAATTGCTGAATACTGACGGCTGCTGCACGGTATTATTATTTGGGGTAACGACGCGCGACGCGTAATATATTTTGGCGCGTCATTTGTTGATAACGCTAAAGATATGCAGGGGGCGTTTATGAGATGAAAACTGTAAAATTGAATTATATTTCATAACTGTTTAGATCTGATGACAATTTCTTTGTCAATAAAGTGTAAACATAAAGTTTTCGTAGTATATTTAATTCATTCAAAACTCATTATAGTTTCAGTCTACATAACATTAACTCCACTTTTTGAAAATTTAATTTCCATGTTAGGATTTAAAAATATTTACATGATCTGGGCTCCAGACAATACATAAAATTCGCGGGAAAATTCGGAGGAAGCGACAGAAGTTTTCCGTTGACGTCGTTTTTGATGAAGTAACGGACCCGGTGGAGTTTCCGGGAAGGTGACTTTGATACCACACCTGAAGGAAACTTTGTAATACATACATACATACATACATATATCACGCCTATAATCCCTTGCGGGGTAGGCAGAGCGTAAACGGCCGCATAGAACGGACATTTACGCCACGTCTGACAAACATTTGAGGGTCATCCGGAAAATTGTGTATCGCCATAGTGACAGGTTGTCAGCCCATCGCCTAAAATTGCAATACACACCCTCGAGTCCCTTAGACGCTTCTTACGACTCCCACGGGCAAGAAATGGGGTGATGCTATTCTAAGCCGGCATCACACGAAACAATAATAACTTTAACGATAATAATAATAACTTTAACAATATTAACTTTGTAATATCAGAGAGATATTTATTACGCTAATGATCTGATTCATTATTGTTCAGTAAATATCTATATTCTATAGGTACTACAATTGACAATGACACGAGGTAAAAACTTTCACAATACCTGGTCTTTACGAATTTATATCTGTATAATTTCCTAACATTTTGTTTATTTCAGCACCTGTCAATACCGCTTCACCAACTTTATAGACATAAAAAGGTGCCGAACAGAAGGCGGAGGCCCGTAAACCCTTTTTTAAGGGTCCGTTCGATTTACGGCGCTGTTTACGATGTCAGCTCTGTTAACACGTTTCGTGGCGCAGGTGTTGCTTTTCTCAGCGGCTTATTTTTAATCAAACTTTTCACAGCGCCGCCGCCGCTAAACAACAGGTACAGGTTGATTTATTTGGGAGGAAATTCGGGGATCGTGGTGAATTTCGATTTGTACTTGTATATCTTATTTATTTGTTGGTACACTCGTGATCAGCTCACATTTAACACTTTGGATTTTCCGCTAATAGACTTGAGCTGAGCTCCACTTGCTTCTTATAGGATAGGAGTAGCCAGAAGGTATACATATAAATGTTAATAACCAAACATCATGAATCATGTCATGAGCAATAATGTGTTTAGAGTTATTAATTAACAAAACAAGGATTTTGAACATCAGCGTTCAAAAGTAGAATATTTGTCATTTATTGTTTTTTCAAATAAAGAAGATTTAATAAACTGAGAAACAATTTCAAAGTATCAGTCTTGACACAATCCCAAATAGTGTATATCTACAGACCTTAGACGTCACAACATCAGTTTTACTTAAAAAATATTGTTTAAAAAAATAGCTGAATTTCCAAGCCTATCCTCACATTTTTAAAAGCTTTTATTTAACTTGCAGTGTATGTAAGTATGTAAGTAAGTAACAATGTTTGTTCGGTGCAAATCTTGCAAGTTTAATTTGAACCATTTCTCGGTATCCGATTGAGTTGAAATTTTGCATGTTGGTCCAGAACCGATGACAATGCATGTTAATCATAAATTTGACCTGATGCTGCTGCCAGGATCGGCTCCGTACGAGAGATCTCCTCAGCGGTTTATAGCTGGGACACAAAATTTTGTATACGAATTCGTTTATTATAGGCAGTTGGTAGGCCCACCATGAATTAGACGCTACATCCAGGGTTGTCTTCGAACTATGGAACTCCACAATATTCAACTGCTGGGACTTGCAATTTTGTATACGAATTCGTTTATTATAGGCAGTTGGTAGGCCTACCATGAATTAGACGCTACGTCCAGGGTGTTCTTCGAACTATGGAACTCCTCAATATTCAACTGCTGGGACTTGCAATTTTGTATACGAATTCGTTCATGATAGGCAGTTGGTAGGCCCACCATGAATTAGACGCTACATCCAGGGTTGTCTTCGAACTATGGAACTCCTCAATATTCAACTGCTGGGACTTGCAATTTTGTATACGAATTCGTTTATTATAGGCAGTTGGTAGGCCCACCATGAATTAGACGCTACATCCAGGGTTGTCTTCGAACTATGGAACTCCTCAATATTCAACTGCTGGGACTTGCAATTTTGTATACGAATTCGTTCATGATAGGCAGTTGGTAGGCCCACCATGAATTAGGGTCACGTCAATAGAAGGCCTCCTGATAGAAGAATTAGACTGTTCGAAATTAACTGGGACTCGGCCATGTAATAATGACGCCATCAATGAATTGAAAAGACTAAGACATATTACAAGCTAATTCTTCTATTAGGGATGCCGGAGGAGTAGGTACCAACCTACTTCTATAGAATATAAAAGAGATAATTATACTTTATCCTAATGTTAGTTTTCCCCGTTCCTTAAGTTTTTCTATTGAAGGTCTCTCCGTTTTATAGAAAGACTTTCGTATTGATCAATAACTATCGTAACATAAACTAAAAAATATAAAATAAAATTATGTAAAAAAAACTTTTAAAACAAGCTTTTATAAGTGCTCTGAAAAGATGAAAATAAAATTTTGAATGACATTAACCACATTCATTTATGACTTTACAGAAATGAAAATATAATAAAAGCTTGTCGCGATGCCTAGAAGAAACTACCTAATTACAGTTAGGAGCGTACCTTATTACAAAATTTCAGGATGTAAATTCACATCCATACACACACATATCACGCCTATTATCCCTTGGGGGTAGGCAGAGCGTAAACAGGTGCAAAAACGGACATTTACGCCATGTCAGACATATATTTGAGGGTCATTCGGAAAATTGTGTATCACCATAGTGACAGGTTGTCAGCCCATCACCTAAAATTGCAATACACACCCTCGAGTCTCTTAGTCGCCTTTTACGACTCCCACGGGAAAGAAATGGGGAGATGCTATTCTTAGCCGGCATCACACGGCAATTCTCATAACTTACCTCAAATGAATGCTGTCACTTTCCTGTTTTATAATTGTCATTGTTGAGTGTAAATGCAGCTACACAGTCAACATAGAATGCAAAAATATATAATGCAGAAATATATTCTGTAATGCAGAGTGTGTGATCACGAGATCAAACGGGATAATTAAAAATGCAATTGGTCCGATTGGTTCCACGTATTATTGAACACTGAAATAAAAAGTAAGAAAAATGTAAGCGGCTGCATATGACCGTATGTCAATGCACCCTAAAATCTAGGTCGACATCAAAGTCCAATATTGTGCATGTTCTAGTTTAAGCTAAATCTAAATTATGAAATAATAAATAATCATGTACATGGTAGTCATATCGGAATAATAACGAATCAATGAATATCCACCAGGCAGGCGTCATAATTATGTGATACGTGATAGCAACCAGGGAGAGTTATAATTTAATAGGCATGCTTGGTGGGTGGAACACCAGGTGGTGTGGCGATGAGTGGCGCACTCGCGGGACGTGCTTTGCAGCTGCGCCCGCGATGTTAACCTTAGTGATGGGTTGTTTATAATATCGATAAGTAATTAATTTAATATTTAATCATTAATAAAGATTGCCTTTGCGCATTTTTAGTTTAAGTTTTCCTGTTATATAAATAATAATTGTGTTTTGAATGTGCAATAAGGTGTTATTACTTTACTTTTTTATAACTTAAGATTCCGAGAAATACACATTGAATAAATTAAATTCATGTGCTTCGCCATTTAATTCTAAACTTGATTCTTCGTCTGCCAAGCTATGCCAAAGCTAAGAAAATTGAGTGCCAAGATAATCGGTCTGACATATTTTTGTGACTGTTTTGTTGAAGGTTGGAGTGGATTGCATCTCAAAAAGCAACTTGTGTGGTGCGCCGCATCCTTTTTCTCATGCGTCGTACTTAATTAAAAACTGCCACTTTTGGTATTTGGTATTATTCCCGTAACTTTAGTTACAGCTAATATTTCATTGATTTTGTGGGTTCTAATTTTACTTAAGGATAATTCAAAAAACTTAGGCAACGGATATTCGAAAGACTGTTTGTATAAAAGGAAAATTTGTTTTCTGTGAAGTGGCGCCACTATCGAGGCCGTTCACGAGTCACGAGTTACACTCGCCTTAATCCCTTACATGTGCTGTAATTTTTCAAGTTCTCTGATATGCTCAGGTGGCGGTCCGTTCTGACAAACTATTGAGGGAGTATTTATTATAACAAGTTTATCTTAGTAGACTGGTGTTACTACTCCCTAGTCTGTCACGTACTTTGTCATTGAGTGCAGTTTTGCAGTTTTTCGTACTCGATAGTATCTCACGCTATTCTTTGTCGTTCCCTTGGGTATACTGGTCATCGACTGGTGTCCCTCCCTAGCCCGTATCGCTCGCGCCGCCGGTCCCTGGCGGCTACAGCCACACCGATAGCATCACGCGGCGTGCGTGACCGCATCCTGTCGCGTCCGCGTAATTCCCCCCCCCCCCCCATTCCTTCCATTCCCCGCGCCCTGCCTTTCCCTTTACGCGCCTCATGCTGGTTTCCCTTCGTCAGTGGACCTAGAGGTGCGTTCGTCAATGTTCGATTGCATATTTTTTTATTCTAATCGTTGGCTGTTTTTTAAACGCTTCAGTGATTTAGGCAGCTGTTTAGTCAGACACACATTCAAGTTGTGCTACTCTTCCTCATAGTTCCAATTCCGTCCGACCTGCCTATTTTATTATTTACCAGTCATGCATGTTGAATGAATATTGTGACCTTGCATAAGATCAACAAAAAAATATTCTGGATACATTAGCCGGGATTCCAAAAACGAATTAATCACGATGTAATAATAATATAATTCTTTATTGCACAAAGTTAGTTTACAAATCAAAAGCAAGTATTAAGAAAGCAAAGTTTCTTATTAATATTAAAAGTACAAAAATGCGGCCTTCTTGCTACGGTAGCAAGCTCTACCAACCTTTGGTAGATATGAAAGTGCGTTTAGATATATACCTACGAATGCGCAAAAGTATTTTCCTTCTCCTTACACAAACTTGATGTTACAATATTTTTATACCGACGTCGACGAACGCACCGCTGCGTGTGCGCACGCTACGTGACGCGCTTCCGGCCGCGGCGGTAATGCGCGACCGCACCGCAAGGTCAATTTCCCTTCGCCATAGCTGACCAAGACGGGTTTTTTTATTTTCCCTTTGTCAGTGCCAACATCCTTCTTGATGGTCAATCAGATAAGTCGGCATGTGAAGTATCTGAAATTACCTCAGCAATCGCAAATCATGTTAAATTCTTGTTAGGTTAGGTACTTACCTACTTATTTATTTACTAGCAGCCCGCCCAGCGGTTTCACCCGCCGCTAACAATTTCCCCCCGGGAATAAGACAGTTTAATATAGCCTATGTTCATCAGGGATAATGTAGGATTCTAAAAATCATGACTTCAATTTGAAACTAATATCGTTTTCAGATGGTGGTGGCGTAAAGTTACATACCGTGTGATTAACCTGGCCAGCCCCATGGCAATGCCTTTATTTTTATTTTTTTATCCCGACAGAGCCATTTTTCTATTAGGTCATAACAAAATTGTAATAAAATAAGAAAATTGTGTGATACAAATTTATTTTTTTAGAATGACGGTTCATGACGTCAATAAGTGATATGATAATACTATCCTACATTGAATAAAAAATTTCAATTTCAATTAACCATAAAATATTTTTTTAAATCGATCCAGTAGTTTTGGAGCCTATTCAATTCAAACAAACAATAAATAAAATCCTGTTTCTAATATTAGTGTAGATTATATAATTATTATTTTAGTGTGATGCCGGCTTAGAATAGCATCACCCGATTTCTTTCCCGTGAGTGTCTTAGGAGGCGACTAAGGGACTTGAGGGTGTGTATTGTATTTTAGGCGATGGGCTGACAACCTGTCACTATGGCGATACACAATTTTCCGAATGACCCTCAAACATATGTCAGACGTGGCGAAAATGTCCGTTTTTGCGGCCGTTTACGCTCTGCCTACCCCGCAAGGGATAATAGGCGTGACATGTGTATGTATGTATTATTTTAGTGTAGATTTTTTAAATGCATTATTTATGTTTTTTGTCGTCTTTTTATACCGAGTAAGGGACAGCCCTTCGAATACTGATAGGTTCCGGGTGCATGAAACATAAAACTGGACAACTTTCCCCTAGAAACATATGTCAGGAAACGCCAAAAAAAATACCTTTCATACATAATCACAATCAGCTGACTGCATTCACTATAGGAAGTCAGTTTTTTTACGTTTCCTGAAATATGTTCCTAGGGGAAAGTTGTTCAGTTTCATGGTCTGCATGTACCCTATTAGTATTCTGAGGGCTATCCCTGACACCCTTTAATACAGTAAAATTATTACACTGGTACGAATAATGTGGCGTAGTTGATACATTTTTAAATGAAAAAGTAGTTATTGTGGCATAACTGTAATAGTTAGACATATGGTATCGCGGACATTATTATAGATATTGATGTCCTCTATAAAACTGTAGTACATCACTTTGCTCTATTGTCAATAATTTCCACAGCGTACGCGATATAAGATATTTTTTTGGTAAATTTTTCACACGTTGGGTTACATTATCGAAAATTTCACGCGGATCCCTATTTTTTTCTCGTATAAAATATAGCCTATGTTCATCAGGAATAATGTAGGATTCTAATGGTGAAAGAATTTTCAAAATCGGGCCAGTAGTTTCGGAGCCTATTCGATGCAAACAAACAAACAAACAAACAAACAATCAAATCTTTCCTCTTTATAATATTAGGTTTAGGCCATACAATATTACAACACATAATAAAACAAAATTATTAATTACACATAAAAGAAAGCCAGACAAAAACATAAACAAAATATAACTTATGAAGAAATAGAAAAAAAAGACAGAAGAAGCCATTTTGTAATTTTTTCAGGTTCATCATAGGTTGGCCTTAATAAAATAAATACTTCTCAACTTACAACCAAAATCACAGAAAAAAAACATAGAACTAATTACATCCATGAACTACCTAGCATACCAAAAACAAACATTTACGGGCAACATTCACTGCTGGCTGAAATCCGTCGCCAACATCACAATAGGACTGAAAACCGTTTGTAGTTCCGCGTAAAACAACTCGTAATGACGGCACCTGTTGCTGTCTGCCGCTGAAAACCTATCTACAATATCAACATAACTAACTACAAGTACAACAGATGACTAGACTGTTGCACGAATGAACTGCTTTTGTTTATTGTTGCACTGTGAATCGAATTAAGAACTTCCTTGCTAAGTAGTTAGACAAATTTTAATGGATCTTCTCATGTATGGAAAATAAGTAAGAAAAAAGGAAAATAAGTAAGTAAATCACTTCTTTTTGGTTGTAGCTCTACCAAATCATTTACGAGTAAGTCACGTAAACCTAAATTATGAGTGTATTTTTGAAAAATTGAATTTTTTTTTTTTGCAATATTATGAGTGATTATTGTTCGTTTAATAATAAAAGCACTTTATTGAAAATAATACGAAAATTCATAGCTCATAAGCACAGAGGCAGCATATTCGCTAAAAGTCTCATCCAGACAACCTTTGGGTGTATAAGAACGTTTAAAAAAATAGTAGTTCGATAATAATAGATAGAACACGAACTAGTTACTTGAATAAACGCAATAAATACAGAATACATACATACACATACACTGATCACGCCTATAATCCCTTGCGGGGTAGGCAGAGCGTAAACGACATCATTTTCGCCACGTCTGACAAACATTTGAGAGCATTTGGAAAATTGTGTATCGCTATAGCGACAGGTTGTCAGCCCATCGCCTATTTTTTATTTTTTATTTATTGATATTCCTTAGCAATACACACCCTCGAGTCCTTTAGTCGCCTCTTGCGGCTCCCACGGGAAAGAAATGGGGTGATGCTATTCTAAGCCAGCATCACACGGCACTAAATACAGAATCCATACTAATATTATAAATGCGAAAGTGTGTTTGTTTGTTTGTTTGTTTGTTTGTTTGTCTTTCTTTCACGTTACAACAGAGCGATATCATGCAGTGTTTTTTAGGTGTGCAGTTAGGTGAGAGGCTGGAGAGTGACATAGGCTACTTTTTATCCCGGAAAAACATATTTTTCCCATCGGAAAAGCGATTAATGTTTAGCAATAGAATACACCCATACTACGAACATAGATGAGTATCATGCAGCGATGTAAAGCATATTTTTTTTGAGAGCAGCTAAATGAAAAGCTGGTGAGTGACATAGGTTATTTTTTATCCCGGAAAAACATATTTTTCCCTTCGGAAAACCGATTAATGTTTAGCAATAGAATACATCCATACTACATACATAAATGAGTATCATGCAGCGATGTAAAGCATTTTTTTTTTGGAAAGCAGTTAGATGAAAAGCTGGTGAGTGTCATAGGTTACTTTTTATCTCGGAAAAACATATTTTTCCCATCGGAAAACTGATTATTGTGTAGCATAGAATACATCCATACCACATAAAAAAGATGTATATACAGGATGTAAGGGACAGCCCTCCGAATACTGATATTCCCATAGTAAATGCAGTGAGCTGATTGTGATTTTGTATGGGATATAGAAAAAAAGAATTTAATCTATGGCAGGTTGTTCAGTTTCATGGTTTGAATACACCCAATCAGTATTCGAAGGGCTGTCACTTACACCCTGTATAGCACTACTATGAGAATGTCTCTTGAATATGAGTTTTGGGATATGAATGTGGCTTTAAGGGTGATGTGGGTATGTACTTGAGATACTTCTTACCACAGTAGTAAAGTTAATTTCTACAGTTAAACATGATTTGAAAGTCCATTTCTATAATAATAACCATTTTTAGCACAGTAAGTTTGCCCTGCGTATACTTGCGAAGACACATAATAAACTTAAATTTTTTGGTACCATAGTCCTGAAAATTGAAGACTAGGCAAAATCATTATACTGCGTATTCATATTATTATAATTCCAATCCAAGAACATCCATCCCCAAGTTAATTTGGTTTGGAGCTAATATAGGTTTTCAAATCCTTGATTACATACCCACTCCTTTCTTTCATGTCTTCTTGGAGCATGTTTGTATGTAATAAAAATTTCAAAATAGCAGGAATATTAAAAAAAAATTAAAGCTATATAGCAATCTATACTTTCTTATTATTTATTAACCACCAATATAACACTAGGCAATATTCACAATATTCATAAGGTAGCTATACTCTATGGCGACATAGAGCGCTGAGTGTAATAGCTAGGCATAAATATAGGTGTATTGGTAGTTTAGTAGTATTGCTAGATGTAGCGCTGCATTGTGTAATAATGCAGGTTATGCCAAATTATATCGCTGATATAATTTGGCATAACCATTACTACTATATTTGTATTATAATATTCGCGTAGGAGTTAAATAAGTGACCCATAAACGTAATTTTAATAGAGACGCAGTCACTAAACCGGAAAGTAATGACCTGTGTTGTGTGTGCTGTCGCCCTGTTTAGAATACACAACTAATTAATAAAACTCTATGAGTACGCGGGCGAAGCCGCGGGTAACAGCTAGTAGGTACATAAATCGATCCCTTAAATGACAACGAATCAATCTGCTGCTGATGTTCTGTCAGAAGCAGCATTTAAGGCGCTTTCAATTTCCAAGCCTTTCTCCTTTCGCACAGACTCTACATTTGAGCGAGCAAAGCCACACGTAAGATGCTAGTTTCACAACGAATAATTTGCAAGTTGCGGGGGGTTTCGTTTCAAAATTAATCTCCCGAGTCGTAGGTGTATTCAATAAGGCCAACTTGACGGTTTATTATCATAGGATTCACGTGTACTTGTGGGCGGGTTTCGAGGTTATGAAGTGTTGTACTGTTCACATCACGACAGATCTTTTTGTAGGCACTTACTTCTTATAAATACAGTACGGTTATCCCAATGGGCCATCCCAATAAGCCATATTTAACAGCTGTCAGATTAAACTGTTTAAAACTTAAAAAAATACTTAAAACAACGGGGTTCTTACCGTGATACAATGAATGCAAAATGAAGAACCCCATTTTTAGTGTTTTGAGTTCGAGTCATTAGCTGTCAGATTTGTGCTAATGTTAAACAGCAGAGCACTCATTGCAGTTCAGACGGTCCATTTTCCTTTCTTGACATCTCTTTTAGTATGCAACTGACAGCTTTCAAATGTAGCTTATTAGGATGGCCTTACATATAGCTAGCTAGAGTTTTTGGTGTAGCACAATTTTAGGCGAACGGCTGACAACCTGTTGCTACAGAGACATATAATTTGATAAAATTACTCTCGAATATTTGTCAGACGTGGTGATAAATAAGGATTTTTGTCTGCCTAATCCACCAAGTATGGTCCACCGGGATCTGGCCTGAGGACTGGAAGGAATCTGTTTTGATACCATTGCATAAGAAAGGTTCTACCAAGAAATGCAGTAACTATCGCACGTTGGCACTAATTTCACATGCAAGCAAGATCATGCTGTATATCATAAATGATCGACTTAAAAGTTATCTACAATGGCAAATCCCAAAGGAACAGGCAGGATTTGTAAAAGGCCGTGGTACCAGAGAACAAATTATGAATGTCAGGCAAATGATTGAAAAGAGTCGCGAGTTTTTGGTGCCAATGGTAATGTGCTTTATAGATTACTCAAAAGCATTTGACTGTGTATCTTGGGATCACATGTGGCGGATTCTCCTAGAAATGGGAGCACCATATCATCTGGTATCCCTTGTGCAGAGCTTGTATCGGAATGGAAATAGCAAAGTCCGCGTGAATGACCTATTGTCAGAGTCCTTTAAACCTCAGAGAGGTGTTAGACAGGGGTGCATTTTATCGCCTCTCCTCTTTAATATATACGGCGAGTACATTATGAGGAAAGCACTGGATAATTGGGAGGGAGGCATAACCATAGGCGGATTAAAAATCAATAATCTTCGCTACGCTGACGACACAACTTTATTTGCGGCTTCCGAAGAGGAGATGGCTGAACTGATTCAAATAGTTGAGCATGAAAGCCGAAATCTGGGTCTTAGTATTAATAAAGACAAAACAAAAATCTTGATTGTTGACCGAGGCAACAAACTCAACCCAAGTACTGCTTTAGATACTTTCGAGAAAGTGAATCAGTTCGTTTATCTAGGATCTATGCTGAGTAACCAGGGTGGCTGTGAAACTGAAGTCAAGAGACGAATCCAGATGGCAAAGGGCGCCATGGCTAAGATGACCAAGATATGGCGCGACAGAAACATCTCTCGACAAACCAAAGTGCGGTTGGTCAAGACATTGGTATTCTCAGTGATGTTATACGGCGTAGAATCCTGGACACTTAGAGCGTCTGATAGAAAAACTATAGACGCCTTCGAGATGTGGTGTTGGCGGAAAATGCTCGGCATCCCCTGGACTGCGAAGCGCACAAATGTTTCTATTCTTAAAGAACTTCGCATTACCACAAGATTGTCAACTATATGTCTGCAGAGAATACTTTCTTACTTTGGACATGTTGCTCGTCGCGAAACTGATAGCCTAGAGAAGCTTATGATCACGGGGAAGATAGAGGGAAAAAGATCACGCGGGCGCTCTCCATCACGCTGGTCTGATCAAATAAAAAATCTTACGGGTCTATCCATCAATACTGCCTTAAAACATGCTGAAGACAGAGACACATGGAGGAATATTCTGAAGAATCTGGAAGAAGGGAGTCTATGCAGACACGACCTTCAGTAATGAAGAGACGAACGAGGAGGAGTAATCCACGAGGAATAAAGGCATGTTCTGTATGTATTATGTGTAAAATGAATACTTATCTATTAAGTCTTGACACGCGGTAAAATCATGCCATTTCCGATGAGGAAACTTGGTTGCCAACCGCATCCGGGCGGGGAATGAAGTTCTGTAAACTAATGAACAAGTAAATGAACTCTTCTTACTTACTTTCTATAAAATGAAATAAGAACACCCATTTTTGACTAGGGGTAAGCTTAAAACCAGCAGTGTGCTGTACCTACGCCCATGTTGTATATTTGTACTGTATTTATTGATTGTGGTGCCTAAGATGTAATGCGAAATAAATATATTTGTATTTGTATTGTATTAGTATTTTGTATGAAGTCATCTAAATAATGACCAGGTTCCCAGTACGCCGGAGATTATAAGGAAAACCCCAGAGTGTGTTTCGAAGAATTCTTATGGTCGGATCTAAAAAAAAAAAGCATAAGATTCCTTCTTAATTGCCTTATTCGTTGCCTGATTTTTCATGGCTAACACTTACTATACAGGGTGTAAGGGACGGTGAAAAAAAATATTTTGCAAGCATGATCAGACCATGAAACTAATCAACTTTTACTATGGAGCCTATGTTGGAAAACGGAAAATAACGATTTTCCATAGAAAGTCAGCCATCTGACCGCCGCCGTCTGATCGGAAATTTTGTATGGAAGGTCGATTTTGTTTTGTAGCTTCCATAGAAAAATATGATCAGTTTTGATGATTTGATCGTGCTTATTAAGTTCTTTTCACCCCGTATTATAACCATTTTTAGGGTTCGGTACGTACCTCAAAAGGAAAAAAACGGAACTTTTGTAGGAACACTCTCTTGTCCGTCCGTCCGTCGTCACGACCCTTTATCTCGAGAACGCGTTGAGATATCGAGTTGAAAATAAAACCATATACCTCTATTATACTCATACTCAGGTCTATGGCCACGAATAGTTGTAAAAATCAAGCTAACCTAACTTGACGTTAAAAAACGATACGGCTGTTTATGCTGTAAAAACGCGTGCTTTTTATAGAGTATTCCTGAGTATTTCCCATGAATTTTGGCAAAAAGCTTTGCTTTAAACTACAAGCTTAGGAATAAAAATATTTTAGCAATATGGTTTTTAGGGGGCCGAAAAAGAACAAAATATCAAAATTGAGGCTAGTAGTTTTTATTTTTGGAAAACGTGAAATATTTTCAAGCGCGGGCAGGATTAGAACCTGCGACTTTCGCCGTCACTACCTACTAGTTTATGTGAGGTATCATATGAAAAGGGATCATGTGCATATTACGGAACCCTCGGTGGGTGAGTCCGACTCGCACTTAGCTGTTTTTTTTATGTAGAACCTAGGTGGATGAGTCGGGGCAGTTAGGTAACACTTTCCAGAGAACACTAAAGAGAGTTGAAAGTATGTGGTTGAAAGGCTCTATCTAATCTTTCGATCCTGTGACAGTCTGAACTTTTCCAAGCGCTAATATTTATTTGAAATAAAGAATTATCACTTGGTAACAAACCCGCGTGTTTGGTGTTGGGTAGATACGGCGGGGCGCGCCGTGCGTTGCGAAGCGAACGGCGATCGGCGGACGGCGCGGCGGCTCCCGGCGAATTGGGGCGGCACGCACGTCTCTAATCGATATCACGTGATTATCGAGGATAATGGCCGACGGGAGACTGTTATGCTACTAAGGAGCGAGCGCGTATAGATTGCTTCTTCAGTTCAGAAATAAAACGACTCTTGTTTCTTAGGCAAAAATTGTTTTAACTAGACGTACGTAAATAGTAAGCCAAGTTGTTGTTATTAGTTACCTGCTGTAGCAAAAGTTGTTGTGTCGTCGTAGTGCGGTTGACTCAACAATTTAAGCATATTTTAATAGAGGTAGAATCCTTTATTCTGCAAAATATCTTACTCTAGTCTGTTACAAAACTTACGTCTTACGCTGCCGCAAAAATTTGCTTGGATGATTAGCCAGCAATGTAACGAAAATTCACTATACCAGAATCGTATCCCGCGCAACTTATTTGTGCACCGGCGCTCCCACGCTGCCCGCGGCCGCGCCGCGTGTCCGCGCGGATCCGCCTCAGGACCCGCGGTAATTGTATGGGGGAAACACGCGCCCTATTTGTTTACTGATTAGAGTTTGCCTGTGAATTCGTCTGTTATTGGCAGGACAAAAGTTTTAGGGACTTCTGGGAAATTTGTTTGAATCGAATTTCTGAATACAAAACGATATAAATTATGTAGAATTGATCGTTCGCTTCTTGTTGTACAAATATTTTCTGTAAAATTCATATTTCAAGTGAAGTAAACAGGGTTTATAAAGGTTTGACAACCTGTCACTATGGTGATATACAATATTCCAAATGACCCTCAAATGTTTGTCAGACGTGGCGTAAATGTCTGTTCTGTTACAGCCGTTTACGCTCTGCCTACCCCGTAAGGGATTATAGGCGTGATATATGTATGCGTGTATGTATTACCATGTTTGATTATTGATTTAATACGTGGTGAGTGTGCACATTTTTGATCACAGTAATAGTGGGAAGCTCCGGTGTCGTTGTTTAAATATTTAACGCGATAACTGCAGCTGCTCGCGACCTGTTTACTGCTTAGGTATCTACGCTAAGGGAAATAGACTATTCTAGAACATCCTAGAACGATCTTCAGATAGGAAATTTAATATTGCCATGGTGTTATATTAAGAATCTAGTTCTAAAAGAACTATGTACGGTCGCGTTCTAAAGTGGAGTCATAGTTAACACAAACCTCAGAAAACAAGTCGCTCGCACCCGCGGCTACACTCACACAATGACACAAATGACGTATAACATACTATTATTTGACGAACTACCATTGTATAATAGGCTGAGTAGTATTGACTATTTCACTACATGAATCATTAGCTTCGGTAGCGTGGTCAGTAGCGCGGTCAAGCAAATTCTTGACCGTTATTGTGGAGACAATGGATCGAATCCCGATATCTTAGTTGTAATTTTTATTTTATCAAATGAAGCAAAATTTAGTAAATTTTGAATTACATTTTAGTTGTTGCTAGATCGTTTGCGAGATAGTGCGTGTGCTAAGTGATTTTTTTAACCTAAGTTTATTTATTAAACTTCAGTGTTTATTTCTTCGAAATGCATACTATTATCAGTTTGCAGGATAAGCAGCGTATTGTTGCGCTGCAATTATCTGTGGCGCTGCATGATATTGGATTCAATTTAACTCAAATTGCTAATCAGACTGGTCTGGCCGTAAGTATAGTTTTATTTCATTACAATTGTATTTTAAATATTAAAAACTTTGACTCATAGTATGTTGGTAGCTGTGAACCGATTAGTATAAACTTTTTTATTAATAATGCTACTTTGTTTTAGTGGAAGACTGTTAAACGTTGGGTTACACATTTTGAAGAGGAAGGTAGCGTAAAAACTCGACTCGTCTTATTAATGATTCACAGCGGAGGATGATGGTGTAACAATATGAAGAAAATGGTTCTGCCGCTGGTCCAGGCGAATTAGTAGCACAAGAAACAGGGCGTGCAACTGCCGCTAATTATGTTGATATGCTACAGGAAAGCATGCTACCGACGACGCCGACGGTGCGAAATGTTTAACTGTTTATCCTGCTAGTGAAGTTCCTCGTTTTGCATTTGTCCAGGATAAATTGTCCAGTGCATCGAGCTGCCGTGGTGTATAATTGGTTGAGCCAGCACCCAGATATCCAAGTTATTCGTTGGCCAGCAAAATCTCCGGACTTAAATCCCATAGAGAATTTATGGGGTTTAATGGTGCAAAGGTGGGACATGCGCAATGAAAGAACTACAGAAGCTTTAGAGGCTCACTGCCTGGGAGTGTGGGAGAGTACCAGAGGAACAGATATATGCACTTATTTGATCGAGTCTATTAAGTGTTGTTGAAAACAGCGGAGGTAACACCAAATACTAATTATGTAAGCGGCGATTTTTACTTAAGATTCCAATCAGACCCGATCTAGCATACATTGCTGATTATCTTGTGTATTTCATTATAATATATGAATATACACAAAATAATCAGCAATGTATGCCGAAGCGGGCCCGATAAATCGTTGCTCACTCAACCTCTGTTTACCTGCTTACCCGCCTACTATTGCAGTAGGTATTTGTGGAGCATTACATTAGCAATTAAATTATGCTAAAACATCGATATATATTTATATAAGATTGATCATTATTAGTCAGTTATCTTAAGGCCTTGCTTCAATATCTTTTCATTACGAAAACGAGTACTTAAGCTTAAACCTTGAGATGTAGGCAAATAACTGATTTATTATTATTACAATTACTTTTACTTCCGAGGAAAGTGCATCATCGTTAAACATAGAACAATAAAATAATTACTAACGAAATTATTACTTAAATAACTTTATTGAAAGATTCAATCTAAGATTTGGATCATTCCTATGATCTTATAAATAATTACCTATCGATGTTTCAGCTAATGAACACTTAATATCATTTTACATAATATTGTGTTTTATCATTCAAACAAAACTATTAACTAAGTATTACGACAGCAAGTATTTTATGTAGTTTTACATACTCGTATCTTAAGGTGCTGTTCCGAACCGAGCGGCCGACGGCCGACGGCCGACAGCATATGCCGCGGCGGCCGTCCTTGGCCGCCGCGGCACTACTGGTTCGTATGGACTTGTATGGGATACTATCCGAACCGAGCGGCGACTGCACATGCTATCGGCCGCCACGCATCTGCCGCGGCGGCCGACGGCCGACGGCCGACGGCACATAACTGCAGACCAGTATAGCCGCGGCGGCTTTACGTTGGTTGGGTCGGAATATAGTTTTCAGGACTAGTTATTATGTATAGGTTATTATGGTTCATCGGGTTATTATGGTTCATCGGGTCGTTGGGTTCATCTTGTCGTTCGGGTTCATCATGTGGCCATAGTTCATCGGTTCGCTAGGTTCATCGGGTTATTATGGTTCATCAGGTCGTTGAGTTTATCTTCTCGTGAGGGTTCATCATGTGGCCAGAGTTCATCGGTTCGCTAGGTTCATCGGGTTATCATGGTTCATCGGGTTATTATGGTTCATCGGGTCTTTGGATTAATTTTGTCGTTAGGGTTCATCATGTGGCCAGAGTTCATCGGTTCGCAAGGTTCATCGGTTTATCATGGTTCATCCGGTCATTACGGTTCATCGGGTCGTTAGGTTCATTTTGACGTTAGGGTTCATCATGTGGCCAAAGTTCATCGGTTCACTAGGTTCATCGGGTTATTATGGTTCATCGGGTCGTTGAGTTCATCTTGTCGTTAGGGTTCATCATGTGGCCAGACTTCATCGGTTCGCTAGATTCATCGGGTTATCATGGTTCATCGGTTTACTATGGTTCATCGGGTCGTTAGGTTCATCTTGTCGTTAGGGTTCATCATTGTGGCCAAAGTTCATCGGTTCACTAGGTTCATCGGTTTATCATGGTTCATCGGGTTATTACGGTTCATCGGGTCATTAGGTTCATTTTGACGTTAGGGTTCATCATGTGGCCAAAGTTCATCGGTTCACTAGGTTCATCGGGTTATTATGGTTCATCGGGTCGTTGAGTTCATCTGTCGTTAGGGTTCATCATGTGGCCAGACTTCATCGGTTCGCTAGATTCATCGGGTTATCATGGTTCATCGGGTCGTTGGGTTCATCTTGTCGTTAGGGTTCATCATGTGGCCAGAGTTCATCGGATTGCTAGGTTCATCGGGTTATCATGGTTCATCGGGTTATGATGGTTCATCGAGTCGTTGGGTTCATCTTGTAATTACGGTTTATCATGTGGCCAGAGTTCATCGGTTCGCTAGGTTCATCGGGTTATCATGGTTCATCGGGTTATTATGGTTCATCGGGTTGTTGGGTTCATCTTGTCTTTATTGTTCATCATGTAGCCAGAGTTCATCGGGTGGTAAGAGTTCATCGGTTGGCTGGGTTCATCGGGTCGTTATTGTTCATTGAGTCGCCAGAGTTCATAGGTATGCTAGGTTCATCGGGCTATTATTGTTCACCGGGTTATCCCGATGAATCATGATAACCCAATGAACCTAGCGAACCGATGAACTCTGGCTACTCGATGAACAATAACGACCCGATGAACTCTAGCCACATGATGAAACCTAACGACAAAATTAACTCAACGACCCGAGGAACCATGATAACCTGATGAACCTAGTGAACCGATGAACTTTGGCCACATGATAAACCCTAAAGACAAGATGAACTAAACGACCCTATGAACCATGATAAGCCGATGAAGCTAGCGAACTGATGAACTCTGGACACATGATGAACCCTAACGACAAGATGAACCCAACGACCCGTTGAACCATGATAACCCGACCAACCTAGCAAGCCGATGAACTCTGGCCACATGATGAACCTTAACGACAAGATGAACCCAACGACCCTATGAACCATAATAAGCCGATGAAAAATAATACCGTGTGATGCCGGCTTAGAATAGCATCACCCCATTTCTTACCCATGGGTGTCGTAGGAGGCGACAAAGGGACTCGAGGGTTAGATGTGTATTGCAATTTTAGGCGATGGGCTGACAACCTGTCACTATAGTGACACACAGTTATCTGATTGACCGTCAAACTTTTGTTAGAAGTGGTGTTAATATCTGTTTTACGGCCGTTAATGCTCTGCCTACCCCGTAAGGGATATAGGCGTGATTTATGTATGTATGTATGTATGAAAAATAATAACCCGATGAACCATGATGACCCGACCAACCGAGCAAGCCGATGAACTCTGGCCACATAATGAACCCTAACGACAACATGAACCCAACGACCCGATGAACCATGATAACCCGATGAACCACGATAACCCGATGAACCACGATAACCCGATGAACCTAGCGAACCGATGAACTCTGGCAACTCGATGAACAATAACGACCCGATGAATTCTGGCCACATGATGAACCCTAACGACATGATGAACCCTAAGGATTCGATGAACTCAACAACCCGATGAACCTAGCGAACCGTTGAACTTTGGCCACATGATGAACCCTAACGACAAGATGAACCCAACGACCCTATGAACCATGATAGCCCGATGAACCACGATAACCCGATGAACAATAACGACCCGTAGAACTCTGGCCACATGATGAACCCTAACGACATGATGAACCCTCAGGACTCGATGAACCCAATGATGAATCTAGCGAACCGTTGAACTCTGGCCACATGATGAACCCTAACTACAAGATGAACCCAACGACCCTATGAACTATGATAACCCGATGAACCATGATAAGCCGATGAAGCTAGTGAACCGATGAACTCTGGACACACGATGAACCCTAACGACAAGATGAACCCAACGACCCGAAAAATAATACCGTATCGTATGATGCCAGCTTAGAATAGCATCACCCCATTTCTTACCCATGGGTGTCGTAAGAGGCGACTAAGGGACTCGAGGGTTAGATGTGTATTGCAATTTTAGGCGATGGGCTGACAACCTGTCACTATAGTGACACACAGTTATCTGATTGACCCTCAAACTTTTGTCAGAAGTGGTGTTAATATCCGTTTTACGGCCGTTAATGCTCTGCCTACCCCGTAAGGGATATAGGCGTGATTTATGTTTGTATGAAAAATAATAACCCGATGAACCATGATGACCCGATGAACCATAATAACCTTATAAACATAATAACTAAGTCCTGAAAACTATACTCTGACATGTGCTGTCGGCCGTCGGCCGCTGCCTTCGGAATGACATCTGCCGCGGCGGCCGACGCCCGTCGGCCGATAGCCGCGGCATGTGCCATCGGCCGTCGGCCGTCGGCCGTAGGCCGCTCGGTTCGGAACAGCACCTTTATGGTTACCAAAAGATCTCATTCATGTCATTTTGTTATTTACATAAAGTGATACCATACCTACCAATAAAATAATTTCTTACCTTACTTTTTGTTTTATTACAATATTATAGGTTTATGTTTTTAGATATAATATTTTGATACATAATTTACAATAAACATTTATAGATATAATACATAGATGAATTTATTGAAAAATATTATATAAAATAATTATTACTGGAGAAAATATGGTAAAAACATTTAAAAAACATTATTCAACATACAGAGATCGGATGGGAACCCGGTTCCGTTCTGATTAGAAGGTAAGAACTATTACCGCTAAGCTACGGTAGCTTGTGATCAATACGACGAAATAAAGATATGTAATCTATTGCTTTACTACAAGTGAACGAATAAGGATAACTATAAACAGTTTTAGACAAACCAGTGTGATGTATACTTTGTGGTGATGTAGTGGCGAATAGGCTATCACCGAGTAATTATTTCAAAGATTACATAGATGTCGCTTATAGGTGGTAATCTGTTTAAGTTTTAATGCTACGCCTTAAGGTGGACTTTTCTACTTACAGTCGATAATCTTACGTGTGTGCGTAAGTTAGTAAAGTAAGTACAGAGGATAATAACCCGTATTGCATTCTGTCAAGTGGTCTAACTATGACTCCACTTATGAATCCGACCGTACAATTCCTTGTCTTTTAAAACTGTAGAGTTTATTTCTAATTGTTTACAATGTTATTCATCGTCTAGTTAAAAGGCAGCTAAAATTTAAACCCGAATTTTGTGGGAAAATTTATATTGCCATGGTCCAGTAAATATAAAGCATCTAGTTTTGAAAAGAACCAGATTTTTTTAACTTTTAAAACTGTTGTGTTTATATCTTATTGTCATTAATACATCGTCCGGTTAAAAGACGGCTATAACCCGGATTTTGTCGAGTTACGGGGGGGTGCTTACGCATTATCCACAGTACATATTTAGGCTTAGCTTGGGCTTATTATCTTGTGTCGCTAGTGTTGCGTAAACTTCGCGATATTGCAATAATTTGAGTCTTTCTTGTTTTTAGTGTCTTTTCATAATGATGGGGAATTCAATTCGGCGTTCATTTTTTTCAGTATCTGTTATTCTATTCTGGTGTACAGTGTTAGGAACCAAAATTATAACTAATGAGATCTAAATAGAGTAAAATATATTTCAAAGTTGATGATTCTTCTTTCAAGAAATAAAAATCCAGGTAATCGCTCACCTAGCACTAGTCCTTACCAACATCTCGCGGATGCAGGTAGCATTGATAAATATTTAAACAGGCACCGCTGTTGCAATTGCACCCAGCTTTTTCGAATTATTATTATTCTGATCAAAACCCTAGAAAAATTGTCGCACGAAAAATGACAAAGAATTTTTTACAGCTGTTCGGTTTTACGAGGTTTTTTGGAAAAAGATTTACATTGCCCCGCAAAGAAATAAAATTGTATAGATATATATTACTTTTGAGATACTGAAAACATGAAATATCGTGTTTAAAACTTTGGACGGGTATTGAATGCGATTGACTGACTGTATAATACCGAGGGAACCTGCTGCAACCGTTTCCATAGTTGAAACAGGTTTAGAGTATATTATTGTTCAGTCTTTTGAAGTATAAGTATTTGTGTGCAGTATAATATGTAATACAAGTAACTTTTACAAATAATTTGTTTTCCTAACATACAGGAATTCTAATTCTTAGTTTAGGAAACAGAAGCCTCATAATTATTATGTATCATTTTACCTATTTGTAAAATGAAGAATTACCTTATAATACCTAGACTTATTTACGGATGTATTTATGTAATTTAAAATTAATTAAACAGTAAACTATCTGAAATAGATTCATCCCTGTGGAGCATGGCTTAGTTGAAACTAAACTTAAAGAGATGGGTCGTGAAGCCAACAAAATATCGACAGTCGATAGTATCGATGACGACGGTCCAGGCCCTCCAGCGGTTCGTATCGGTTGAATAATTTACTGCGTTTTGATTGGTCGTCCCATTTGCATAATTGGCCAATGGCAAGTTTTTGTTTGCCTCCGAGCTGAGGAGGCTGAGATTTGCATTGTTTTATGCTAACTGTAGGTTAATTGACTTATTTAGGAGAGTATTATTTTTACCATGTGATTCTTTGAATATTTGTAATAGAATTATAAAGCGTCATCATATTCACAATTGACAATGCTTTTATTTATATATCGATGATAATTTCGTAGTAAAAGTTGTTCATATTGATCAGTAAAAAATCCCTGTTGAAAAAGTACATGTTTCTGGTCGATACGTGAGTATTAACTACTCTTCTTATCAACCGCTAAACAAAACTTTAAAATAATAATTACTTTTAATACGCTGCTGTTAATTCCGTATGATGACCCATTCGTAAACGTATAGATGTAGTGAAGCTGTATTCTGTTACGCCTGCTAAGTGATGCCCTGGTTTTGTTTACCCTCGAATCGGAACAAAGCACCGTTTCGTGTGTGGCTCGGGGCTCAAGCCGGGGCTCCGGCGACCGTCAGGGAGGGCCCATTTGCATCATTACCTTCCCATCGCTCAGTCTACACCGAAACGACACCGAGTGCTCCTTTTGCTTTTTACACTCGACTTTAATTATTATTATTATTATTATTTATAATAATACACTAGCAGCACATTGTGCTGATGCGTGTATATCACTGCACTTGAGTCAAATATTTGTCAAGTCTGTTTTTAAATGAGTTCACTGAGGGAGCACTGATCACTGATTGCGGTAGTTTGTTCCACAAGTCCACTACACGATTTGGCAAAAAGTGGTGCCTGGGATTGCTTGTACTCGAGGAGCGTGACAGTTTTAGTGAGTGTCCTCTCAGATTTTTGTTCTGGTTGAAGACGAAGATACCATTGAGTTCTGGGACATTGTAATGCTCTGTCAATATTTTGTAGGTTTCGATGAGATCGCCGCGCTGTCTTCGTTTCTCTAGTGTTGTCAGTCCAAGCTGTCTGAGGCGCTCGTCGTACTCGGTGTTACGTAGACATGCGACCATTTTGGTTGCTTTTCTTTGTACCTTGTCTAGGAGGATAATATTTTTTTGAAAATAGGGACTCCATATTTGGAATCCATACTCCAGTAATGGACGCACATATCCTTTGTAGATTTTCAAAAAGAGGTCTTTGTCTAAGTAGTGAAATGCCTTATAATTAACGAATGACGAGAAATATTCAAACATTCACGAGCGTTTGAAGCTTTTAAGCGACGTTTTTTATTCACGACTCCATTTAACTTGTTTAAAACGTCTGTCGGACGAGTTCTCAACTAATAATAGTTTTAGCCCTTTGTGACCGAAATGGTCACTTTAGTTTGCGACACGTCCGAGCCCCACTAAATATTTCATGCGTCCGGACGCGACCCGGCCGAATTAACGAAACCCAACTAGCTCATCAATAAGGGTCCAAGCGAAATTCCGTCTCGAATATCTTCGGCCCCCCCTTCGTACGTAAACACGCAAAATCCCTCTGTAGGTACGCCGCGGTGGCGCGGTCTCAGACATGTGCGGGACATAAATTTGGCGAGCGTAGGTTGAGTGTGGAGTAGAGCCGTACAGGCCAGTATGTACTTGGGTATATAAGGTATGTACGGAGCAACACGGGCGTCACTTATCCGCGCGGAGGATGCGGTGGCGTCCGATCGCCGCCCCCCGTGGCCGCCCGGCGCCCCCTGCCGCCCCCTCGCGATTCATTAAGTCGGGCGCGGGCGGCAGCGGCGCGGCGGACGCGTCGCGGAGACTCCGTGAATTCAAATTAGAGGCGGCTCGGACGTCGTACGCTAGGGATGGGAAGGAATGAGGGTGGGTCGCTGTCGATGGTCAGATGTTTTAATATTTGATTACTCTAATGAATTCGTGATTTTGCAATCGTATTTACTTAAATATAACATGCCAGGTCAGCAAATTTGTAACGCTGTCTTAAAATGAAGTTAAAAATACTCTTTCTTTTGGGCACAAATAGATACCTATCCAAGTAGAGGTCATCAAGATTTGCAAATTTTAATAGATTTCAAATCGTCACTTAAGTTATTAGCATAGATAAAATTATGAATTAAGTTAATTAGTGTATTACAATTTTAGGCGATGGGCTGACAACCTGTCACTATAGTGATACACAGTTGTCTGATTGACCTTCATACTTTTGTCAGACGTGGTGTTAATATCCGTTTATGGCCGTTAATGCTCTGCCTACCCCGTAAGGGGTATAAAATTAGCCTTAAAAATACTGGAACATTTTAAATTGATTGTCTTGGCACAGATAATATAATACTACTGGTCTCGGTAACATGACCTTCTAATTCAGTCATATCAAAGCACCTGAATTTTATCTAGAGACATTATTTTCCATGAAAAAATAAGAATACGATTACTTATTCTTTTTCTACTCATATTTTCTCTTCCACCAAGGCAACAAACCATCAAAATCTCTTTTCAGACCCCAGGGAGGTAACATTCTAAGAATACGTCACGCCACGCTACAGCGGCCCGGCGTAGCACACGTAGCAAGTTGCTACGCCGTAGAAATCTTCTCATACATTTGAACTTCCATCGACAACCCAAAAAGATTTTCCCACCCCTATCTCCCCTTTGTCTCGACAAGACAGACGCAGCGGGCGGGGGCGAGGCGCGCGGGGGGCGGCACGTGCCGGACGGAAGTCGCGGGCGCTAAATGATTCAAAACTCGCCCGGCCGGCCCTGCGTCCTGCAAGATTTATATGCCCCTACCCGATCCCAGCTAGATTAAAGATGTCGCGCCTTTATTGAAATACGACGGTCGCGCGGCGCGACCTGTACGTCATTATTGTGCCGTTACGTCACTATTATACACGAGTAATAATAAACCTGGGTAGGTTTAGATAATGAGGAATGTTTTTTAATAAGGAATATATAAACGAGCTCGTAATACAAAAAAAAATACCTACTTCAGATACAAAAAATACTCGAAATCTTTTTCTGTGTAGGTAAAAAATCGAAAACTTATACACATACATACACATATCACGCCTATAATCCCTTGCGGGGTAGGCAGAGCGTAAACGGCCGTAAAAACGGACATTAACGCAACGTCTGACAAATATTTGAGGGTCATTTGGAAACTTGTGTATCGCCATATTGACAGGTTGTCAGCCTATCGCCTAAAATTGCAATACACACCCTTGAGTCCCTTTGTCGCCTCTTACGACTCCCACGGGAAAAAATGGGATGATGCTATTCTAAGCCGGCATCACACGGCATAAAGGTTCTTGAGTTTGGAAATGAACTTAATTATTCCTTTAATGAACCCACGTACTTTAACCAAAGCGATGGAAACCGTGACTTTATTCAAATTACTATGAAAAATAATTTAAAAGTACAAATAGGTACAGGATGTCATTTTGAGGGATTTGACATTCACCAATCTAATCTATTTAAGGCAGGGATAGCGGGCAAGATTTTTAAACCGGTGTATTTAGACAAATATAGTCATAAATTTCTGAAAAAATATATGTTATGGCGGAGGATCCAACAGATACAAATTAACTTTCGATAACGTACTTTGACATAGTCCAAAGTAACGTCGTCTGTTCGTTTTTTTTTTAAACATTATGTCGAAAGTGTTAAAATCATTACCAATTTTAATGCTAAAATTTATGCATACATTACGTTTTCTAGTAAAAATCACTTAATTAGTTATTGTTACGCTATTTCTCAATATTTCTATGTCAAAAAACTGTAGAATCAAAAATTTGAGCAAAATTTTCTGTTTCTTTCTGGAGCAGCGCGAATGAAAGAGACCACCTTTTCAAAAGAATAGGGTCTTAATGAGATTGAAAAGACTTTGTACAAAAAATCATTACCCAGATTTTTCCTCGCTGTATTTACTATTTAATTTGGGGCGCATAAAATCAATGTCCAAAAATAAAAATTGTTCATCTCACACTCCGCGCAAAACGCGTACTTAGGGGTTACTTAATAGTGACCATTTGCATTTGCTAGCTTTTTAAAAGTTTTTGCGTCTTTGGAATAAAAATTCAAAAAGCACCATGTAGCAAGTTGTCCTTTTTATGTTGTGGTTTGATTTGTTGATTACTTTATGGATGAATAACTTATTAATATATGTAAGTATTAAAGCTACAACGTATACTCAGAAGAAAGTACGATTTCTGAATTGTGTGTACTTTACAAGTTAACCTTTCTTAGTAATAAAATAATGTCCTGTACATTTCATTCACAATATATTATCGATGTGTCGATATTATGTAATGGATAGTGATAGTCCTTGCTTATGACACTGGTCGTTTGGTGATCAATTTGATAATATCATGAAACGACTAATTATCGGATTCTTGACACTTTTTCTAGTAGTAGAAAAGATTTAATTTTGTTACTTTGTTATGTATGCCTTTTTTCAAAATTCAGTCTTTCGTTCAGAAATTTGAAAGAAATCAATTTGACAATAATAAAAGCAACCAAGTTTTATATGCTCTATATAAAAAATACCTAAAATCTACCTCAGACTAGGTCTAAACGATTGCTTTAAGGCAAGTTTCATTCAAAACCAGGGTCTGCGCCCCATTCATTCACTTGTTTATTGTTTGTTTTTATTCCGACTGTATTAAGTCATCAAGGGCGGAATGGAGGGTTGGCAGTCTCATTAGCCGCTTTTATAGAGTAGTTATAAAGACAGACAGAGTTTGAGTATGAAGTTTATTGAAAAAATGCTGATAGAAAATCGTTTTTTTTTTAACATGCTGAGGTGTCTGAAAAATAAAACGAAGATAAAGAAAAATAAGAGACAATCAGCTGACTGCAATTACTATGGGAAGTCATTTTTTTTTTTACTTTGCCTGAAATATTTTCTCATGGAAAGTTGTTCAGTTTCATGGTCTGAATGCACTGTATAAGTATTCGAATCGCTGTCATATCGGCATATTATGTCCTTAAAGTCTATTAAATATCCCTATCACAAAACCACCCCTTACTGCAATACTGGTGCGTTTGACTCGCAGAAAGTTTCAGGAAAGTTATGAAGTTGTGAGCGGGCAATATGCAGATGAGAACTTTCCCTCTTTAAACGAGTGTCAAGTCAAACTTCGTATGTGGCGATTTACCGACCCCGGGGCGGTATTTACGGATTCATGAAGTTATTTGAACAATATAGATTGCGCATTAATTGTATCGAATTGGAAAAAAAAATGTACAGTCTAAACAAGAAACAGCAACTTCGCCAAACAAGAATCCCAAAACGATTTAACTTGAAACAACTTTTATCCGTCTTTGTTTCCGCATTTACCGAGTGAATTTGTCAAGATCGTGTGAGGCGATTATTTGGAGCGTCTCTACGTCGAGATAATACTGGTCCTCGCCCGCCGTCTACAGTAATTAACGTGATTGAAGCGACGGTACACGAGAATACGGGAATATAGCGCAGTATATAGCTGAAACTGTGTTCGGTGGAGCCTTTAGCTTCAGAGAGAGTATATAGCTCGGGTTGAATATCAAAGCAATCTGACCGGGCGACGGTCCGAGGCGCAATTCGGGCTCCTTGCGCATATTGCATGCACGTACCAATGAAGTTTGCTTTGTAGGCGGTAATCTGCGGGGGTGTATCGGGCATCGGGCGGGGTGGTGGGTGGCGGGTTATGTACACACGCGCCTGAGGCGTCGAGGTAGGCAAATGGCCGGCGCGCCGCGTAGGCCGAGATCTCGAGATATCGATCCGCGGCCGCGTCGCCACGGACACCGCGCCTCGTGCCGCCGCCGCCGCCGCCGGGTGCCACCGACCGAGCCGCGCCGGGTGGCGCCGCCGGCCGCCGCCGCGACAAAAACACTCCTTTGTTTGCTAAAGCTCCCCGCTGAAAGGACACGGTGTTTACACAACATTGACACGTTTAGACAATATCTCACGTCTTGTGTTTGCCAGACCTATTGTTTAATCTAGGCTCTGTCTGGCTCAAATACCTACCTATTGTAAGCAACGCTAGTACCTATCTAATGGAATCTTTTGTGACACTCTCATACATACTATCTTATTGAACTCGACCTACTTTCTCTATCATATCGAATTACCAGTGAATCATCGATATCGATATTAAAATAGACTGCTTGGTGTCACAGCACTAGCCCGCGTCGCGAACGCGGTGACGGCGACGGGTGGTGCAAATCACTCGCGCGGACTGCCGGTCTTAGAACCGGCGTGCTGGGGCCATGTCGATTAATATTCTAGATTACTTACTTTGCTGACTAAGCGACCTGAAGTGGATCTTGCTTTGCCTACGTTTAGGTTTTCCTTGGTCACGATATCAGCAAATACTTACCTTGAAATTCTGTAGAGAGCTTCTAATGGCATGGCTGGACATTCTGGGCTTGCAAATCTTGTATGGTCTACTCTACTATCTATTGAAGACCCAGATTAATATTTGTACACTTACGCATACAAGAACAGGTGAAAACGGACTGTTCTGAATGTTCAACATGCGTTTCTCTCGATTGAGAAGGTTGTTTTTTTTATTTTATTTATAGGCCGTGACCGTGCGATGCCGGCTTAGAATAGCATTAGCCCATTTCCTTCCCGCGAGTGTCCAAAGAGGCGACTAAGAAACTCGAGTGTATCATGTGTATTGCGATTTTATTCGACAAGCTGACAACCTGTCACGGCTCTGAAATATTTGTCAGACTTGGCAATAGAGACCTTATTTTACTGCCGTTAACGCTGTGCCTACCCCGCAAAGGATAAAAGCGTGATATGGGTATGTGGAGCGGAGAACCTAGTGCAAAAGTGAGTCATAAATAATGCTTGCATCTGTTAATTATCTCAGTTTTGGACTCATACAGCTTCTTCCAGCAATCCCGTGCACTTTATCGCTTCAAATACACGTTTGTACTTGGGTTTACCAATAGTGTAACAAAATCAAGTAGTTTCAAATTCTTTTAACGAAATCTATCGATAGAATGTGTGTGGTGGGTGTGACACAGCGCGTTCAATTAGTGCGCGCGGACTCACACGGTGGGGGCGCGTCGTCGCAGCCGCGGCCCCAATCGATAGTGGGTCTTGCGGGTATCGATAACGACATGCACACCACTAGTGCGCACGGGTTTCGGATATTAATCGGTTCGGATATTCAAGGACTCACACGGTGGAGCCGTGTCGTCGCAGCCGCAGCCCTTAATGGAAAGTGCGTCTTGCGGGCATTGATGACGACACGCACACCACTAGTAAGTGCTCGTGTTTCGGATATTAAATAAATAAAAGGACATTTATTCAGTAGCCAACAATTTCTGAGTAAAACACTTACTTACACATAAAAATAACTAAAATAAATCAATGTTGGCACTGAAAAGACGATGAAGTCAGCTTTGCTGTTTTTCAGTCATCTCCTGAACTGTAAAATATCATCGGTATAAATTCTGTTCACGATTCTGATATTCGCGGGCTCACACGGTGGGGTACGTCCGCGCGACGCTGTTCTTTCTGTAGATACTTCAGAAAGTAGATATTTGCATAGCACAAAATGCGTTCATTTTGCCTTTCTAAGCGAAACGCCTAAGCCTTACATTTTGACTGAGATGTAGAGTTTGTGAAATTTGGGTTAGTAATAAAGCTTGGCTATTTTTGAGATCAGGTGCCTATGATATGAAACTACAGGCTACAAGTCTACAGGTGAAATTCTTAGTTCATTGCGTAGCCGGTTCATATTCCTGGTATCATAATGGGCATAATGGCTAACCGACTACGTAATGAACATCGAATTTCACCTGTAAAATTGTAGCCTGTAGTTTGATAATATCGAGTACTGATATCTTTTTACAGGGTGAGCCGAATGATCCCATCTTAAATCTTTACATAAAAAGGTTGTTGTCGGATTTATTTTTCGGATATTGCAATAGATTCACCTACTCTCAACTCTAGCGTCTTCCCAGCAGAGCCGAATAACGCTTGGTCAAGCGCGTCCAAAGCGCGACGTGGCACAGTCTAATTTCTCCGTCCCCCCCTCTTCCGCTACCCCGACCCCCACCCCGCTGCGGTGGCCATTCTCCAGCTAGAATATTGTACTGGCCAGCAACCACTGCGCCAGGAATTCTGGCTCCTAGCGGGCGAGGAATAATCTCGCAGTCTCGCTGAATATCGAAGCTGATTTTAAAGGAATACTTGAGCGTCTATTCAGTTGAAAAATCAAATGATGGTCCGCAGCGCTCAGATAGTACTATGAGGAGCAATTAATTAAAATTCATATTTGTATGACATTCGTTCTGTCTTTCGTAAGGAAATCTATCGACTCAGTAACTTTACAAGATACATAGGAAGCATTTTTTTTTGTAAACTAACTACTATCAGCAGCATTTCAAGCTACAATTTACAGGTGATACATGACTTCACTCATGTCATGAGTCATTGACTTCTTACATCTTGTATACATGACTGTATGTGTCCTGAAGGAATAAATAAATAAAATAAGATCAGCTATACCAAATAGAATGATCTCTTAAGTATGTAGGTACAAGAACTAGCTTCCGGTGCTGCTACTAGGACAAATATTTTAACAGGAATAGAATGAGCTCTAATGTACGGCCATCCCATTAAGCCATATTTGACAGCTGTCAGATTCGTGCTAATGCTATGGCTCATTTTCTTTCTTGACATCTCTTTTAGTATGGACATGACTGTCAAACATGGCTTATTGGAATGGCCTTAGTTTGAATATCTAATCAAGAATCCAACATAATACAATAAACTACCTACCAAAACATTATTTCCATCCAAAACTTCTCAAATAACAAAAAGTTACGTAAATAAAAGTAAAAATGGAAATAGTCAGCGAAAGTGAATAAAAGTTTGTGCGCGAGAGTGAAAGTTGGAAGTCGCAAAAGTTGAGGCTGACTTTGTTTTCACTCAACTTTGGAATCGATTCAAGGGGATGGGGTCGGTGTTGCCAACTTAAGCTATGAAAAAAAATGGAAAAAGGTTTCGATAAGTTTTTAATTTTTAAGGGTAAAAGTAACTTATTGAAACCACGAGTAGGTTTTTGATTTCGTAGAAACTGACTTAGGTCAATCACAGCTTTGCATGAATGGACGAACATTTCAAAAATAAATGAAGTAAAAAATACCTAAATAATATATAATTCACAAACTACGTCTTTGTAGTAGACCCAGCTATGTAGGTAATTTCATTTACATCAATAAAATAGCAGTCGTCACATCTATTCGTCGTAATAAATTATCTTTAAGATTGCTACGCCGTAGCAGAAAGTCTACGACAATCACAAGATCGTTTGTCTTCAAATGACCAAATATCCATTTAGACACAAAAAGTTGGTTAAAATTTTCGCGTCGCAAAAATATCAGGAGAAACCGAGAAACAACTCCAAACTTACAGGGTTTATTATTGCATACTTACTGAATTTTTCATTGTTCCGAGGGAATTTCAGAATATTTTCTGAGTAAGTATATCAATAATTAGCTCTGTATTTTACTTATTTATATGAAAAGTTGTTAGTGAGTTGCGGGAAAATTTAGAGCGATGCGTCGTTAATTTTGACTTCATAATAATTAATTTAATTTGCTATCGGAGTTTTTATTAACATTATACTACAATACAATTGCTTTGATGGAAATTCGTGAGGAGTCTTGAAACCGCTATTTATAGACCTTAAGGTATCAGTTTACAAAGAAATATCAAAGCTCTCAGAAGTCTTTCTTTTTATCCTTATTATAAATTAACTTTGCAAGACTTGCATTTCGAGAGACTGCCATGTAGAAACCGTAGACCTAGCCGAGTGGCACAAAAGAGGGGAAGCCTTTGCCCATCAGTAGTGGACAAAAAACCGGCTAGATAAAAATAACTTCGAATGTATAGCTAAGCTACAAAGTAATGTTCTAGATATCAGTAAGCAGCAAACTTTTGACCGCTCCTATATAAACTTCATAAACTGTAAAAATACTAATTGTAACATCCATTTTACGCAAGGTAAACATTACTTTCAGTTTTCACTTATCTGTTGTTATTTAAAATGTAAAGTGCAACCTATTGTTACTAGTAGCGCCATCTAGCAGAAGTTCTATGAAAAAAATGTTCTCGTGGTTCGTCCCTACCAAGCGCCTGTGAGGTCCCTAGGGACTTGTATTTATATTGGTTCTAACTTCACCGTCTTTGTCGTTACCTTAAATCGTTAGATGGCAGTAAACAGAATATTATTCACTGACTCTCTACCAGCATAAGGATCAAAAATTAATCTCTCCCTATTTTCGTCGTGTTCCTCTGGCAGGTTCATCTTCGAAATACTTACAGTTTATTTTTACACGACTTCCCTAACAAAAAAAGGAGTGTACTGTTTTTAGAGTTCATGTATGTAAGCACTGAAACTCATTATCCACTGAACAGATTCGACTAGAAACTGTAGAGAAAGAATCCTTACATTATCCCGAGTGTCCTAGGGTTGGCTTCCGTCACAGAAATAATTTTTAAATTTATCATGCTTGTTGCAGACAAGCTCTGTGTATTATTTCATTACCAATTCAAAATTAAATTTCCTTTATTTTACATTACCTCCCGATGGTAAATTAATATTTTCGGCTTGAAAAAGATATTTACCTATTTCACAATTTTTTTTATTATTTTATTTAGGACAATTTTTTTTTGTTTAATTTAATTATTTATAGTATTAATAGAATTTATATTCTTTCTTACGTTTTCAAAACAAATTCTTGTATGATATAGTTGTATGATAATGAACCCCTCATTATAATAATATATCATATTTTATGTGATATTAAAGAAAATCAAAATGATTATTTAAATCTGTCAGTGATTGTGCACGCCTTATCTGCCTCACTTTATGAGATCTCTCTGCCCAAGGTTTGCTGGAAGAGATTTCTTTTTAGAAATAAGTTTTTTTTTTTTTTTTAGTTGTGGCCCTACGATTTTTAGCCCCGGGGCTGTTAATCTACACCTGACTGTATGGTGGGGAGCAGGAGCTCACCCTGAAAAGCTTGGGGCGCGATTGGGCTTACGAGTTGTTCTGGGAAGAACGTATTGGACTGAATCTACCCGGCACGTGCCGGTAGTTCCCAAAGTGGGGAGCAAATGAGGGACCTGTAGAAATAAGTAGACCTGTTGTGAATTGTTCCATATATGTATGTGTCCTATGTTTTTTGTATGCAATAAACGGTTTAATGATGCTTAATTATATGCTCATCAATTAGATTATATAAAAAAACTATTTTCTTGGTCCGCAGCCCAAACGCCTGATATCCCCGTTCACGTCGCTGGTGCGTCGAGCCGGGAACCCGTTTGAGATAGCTCACGTGCTAGTGTCCTGGCTCATTGGCGCCATGTACGATGCCTACGTCGTCGTCGGCTGCGCTAAACGGGACACTTGCCTCAACTTGCGCTACAGATCTGTATGCCCTGAGATCCCTGATGAGACCGAGGTAAATGTCAAAGCCAATGAAATTGTATGTTTTTGTTTTCTCTCTCTCATCATTTTCTATGTATGTATAATTTTTGAGGTCCAGGTGCGTATGTTACGAAACTACAGGCTACAAGTCTACAGGTGAAATTCCTAGTACATTGCGTAGCCGGTTTATATTCCTGGTATCGTAATGGCTAACCGACAAACATCGAATTTCACCTGTAAAATTGTAGCCTGTAGTTTGATAATATCGGGTACAGGTGGACCGACGCCATTTAAACGGTTGCGGAAAGCTGTTGGTGTAGTCTGTAATACATAGAGCGTGTCTGCTCCAAATCACTATCTTTGCAATTGCACTCAGGGCAACTCAGGAGGCCTATGCCCAGAAGAGAGCGTCTACGAATACTAAGGCTGAAAATGACGAATGAGAACGATGCTAAATACTTATTGTTGCAGGTAGTTGAAGAAAAACCTGAGCCTGAAGAGGAGCCGCGTTATAAACTGGTGCCGCTTCCCGACTTTACCTCCAAATACGTGAAGATGATGGAGGATAAAGCAGCAAAGAAGATCCAGGATGAGCTGGACCGGATTGAGTTGGAGAGGCAGCTGAGAATCAAGGTCTAATAGAACATTGAATACAAAAATTTTAAACACTTCCCGTGTTAGGTATTCATTTTTAGAAAACTTGCAAATTTTCTACCGCGGGCAGGACTTGAACCTGCATCTTTTGCTATCACTAGTGGCGGCGCCTCTTCCATCTAGGCTACCTAAGCTCATCCGTTGCCTGCGAATTTTGCAAGTGTATCTTGATTCCAATAACGCGTTGCACGGCGACAATTAGTCACTGGGTATTAGTAGCAAATCTAACCCGGTAGATGGAGTTGTTGGCAAAATTTTGCAAATCGTCTAAAATTCTAATAGAACAAAACCTTTCGTGGATCAATGAAACTGAACTACTTAGTTTTCGATGTGTTGAGTAAAAACAAAAACAATCTTTGATCTTCTTTACAGATGAAAGATTAGTCTAGGTTCAGTCGCTGTATGCCAAATTTCTGCACTTTCACTACTCTGAAGATCTTTCACAAATCTAATCGTACCTTTATGAATCTAGGAACATGAGACCACTGCGTCAAGCCGACAATCGATTTATTAGCTGGTTTGGTTTCCACAGGAACTTGAGTTGCCTCCTCCCGATGCGATCGATGGCTGGCGGACTCACGCCTGGGTGCTGGTCCTGCCAGGACCCATGGGCGTTGAGAAGCCCTTCTTCATTGAACCTTCCCAGGGGAACGCCTATCCCCTCGACTATGAACAGTACCAGCAAATTGACAGCATCTACAATAATGAAAACTATTACGTATGTTAATATATTAATTCTTGTTTGCAATGCCGTGTGATGTCGGCTTAGAATAGCATCACCCCATTTCTTGTCCGTGGGAATCGACCAAGGGACTCAAGGGTGTGTATTGCAATTTTAGGCGATAGGCTGACAACCGGTCACTATGGCGATGCACAATTTTTCGAATGATCCTCCAATATTTGTCAGACGTGGCGTTAATATCCGTTTTTTGCGGCCGTTTACACTCTGCCCACCCCGCAAGGGATTGCAGGTGTGATATATGTATATATGTAAGTATGTTGTTTGCAATGCTAGTAGTATCGCCCTTTTTTGTGTGATTGATGATGGCTTCTTAACATGATTTTCGAGTCACGGCTGGCATGCCTGCCAGTGTTTCTATTTTAGCAGAGTGTGGTTAACCTGGCCGAGTCAGTGCCTTTATTATTATTTTTTTATCCCGCCTCAGTCGGGTTTCTTTTAGGGTAATACAAAATTGATATGAAAAGAACGGATGGATCATGAGGTCAATATGTGACATGACATTGAATTTAAAATAAATAATTATGAACTTTTAATTATAATATTAAGTGTAAAAAAAATGATGTAAGTCCTACTTATTAATCAGGAAAGAGAATTTAGCCCGACAATGGATTTTCTGCACCTACAATGATAGGATGATGATTGTGTCTATTGAGGTGTCTCTCTTTTCCTCTTAATATTTTTATGCATATATCTTTCGTTATTTCAATTTTGTCGTAGTTTATATAATTAATTTGTTTGTAGTATGAATACTTAACTAAATATTATTTACCTACTATCATTAATGATTAATAAACTGGGCATTGAATCGCATCTGTTGAGCGCGTGCACACACACTAGGTACTAACAGAATAACAGCGTCGTGGCGCGCGAGCTTTCTCTGTCTGATATTAAACAAAATTTTGATCAAAATTTGTAGACTTGTAGCCTGTAGTTTGATAATGAAACTACAGGCTACAAGTCTACAGGTGAAGTGCTTGGTACATTGCGTAGTCAGTTAGCCATTATTAAATGGAATATTTACCGGCTACGCAATGTACTAAGAATTTCACCTGTAGACTTGTAGCTTGTAGTTTTATAACATAGGCACCTGGCGGGTCACGGCATAATTCTGGGTTACGGCCTTTTACGGGGGCGGTACACTACATATTTCCTGTTGAGTAGTTTTCTTATGTTGCCTCATTAATGTACTGTCGAAATAAACGTTTAATCTTTCTGTCATGTACAGGTAAACCTTCAAACCTTAGTTGAGTTAGATGAAGAGGAATGGGATGACGAAGAGTTTATTGAAAAAGAGATACAAGAAGCAAAAGACAAAGAGGAGCGAGAGAAGCATGTGGCAGCAAAGACCGAAGAAGAAGCGGTCAAAAGAAAAGAATATGAAGAAAAATTAGAAAGAGATGCAGCACAAAAAGAAAAGTAAGTGTAGACTTGTGTGATTTGAGCTTGTTTTAAACTGACGCAAATCATGACGTGACAAAGTTCAAAGCATTTATATCTACCTCTCTCTTATCTAGTAATACATTCCTATTTTTGGCGGGCAGTCATGTAAAAAGTCACATCCTAATAAGGTGTATTGGGGTTATTCCGACATAATTTTTTAGGAGATAACTAGAGATAACGGTCTGCCTGTTAATTATTTTAAGTTATTTTATATTATGTGTAATTACGAAACATCTTGTGGTTATTATGAAGTTATTCAAACGAGAACCTTACTGCATTCGACTTAAGGTTTGGGTTGTTGTTACGATTACTACGAATCCACGAAAATGGCTTAAAAACACTTGCTTCAGAAAACTTGACGCTATGCAAACTTTGTTGACAATACTCACTCATGATCATGACATGACAACTGACACGCTCAGGAGAATCATGATGGCGGGTAGATTAATGTTCCCATGAAGACAATACTGCGCAGATTGGTAGTTTATTTTATCGGAATATACCCGTTTTAGAAATACCTCTATTAACGTTACATTGAAATATGATATAGGTAGTCAATGATGTAAACATGTATGTCAAGTGTTGGTATGTCAAACATAAGGGTGATATAATAACTGTCTTATTCCTTACATTGCGATAATTTAATTTTTATTTCTTGTGTTTTGACAATTAATATCAGAGATTCCTAAATAAGAACTATAATTCTTACGCATGTACATTATGTTATCGCTAAAAAAGCATTGGCGACAAGTGAGTCACGGTAGTGTTATTATTTTTTCAATGGTTTAAGTTAGTTTGTATGAGGGGTCAGGGAACTTTTTCACGAGTTAAAAACAAACGCACGTAATGTAAAATAAGCTTATATAGGCGACTTCGATCGACTAATATCAGTATGGATGTACAAGCCCGACATAAGCTTGATTCCTCCAAATATCTGTAAAGATCTTCTCGGTGAGCACGCTCCATCTTAGACTCTGTCTCTATCCTATGACCTAGACTAGAGTCAAGGGCAAACCCATACTTAATAAAAACAATAAAAAAAATTTGCTTGGCTCTTGTAGCTGTTGTTCCATGCACTCTTCAATTTGTGTTTACGAAATGTTCAGTCCTTTATTGTGCTGATTTGACAAACAAACTTACATCTTGTTAGTGTGGATTAATCTTTGTACCTATTATATTTTTAAGGGAAAGACTTGAGGCAAAAGATGTGGAACTGCAGGAACAAAAAGCAAAAGATAAGAAAAAGGAAGAACACGAGGAAATAGTTAAGAAAAGTGAAGGAGTCAAAGAGGAAATAGAAGAACTGAAACAGAAAACCATAGAGGAAAGAGAAAAATTGGCAGCAAATAAAGAAGCCGAAGAAAAAGAAGGACTTAAAAAGAAAAGAAAGAAGAAGAAAAAAGTTGAAGAAGAGAAAGTAGAGGAAGAAGTCGAGGAAGAACAAGAACCAAGGAAAATTATTTGGCAGAATTTGAGTCATTTAAGTTATGATCTAAGTAACATAAAACTATGGGAGCATCTTTTACCTGGTGAGCCCTTCCATAGAAGGCAACTGGTTGGGGTAGACTACAGTGACAAGAGAACAGCTGTTGACACGGAAAAGCATCTGGACATGCCTACCAGCTGGGTGGAGAAGTTAGATATCTCTGCCTCAGGTTAGTTTTCTCTGCTTCCGGTTAGTAATATGATAATTTTCATTTTTGTCTTGACATTTCAAAGACAGGATAAGTTATCTTCTTCTTTTCGTGTGGTACACCGAGTTGATGAGCGACCCGATAAACCTTGGTGTCAGACGTTCCAACCGCCTTCTACTACTAGTAGGCCTCTGACAAGGTTGTGAAACGACCGTCATCTAAGTTATCATCGACAGCAACCGGGACCGATGACCGACGGTTTTACTAGCCCTCCGATGTACGGAACCATCTTTTTTACGGACAATCAGGTGAAATGTCCTAACCAGACTGGCAACAAATTCACTTTGTGATAATGTAGTAATATCAACTTTGTGAGTTCCCCACCGGGTATCGAATCCGGAACCTTTGCGCCGCAGGCAGTCGCTCTAAGAGTGAGGTAGCGGGAGTTGATGATGATGAGCGGTAATTTCATCAACGGGGGGGAGGGGGGGCTGTTTAGTTTGGCTGTTGTGTGGAGGTTAAGTATGATTTCGATAAATTTTAAAATATTAAAAACCTTTACCAGAAAGCAAGTCTAAGTTTAAGTTTAAGTCTTTAATAATCTAAAGTACAACCTTCATTTTAATCCAAAGACCGATAGTTTGCTTGCGCTAAACTACTACATGCAGAAGTCTAATGATAATAATCTTCATTTAAATTTAAATGTGATTATACTTTATTTCTGACTTTTTTAAGCCTAATACATCCAATCGATCAATGTTTTGGACAGGGAAAGCTAGTAGGCAAACTGGAGTGAAGCCGAAAATAGGCTATAGCAGTTATTTTTCTTAAACTTGAATGATTGTGTAGATTTGCCATGTGATGCCGACCTAGAATAGCATCACCACATTTCTTTCCCTCGGGAGTCGTAAGAGGCGACTAAAGGACTCGAGGGTGTGTATTGCAATTTTAGGCGATATGGGCTGACAACCTGTCACTATGGCGATACACAATTTTTCCGCATGACCCTCAAATATTTGTCGGACGTGGCGTAAATGACCGATTTTTGCGGCTGTTTGCGCTCTGCCTACCCCGCAAGGGATTATAGGTGTGATATGTGTATGTGTATGTGTATTGTGTAGATTTCGAGCAGCGCTACCCCGGCTGCCACAAGCAGATCCACTACAAGAAGGTGCTGGTGGACAAGTACTCGCGCTACTCGCAACCCACGGGTATCATCAAGAGGATCTCCATCTTCGAGGACTATGCACTCACTAAGCCGCTTATCACGTGAGTTCTACACCTTAACTTTAGGTAGATAGATAAACACGTTATTGCTAACAACATAGTCAACAGAAATAAAACAATACAGAAAACTTAAAAACTACACATACACATATTGTTTTATTCCATCCTTTACTGATAATGTTAATTTGTTTTGTGGTACAATAAAGCTAATACATACATATCACGCCTATAATCTCGTGCGGGGTAGGCAGAACGTTAACAGCCGCTCAAAATGGACATTTACGCCACGTCTGACAAATATTTGAGGGTCATTCGGAAATTTGTGTATCGCCATAGTGACAGGTTGTCAGCCCATCGCCTAAAATGGCTATACACGCCCTCGAGTCCCTTAATTGCCTCTTACGACTCCCAAGGGAAAGAAATGGGGTGATGCTATTCTAAGCCGGCATCACACGGCAAACTATCGCATGCAGCGATCTCTCTCCAGGCAACCTTTACATTAAAAGAGAGACAAATAGAAAAGATTTGCAACTAGTTGTTGTTGTTTAGTTAAATTGACAGTAAAATTCTTTAATTTTAAAATTACTTTAATAAGGTAGACACTTTAAGTACGTGTAATATTACTCTTCGAAATAGTTTAGATCGCATAAAGCGATAATGCATCTGTATTTTTTATTAGTATTTGCTGTGTGCATTAAGAGTTTTTACTTTCTTAATCTAAGTAGCTAGTGGGAAGGTGAATAAATCGGTTAAATTGGACAAGAATAGAGATGATGCGGAACACTTTATCTCACAATTCCGTTAAAACTTGATCATTGGCTACTTAGAGGAAGATATGCCGCAGTCAACTAGTTGCAAAAACCAGTCAACTTTACAGCTAGCTTATTTTTTTTAGTTCTGGACTCTTCAATACTGAAAATACACCTGACTTTGGTGGGGAGCAGGAGCTCACCCGGAAAAGTTTTTGTGGTTGTTCAAACAATTTGCCCTTGGGGCGCGACTGGGCTTACGAGTTGTTCTGGGAAGAAGGGATTGGACTCAATCTACCCGGCACGTGCCGGTAGTTCCCAAAATGGGAAACAAATGAGGAGTGCTTGTACAGCTAGCTCTTTAATCAAACACCATCATTCAACCACATGAATAAATGTCCAATAACTAAGTGGTTGAAGATCGCGTTCTACATTACAGATAAACGACGCTACTAAATCAACGTATAATTATATTTAACATTATTTTCGCAGGTATGAATACTACTCAAATAGAGACGATAAAATGCACACCATGAGATTAGACCATAATAAAAAGTGGGTTAAAGAGCTGTTTGATACTGGCCGCCCTGATCATTTGTTGAGTAAGTTTTTAACTTGCAAATGTAAGATTTGAATTGAGAATACGTACTGATATGCCTGCCATCAAAAATATGGCGGTTAAACATAAAAGGAAATCTGCGAAATGGCGCGGAAGTTATAGACTATTGACTAAAACATCTACGCTACTATTATTTTCTTAACGTATTAAATGGAAAGTGACCATGCTATTTTTAATTAGCCGTTTTAGTCAGTAACGTGGAACCGAGTCTATTATTTAACATATGGTATGTTTCAGAGCACGAATATTCTCTGGAGGCACCGCCACAGAGCATAGAGGGCGATCGCACGCTGGTGTTCAAATGGTACGCGCGTCTGGACCATCTGGAGAAGATCGTCTGCACGCCGCTCACCTTCGAAGAGTTCTATATGGAGAGACGTGACCTGTACGTTTGCATCAAAAGCACTCACATACATCACATCATTGCACCTATTCTACGCAAGAACCCCAAGAACCATCTTTCTGCTGTAGATAGCTTCATAGTTACGATATATATTCAATACAGGACTTATTACTTGTTGAACCTGAAGAAGTTGAACTTGCTTAAGAGGAAAGGTTAGTAATAAAATAAATAATCATAAATCATACCTTTAAATTAAATCATCATACCTGCAGGGTGAAAGATAATTCGATACATTCTCTGGTCACTACCTACCTACAAAATTACTTCTCTGATTCAGTTGATGAACCAGCACCGAAAAGGTACTTACTTACATAAAATAATAAACACGTATTCATAAAAAGAATTAGATTTGAAGCAGAAAACTGCTTACGACGTCAAAGTATCTGACTAAGGCTCGTAGGTAGGTACATTTTGCAAAAATTAAAAAAGAAAATGATGTTTGACTCATAGTTCTATGGAAGAATATGAAACGAATTTAATTTCACCCTGTATTGCAATATGGTATGGTATGATTTAGTATATTTCTTAATGTACTGTCTAATGTTACCTTTATTTTATGCACTATTCTCTTCTTCCCTTTGATTTCTCCTCCATCCGAAGGTTGCCTGTTGCCCTATTTGTTTTTTGAATGTGCAATAAAGTGTTTTTACTTACTTTTTTTACTTAAGTTTCAAGGGAAGAGCATGTGCATGAATTCTATGAAACGACATATTATTATTTTCAGACTGATATCTCGCCACATAGAGTACTCCGAGGCGACAAAGACGGAACACAAGCGGCAACTAATAGATGTAACAGAAGTATACAAGAGGAACTACGACATACCGGCAAAGAACGATGTTTGGAAGCGGATTTTCCACATATCGAATAGTGCTATAGAACTTCTGTATCACTACGAGTACAATTTCGTGACGAATGACAACAGGCACTATATAAAACCTAATCTGGCGGAGACCGGCGGCAAAATCTTGTTTTATCCGGATAAGACTTCGGGGTACATTGTAAGTTCAGACTTAAGTCCAGAGATGGTATTGATAGAAGTATTTAAAGTTGCAGGATACTGAAAATGATTAGTCACAAGTTCCGCTCTTTTTGCTGCCGAATTAGTTACTTACCTACTTTTGGACTACATTGCTTGCTTACCATTTTAGTCGCTTTTCAAAAACTTCTTCTTCTTTTCGTGGGACATTGAGCTTATCGTTGGTATATCTTATTTATTTATGTATGCATGTATTTATTTTATGTTAAATATTAAGTATAGTATTTTAGTTTATTCCTTCTTATGTATTGTATAGCTACCTTTAGTGCGAACTTTAAGTACGATTACATATATTTCTTTTTTTGTGTATTATGTACCCGCTTTTACTCTTTCTGTTTATCTTTTGGTTGGCCGGTAGAGAATGCCGCGTGGCATAAGGCCCGCCCTTTGTACAATAAAGTTTAATAAATAAATTTAAAAAAAAATTGAGTCGATGAACGACCCAATGAACCCTGGTGTCAGAGTTTTCCAATCGCCTACTACTTGCAGTGATATCTTACATGGTTGTGTAACGACTGCCGCCTAGTTATCATAGACAGCAACCGGGACGGACGGCTTAACGTGCCCTTCGAAGAACGGAACCACCTCTCTTTTCAGACAAGCAGGTGGTTCAGCCTCCAATGTCCTAAACCAAACTGAGAACAAATTCACAAAGTGATATATCAACTTTGTGAGTGCCCCACCTAGAATTGAACCCGGAACCATTACGTCGCAGGCAGTCGTACTCTGCCACATCGGCCGCCAAAAGTCAATCGCCAGTAGCTGCTTAAACCTGCCCTCTTGTAGTAATAAACAAATTATGTAAATTCTCTCGCGCTTTTCGCCTTTCTGCTGACCATTCTATCAAGTACTTCACCCAGGATCTCCTGAAGACAAGAGTTCCCAGCCAGATTAACGTGTTTTGCCATTATCTGTTTTGGATCGAATAAAGGTGCAAGCAGCATCAAGCATTTGCCCCATGGTCGGTAGCAGGATTTTGAATCTTATGATTATTGATCCTAGGCTGACCCATGCGGTACTGAACCTCGTCCGCTGGACGTCTACATGGGGCTCGTGAACAACATGCGATGGGAGTATGAAACCAAAAAACATGTGCGCGAGTATGAGGGAGACGTCAACGGCTATCTCGCTCAGCGCTACAAGGAGCTGACGGAGCCTACGCTCTTCGTGTCCCTCTTCAACACTGAACAGAATAAAGCTGCACAGGAAGGATACGCTGAGCAGGTTTGTACAATTTTCTCCTCCATTGACGCTCCATTAAAACCTAATACAGGTTTTCTTATGAAGATGGGACTCTTCAAACGTGTACTTACCTAATGTGTTTGTCGTTCTCCCTTGTTGCACGTTTCTTTAGCGTATGCTTGTTAGTCACCTAGTCACTTAGTCAGCCTAACAACTGAGAAAATGAGGCCTTTTTTGACAGTTCATTAAAAAAAGGAAAAGGTACAAAGAATCATCGATAGATGGCGTTGATCATCTGAGGGGTTCTTCTGGGCCACCCTCCGAGTCGTCCAACGACCCAATGAAAATTTATTCAGAAATTAAAATTGGAGATTAAAAATTTGGGTATATTATTTGCTGTGATAGTGGCGGTTTTTTAAGCGTATTAAGTTATTTCTAACAATAACTACGGACTACGGGCCAGAAAAAGGAACGCCAACAAGGTTAAGAGGAAGAAAACAGTTTAATACTACTACAACGCTAATTTGATTACCTAGCGTGGCAAGTTGAGAGAACGAGAACCCCCATTTGTTTAACGCCATCCATTGGCGTACAAAGCGTAACACGATACAGCGATTCATCAATCTGTTGGTCCAGGTACCATATCTTACCCATAGCCGTCTTTTTCTACTTTCTTGGACACTATGTTAATAAACGACATATTATAGATACCATACCGCTGTATCTAGTATCATCCCACCCATACATCATTCAACAGGAGCGTCTGAAAGCGGAGATGGCCCAGCGTGAGACTGAAGCGGACGCGGATCCTCTACAGCCCTACATAGCGAGAATGTTAGGCGTTTCAAGAGGAATAAAACAGCCGCTGTCCGTCAAGGAAGCTACGATGGTGCGCGAACAGTGCGTCAACGACTTCAAGGCCACGCAGCTGGCGAGGCAGCTGATCGTGCAGGAGAGATTCGATAAAGTTAGTTCAGCCTTAAAGTTTTCTCCAGAACATGAAATCATAATAATATTCTATCATATCAATTGATAAAAATAAATTGCCTTCACTTTCAGTTCAATGCGGAGTACAAGGCGAAGCGTCTGTGGTATTTGGCGAACCAGTTCATTCTTACACCAGAAAAGGAAGCAGCCTACTTTATTATGAGGTATAGTAGAATAATTTTTCGTTAAAGGGACTCTTTAATGAAAACTCCGTTGTCTAAAGCTTGTTAACCCTTGCTATACTGCTAAATAGATATGGTTACGGTTTTCGAGAAACTTTTTCTTCTGTATTACGTTTGTCTTCTTCAATTTTTTATTATTCTTTCTTTATTCCGTAGTGCGGATCTATCCTTCTCGGTCCACTCCCTGGAGGTGAGGCTGTCTCGGCACAGAGACCTCTCAGCCCCAAGATTCCGAGCACTGGAGGCCTACCTGACCAAGCACCCCCTGCTGACCGAGTACAACCGGATGAAACACTATTACAGACTCAAAGTTTGAAGATGCACAAGTCATCCAAATATGGGGTAAAATTTTAAAAGTGACCGATAGCGACATTTAAAGACGGGATGGTAATAATGAACAACTTTCACCATGGAACATAATGTTGATTCATGGCAATAAAAATATGTTTAAATAGTTACGCAAATCAGCTGATCGGCTTTTTTGTATGGATTTTCCAATGTTTTTTTCGTATTTCAACCTGCTTCTTGGGGAAAGCTGTTCCTTATCACCAGCCAGCAGCGAGTTCCCGTCTTGAGTTTTTGCTATCAGTCACTGTACAATTTTACCCTATATACACTATACAGGTATTATTGCTATGTTTTCGTTACAGATTTAATGAGGTACGTAGTTTATTGCGTTTGAACACGTTATTCTTATTTAATGTTCAAGAAAATATGTTTTAGAAAGTTACATTTACAATTTTACTCTTGTTCTAAAAAATATCAGGGATGATTACCTATCTCTTGTTTATTTACGTTACGTTTTAAAATATTATTGTTTTGTTTGAATATACTTATTATTCAATAAATATTACTACATTTTATGGGTGTTTATATTTACCTATTTATATCTTTCTTAATATTTAATGTAAACAACTAGCCGTTATGTCAATGACTATCATTTTCCTCTTCGAGAAACCATAAAATTCAAACAACGTGTATAATCAAAATAAGATAAATTTTATTTAACGACAATATTATCTATTTTAACAGAGATTTTTATCCTCTTTCAATATGACTAATGAGTAACTAAATAAAAACATTCTGTTTATGTATACGAGTATGTAATGCTTAGGTAAAAACCACGGAAGTTGTGGATTAATCAAATCCGAGTTCTAAACCTCAGCTCCTTCTAACAGATTCGCTTTTTCATCATGAGTTGCTAATGCAGAACAGGAGAGTTTGTATTTTTACAATATTTATGAGTGGGTAACATTTAAAAGGTAAAATCAGCCCCTCCCAATAGATTTCCTCTTTCATCATGAGTTGCTAATGCTAAACAGAGGGTATATTTTCTGACAATATTTATGAATAGATATTCCAATGCTTAAGTAAAACCCACGAAAGTTGTGGATTGCTAAAATCGGTTTTGCAGTCCCTAATCCCCCTCCAAATAAGTTTCATCTTCCATCATGAGTGTCTAATTCTAAACGGGTGTATTTGTTTCCGATGATGGTAGTGAGTGACACAGTCTAATGCTTAGGCAAAATCCACGAAGGTAATGGATGGCTAAGATCAGTTTTCCAGTTTCCCTGCCATCCCTCTTAATAAGTTCCCTCTTCTATCATGACCTACTCATGCTAAACATGAGAGTTTGTGTTCTAACAGTGTTTGAAAGTAAGATAATCTAAAGCTTAGGTAAAATCCACGAAGGTTGAGTATGGCTAAGATCAGTGTTCCAGTCCTTAGTCCTTCCTAATGGATTTCCTCCTTCATTATAATTTGCCAACGACCACAAAGCTCTAATATACGGCACACTTAGAACGAATTCTTTCTGGCAACACATCAGACCTATTTCGCGTGACTTTGTTAGTTAGTAGCCATTTATAAGAAAACGCGACCACTGACCAATCAGCATGCACACATCACACCGACCGCGCACCTCAACTAGTTCACAGAATAAAAAATCTCGAAGAAATTGACATAATTAGGCGTCTATTAGAACTTTGTGGTCGTTTATGAGCTGCAAAAACAGTAAGATTTCTCATTATTATGATGGGGACTTTATCTAATGCTTAGGTAAAATCCAAGAAGGTTGTGGATGATTCAAATCTGTGTTCCAGTCCCCAGCCCCTCCTAACAGATTTCCCCTTCCATCATGAGTCGCTAATGCTAAACGTGAGAGTTTGTTTGCGAGTCGTCGTTGTGGTGAATCCGGCCGGGAGAGTGGCGGTAGAGATATGCTGCCGGAATCTACAAGACAAGTAAAGAAGGTTAAATGTTTCGCCATGGAAAAGAAAATTTCATATAAGAGCTCAAAGCCGAAGACCATAGGTTTCAGCTTCTGATTTATAATCTAAAAACATTTCAGCAGATTTTTATGAAATCGTATACTTGTAATAGGCGACTAGAAGTTTTAAAGACGAAGCATTTTCTCACCGGAATGATAGTCAGCATAATTTGCGTGATCGCTCGGAGTTTCCTGTCCGAGTCTTTTACGGTATTCTCCCGCGTAATGCTCGATCAGGGTGTCCATCATTAACGTTTGCTTGGAGAACACCTGTTTGACAACATAGTACTATTACTTAAAGGTTGTCTGGTAGAGATCGCTCTGTTTTTTCTGTTATGTATGTGCAATAAATTGTTTTTACTTTTACTTACTTAATATACGTAAACAGACATAGTACACGTTTATCAGGCTTACCAATAGGGACATTTCGTAAAAAAATAGGTACGAGAGGGAAAAAAAACAACAGGTTACTTAATGCTGCAAGTTTTGCAATTGAAACTCATTAGCAAGAGAAGGAGTCTTAAGCTATCAGTACACCACTTAATAGTAGTTTATGCAACTGTCGTATAATGGGGGACATTAGAATGCGAGTGTCTGTTTATCACACGAGGCGCAGCCGAGTGTGATAATAGTTTGACACGAGCATTCTAATGCCTAATTATAGCAGTTGCATACACTATTTTATCTACACTCTCCAAAAAAACTCAGAAACACTTTTCTAAACGTACGCACCGGCCATTGCAAGGCCCGATACAAGGACAAATTCAATACGAGAACGTAATATGGCTTGATATGAATTTTATAAATCTATACTTTAGCAGTTGTTTAGATGTGGAGTCTTAACAATAACTTAACTAAACAACTGAACAACATCTGAACAACATCTGAAAAACAACTGAACAACATCTGAAAAACAACTGAACAACATCTGAACAACAAATGAACAACATCTGAACAACATAGAAACAACAACTGAACAACATCTGTACAACAACTGAACAACATCTGTACAACAACTGAACAACAACTGAACAACATCGGAATAACATCTGAACCACAACTAATCAACATCTGAACAACAACAGAACAAAAACCTATTAAAACAACTGAACAACATCCGAAAAATTACCGTACAACAACAACTGTCAGGTGCGGCGGAAGATAGCGGTTTGAGTATTGGAAAAAAAAACTTCGTTTCATTTCTCAACTTTATCGTATTAAGAGTTTTGTCATTAAGTCATTACGCTTCTGTAATTTATAGTAAACCCTAGTTTTTTAGGCAGAATGCATAAAGTAGGTCATTATGCATCTGTTTTCGAATTCATAATTCGAACATTATGAGACGAGTGTATATAAAAGCTTTTAAGGACGATTTGGACGAAAAAAAATATCCTTAAAATGACAACAACATACCTGTAATATTTTAGAAACCCTTAGTCCGTTTTCCACCACCATGAATTGAAGGAAGAGGCACGGCAAACAATCCTCGTTGTCGTCTGAAGGCAAACCCATATCCCAGGATAGCTCCTCGTATAGCAGACCAATTAATACCGTCTGAAATGGGGAAAATAACCTACTTAAATATGTAGACTATGATCTAAAGCTTGACTTTCTGAAGACTTTACTAGAACTTGCATTCTTGGTTCTCAAATGGGGCCACGCCACTATGTGATGAGTCGGCTAATATTTGCACCACTCTCTTGCAGTATGGACGATAGAAGAGAATTAATCTGAGGAACGTTCCCTGTGAATACAACACTGTATTTAAATCCTCCAGGTAAATACCCTGCCTTGTAATACAGGGAGACCCGTAGGTACTGTTGTGCTGTGGTTGTTGATTTTGACATATGTTTTTCAACGAATTGAATAAGCTAAAAGACTTCCAAAAAAAGACAATTTCGTGTCGTATCAGGAGGTCAAGTAAAAGAGAAAAAGAGGGAAAAGAGGGAAAATTGGAAGTTACTCCACTGACAAGAGTTTGACTTTTAAATTTAAAGAACAAGACACTCAGAATCATCGATCGATGACGTACAATCCATTAGAGTTGAACGCCACTAGTACTGGAATATCCTCATGTGTAAAGACTGGTGAGGCTTTGCAAGGGCTGCTCTATTTTTCCTTATTCAGTAACAACATCACTTACACTCTCAGTATCATCGATGACGTAGACTCCATTAGAGTTGACAGCCACCAGTACGGGGATATCTTCATGTGTAAGAAGACTGGTTAAACTTCGCACGGGCTGCTCTATTTGTCCTTGGAAAAACGCCGCTCTGAAAACACATTAAAGATATATATTGGATGATTATTCAACAGCATAAACACTACACCGTTAGAATAAAACGAAGGTATGGAGTTGTAAGTGCCGTTCACTACATTATATTAGGTTGAAATTGCCAATAGCCTTCTTCAATATATCGTCCATGTAGGTAAATTTTAATGCAATTTCCAAAATTACGCTTTAATTTCATTTCTGCATATCAGCAACCAATTTATCCGTCTGGTATGGTGGTCGGGTTGGGTCGGTTAGTTTGGTTGATATAAGGTTAAGTCATGGTGAGTTTGTTGATTATTTAGAGACTCACCCGTAAGTAGGCAATGTCCTGACATGCGTCAAATATTTGTGCCGTAGTTTTCTAGGCGGCGCAGCAGGCGGCCTCTGTGCTTGCTCCAATAGCCGTGCCTCAGGGCTGCCCTTGCGCCCTGCTGGGAGTAGTTGAGCCCAGCGGCCGGAGCGAGCGTGCTGGGGAAGGTATTTGTCTTGGTGCTCTCTGCAAGGGGTATTCAAACATTTGGTCTTGCAATGGCAAAGGTTACTTATTTCATTAAGTTATGGGACATGATTGGTGAACGGCTTTTGACAAAGTTGGTCATTGTATTTAGTAACACATGTGACTTGTATTTATGTTTATTATAAAGTCTTATCGTATTCGTTTATTAACCTGTTACCCCTTATCCTTCGATTTATACGTTGTGTTCTATTAAGTATTGTAAGAAGCAACATGTGAGTTCACTTATGTATTAGAATTGAAAGTTTTTGTGACAAGGCAGTCTGTAACGTCTGTTTTTATTTATGTTGAGTTATACAACAAATATGAAAAAAAATGTTCCAGTAGTGTAGCAAGGAAGTATGTTAGGGTCACTTTTCTTCGGCCTGTTTTTTGTTTTGTTTACGAATTTAATATGTTAAATTATGGAACAAACTGTGACCAGACTGTTCTAAATATTTACAAATATGTATAGCAATAAACTTTTTCTATTATTATCAACAAACCTGAAAAACTTGGCCGTATGTCGATGAGGGTCGTAAGGTCCGAGCTGTATCCTCGCCTGCAGCCCTCCCAGCATCACCGCCTGAGCGCTCTCCAGCGGGTACCGACCCGTCACTACATTGTACCTCGCTTCTTCGTAAAGCAACTCTTGTATACGAGAATCCCTGAAAAAAGTTCCTGTTAGAATAAGTCAGAGGGCGGCTTCACTGCGCTAAACCAATAAAATTTAGAAACTACTCGTCATTTAGAAAGATTTTATTTTTATTTTTTACCAAATATTGTTAGAATATAAATTATTACTACAATTGCATAGTATAAAATAAAGACGCTTTCCGTGTTACTTTGTATGCTTAGAACATTAAAACTACGCAACGATTTGTGATACGATTTTTTAAATAGATATAGTGATCCAAGAGGCAGGTTTTTAGGTACTTTTTACCGTGAAAAGCTTTGTTGTTTCAGGAAAACGGGTCGCTAGTTAAAACTAAAACACGGTAACAAAAAGGTACCCGCTTAGCAAAATGCTTTAAGCTTGAGCAGCACTCCCAAAGCGCTGGTCTTCCGCGGCAAGTTAAGATTAACAACATAATGTAGTCATAAGGCACAGAAAAAAACATACTTGATCCCTTCTTCCAAATGTTTGGGAAAGAAGATATTCCTTTGCAGTCTCAGCACCGGTTGGTCCTTGCTCTTTCTGGACTCAGACGCATGTCCGTAGCGCTGCACCAACTGCTCCCAGCAAGACCAGATGCGCCAGGGACAGTGATGGGGCTTTAGTGGGATTTCTGCATTTAATCATTTGAAAACATCTTACTTAAAAATTTGTTATTTATGCCAGCCCTCCGATTACTGATAGGGTGCATGCAGACCATGAAACTAAACAGCTTTCAGCTAGAAACATGTGTCAGGAAACGACAAAAATAAACATACAAAATCACAATCAGCTGACTACATTAGTGTAGATGAGGATACGACAAAGAAGAAGAAGACTGCATTTGATATGGGCACCAAAAAACATTTACGTTTCCTGAAATATTTATTCATGTGAAGTGGTTTAGTTTCTTGGTATGAATGCACCCTATCAGTATTCGGAGGGCTATCCCTTACAATAACAAGAGAATAAAATAAAATCTTCTGCGATTCCTGGGACTGAATCCCTAACAAGAGAAGGAAGCCTGAGTGTAACAAGGACAGAATTCAATAGAAATCGCACTTCATTCATCAAAGATCTTACCCAATAAAGGACTGCACATCCACAAGGCGAAGACATTAGCTGCGAGACTCCTGGTGGCCGGCTGCGTCAGACCTAACTCCTCGGTAGCCAGTACGGCATTGAGGAACCTGCAAAAATGACATCTTATAACTGACTAGGCCATAGCGTACATCTAGCTTTCAAATTTTTCAATTTAAATTATTAACCAATCTAGACTGCAATTTTAAGCGATGGGCTGATAACCTGATACTATGGCTTTATACACAATTTTCTGAATGACCCTTAAATGTTTGTAAGACGTGGCGTAAATATTCGTTTTTTGTGGCCGTTTACGCTCTGCCTATCTTGCAAAGGATATAGGCGTGATATATATGGTGAAATTTTACTAGTGACCGATAGCGAAAACTCAAGACGGGCTTTTGATAAAGAAAAACTTTCCCCAAGGAACTTAGGTCGAAATGAAAAAACATTGGGCCGCCCAAAACTGCCGATCAGCTGATTTGAGATACTTAAGCTATGTACCTACCTAGACGCGGTTACACATGACGGCACCTCTTCAGAGCTCATCTCCACCATTACGGCGGTGCGGGACATTAGATATATGCATGTCACTGGATTGGAAGACACTGACGATGATGATGCAGTGCTTCCAGATGATCCTGTAATATTACGTCACGGTTGTCTAACAGTTAGCAAAATATTGCGAGCGAAGCAAGCTCGTCGTTTCGCGTTAAAATTAGTAAGAGGGGTGCTGAACTGCGCTACTCCAACGCAATACTTATATGCAAGCGAAGCAAGCTAATCGTTTAAAATAAAGTACCTAACTACACTGCTAATAATAATAATGAGTTTTTATTCCAGAATAAACACATATTCCACATTTAATTAGGCGTATACGTACATTATAGTCTTAATAAGTAGTCAATAGATATATATCGCGAGCTAAACAACCCTACTCTTTTTCGCTCAAATAGCTGAACTGCGCTATTCCAACACAATACCTACGTCATGCGAGCAAAGAGCTCAATGTTTTAC